>OY974084.1:36195253-37397647 GCA_963854165.1 Sylvicola cinctus
AAAACAAATCAATAAATTAAATTGTGTGTTTTTTAATCGGTGATTCAGCAATCAGTCAAATCTAGTGCTTATGTGCCAACTCATATGTATATATAATAATAATGGATAATTATAAAACAAAAAATTACCACTCCTTTGAAAATGCAAAGTGTCGATATCTTAATGTTGATGGCAATTTTATCGGCACATTCAATATACCTTCATTAACATTAGGACACATTTAAGTCGACAGACGACAATCTGTAATGTAATAACATCAGTTCGAATATTAGTTAGGCCATTAATTGTGAATTATTACATTTTTTTTGTCTGCATAAGAATGTGTGGTTCCTTTGAGCAATCAATCAACATTCATATTGATAATGGAAGCATCAGTTATTCTTTTAATGGGACCACATCTACTTGTATTGTGTGGTACGATATTAAATGGACTGTGTAGTAAATACTTATATGTCATTTCATTGATGGATAGCGCAGAATTGTATTGTATGTGCGTGTCTATAGCATTTTTTGTAATTTTATGTACTAAATTGAGTTACTTTTTTTTTTGTTAAATTATTAACAATTTTGTGTTTTCTCTTTATATAAAAATAATCTACGCAAAGTCTGTTAAGTCCATAGTTTAAAAGTTTTCGTTTATATATTTTTAAAAGCTTAAAAATGGATCCTTAATATAATTAATAACAAAGCTTAAGTCCCAATAAGCTAATGGAAAAATGTTTAAACAAAAACTTTCGTAAATTAAAAATAAATCAGACAGTTTTTCCAGTTGAAATTGAACTACCAAACCAATTTTCAAGCAAGTTCAAATGCTTTATGGAACAAAAGTTGGCGTACAGGCACTGAAGATTTGCTCACAACAAAAAAAAAACGTCAGTTTGATTGATCACATTTCAATCAGGATATTTATTTTTTCCTCTTCAATTCCCCATTAAATACAAGGAAAGACTACACAAAATAAATTTTAATATGCAGGTGGACTTTTTACGATGTTCCTCTTTCCAAAAAGGATTATTGTGAGTGTTTTTTTGCGCTCACAGAGTGCACATTAAAATTGCATTTGCTTTGTTCTCGGAATGTGTCAGTATATATGTACATATTTGCAAATTATAAAACTGCGACATATTTAAATTGGCTCCAACATCAGTTTCTAGATTGCATATTTGTTTATATTCTCTAGTCTAGCTATGAATGAAAATGCATTGCTTGTAAATTATATTTTAATGTGTTTTTTTTTAAATGTGTCTTTGAATATGGCTTGCGTATCTATCTTTATATATAAAAGGATGTTTTTTTTTTGTATGTCTGGTATAGTCTCCTAAATAACTTAACGGATTTTTATGAAATTTTCAGGCTAAATATAGTTTAGTCCGGGGATGGTTCCTGTGAAGGTTAGGTGTCGATCGAATGGATCCCCTTTCGCCTACACTATTTTACAACTTTTGTTTTGTAGTTTACAAATATTTTTAAAGTTTTTGACAGAGAGAACCAAAATTACTAGGCCCTCTCCCAACTCATGTCAACCCACCCAAGTGGCCAGGAGCTCGACTGGGACTCACATAAATTAAACTTAAATTTCGCTTAAATTTGACTTAAATTTCATTTAAATTTTACTTCAATTTCGCTTAAATTTAACTTAATTTTCTTTTAAATTCCGCTTTAATTTAATTTAAATTTTACTTAAATTTAATTTTGTTTTGAAGTTTACAAATATTTTTAAAGTTTTTGACAGAGAGAACTAAAAATATTATTAAATAAATAAATTTAGTTTTACATTTCACATTAAAACATGTTTTTTTTTGGGCGTAGCAACGCCCTGGTTACTCGATAAATGCAAATACAGATTTTTTTCAATTTGTTACTCCTTAAATTTTTTAAAGCACACATTAACCATATAATAATATAATATAGCTCATCGTTTCATATTTAAAGGATTTTATGGTTAATTTGTTCACTCAAAATTGTTATCGAAAAGTATATGTGTTATATGCACCGATAAAAATAAATTCGAGCATCTTTCTCCACATGATATGAAGGTATTAGATCTTAACCGTTTCCCTTAACCATTTATGTGCCTCATTTATTAATAAAGAGCGATTTTCCAAAGCAATTCATGAAAGTAAAACTGTGAGAATTCAAGAAAAAGGTCAACGAAAGGATGTGCACATTCGATGAAGGCGAATTACTGAAATGCTTTCGTCATCCCTCCCGCGTGATCACAGCTAACCCCCATTAGTATCACGCTTCTTGTTTATCGTTCATCATGTCTATACATCATATTATTTCACATTGCTGAATACATATTATTCTCTTATGCTGTATTCTTTTCTTTCATATAAAGTACCGGTATATTCCGGCGACTGTGTCGTGCCAATGCAATGCTTTATAAAATATTTAATGGAATCTTTATTTTACATTGGGGACAAAGACAATGTTCATCATTCAATGTAGATTATGTGAAAAGGCGAGTGGTTTAACTACAAAAGAATAATTTATGCTTTGTCTTAATACCGTTATACAGCATCGAAGAATTGTGTACGTATAAGTATAGGTAAATCCTTTTTCTGTTAAAAAAGCTTACTGGCCTCTGCTGATTTAAAAAAAAAAAATTTTATGTAGAAAATACACACGTATATAATATGTTTTTTTTGAGTATTTTGGCTACAAAGAAAGGTGCAAAAATCAGTTTAATTTTAATTTTTTTAAATATCCAATTTTATGTCAGAAAGATTTTTACAAAAATATTTATCTTCAGTTAAAACGGAAAGAAGGCTCTTAACAAAAATATTCCTTGAGCTATATATAGGCTTTAGTTTAAAGGAGCAACTAGGGAGAGTGGAGAAAGTTACAGCAATTCTTTTCGTTTTGTAAATTAGTCAAAACACAATTGAAAAGCGACAAATTACAAAATTATTTCAACAACACGTGCGCCATTTTCTCTGTTTAATTTATAGAAGTAACTGAAGACTTTATTAGCTTTTAAGTTTTTAATACTACATAACAAGTTGAAACATGTGTTTCAGAAAGCTCCCCAACATTATGGGTGTAGGTACAACACAACCTCCTGATCCTATTTAAAGTCTTGATGACGTAATAGTGAAAAGGTATTTTTCTCCATCCACTTGAAAAACATTTTACATGGCAACTTTACCTAATATGCTAATAATAAGAGATTATCGTTTGTTGCCAAGCGTTCCTATAATATATTGTAGATTATGCCGTGTACCACCGCCGTACGTTGACACCAACTGATGGGGTTTTAAGATACTGCGGCATGGTTTTGAAAGAATTGTGGTAACAGTTTTCTTAATGCGGTCACAATTTGGAAATTCAATATTGTTGAAACTATTGTGTTCTCTATATTTTGTACCTTTTTTTACATTCCGATTTCTCTAAAATAGAGACAAGTCTTGCATAATATTTATTTATTTTGTCCGATTTGTTATCATGGGACTCCAAAATCGATCATGAAGAGTATTAATATTTAAGTGAAACCAGTTTATCTTTATCATCAGAACTTTTAGTTACACAACGAATGATTTTGTAGTTTGTATTGTTTCCCACGCACCCAAATTGAGCTATTGCTGTCCATCTGTTATACCATCGTCAACGTTCCTGCGATAAATCACAGACAGAACATGAAATGTGCCAATTTCCGAGCCTCATGAAATTTCATATCACATAATCCGCCCTTTTCTGTTTTCATTGCTGAGTAAATCCCATCAGTCATGTTAATATGTTACGACACTCCATACAGGAGTGAAATATTCGTCCTGCATTGATTTTTTATTGGGCCTAAAAAAATTCTACACACAAAACTAGTTTAGATTTTTAAAGTTTAAAATGAAAAGCTCAAGACTTTTTATGGTTTATATTGAAACTTTAGCAAAATATTTTATGCTTTTAAACTACGTCGTGATAAATTCAAACACAACCCTCCACACAATGCATTTTATTAATGTTTATATTTCCCTTTTAAGTATTTTAAATATAACTTGTAGTGTGGTATTTAATAAATGAATTAATAGTTATAGTAAAACATTCAAGAGTATTCACACTTTCTGTCTTTTTTAAGAAACACTTTTAAAATTAATAAAAAAAAATGCAGCTCCCACTTAAATGTCGATACAAGCATCACAGATTCAAAGCATTGTACTCTTAAAAATTGTATTGCACGTGAATGAATAACGATCTCCATTTTATGACATTGAAAATTGTCGATACACTTTTGTTTTTATAATGAGTTGAATGTGATTGAAAGCCTTTAACTTTTTATGATCCTTATACAGAAATCAGCTGCCATTCCCACCCACAAATGAAACACCGAGTTGCGTAGTTTATCGACAATTCGTTGCTTGTTAAATATTTATTAGAAGTCTCCCACTTTGTTTTCAAGATTGCTTCTCTTTCGATGATTTCATGCTTTAGTGCATGCATACATTATACTAACAACTGATACATTTTAAGTGTATGTGAATGCCCACCACCCGCGTAATGGGGTTGAAACTTTGATACGCGACTTTGAACTTTTAGTCAACTTTTTCTTTATCTTTTTTTTTTTGTTTAATTCATTCACATATTTTTCCATTCATACAATTTGCTCATTCATCTGTTTGATTTCAAAAGCTTGATTCATATCAGTTCCTACGCTATCGGATGCTGTTTCGAGTTTGGTGCGTCTAAGTAAATAACGTTTTGTTTTGTCAATGTAAATCTACGTTAAAAATTTTCAATACTTTTCCATTATTTTGTGTTTTTCTTGCGAAACGAGTTCAATTGATTCATAAGATTATTTGTGCTTTTTTGTGCTTGACTGAAATGTGGTTGACTTTAAAACATGCAATATGCTTTTTCAATGAATCTTGTCACATTGATTTCACTTTATTTAAATTATTAAAATATTTGTGAGTAAATAAGACATATTCCTAAATAATTTTTAAGCGAAACAACTTAATAACTGCAGTCAAGAATTTAAAAAAAGCTTTATTAGCTAACAATATTATTGATCTTTTCTGGTTTATATCGTGTCACTCATAAAGAAAAATATTAATAAGAGAATTAATAAAAATGACTAAATAATTTAGATCAGCTCAATTAAAGGTTTTGATCTTTATCATGTAAAACAAAACTTGTTTATCATTGCGGCTATTATTATACTACTAAGGATTTTTTTTACTGCCTAATTGATTATTCCTGGCTATAATTTCGTCCACACATTGTATAAAGCCAATCTTCCTACACAATGGGTTGTGTTACACACATTAAATATAAATACTATTATACGAAATCAAGATAACATCAAACACTAACATGTTTTGTCAACAAAGCAATAACAAATTATGGTTAGTGAATTTGTGATAAACTAAATAGACCAATATGTATTTCCATTCATTGATATGTCCCGTTTCCTGTTTTGTAATTTATTTTTATTTTATGTGAGTCCCACCATAGTATTTTTTTCCGTGTTCGAATACGGAATTGTATTCAAATGATTCAAATATTTTGGGCAATTTTTCAAGACATTTTCTTTTTTTTGAGGACTAAATGCACAAAATCTAATTCACTGTAAAATACGTATAGCTTTTTATCAGTTTTGAAATTGATTTCAAATTTTTATATTCACTCAAAATTACATTTAAACAGAAACACAAAAATTAATTCAGAATTAAAAATATTATTTTTTAATTTATATACGACCCCAAGGTCACATCTAGATTTTTGGATTCCGTTTTTTTTCGGAAAAAAAGTTGACGATGTAGAAACGTTTTGACAACCCCTAAGTCCAGGAAAGTGGTCTAGAAAAAATGTGCTTATGTACGTCCTTACTTTGGTGGACATACAAAAGCAATATCGGAAACTACTGCAGGAAATTTATTTGTTAAATATTAGAAAATAATATAAGAATGTAATTTTTGATTTTTCAAGGTCAGATTCTCAAGATCAAGTTATTGACAAAATCAGTTTTTTTCGTATGGGGGCTCAGGAATGGGCCCCACGATTTTATTCATTTTTACAACAATTAATGTGCAAGGTATTCTAAACAAAACTGCATATATGTTATGATACTTTAAATCCCGCTAGATGCTCTTTCTGGTGAAAAAGGGGGTGGACAATGACAAACCCCACTTTTTTTGTCTCAGCCAATCAAAAACAATCGGTCAGATAAAATAAGATAAGAAAACTTGCAGAACATTTCAAGGTCAAAATCGGAAATTTTAAGGTCAAATTTTTTATATCTCAGAAACCTTAAATATTTTTGAAATTTTTTTATTTACATTATTGTAGAATTAAATAAGCTAAGAAAACTTGCTGAATATTTTAAGGTCAAAATTTTAAATTTTAAAACTCAAGGCCATATTTTTATAATGAAAATATGTAATTCAAAAGCTGTGTGTTTTAGGATACTATGATGTTCTACATTACTGATAATCTCAATAAAAGTACCAATTTTGTACAAATTAAAGGTCAAAACTCTGAAATTTCAAGGTCACATTTCTCCGAAAAGCTTTAATAAAATGTAGTTAAGCAACAGTCGTATACAAATTCACACCTCGCACTCCCTGCGATGTAGTTTCATTAATTAATTCCTTGAAGTGGTTTCTTTACTACAAGTAAATTTTAACACACATCATTGTTCAATATCCTAGGAAAACAATGTCGATGACATCGCTAGCAAGTAAGCAATCTTCAACATTTAAATGTTCTTGCTTTCTAAATTTAAACGCCCATCTTTTATTAAAGAAGACATTTAACCGCTTTCAATAATTAATAAGTGATGGCCATAAAACTTTTGCGATAGAATTTGTTACTTGACATGTGATTGCACAACCCTTGAATGCTTACAGAATCTATTTACGTTTGTATCAGTACGAAATACCACCACAGTGTAAACAAAAGGTCATAAATTATAATCAGTTATTCAGTTTTATCGTGTGTGCAACCGCGCATATAATGCAAAAGAAGCATTTAGGGAGGAAAGTTTGTGTAAAGCGTTTTGCTGCAGCACCCTGCTGCATCTTTGCAGTAGTTGCACGAGCTGTGAGAGAGCTCGCACATTTATTGTGTATTCAAGGTAAACAGGCGATTCCTTTCTCAAGATGTTAGATAAACGGAATGTGCTCGCCAATTTATATGATCGTCTTAAGTTTTCCACTTTATACTTGTTACACCCGCGTGTGTTTTGTGTACTTATGTTGTGTGTGTGTTTGTTATTCTTAAGGAAATTTGCGTGAGTTTTGTGTATATATTTTTCTTTTCAATTTTGTTGAACATGTTGCAAAGTCGTTGTTTGCCATTGACATTAATTAGGGCTGTACTTTAGTCAAAAGTTTGTTTCTATATGGGGTCTTAACTTAAATAACAACGTATACGCATATTTGTATGGATGCATGTCGTAATAAAGCAAACATATTTGTTTATTTTGTTGTGCATAATGCCCAAAGTTTAAATGGCAGAGAGTACAATTTATTCTGTGGTTGTTCTTTTGACGTACTATATAGACGTACACCGAGCATGTTGCGGTTGTTTTTTTTTTATTATGTCTTTGAAATTTTTAAAGAATTTATGTTATAAAATTTAAATTCCGCAAGCTACGTGTATTTTTGTGAATAAAGATAACTGCAGCATGAGTAGTCGAAATTGTATAAAAAATGCAATAGTTGTTTTCTTTGATTAGGTTATCCATAAATGCATATCAATGTTTAATATTTCATACCTCGCCCCTGTAATATTAATCATATTCATGCTTTTTTTTTTGCAGAAAGTGTTGCGGCATGTACATTGTACAAAAATTGTACGGCTGCATGTATGGAAGATGTGTGACGATACTTTTTACTTATTCAATGTCGGAGCCAATGTTCCTTGCCAATACAACCCAATTTGTTTATTCATGACGCAAATGTAGCCGAATTTCGTGTGTCAAATGACGTCTATATAAATTTTCATCGTCATCAGTCGTTATATTAGATGAATAACTTGGGTAAACATAGTGGCGCTTCCTTGTGGAAACAACCCCGATATCCGAGCACATACCTACATGGTTTTCACTTGAATTCGTGTGGCATTGTGAAACTGAATTTAGAAAATAAACATAAGTACGTGATGCGACGTTATTCGTGAAGCACTCGTACTATAGTTTTTATTGGCTAGTTATACATGAACACTTTACTCTCTTGCGCTATCATTCTTTCGTTTTTTTTGCATAAAACTCTAAAACCATGGATGACGCGAATAAATCTTTGAATCTTTGAAAACATTTTTTCTATTTTATATTTTTTATTGACTTACACATCTATTCAGCATTGTAATATTATTCCGCTATTGTTTTTAATGTTGTTTTTCACATTCTAAACAAAACAACCCTTAAATGTAATTATTAAAATCTAAAATATTATTTTAGTTTGTTTTAGTAAAAGAACAGGTTCAATTAGTATTTTAATTATTGTTTACAATAATTAAGCACAATCTTTTAAACGCTTAATTCCACTCACTTACAAAGTGGTGGCACAACATTTTGGAAAAACAAAAAAATCCTGCGCTTAGTTCAAGAAATCAGCAAGTGAATATAATAAAATGGTGCACACACACTGTCAACACTTTCTACTCCGCATCATCCCGTCTTAACGTCTTTGCTTGGACTTGCTTACGAGCTCCTATTTCCGAAAAATGAAGTGTAGGAGTTGAGTTTAAAATGGTGTTTGCAAAACGTTATAAATTACGAACATCGTCCTGTCATCAGGCAGCGCGAGCAGCGTAACTTGTATATGTACCGTTTTCCTTATAGACGACTGTTAAATTATTCAGTCTAATTAAATTTAATAAATTTGAGTTTTTGATTTATGCAGCTGTTTTTGCGTTTGGGTGATAATGTCACAACTTGCCAGCTTCTGATTTTTTGTCCCTTAATAAATTTATGTCGCATTTTTATACTTCATTTTTTTCTGTGCTCATTGCATACAAAATTAGTACAATGATTGAGTGTGTGTTGCTTACAAATTGTATTTGAAATAAAATAACACTTAATTATGTATTTATAAGGCTTTTATTTATTTTCTTTAATTAAGAATAATCCGTTTTGAGTTGAATTAGTCGTGTTAAACGCTGTCAAAAGGATTTTGAAGTATAAATGTTATTTCAAGCTCAAATTTAAAAAAATTGCATTTTGAACAATACGCGGAAACCAGAAAAGATTATAATACAAATATATGAAATATTTCTCATTGTTCTAGACAAATTGTAAAGTAATTGCATAATGTGTTGAGTAAAATAATAAGAACTATAAAGTGCATGCAATTTCTTAAAATGTAAACACAAAATATGCTTTCAAAATCATGTTTATCATCTTTGGCCGCGCCATACATTTATGGTAATAAGCACTGACAATGTTTACCGTAGGAAATAGGTGAATAAATGAAAACAAAGGAAGCACCGAACATGATTATATTTACCATAATATAACCAGCACAAATTTCAGGCCAACAAAAGAATCAAACCCTTGATAAAGTTTGTTAAAAAGCAGAAAATTACAAAAATAATAAATAAATACCAAGAATTCTCTCATCATACAAATTTATATACAGGTGAGTTGAGCAGGAGCATGCGCTAATAAAACAAACATCACTGATGAAAAGCGTCTCACTGTAATATGTGTACTGTCCTCCATTGAGTAGTGGCAAGTTATTTATTTACTTTGTTACTTTTATGTTTAAAAAATGCGCTATTACAAATAAAAATCGTTGTTTTAGTTTGCTCAAATTATCCGTTGCAAATAATTGTTTTTGTATACATAGTACTTTGCACTCGGGTTAGCAATCTCTATTAAGGAAATTGAAAAATAAATATGCTCGTGCATATTTTTATCACACATTTTTTTTATGTTTTCACTTTGCACTCAATTTAAGTGATTTGAAAAATAAAAACCATTAGGTTCGACACAATGCTTACGAGGGTTTCATCCTTCACATCAAAAAACATCGAAAATATGATTTTGCTCAAACTTCATTACCCCGGCTGCATCACTTCCGAGTGTCTGTACCGTTCCATTGCTTGTGTTGTAATGTCGCAAAACGTAACACAACGACGACCGCAAGCACTGCATAAATTCACCCGTATGTAGGACATTTCACCCTACCCCCCTCCCCCCCACAATTCCATCAGACAAGAAATGAATGCGGAAGAAAAACTGTCACTTGTTATTTTTGTTGTCGCTCATACACTGTTACATGTTTCATCATTATGTGGGGTATTATTCTTTGTATCCACAAGACCTCAATACGCCGAACGGCACAGTCCCTTGATTTGTGTTTCCGCGCATTACGTGATACGTACGTCGTCTGTAGGTACAATTTACGAAGTATGGCCCAATTGTAACAAGAGGATATTACACATTAAAATATTGATTTTTGTTTGCAAAAATGAATGTATCAATTTCAAGGTTTTTTTTTGTAAAAATGATTTCTATCTTCAAAATTTTGTCATCATTATTATTTTTTTTTTAGGTGGTGCAAAAGAACTAAATCATTTATGTCCGCATCACGCGTTGTTATTGTTGTTGGATTTAATTGCTTAACCTCGTACGTGTTAAAATATAACACATATATTCTTTTATTGTATGCCTCTCGTAAGTTCATCCGCCTACACGAGCTTTTATTTATGGGAGGATGGCGGTAAACAAAAGTGGATGTTAACAACAAAGTGGGTAACTACATACGAGAATGTACGGCATACGCCCAACATTCACATCATTGTTTTTTTTTTTATCACAACTCACAAGAAAGCTGCAAAAGCAAACACGCAATTACGTAGACACACAACCGTAACTGTGTTCTTTAAAATTGGCTTACAATGATAAGAACAAAATGATTGTCAAATCAAATCAAAGGAATCACAACAGTGTGACGTTCAGCCTATTATGCGTGTACTCACCTGCATTTTATTGTTGTTTCAAGCACTCTTCTATTATAGTTAAAGGAGCTGTGGTCTTTAATACGCAAATTAATGTCCTTTTTGTACAATAAGTATATGTGTTAAGTGTAAAGGGTTATTTCAGTGCACATAAATAGCATCTTAGAAATTTGAAACCAACCCACCAATTGGTTAATCAGCAAAGTCTCTCAGTTCTGAGAATATGAGTTATATTTAGAATATAATGCGGGTTGTATTATATAGAAATCAGACCCCACGCTACCTGTGCACATTTAAGAAACACATTTTAATCAATGCCTGGAGGAGGGGGATGGGAAATATGAGAAAGCGTATTCCCAATTACGCGTAATTGTAAAAGGTGATCCCTTTTTTTTTTTTGCTATCGATTATATAATGCATACACATTATCCCGCACAAAATTACTGTGGGCAAAAAACCAACATAAAGACGCGATTAAAAGCCGCCGTAACTAAAGTTAAGCTGCACATCGCGTATTAAAATGACAATTTTCATTTTGCATGCGGATACATTTTAATCGTAAATAAGACAGTTACATCTGCACGTACATTCATTTGTTGCAGCAGTCCTCGTTAAAATTTCAGTATCAATGTTTTCGTGCATTGAATGAGCCATCGAAATTCGTGAAATCATTATCGTTTGAGGCATTTTGTATGCTGAGAGAAAGCTTCCTTATAAATATGAACCCTTAATACGAGCGTGAACATTGTACGTGTGTTGTACGAATGTGGGGAGGGTTATGTCGGTGGTGCTAATAAAATATATATGAGTATTGTACTTTTGCAGGTTTGGTTTATAATTTACAATCTTGTATTTTTTATGAGATGAGAGAATTAATGTTAAGCATTGCAAAATTATTGAGAGTTGTGGGTGTATTCGAGTACTTTTCAATAGAAACACCATAAAGCTCAATTTCGGAATTAATAAAAGTTCAGGATATTATTTTGTATTGCTTACAATTTGCTGCACTTTATTGTAAATAATATTATATTGTTTAATTTATGTTTGAAGGAATCGGTTTGTGATTTTTCATATTACACTCCTTCACGAGTTTAGTCTATATAAATATACAGATGTCTCCCTATATCTTAAGAACAATTTCACACTGAGATTGAGAGTTGTTATTTTTTTATATGAATTCAATATCCTGTGTTATTACATACTATGGAGTCAATAGTAGATAGCTTTTGCTCCTTGCACTAAACACAATTGCAAAACCTTATGACAAGTTCAAAGTATTTGTACACAAGTACATCATTTGCGGCGCAGTATATTCGAGTTTATGTATTTCTCTCTTATACTGATATTTGCTCTGTACATGTGAAGCTTTCATGAGTACAGCTTTTCCTGCTCGCAAAATAAACGGCATAACCCGCTGTGTCAGATCCCTGCGAGCAGCAGCGTACATATTACACTTTAAATGTTGAAATTCACCGTATTCCCAATTTAGTTGGTTGTGCGCTCTCGTCCGAATTGTTTGTGTCTCGCAAGTGTCCGCACATTATGGGACAATTTCGCGGACGGGAAATTATTTTAACATATTTATGAATTAAACTTAAAACCAATTAAAGTATTGTGTTGTATACATGTTGACATGTTTCACATACTTAGGTCCTGCACCGAATAATTAGGGAATATTAATAAAAATTGTGAAAAGTTAATGTGAAATGAATATTTAAAAAAATGTTAATACAAAGAAAATAAATTATTGTTCAGTGTTGTTGAAATTATGCAAAAATGTAATGGTTTTAAATGCATATGCTTGAAAAATTTTGTTTGCAGAATTACTGTTGAAAATGAAAAGAATATAGAAACGTATTGCCACCATTTATAAAATTAAAAAAAACATCGTACAGTTTATATTTAGAAACCCTTTTTAAAAATTCCCAAGCGAATTGATTATAATTATTAATTCATATTAAAATTACATGTTGTACATAAAAAGCGGATCCTTTTTGTATATAATTGGGTGCGTTTTGCTTGTCTTTGAAAAGTTTATTTTCCAATAATTAATTATTAATTGTTCAATTATAAAAAATTAATGTTGAAAATTGAACGATGCTAATTTGCAACAGAGAGAAGGGCTGCAATAACACACATTTTAATACGCTTAACTGTAGCCACATCCTACACACTTCAATTATAACGATTTCAATCGTTAACTATCGTTGAATGAAACTTTAAGCTTTTGAGTTTGCCGTGAGAATTGTATTGTATGTTGCAGGCTCTCGTTTATGTTGTACTATATCATTATGTTTAATGTGTGCATGTGTACATTTCGTACTATTCAGGGTATACGGAATTTTTGCAATGAAGTGAGGTGCGTTGTCTGCGTGCGTGCGTCGCCATGAGCTACAAAGGAACATAATACGTATAGCGTTATTTTATAACAGGATACAATATATGGAAGGCACCTGTTCATTTATAAATGTGCTCAAAAGTACACAAGCTCCATACAATGTATAAACACACACACACACATTCGTTTCGGTTGTGTGTTGTGTGCTTTCGGCAGGAAATTAATACCCAACGAAAAATTTATTTCACATTATACATTTTATGAATGTGTGTACTAAGTATGTTGAAACAATACCTTGGTGATTAATACTACAGTGGTTTTTTCAATAATAATATATTTGTTGTTATAACTGCATATTTGCTAATTTTAAAATCTGATTTTTTTTTTGTTTATTTGTGATAATTCATTCATTTAAAATCCATTTGTAATAAATTCCGCCCACTCATCAAATATGTTTCAGTTTTGTCTCATTGTGCTAAATTCTCGAAAATTTTTCAATTTCTCTTTAACAATTACTTATTACTTATTAGTTGCTTCTGCGAATGGTGTATCAATAATAATCGCTTTGACCGTATGCTGTGATTTATCCGTGTGTATTCCCGATAGAAGACATGGTATTAACAGCAAACATAATGTGTCCGAAAATAGATATAGAATCGGACGCTATAAATACAATTGCTGCCTCGTTGCACTTTGCCTGATGTTAGACTTGGGTATTGTTGGCCGCATATTGCCCCGTCGATTAGATGTTTATCGTCGGCCATTGGTTCCCCTCATACAGTAAACATTTATATAGTACTTACGGCTGCGTATATAATTTGATTGTTTGTGCATTCGACGCATTGTTATTGCCCATATTTTATTGCATTTGATTTTAATGGAACTTTTGCTGTAATTTTGTTTTGGATTAACGTGGCAGCAGAAATCGCCGAGATTAAGTGTAAATTAACAAGACGCTTTGTGCTACACTGAACAAAGAGAACATGCAATGACTTAAGAATGTGCGGAAATAACTATTTCGATCGTATAATTGCTATATAAGCATGTAGAAGAACATCAGTATTTAGATTTATTTAATAGCATCATTTTACTATTTGTATTTTTATTACTATGCTTAAAATTAAGAGACGGAATTTCATTTAATTGATATTGCTTTAATGTTATTGCTCTCGAAAACGATTTTATTTTATTTATAAACTATTTATTTGAATGCAATATGTTATTATACGAGTATTCAAGTCCATTTTTGCACAAAAAAAAAGTCAAAGAATCATAGAAAATATGTACTTTAAGGGTTCATGAAAATCCTTATGTTGTCAAACTGCCAAGTTTCTACAATATGCTATTATTAGATCCTTCTGAACTTTCCCACGATTGGTATTTTCGTTGTATTTACAGTTATGACGTACGTCCCACAAATGTGACAAATCCTTGAATGTTTCTTAGCATTTCTTTTTTTTTTCAAAATAAGAATCATTGATAACTTTAAAGTACATAATAAAAGTATTCTGACCATTGCTTTTAGCACGATAACATTTGAGGCATTTCACTTGCTTATCTTTAAATATCGTCGTTCCCTTTACTTTTTATTTTAAATTATTCTACGAAAAAATACATAACAATTTTTTTTTCATAATATGTTAAAGACAAGAGCTTTTAACATGGCATACATCCTTTTGTGCGCATATCTATAAATATTTATCGTTTCTTTATGAAAGAATATTTTCACGTGTCAGTAAATTACATTCCACAGAGACTAAATTTCAAACCCTTCTGTCACAAATTCGCGCATTAAAAGTCAGTCATTGGCAGTAAGTAATTGAAAATTCAACGAAGGCTCTCGTTGTATATTGATTAAAGGTTTTCGTTAATATGTGAGCTGTCAAAAATATAAAAAATTTAAATACAGAGACTAACTATAAGACAATTTACGTGACGAATTCCAACAATTAAATTACATAATAGATATTTTCGCATCGACTGTTGCCAGATATGTACGTCAATAATAAATCTGCCAAACGTAATTGTTGAAATGAAAATTCCGTTGGAATTAAAACGCAACGTAAATCTTCAAACAAACCCATTAAAGTTGTGCCCTTTCAAGTGCGGTTCGCTTCGTTTGCTTGAGTGCCATACCAATTGAATTGCAATCAACGTGGTTTCACGTCATCCGTTGCTTCTTCGCTACATTGACCTTTTTCATTATGATGCCGCATGTTGGGTGGTGAAAAAATGTTAAAACGAATTCATTTTAAAACGATCAAACCATGCGCTCGTTACTTTGCTATAGTTGCTGCTACACAATAGCTGTTCTTGACGCTCTATGACTTATGAGTATGGCAATTGGTTGATAATGACGTTGCATATCGGCGCGATGCTTGACAGCGTTATCAGCATTACAGCACAATGTGATAATTACGGTATACGTAATAAAATAGGGCACATTCTCGATGGCTCTGCTATAGTAATTAAGTAAGCAAGTTTTGATGTCCTCAATTTGTATATTACTCCATTTTTGTAAGCTATGGTGAATGACGTATAACTTGTTAAACTTGCTTGCTTGTCATCGAGAATGCGCCAATAACTAAGTGCAGTGCAATGTATCCGAAACTTTATTTATTTTGTCTGCATTGAGAAATTGATTGAAAATTTTATGGCGCATTTATCTTCATTCTTGTTGTAAAAGCTTAATTTACCAAAGTTTGAAACTGTTTGGCACAAACCTATATATATACGTAGTCGTTGATTCTGAAACTTTTCCAAATTATAATTAGTTGGGCGAAAGGTATCACTTCCTGAACACTTGTGATTTGAGGTTGGGCTCCATACAGTGGAACTTTTATACAACTTTGTTATTTCTTATAACACCCACATTATGGAGGTGTGTGATTAATTATGTATAAATTATAAGTTTTTTTTTTATGATACCAAATATTGCACCAATAACTTTGTTTCAAAATTTTTCCAACCCGACGCTTTGCACTGCTGAGCGGAAAGCTTTTCATATCATCTTCAGAATTTATAGTTTAATTATATACAATATTTAAAGTCTCCCCATCTGCTTCATGACAGCACTTGTTTTCCAAAAGCCTTTTCTTCTATGCACATTAAATTGTATGTAAAAGGACTTACCTAAAATATTTTGATAAAGTACTTTTCACATGACCACTCCTTTGCGAAGCCACGTTAGTACCACCATTTTTTTGTCTGCTTTGAATTGTTTAATTAATTAATGAAAAAAGTTCAAAAGCGCTGGCAAAAAAAAAAAAATCTGAAACCTGATTTGTACTTGCTTTTTGTTGTATAATTCAAATGTGACGCATGAAAAATTTTTGCATAACCATATTAAGTGAACAAATCGTTTTTTGGCTTTTTATATTGCATTGTGTGTCGCTTTGTACAATGTCTGCCGTCACTGGACAAGAGGGTGCTTTACATTTAAACTCAAAATGCTTCGCGCAACATAATTAATGTTTTAAATTATAAAAAAAATGTATATGGCTTTTGCCTTTGAGTCTCATTACAAGCACCATTGGACTAGGTTGAGGAGTATTTATGCGGGCATTATTTGCGTTGCATATTTAAAAAGTTCATCAAGAGTTAAATATTTGATAATAAATTTAAATTAGTATTTTTACTTGCAGACTTTAACGTACTTAAGATTATGTTAGAAGTATGTAGTACTCTGTTTGTGAACCATCGGAAAGTTTGTAATAAACTAACTAGACGAGTTTAGTAATCATTAAATGGCGGAATACGTTTTTGAATTTGAGTGCTTAAAGTTTATAATTACGTACTCGATTAAATTGAATCATTAGCAATAAGTACCAATTAAACTATTAGTTTCAGAAAGTTTGTGTGCAACGAAATTCATAATGTGTACGACGCCAACAACGCGATTAAAAATATTCGGAAAAATATTTCTTTTAACAGAATTGAAGTAAAATAATAATAATAAAAATGGGTTGTTATAAATTGTTAATCATTAAATTTATTATAGTGCAAAATGTTGTGTTTAGTGCAGAATAAACAGTTACCAATTTGCTCGATTTAAAGTTTGCTTCACGTAAGCTACATTGAACAGTGTGTAAACATTAAAGCGATGTGGCCAATTAAATGTGTAGACTTTGGCAAGTGACTGCCTTAGCGAGTGCGGCACCACTTGCGGGTGGGTTTTATCGCCCAGTTGTTTTAGCGTGCTTGTGCTCTTTCGTTCTTTTTTTTGTTGCCATCTTGTGACACTGCCAGCGAGTGACTGTATGACAATAAAAAAGGGTTTAAAAATATACAGTAAAAAACAAATTAATTTGGGCTTTTCTCTCTCGCAGTGGGTTGTGGCTGGCACACAAAATATGCTGGCTACTTGTGTGATTGTGTGATTTGCCGTTTAATTTTAATATCGCCATTACCAACGGGTTTTTTTTTGGGGTGGGGTAACCAACATCACCAAAATTGCCACTAAACAGTCGCCATCAACATTTGCCAAACTGTATAATACACAAAGTCATTTTCATTTGTGTACAACAGCAACAGCAACAACAACAACCGCTACAGTAATGCAAACATTGGCCACAATTGTCGCCGCATTGCTGCCACCATCTGGCAAATTGTTTTGTGTATGAATAGGTTAAGCAAAAAAAAAAAAAAACAAAGCAAAAAAAGGAAGCAAATAAAAGGCAACACAAAACTAATAAATAGAGAATAAAAAGAAGTAACACCACGACACCAAGGCAACGCCACATATATGCAAATGAGCAGCAGTAAAGGGACCGCAAAGTTGATGTGTCCCATTCGACATGTTTATAAACATATTCGCTTTTATTCAGGTAAATTGTATAATGTAAGTCATATACATTACAAACATTAAGACGTGGTAGTTAATGCCTACGTACATATAATGTGTGGGCCGTGTGTAAAAGGTAAGGCTTGCGTATGTATGCTGCTGTCGCTAAGGAGCTGCCCTTTTTTCCTCCCGCATTGAGGGGGAATGGTGGGGGTGGAATAATACGGTTTTTGGTAAATGTAACATTTCTACGAGCTTTTAAGATGTGTGCGGTGTTGTCCTGGTGCTAATGATGATGATTACAACATTGAACTCGTCGTTTTCGTGTATGTGATGTTCAGGAAAGGTTGGGCTGTACGCGTGTAAGCGTACACATTAGATAGGTCTCAGTAGCTTTTCCTACAGGGTGGCCACATATTTAAAATATTTGTTTTATTACAAACATGTATTTCAAAATATTTTTAAATGGGATATTTTCACATTTATTTTGCTTGCCAAACTATACAGAATTAAATTTCTTTTAAAGAAAGTATGATCCTGAATTGAAATGAAAAAACCTAACAAATTACACAATGGCAAACATTCTGGAAAATTAATTTAAAAAAAAAGTATGTAGGTTCTCTTATAAGTCATCCCAAATATCTTTTCAAATGTATTTCATTTCTATTGTTCTACAAATTGTGATTCAAACGAATTGTTATGTTACCTTGCTATAGGCCACTCTGTAGTCGTCTACATTTTAAGAATTCCATTTATTCATTTGTACACATCTGTTATAGCGGCTCTGTGATTTGCTCAATTAAATTTAATGTACATAACAACATTTCAGTGTTTTTTGCATTTTACACGCGCCGCGTCGCGTCAGGTTGCTGCGCCCCTCCTTTATACGCTTAAGTACAATAAAGACTTAAAGTTCACTACGCGTACATAGTAAATTATTTCATTAAAAAGTAATTTAACTTTTGTTTTGCTTTTGCCCCAAAAAAATTATAATTAATTTAGTGGGAACGTAAAAATTTCTGTGCCGTTACCTTTTTATGGGGTTAACTTTAAGGACGCATTTTCCATATTATTTTGTGTGTGTATAATGCGTACAAGCATATGGCAGAGCTTATTATTCGTTGCCCTAATTAATCATGAAAATTTGCAACGTAGTAAATCATTTAGCGCGGCTTCAGCAGTTGCAGAGGGCGCAAAATATGCTTTTTAAAACAAATGTGTTTTTAACAACAATTTATAATTGTAATTGCTTTTAATTTTCTTTGTCGTGTCCTTTGCGCTCTTAACGGTTGTAACAAGTTACAATGAATATGTGCACGTTTATTTTGCCATCTTTTCAACGACCTTTTGTGTATAGTGTTTTTGCTGTTCACAAAACTAAACAATTTTAAGATGGCAAAATAAAGCGCACAGAGAAAATAGACATCTCGCATCATCGATCCTCTTCAAACTAACACCGCCCACATCGACTCTTCAAAAAAAAAAAAAAAAACAAAAAAAAAACGTAAACACACACCCGATAAATAACTAATAGCAAAATGTATTTACGTATACAGAATGGAAAGCTTTCAAAGAAAAGCAAACCGATGCTATTAATTTGAGATTGCAGAAGCGTAATTAATTAGTAAAGACTTTGAATGAGTTTACAGTTTTATTCGTCCTGGTTTTAAGTAATTCAATACGTTCAAAATGTAAATAAAATTATATAAATTAATGACAAACGTTAGATAAATGGCTTTGAATTCTCGGGAACCATTATTCTACGCAGCTACCTTTTTTCATATCATCTGTTTATCTTGGCACAAGATCGTTTTTGTAAAAAATAGACGCTAATTATTACCACTTTGCATTAGAGCTACTTAATACACATAATGGGAGTCAACAGTCAATGGGGTGCGCTTCAAATATACGCTGCCAATTTTAAATTTATGAGTTTTTGCTTCGTTGTGAGAGTGTTTACTCAAAAGTCAAACTTGTTGCTCTTTTTTATTCGTAGAAAATATTTCCAAATTGGTCGCAAAACTTTGAATTTTAAAACTTAATTGAGTTAAGGTCAATTATTCAACCCTATTTTTAAGGCTGCTACTGTGAATTAGCATGGAAATTGTAATAGTGGCTTAAAATTAAATATCGTTTCACTTTTACAAATCCAAAATCAACAAAGAATTATGTTGGAGAGTTATGATCTCTCTCTGCTTAATGTTTTCGTGTAACATTTTTATTCGTCTTGAAACTCCCTCCAAATTTCAGGTTAAAAGGTTTTAATTAATTGAATAAATTTATCATAGGAAATAAAATTGCTTCATTTCGCCCCCCCCCCCATCTTTATGCCAGTCTAGTCAGACTTCAGCTGCAATTGAAATTGCTGCAGACGCTAAAAGATTTCCTCCTGACTCAGCACATAGTGTAAAGGAAGCAACATCAGTTGTCGACAAACTGCTATAATATGCAGTCTGTGTACATTTGTTACAATGTGCAGGATATGCGCCAGCCATTTACTACTTATATTGAATGCAGCAGCAGTATTTTGATAAGCTTACTGGTTGGTTTCCTCCACTTCGCGTCGTCTAGTCTCTATTGACTTCAGAAAAACAATGGCATATTATGCGGGAACATACAATACGTCGATATATGTGTAGTATAAAGTGTATGTCAACGTTGCGCTTATCAGGCATTTCTTGCGCCATCGTGTGCATATACAGAATAATATATGTGACGTGCTTAAAGTCGATAGACACTCCACACTGATTCTACATATTGAAGTGAGCTTTCATTGAAAATATATTGTAGTATGCCCGCACCATCCATGGTGTATTAAAAGTAAAACTCCCTTAGCTGCATGAATGAGCTTCCATCACACACTCAATAAATTATTGAACGCATAGTATGGAATTGGGATATGAGGTATAACCAGACAGCGAGCAATGTATCTTGCACGTATGCTTTAATTTAGTTACCCTGCATATTGCATCATACGTATGTATGTATTGTTGTCTTGATGTGTGCATATTTGTGCAAACAGTGGAGGCATTCACAGTGTTGCAGCTTTCATTATGGGTATGTCAAGCCGCCGTAAACAAAACAATTCTTTTTTCATTAAGAGACACTTGCCCCACCTAGATTCCTCACCTTATTTTGCAATTGTTTCGATTTTCTTTTCTACTTTAGCACAATGTATCTGCATTGTGTATGTAAATAGATTTTCCACAGAATGAATTTAAAGTCCAGGAAAGTGAGGGATTTATACTGGGAAATTTGGTAGCGCGGTTCCGAAATCGCGATTTTAATTAATAATTAATTTATGCACGAATTTTCGGAAGAAATTAAATATTGCAGAAATACGTTTTGACAACCCCTTAGTTCAGGAAAAGGGTCTACAAAATGTGAGCAAATGTACGTCCGTACGATTTCCGACGTTGTCAACTCAGAAACTTTTTGACCGATTTAAAATTGAACTGAAATTTTCATGTAAAATAAAAATTTGTTTTTAGTTTGTCCAAGGTCAAAAATATTGTCAAAAAACTGTTTTGCTGGTATGAGGCCTTAACACGGGTCAACCGATTTTGTTTATTTTAACAACGTTTATCCGTAAAGGTATTCTAAACAAAACTGCATTGATCTAATATCTCTAAAAGTGATCCTTCCGACAAAAAAAAAAAAAAACTAGGAAAAACCCCACTTTTTCTATCTAAGAAACTCTACAAAATATAAAAACCTTTGTTAAACAAATCAAGGTCAAATTATTTCCATCTCCGAAACGTTAAATGTTTAGAAAATTTTCTTTCACATTATTGGAAAATTTAATAAGAAAAAAAGGTTTTGTAAACTTTTCAAGGTCAAAATTAAAAGTTCATTGTCATACTTTATGGACCTCAGTAACCTTAAATATTTTAGTACTTTTTCTTCACATAATATATAAGTAAAGCTTGCTTAACATTTCAAGGTCAAGATTTGAATGGTAAAAGTTATAGTTTCATAATGAAAATTATTCAAAAAATTATTCTAGGGTATGATGAAGATCTACTTAATAACCTCATTAAAAAAAAAATAGTTTTGGAAAAAAAATTTAAAATTTTAAAATTTCAAGGTCACATTTTTCGTACCTCAGAAAAACTTTATTAAATAAAGTTGTCATATATTTATCAGCGTGGAATGTATTTTTTTGTGAATATACTCGGTGTTTGAACCTTTAAAAAGGATCCTAATTGACGGTAGTTTTCCAAACTATGTTATCAACATTTTATGTCATGTTATGTTTCATCATTATAAGAAGTTAAACTCATTTGTTTGCAAAAGCTGTGTACATTGCTATAATTGCATGTAACGTTATGTGCTATGATGATGTTTAAATGGCCATTTTACAACCACATTACAAATCGCAATTACCTGTCTTGTGTGTGTACGTTCATGCATAATGCACATTGCACATTGCTACTTGATAATGCTTTTGAGTGGGTGCAAACTTGATGGGGAGTAGGAGGTTTAATGCAATATGTGTGACACGTAGTTAGTGCCTGCATTAAGATTATGTTTACTTATCTACACATTTGGTTTTGGTGGTTTGAGGTGATTTAAGGATCATGTAATACCCACCCACGTCATGTTTATTATTAGAGGTATAATAGTGTTGAGTGTTGACTATAAAGCCTTCAATTTGTGGCGGACCTCTTTGTGTATTGTAATTAGGGAATCAATCATGTTGTATTTATTTGGTGTAAATAGTTTGCTTTTGTGTGAAAATAATTTTTTTTTCTGTGTCTGAAATGAAGCATTAAGTCAAATTTTCTGATTACAAAGAAGTGTATTAAATTGAAATTGAATTATTGTACCTTAAAGGTGCCATTTTCTGCAAATTACTCCTCAGCTATTCGTTAAAAAAAAGAAAAGTGTTGCGTGACTGTAACGCTTATTCATCACGACAATACATTTATTTTCACTTATAGGAAACAAACACAAAATTATGTACCACTCATTTTCCATTTGTGACTTATGCATGATTAATTTTTGGCTTTCATTCTGAGGGGGATAACTGATAAGTCGCGTCTTCAGCGCAATCAATTTCGCAACGCTGTGACAATTTTGCCATTATTCACTATTATTCGCGTACATTTTAATAAAACGCTATGTTTCTTCATCACATAGCAATTTTCTGTATTGATTTGACACATTGTACGTGCAGATATGTGCGCTATTTATCAAACTCAAGTCGCTGCCATCCAATGATATTCAATGAGTGAAGATGATTGCACAATACAATAAAATTAATTTCGCATCTAAACACCAGCATTTCGACAATGTTCAGAATCCATTTTTTTGCTCGGACTTTTTTTTGTTGCTTATCAGCTAAGCATTCAATGAAATAACCTTTAATAAATTAAAAGGCATTCCACAATTTCACTATAGCAGCACAATGAAGTCCTTGCTCACAGGCCGATGTGGATGATTTACATAAATACACATGAAAGAATGTGAGATGCCGTTCTGACGGGGTTGGTAGGGGTGCTGGGGCAACAAACGTAAGATGCCAAAAGGGCATCTCCTTATATTTATGTGTACATATTCGGTGTATGATATCGTCTCTACATAAAACACACATCTATAAGCGTTTTCATCTCATTTCAAATTGAATGAGAAAAATTTTCACGCACTTTGTGTGGATGTCGTTTTCATTTCGTGTTGCCTGTCCCTCCTCTGTGCACACATTTCTCTTTCGTTCTGTATTTTTCAAGTAATTTTGGATGGGGGGGGGCTATTCCCTGCTGGGCGACACTCTCATCCTTTCGGCATTTCTGCATAACAATTTTTGTTTACAAAATGATGTCTTTTGCGCTCCATTTCGAAATGAAATGTCCTTTGAACATAGTACTGTGTAAGCATTTACATTTCTTGTGCTTCTTGTCCATCGGGTTTAAATTACCTTCAGTATGCGAGTGTACAGTTACATCAAACAAGTGTTGGAGTCCTGTAATGGAAATCATTTTGTGTATCCAAACAACATTTTTCAGTTAGTTGTTGTGTTTTAGCTTCCTTCAACAAAAATGTGTATTGTATGCACGTTTTTGGAGGTGGGTTATAAAGCAATTGTAATATTTTTGTGACGTTCACTAGAAGTTATCCCGTCCGCAAAACGTGTAGCTACGAAGCCACACTCAGTCAACATTAATATTTCAAATCGAATTATGTGTTTTACGTTTTGTACACTCCCCAAATGCCACAGGCCAATGCATCACCTTTTCAGTTGGTTAAAAATCGACGTAGTTAGCTGTGTGTTGGTTCGTGATACTGTAGAAGGAGAAGCCGAAAACAATAAAGGGAAATTAGGAAAGGTACATGCGGCTAAAAAAGAAAGAAGCTATTGGGTTGAAAAGGAAATTACATAAAAAAATCAATTGCAATTTTGCACCAGTTTTCCCCGTTGTGGTTGGGAGGCGATATCGCTGAGCATCCTCATTTTCATTAGTTTCATTCATTCAATTTTGTTATTTGAAATTATCTTCAATGCTGTGCGATGATTCCGGACTCCGGCACGTGGTTGTACGCCTTTGGATACAATGTACAGTACGTGCACCTACAGCTCCTCTTTTCCGTTGTACTGTTTACTTTCATTTCCGGGTAAATATAAAAGGAAATCCGTTTATATTTAATTTTATACTCGTTCGATTGTATACGTATCTGACGCACATACTTACATCGTTCGTATAACTACAATATATGTGTTATTGAATTCTATGAAAATTAATTTGTCAGATCTCTCGTCTTCACTGCATTGTATTTTTATCTAAATTTGTATCTACTACGTGTGGACAAAAGAATACATTATATAATAATTGATTTGATTTTATCCTCTATCCATGTTTGCGTGAATATTGATCCTTTGCAGTCGATTCATATTTTCCGCTTCGACCGCACAAAGCGGCAATTGTAAGAAATTTGATCACATCGCCTCCACAGGATTAAATTATCTGTGATTTGAAATTGTATGTTGTGTCGTTTTGCTTTTTTATTATAGTGTTCTCTCTTCAGAAAATCTTTTGTAAATAAATTGAATTTTGCTGAGAAAAAAAAAATGCTTTTTCCCCATTAAGTGTTTTCGGAAAAATGCTCGTAAACCACAACAATTACAACACTATTGTCTTCCGCTATTTGGTCGTGTATAGGAATTACGTAATATTGAATTTTCATGTTTCCTTTCAAATCAATTTTCGGTAAATATGGGCTTTCCCAAATTTAGCAAATTTAATAAAATTCATTTTCCGGCTCACTGATAAAGAATTTTTTTGTAAAGCCATTGTCTTGGTAACGTGTACAAAAAAGAAAATGTTTGCTAGGTAAAGCTGGAGTTAGAAAAAATCCCGGTTAATTATGTAATTTAAAAAAAAATTATTAAGTTATAAAAAAACATTTTAATTTAAAAATTAAAAAGGTTTGATGAAGCGTATTTGGTTTCAACAATTTTACTTTCCAATAAGTTTGAGTTTTTTTAAATAGATTTTCTAGTGAAAACAAACCAAACCAATTTTTTAATACGGCACTGGTTCCAACAAGCTACTATATTGTACAAATATGGCACCAAACATTTCACTAGCTAAATAAAAGTCTATAAAAACGTTCGTTTTGTTGCTCTTAGTGACACAAATATTGTATTTACATTTGTGATGTTTATCTAAAAACGTCGTTCTCTGTATTATAAAAACATTTTTCGTTTATGGACATCAAAATCGTCAATCACAGTAACATTCCAATAAAGTCATGTAGGAAAAAACCTTTCAGGCAATTGATTTTTCGTGAACATTTTGATGAAAATGCCGATCATTAAAATCGAATAAACCATGATGTCAGCAGCTTAAAAGCACTTTCATTTTTTTTTTTTGGGAAAATCCTTTCTTTTTTTTTACATTGCGTACATATTGGAAGAACCAAAAGCATGGTATAGCGAGTTTCATATTTGAAATAGCAACTTTGTCGAATACTTTGGGTTTTCCTGTACCTCATGGAAAAACGGATATTACATTGTGTGCTTGAACTTCCAATTTAATGGAATCGCTCATTGTGCTTCCCCACGATGTCTGTGTATCGTCAAATATCCAGCACAACTAAATTCATGATTAATTAAATGGGCCCACCTTTTAACATAATATTGTAGTCTGGTGTGTACACCAGAGTCGTGCCTTAACTCCCTCACAATATTCCGTCGTGTATTTAATGTGCGGCATTCCATGAACGGTGTCCCACAGCAGTGTCGTTTTTGTGACCGAAAAAGGATCACTGACTGTGCCTTTTTGGTGCTACGTTAGAGTTTTTGTTTTTTGTTGTCCCAAAAATCATCATAAATTGGATTGTGGCTTCTTGCAGTCATTGCAAATTAATTCGGAAAAGGACTTTAAAAAAAAACGGTTCAGAATCAATATTACTTATTGTTTTAACATTGACACTCGGAAATTTTATGGAAAATTGTTGCATCGTATTGCATTCCGTCATGCTGTTTGGCGTCACCGCCAATGACAAATTCAATTGAATTATTTCGACAATTGAAACTGCAGCGTGATTTATTGACTCTGATATGCTGGCACGTCTCAAAAAGACGTAACCAATCAAGACATTGTTAACACAAATCTAATGTGTATGCATAATATATTGAAGAAGAGTGTACTGACACGGAATAAAGCGAGCAGCTGAAGGATGTGCTGAGTGATTTCATTAAATCCTTCGAAATTTATTTGAAGCGAGTGTATTTTGGTGGTCATGGTGTTCTGCATAATTGCGATTAAGTGTGTGAATGATAGAAACAACATAATTGCACTATGGATTAAGGTTGTTATTTGAAATGAAACTCAATTAAATTAAAATTTCAAAAAAAAAAAATCATAAGAAATTGAAAAAGAGTTTTATTTTCAATTAATTCACTTTTTCATTACCGTTTTATATTTTATTGAACTGTCATTTTTCATAAGCTGCTTATTCAAAAGCAGCATTTAATCTATTATCCGTTTTGTAAAGCGATGCAATGTAGCTTTGTTCTGTTGCAGCAACGTCAGTTGCTTAATAACTGCAAAAGTCCGTACAATGCAAAAGGTGCATTTTATAAACCCATAGTTGAACTACTAACTATATGAAGCTAATTAAGAATTTATATATGGGTGCAAGCATAACAATCGATTTCAATTGAAACCACGCTCTTAATGCGAGTTCACTCAATTTGATTACCTACTGTATAATAGTAGAGAGTGCGGCTGCCAGCTGCCACCACCAGTCGCTTTGCAATTTGCTCGCTGTTCAATTTAAAAGTTGAGGAGTTGCAAATTGGCAACTCGACAGAATACTTTATTATGCATTCAAAATGTGCCCACTAACAACGGCACAAGCAATAAATTTCATTTAATTTAAAGCATAAATATTGAAAAAGCTCCCAACGAATTGTTGAGTGTAATAAGCCTCTTGTGCTAATCACGCACACAAATTAGCTGGCCTTTTTATGGATGAATGGTTAATTGACTTCATGGTGCCCATTTGTCTTGTATTGTTATTAACGTGCACACTGCACACACATCATTTTGCGCTGGGAAGCACGCACTAATGTATTGAAGTTCCGGTTGATTGCAGGGATGTGGCATTTATCAGTTCAGGCAAGAAGAAGGCTTTTTCTTTTTAATTCATGTGATGATGTTTTTGGCATAATTGACGCATACAAACACAAAGTTGATTTAGCGACTTTTAATTCGAACCTTTTTTTGCAAGCGATTAAACAGCTTGCCTTGTTGAACGCACGAATTTTATTGGTCAGACAATTTCCGCTTTTGTGCGTTAATAAAATATGTTATTCCAAAAGGACAATGTTATCACGTTCCTGCAGTGGACGTTAATTTATTACACCAAGTATTGCTTAATCAATAATATGTGTGATGCCTCTTGTATTTAGACATGTGGCAATTTTGCATGGATGTCATGTTTTTAACAGCAACACCGTATTAATTTATTATGAGCCTCAATATTAATGTTAACGGAAAATGTTTAAAATATTAAATACATGACCGGGTGGATATATTTAATGGTTTTATGAAATGTGGCATCATGTTTATGGAATTTCACTTCATTTACTTCCAAATAAATATTAATAATGTTTCAATAAATTAATATCAACCGGATGTGTAATTAATGGACATCGGACATACAAATTAAAATGGGGGATCAGCCTTTATGACCGAGCCAATTGTGGTGTAGGATGCATTGAGAGTGAAATGCAATGCGAATGGGATAACGCCTGTGATTGTGTTTATACATAATTAATTTATCCATCTGTTGATGGTTGTTGTCAATATAACCCATAAATTGAGTTAAAAAGTTGCGTATGCAACTTATGGATGGCAAATTAGGGATGCTCGATGTTTTTGTCTGTGTTTTATTTGTTTAATGTTGTTTGCCGCATTGTATGTATTTCGACGAAAACTCCAATTACAGTACATCGGTATTTATAATGTTTAGCAATCGTTTTCGCAGTATTTTTACAAAACCAAACTCGTAGGATGAACTAAATAAAAAACTACATCGCGAGGTGTGAATTTATAAACGACTGCTGCACTGCTGGAACTAACTACATTTAAATTAAGCTTTACTAGAATACGGAAAATGTGACCTTAAAATTTCTGAATTTTGACCTTGATTGATGCCCAAATTGATTTTTATTTTTATTGAGATTAGCAATAATGTAGAACAGCATAGTACCCTAAAACTCACAATTTTTGAATTACATATTTTTATTATTAAAATATGGCCTTGAGTTTTAAAATTTTGACCTTGAAATGTTCAACAAGTTTTCTTATCTTATTTAATCCTACAATAATGTGAAAAAAAAATTTCAAAAATATTTATGGTTTGTGAGATATAAGAAATTTGACCTTGAATTTTCCGTTTTTGACCTTGAAATTTTCTGCAAGTGTTCTTATCTTTTTTATCCAACAATTATCTGACAAAATTTTTTTGATATTGTGTAAGGCGTCAGAGATAGAAAAGTGGGGTTTGTCTTTGTTCACCACCTTTTCGCCAAGAGGAGCATCTAACGGGAACAAAGAATATGCAGTTTTTTTTAGTGATAGTTTGAAAATTCATTTTTGTGGAAATAAAGAAAATCATAGGGCCCGAATTTGAGCCTCCATACGAAAAAAAATGATTTTGGCAATAACTTGACCTTGAGGCATCCGACCTTTAAAGAAAACATAATTGTATTCTTATATTTTACAAAAAAAAATTCACATAAATCGGTCTAGTAGTTTCCGAAATGGCTTTTATATGGCAGACGTACAATTGCAAATTTTTTCTAGACCACTTTTTTGATCTTAGGGGGTGTCAAAACGAGTTTCTGCATCGTTAAAATCTTTTCCGAAAAAAGTCGGATTGCCAAAATCTATATATGCCCTTGGGGTCGTATATAAATTAACAAATCATTCTAATTGCAATCCAATTCAATACTACTTGTGATTTATTTATAATTTGTGAGAACTTTTTAATAAAAAGTAATTTTTTTTAATTGTACGGAATGAATGTCCTTTGAACTTTTTGATTTATGATCGTTCTGCATCAGAAGTCGATCAATTAAACACCACAATTGAACATCGAGAATTTAAAATGAAATACATATTTACATTATCGACCATGGAATTTGCTTCCGGTTGTGTATTTACTGTCCACCTACAAGGGTTCTGCGATATATGGTGACATCGTAATTGATAAATACGAGTGCAGAAAAAATGCCCATATACGAATTTATGTCCGAAATGAAATGTGAATAAAAGAGCAGCTCCAGGCGTGCATACATACATTTGTCTTGTTTTCATTTGATTTTCAATTTCGTTTTTTTTTATGGTTTCCATTATGGGTATTTCGATGTAATGATTGAACTTTTTTTTTTTGTTCAAAATATTTGCATTCAGCACATTGCACAATAAAAACAATTTTTTTGTCTATATTTGGAATTAACTATAAATATATTAATGCAATAATTGTCAATGCAATTTTCTTTTCTTCCCACATTCGTTGTGCAAAATATAGTGGCGAAACAGAACGGCTTCTTCTATGAAATGTCCGGTCAGTTTGTGTCGTGGGGTACTCTGTAGCCTCAACAATAGCCACGGCCAGCAATTGTGCTGTAGTAGTAGACGCATTAGCAGTAGTGGGAAACAACATCAGCTACAATTCACACAATTGCATCAACCGCAATCGAGTGTACAACATTTGCACAAGCAACGAATGCCTATCGCATTGCAGGACTATCAACAACGTTTGGCTGATATTGATTTGAATAACAACTGCACGTCACACCGAAACACTGACAAAGACTGTTGCCATTCGGCGGAAAATAACGTGCAAGCTGTAGTTGGGAAGTTGTCAACTGACTCTCCCACTTGTTTTACATTTGTGTTGCATAAGCGTCATTCGGTTGAACGTTGGGTGGCAACTGACGACAGCCATGAATCGACTACGTTCGACATTCACCAGATCTCGGACGCCAACCGGCGCCGAGATGAAAACCCAGAGCAGCCTCGAGGTACCCAAGCAGGTCAATGAGAATACTTAATAGATTTTGATGTTTTTGCAATATTTGACATGCAAATCAATTTCTCTGAATTTTCTCAATTCTGCAAGGTTTTTCTTCTCCTTTTTGATTATTTTGCTGTGGTTTTGTGTGTGTTTTTTTTTTCGTTGTGTTTGCAATGTGCGATCTCTCAATAATTTGAAAAACAGCTTTTGCATTTATTTACAATAATTATTGCAATTTGCAGCAATGTTTTTCTAATTGCATTTAAATTTATAGCATTGATTTTTGGTTTATTTCTTTTGTATCTGCTTAAGTTTTTATGTGTGTGAAATTTTTTCCAGGACTTGTAAGTCCGAGAAGAAGTTCATTTCAGATGGTTTATTTTTTCGTTTGCAATTTCTAATATTTATTTCCATTGTACCATGTCTTGCATAATTAATATATGATACTTTTGAATGGATTTTTTTTGTACCATTCATGCATATTTTATGTCTCTGCCGCTTCTTATTTAGTCCTTAAAGTTTATACATATTTTATTTATGTTTTGACTATTTACTGACTGAAATTCTACCGTTATTTTATTGTTCGTTTCGTTTACATTTTTAATTGCATGCGACCCTTCACATTCTCCACACGTTTAGTTGCATATAAAATAGCTGGGCATGATATTTATAATGTAATTTATTTCGTCTTAAACATTTTACCACATTAAAACGTTCGAATGTACTTAAGTGTCCCGAGGAATTTTAATTTTTAAAAGTGTTCGTTTGTTTCTTCAATTCGTTTTACAACTATAATTATTTTTAGACCAAATGGTATTATTTAACCATTCAACATTAACACATTTTCTCTTTTCTCCACTGAAACTCCGTTCATGTACTGTACGGATCCACAAAAAAAAAAAAAAACGCACGTCAATGTAAATTTAACGATAATAGGTGCGATCAGCGTCGTTTGATGAGATTCAACTCGAGGCACAACGTGCAAATCCCCAATCCCCACATGTGCAATCGCATGCTCAACAAAATCAGTCGGAGAGTAATCTCTCCGGCATGGGGATGCTTCAAGTGCCTGTACCCGCCTCAGTGCAGCAACGATCACGCAGTTTCGATTCGGCCGGTTCCGACGATTCGACCAGCTTCTTGGATGTGCCGCGTCGTTTTCAACGTCGCAAAAACTCATCCAGCAAATCACCACTGCACTGTGTGCACTGTCAATACGTTGAAGATCACGAGCGCAATGCATCGCAAGAGCGTCAATCATCGTCGGACACCAATGAGGCGAAATCACTGGACTACAGTGATGACGAGTCCGGCGTTGATACTGAAGAAGAGGACGAATCCGAGGATAATTGTCTCAGTGAGAGTCCCAAATTTGGTAACTGCTTAGCACCACCATCATTGTCAATTGCTATACCGCCAGCGGCCACTCTTCATGCTGGTAGTCTATCGCCGACACCATGCAATATTACATTTGTACTCTCACCGACCAATTGTGATTATCCGACATTTAATTCGCCCCCCATTTCGCCACACGCGCCAGTCTCGTCCACCATTGAACTGACTAGCGATTGTTGTCTTGATGATGGTGTTCCTCAAGTGCGTCCTCGTCGTCGTTCCATATCGCGTCAAGAGGCTATTGTTGAACCGTCTGTCAACTCTCTCGAAAATTTGACTATCGATGGGGATGGTAGTGAGTGTGGCACACAATTGGAAGCGGCTACCATTGTTATGCGGCCAGAAGATATTGTTCATGACATATATTTGCAAGTGCCCGACTTGAAGCGGGACCGTGCAGCTTCCGTGGATTCGTGCTTCTCGAAATTATCATCAGCTGGCAAAACTGAAGAACTACAACTGCCGGATGATGGGCAATTGACATTAATGGTGCCCAGTGCCGGTGCACTTAGATCGAGATCTGTGGATATTGTACTGCCGACGGAGGAGCAGGCGCGTTACAAAGCATTGGCATTAGCTGGACCATCGGGATATTCTAGTGGTGCAAATCGGTAAATTACCTCTTTATATTTCTCCCCGATTTGTGATTTTTTGTTTTGTTAAAGATTTCGTACAACAAACCAAATGAAAATATCATTCAATTTCACACCGAAACAGTTCGATGATTCTTTATGAAAATCGAATTTATTTTTAAATTATAACCAATAGTATAATACAAAAGGAAAGCATAAAACTTAAAGACACACTTGGGATTTTTGCCTTGTATTGCTCTTGTTCGATTCCCTTTATAAAGCTCTTTGGTGATTAGACCTCTGGTTTCTAGTACATTATTTATCTTTTCCTCTATGCTTCATAATTTTCGGTTCATCCCCACCAATGAACTGTGCGGGCATTCTCGGCATTGTTCGCTTTCTTCGGGCCATTATCTTATTATATTATTTATGATTATTATGGTCTGCGTCGCAATTCTTCTTCAGCCCGCATTTCTGCAGCCGCACACAAGACTCTGGTCATTCCACTGTTGTTTTTGTACAGCGCGCACGTTCAAGGTCTTGTCGCACCCACCCACTCTACCCACGTACGCGTATTACAGTTGATGTGCGTCGCCCGGAAAAGGGAAAAATATGTTAATAAAGATTTATCTTGTTTTCATTTATATGTGCGTAAAGTTAATGTTCCATTTTTCATTGTATTAAGCCGACGGGTGGCGGGTGCACAAAAGTCTCACTGCGAGCCAATCAACCCCTCCTCGCACTCGCATCAACGCGACTCTGTGCGCCTTGGTATTGGTTTATGTTTTTTTGGGTGCCGTGCTTAGTTTAAAATATTGTATGTTTAAATGAGTTATGTTTGCAATTAACTGGAGAGGAAGTTTGTAACATAAATAAGGAAAAAAAATTAATTGAAGCTTTTAATTTTCAAAGAATGGGATCAATGGTAAGAAGAACGGCTCATAGCGGCTATTTTTCTGAAATTGCATTATTATTCTTATTTTAGGCAAGGGAATTTTTATTACTTCATTATTTATTTAAAATGTGTACTACACATTTAGATTTAAAGCTGGAGGTTTATTTTAAAACACGAAAATGAATTTGAATAAATATTTTCATATGGATTATTTTAATAAACGAGCGTCCATCAAAAATCGTTGTCATACTAATGATCCTTTAAACGATTATACGTTTAGTACTCACTGCGAAACGCTTTGTCAGCGTTATTTCAATATCTGATGGCATTTGCTTTGAATTCAATGCACTTGAATTGATCTCGTTGATTTGAATTGATGTTAAGTGTTCATTTTATTGATTCAATCGATGGTGCAATACTTCAAACGATGCAGATGTTATAAAACAATGGTTGATAGTTTCCCGTCATCCGTTGACATCTATTTTTTTTCATGAAATTGAGTGAAGGTACAAAAAAAGTAAAAAGTACATTATGCTTTCCTGCATGAATATATGTATCCAAGTACTTGTACATCTGCGCAAAAACACATATTCGAGTACGAGCACCCATTTATATTCATTTTTATTCCTGTTTTTGTTCCTTCGTTGTTTATGATTTTTAAGAAATACGAAATAACAAAAACAGACAAGTCGTTGCACAGAATAAATATTGCATAAACACATAAACAGAGAGATGCTTGCTGCTGAACATAAAAAAAATGCAATAAATGTTAGGTTGTGGATTATGCTCGTTATGTCCTCCTAAGAAGATGTCCTACATTATTTAAATATGAAAAACGGCATTGACCAAATGCTCTTAAATCGTTAAAAAATATATTTAATATTTTCTTATAATGTTCAATGTTAAAGGTTGCTGAAAAATCACAAATAAATTGTTTTTTCACTCTCCTTTTGATACTGGGTACGTAATAACACTCAATATTAATCGAAAAATTTCATAAGTGCAGCAATTGTCGTTGATACGTGTAATTTGTATGAAATATTAATGGAAGCTCACTGATGGTGTTAATCACAGGTTTGTGGGCTGCATTAAATGTAATCCTATTCCCGGGGGCGGTAATTAAAGAAAACCTCGTCATATTGATTGATAATGTTGGATTGATGGATAAAAAGGACATAGAATTATAGGAAAGTGATCGATTTTTATGAATTGACATAAACAACTATCGATGTTGGTGCATAAAACATATTTATGCAATTATGAATTAATATAGATTTATATCGAAGTTTGCAATTGATTCCTTTTTACGTAATGAAAAAATATTCACAGCAATGGTAGCCACATTTAAAATGACTGCACATTAATTAAAACAAATTTATTTCAAAAATCGTAAGCACACCAATGTTTAATTTAAATTTTAAATTATGATGTGACAATCCGATGTCGTACAATTTAAGTCTAAATTCTACCGCACGTTAAAATAAAAAAATAAAACAATTTATTGGGTTAAACGTGGCAGTAATAACTGAAGAGTTGAACCGAGATGTTAATTAAACAAACGTTTCCAATGACAATTCAACCCCTATTCTTATTGCCTTTCTCAATTACCTTCATTGTATTTCGACGGTATAAATTTCCTTTTCGGCTATTTGCTCAATGCTATCGTTTCTACAATCCTTATCTTTATTATAATTTTTATTGTTCTAATTGTCATCATTAACATTTCCATTTCGGTTTATTTAGCTACGGCACTTTTGCCCGGGGGCGATCATCGCCCCCATACATAGATGAGACCAACCCCTTGCCCCTTAACTAATCGGCACGCCATCTTCGAATGAGTTAACTCAATGAAATTGTAGAATGGACTTCCAAAACGAATAACATAAACGTCGGAAAAGAAAATATAAACAAACAACTTCCTAAAATATGTACGCAGCTTTTGGAATTTATACTGTTGTGTGCTGCATTCTTCTTTTAACATTTTTTCGCTTACTAAATGCGTCGTAATTTGCAAAATACAAATAAAACGCTTTACCATTATTGGTATTTTACTGCGGAATATTGTTTTCATTAAACTGTGTTGTTTTTAATCTTTTATTGGTTCAAATGCAATCTAAAACAGTAAAAGGAACGCTGAAATTACTTTTGTTATTTCAATGTTGTAGAAGAAGGAGTAAACTTAATATTGGCATTCAAAAGAATTGCAGAGTTTAAAGTTTTTACCAATTCAAAGATTTTATTATCCATTGCATTTAGGCTATGCAAGTTCGGACAAACCCATTTCTCCTTGATTGCAAGACTATTGGTTTATACTTTGCTATTTGTTACAAAAATTGTGACATCACAAACCCTTTTTGCTTTTATAGGACATTAACAGTTGCATAAATAATTTGATAGCTGTACTAAAAGTTTTTCCATGTCATAAAAGACATTTAACGCAATAAAAAATGCAGGGCTTGTGACATGCAAGTTGCAAATGGTGGACGAAATTAAGAACAATTTTTATATTCTCGTAAATAACGAATAGGTCATGAATAGGAACTTCTAAAGTTTCTGGAAAAACAAGTAAATTCGCACACTCTTGGGGATTCATGAATTGAAATGTTCAATCTTTGTTTTGAAACAGTTAATTTATTGAATACACAATTTGTGAGACACAATAATGAATCCTGATCTTTTACAATCAATTAAACAAAGTCGCAAACTTTTACAAAATAAGGACAAAGAAAATAAGGCGATGCACTCCAAATGTCCACAGCGACAATTTTGCATCTTTCAAATTCAAAATAATAAACACAAATAGTTACGGAATGAATATTTTGCAGTATTTGCAATTAGTCTTGAATTTTAATTCATTTTAAAGCACTCTCTTATAATATCATGAAAGACATTTTTTAAATTTAGTCAAGGTATGGTAATTAATTGAGCTTTAAGTCACTTATTACGTTATTGTGCTATTGAAAGTTTTGTGAGTGCCCTTATAATGGCTGGAGTGCATCTCGTGGAATTGTTTTTACATAAATAACGGAAAAACAAGATTAAAAGTAATTGTTTGTAATAAGAGTATTGTGAACTAAGAATCTCTAAGTACTCAAGAAACAATTAGCTTTAATGAAGACAACTACAAGTGAATTATGTGCGGATAAATTATTTTATAATGTGCATTGCAAAATGACTTTGTATACTATTTTTGGTCTGACTGCAAATTCATTTCATCTTAAATAAATAAATGGAATAAATATTTAAAATGATTTTTATTTTTAATTTTTCACACTGCAGCCTTCATTAAAAATGAAATGTTGAAGTACAAAAGCTTTTGATTACATTTTGATACCTTAATTCTATAAATATTTTAAATTTGTATCATTCTCAAACATTCAAATCAGCTATAATGCATTACAAAATGCTGCACTATCATCGTTAAATGAAATTAATTTAATTAAAGTGCAAATATGCAATGGATAAACATTAAACCCTGCAGTTACTTCAATTTAGAGTGCCGCGTATATTGAGACATTAAAAGAGTGTTGTTATATTTTGTACGGTTCGTGCTTTTATGTACCATATTTATAAACAAATATTCTTTTCAAGTTTCAACCGGAAATTGCACTGTGAACTGCACCCAACATTATGTGGCGGATGTTTTGAAAACTTGTGCATTTAGTAAATTTCCGCTGCTCATGGCAAAAACAGCCATTGTAAAATCTAAATAAAGACCAAATGAAGCAGCAACCTGATATGGTTGCAAAAATACACATAAAGTGAAATGAGAATATAAAAACGGCATCTGTATAAAAAAAAGGATGTTGGATGCGCTTATCGCATGGGGAATGGGGGAGGGGGAAAAAGTGAATCACTTTGAAAAGAAATTGTATGCAACAGCCAAAGGCCGAATGGAATAGAAAAATTAATAGGTAGAAAATACACCGTTATACCTTAAATAACAGTGACGATAATGATTACATGTATTTATGTGAAATATATAAAGCTACCTGTGCATTACGAGCATACCTATATAATTCAAAGCCTGGTTGGGAAGAGCGTAAAGAGGAACATTAGGTGAAGAAAAATAGTGCATACCGGAATTATTTAATGACTTGACCTTTTCCTTTGCCGTGTATAGTTGCATGATGATGTTGATGTTGATGTTTTCAACGTTTGCCTTATTAATTTTCTTCTCTAAAAAGTTTAAAGCTTAAGCTCGCACAGTTCATGATAAAAATCTAGGCTTTAAAAAAAATTTAAGTTTGTACTCAAACTGGAAGAACTTTTTCCTTTATATAAAAATTTCTCTTTCGTTTTTAATTTATATACGACCCCAAGGGCATATGTAAATTTTGGTATTCCGAATTTTTCCGGAAAAAAAGATGCAGAAACTCGTTTCGACACCCCTGAGCCCAAAAAAGTGATCTAGAAAAAATGTGCAAATGTACGTCCGTAAGCCGTACTATGGTGGCCATATAAAAGCCATTTCAGAAACTACTGGACCAATTTGTGTAAAAATTTTTTGTAAAATATTCCAAAATCGGAAAATTCAAGGTCAATTTTCTTATATCTCAGAAACCCTAAATATTTTTGAAATATTTTTTTCACATTATTGTAGGATTAAATAAAATAAGAAAACTTGCTGAACATTTCAAGGTCAAATTTTGAAAACTCAAGGTCATATTTTTATAATGAAAATATGTAATTCAGATACTGCGTGTATTGGGGAACTATGATGTTCTACATTATTAATAATAAGTGTGCCAATTTTGTACAAAAATCAAGGTCAAAATTCAGAAATTTCAAGGTCACATTTTTCATATCTCCGAAAAGCCTTATTAAAATGTAGTTAAGCAACAGTCGCATATAAATTCACACCTCGCTCTCCCTGCGATGTAGTTTTAAAATTACGTTTGAATATTTTTAAAAGATTTTTTTTAGCATTTAACCTTCGCACCGTTATTATCTACGTTTAAGAGAAAACCCAATCAAATTGATTGAAAATTATGGACAGTAGAGGGAAACAAGCGCTTCTAGATTTTAAAATATTTGAAACTTCATTGGTATTTCATCCGAATAATTACTAATTATTATTAGTTACATGAGTGAAGGCTTGTATTTGCTGGTTCCTCGTGTGTATATTTTGATATTCATATTAAAATTTAATTTGATGTCACGGTTGCAACAAAGGCATTTTTATTGTTAGTATAAAAAGCATACACTCCAGTTTTCCCATAAAAAAATACACGTTTTGACTTTTGTCAATGTCAATATTACTCGTAGCTGTATCAAAAAAATAATAAAAAGTAAATAACAATGCATTAACCAGCCATTTTTCCCATATTACACTTATACAACATCGATCCGCTGTACGTATACAAATACACGTTATTTCTGCATTTCCACAACAGCTACTGAGTATCACCCACGTAATTCCTTTGGAATTTCTGTCAAACAAAACACATCTTTATCATTGCCATATACAAGATTAGAATAAATTGAAAACTCCGTTTGCATGCGGGTGTTTTCACAGAATTTCTGATCATCAACTATACATATCCTTCTTCCGGTTGAACAGCATGTTCACATCACATCTGTGACATTGCAATATTTGTTTATCATGTGTACTTATGCATATACGCTTTGCCCCCTCCGTTGCTGTACAAACAACTCTTTTATGTGCATGACAACTGTATCAACCCTTGCCCTCGCATTTTACCTTAATTTGTAAATGTATTTATAAGGTAGGTAAGTTTACACATTTATTTCAGCATATTTTACTCGTATACGTACATTTTATACGATAATGTTTCATCACTAAAATGGTGTCGGGGCAAAAAGCTGTGCGTTAAAAACACATGGGAATCCTTCCCGTTTTGGTGTGTGATAAAGTTTCATTTTCATTTCCTGGTATTTTAAGCTGATCAATCCATTCCATGCCCACCATCACATGTTAAATCCTTATAAATATGTGGCGAAATATTACACCAACATTACTCTTTGTTCTCTCAAAGTGTCTGTAACACAAAAATATATATCGCAAAGACTAAACTTCAATGGCGTACAGGTGCTGCGCACATATGAAACCAAAAACATAATATTATGGCAAATAATTTGTCTATGGGGATGAATGAACGAAGCTACAAAAGTTTGTTTTCAAGTATAAAAATAGAACTTTTGTTCAATTCCAGTTGATTACTTTCACATATTTTTGTTTACATGAAATTTAACATAAAATGTACGATGTTGTACTTGAATACATAGATATTCGGTTCGAAATAATTATATTAAAGTAAGAAAACAAAAACGAGAATTATTGTTATTATTGTTTTGTAGAAAAAAGATCGATGAACTCGGCTGTCCCTTTTATGCACAAATAAAAATTCTCCCATATTTTATAACAAATCATATTGTTATAATACTATAAATTTGTTTTAAAATTAATCTAACACAATTAGTTTAACAACAATAAAAGCTCGCAACACGGATTTATGCATATTATAGTCTTAAGATGAAGCTTTTGTCCACAATTGCATGCATCGCATTACTTTTGAATGGCCGATACATTTATAATTTGTATGTCAACAACAACACGAGTAAGCAGCACTCTGGAGTGCTCTCCGTAATGCAAATAATTGTATACTTGCATACACATTATACGAACACATAACTACTTGTTATATTTATAAGGAAAAAATGTAATCTTGTGCTATCTTTGCGTCTATTTTCATTAGAGTACAGCTTAACTTTTCTCCCATGTAATCCTATATTTAGACATAGAATGAGACGATAATTTGCCAACATTAACCTCCAAGGCATGACGTCGCTTAATAATCGCATTTAATTATTATTTCATTCGTCTACACGACGCGTCAACAACATAACATGTTATAGTTATGCTCTAGACATAATATATACAACCGATTTCACAGACAAAAATATTTTTATTACTGATCCTGTTTATTGTAAACCTTCTTCAGATAGCCTTTATAAATTAAATTACATATAAATTATATTTTGTTAAATAGTAGATTCAGTATTCAAAAAAAATAAATAAATTTTAACAATTTGAATAAAAAAAACATTTATTGCAATGTTTTTATTTTTTAATGTTTTTAAATTTTCTTCGTATCGTAATTGATTATTTATTTAGAAATTTAGGAAACAAAAAAAAATCTTAATTGTTCAAAAATTACAGACAGCAGAGGGAAACATACGCTTTTTACAACTTGGTTTTACTAATTTTTTTTTGTTCATACATGAAGTATTTTAACTTGACTTTCCCTGGCATATTACTCGTATGCACAATGCTTAAAAATACAAAGTAAATCCGCAATAATAAATAAACAATCACTGAATAATACAATATGATGCTGAGTTATATGCTTAGATCAAGCTTTTTCCCCAGAATGCTTCTGCCTCTTACGCATATGCCACATCGTTTCCAATTGTAATTCAGATTTTTCAAGTGTAATTCAGTTTTTTCAATTGTAATTCAGATATTGCCAAGTGTGATTCAGATTTTTCAATTGTTTATAATTTAAAATCGACTGAAAGTAAAAAACAAAAACACTTGGAACTACACCTTTTTCAATTGTAATTCAGATTTTTCAAGTGTAATTCAGATATTACCAAGTGTAATTCAGATTTTACAATCGTAATTCAGATATTACCAATTGTAATTCACATTTTTCAATTGTAATTCAGATATTGCCAAGTGTGATTCAGATTTTTCAATTGTAATTCAGATATAACCAAGTGAATATCTGAATTAAAATTGAAAAATCTGAATTACACTTGGTAATATCTGAATTACAGTTGGAAAAGGTGAAGAAAGTGAAATATAATTCATTTATTTATTATACAAATTAAGGGCTTAAACTTCGCTGTGCTTTACTCCCACTTGTTACATATTTCGGCAACAGTGCTCTCCCTTAGAATATGAAAACCTATTTACTATTCAATGCCCCTAGGTGCGTTACTCGTGTACGTATGCAAAGCGAAGGATGCCTTTTAGGTAAAAGTTATTACGCCAACCATTGAGAAATGTTGCTATATGGAGATTTAGTACGCTGTACTTCATAAAATAATGTGTTTTTGCCTATTTTGTTGTGGGTTTTTGAAACAGGGTTGTAAATTTTATACACGCAGTTTGTTGTTTCATTGTTTTATGTTTGTATTTAGCGATTTTTCCATTAGTAACGTACTTTAGTAAAAATGGTGTTGCAGTTATTGCGCAATAAATATTTTGGTAATTCAACTTTTTACAGCAAATATTGATCATTTTTTAATAGAAAAACTTTATAACGAGTATGCCACATTTTATGTCATAATTATTATGCAATTGAGCAGTGAGTATTAAGAATGTCATTAATTTTATGTTCGTGTCCCAGCGTATGTAATTTGCACATCAAAACCTAATACTGCATGTTTGAATCCACTTCTTCAATGCGATGTAACTTACAAGTGCTCTGTTGCACGCGCTTCAGTACATTATGCTTTCACAATGTCATAATTGCAAAACCGCATTATTATAAATGGCATTCAAATGAACGAGAAAATCACCGGAATACACAAAGAAAACGAATTCATTTGTAAATGGCTGTACAAAGTACACACCAACACAGAACAATTTATCAAATTAAAACCCTTGCTTCTTGTTAGTAAAGTTGCTTTAGGGTAGAATAGCAAACTAGAAACGAGCAGAAATAAAATACCCCTGGGGGGTGGTGGTGGGCAAATTTTGCAGCCGCCAGTGCTTTTGTGTACAATATGTATATAACATACCAACTTGCAAACTGTTAAAATGGTGCGGCAAATACGAAAATAATGGCTTTTGCATATCACAGTGAGCAATTGCTTGAACTTTGGGCCATTACATCCCCCGATGATTTATTAATAAAATGGATGCAATAATGCAAGAAAATACTGTACGATAAAAGCTGATGTGAAATGAATGCTTGTAATTTGGATGGTTGGGAACGATGTGTACTTTAAAGTGCCAATTCCTTTGCGTCGTAGACATTAGCATGCAGAGTACAATATGCCATCTGTGAATTTTTGCTGCGTGGCAAGGACACCGAGAATGAATTTTCTCTTTATGGCTGAAATTCTTGCACCCTCAACATTGTCTCATGATTTTCATGTTGTGTTCGCCATTAAATTGTAGAGTTATTCACTGATATTTAATGATTTTTATGCACAATAAGGACGATTACATGGGATGTGGTGGAAGGAGTTTATTTGTTGACAATATGTTTCGCGTATTTTTGCACAACAAACACATGTGCCATAAAATTTACACGATACACAGTAACACACCCCATCGCGTACGCATGGCAAACATTTGGTATTGGCTTGTTTGTGTACTTAGTCCTTAATTAATTAATTAATTAATTAGTTTATCCGTGACCGAGATTCCGCCAAATTCGTTTTGTTTTTTCAAATACAAATTTTATTACCTATTTGGGTGTACAGATAATGACAGTTTTGTTTATATGATCCGTTTATTTGCCAATATTTTTAAATTAGTGAAATATTTTTTGCTGGATTTGCTTTTTTATTTTCGGATTACATTTGATTATTAATTAGTTCTATTTTAATTATATTAATATCACGTAAACAATAAACAGTGTCCAATTATCCTCCTAGCTTCCCCTATCCAATGCATCCAAACTACTAAAGCAAAGTACGTGCAATGCAATTAATTAGTTGACATGGAAAACTTATTGCAGTCAAAACAGCAATAACTTTGAGTTATATTAGAGGGAATTAACCACAATATATTTTGCCAAGTTTAATTAAAAGAATACTTTGGCTTTTATTTTTAGTAACAAAATCTAGTTCGTATTTTGCTTCCGCATAATATTTATTACGTTTGTTATTTAATGAAATTTAATCTCATATCGTATCCCTTAAACACTCGTACACAAATATATCGTCCTGTCGTCTGCGGGGTTTATTAACGCCACAGCAGCGCGTGCAATTCAATTTGTCAGAATCCGGATAATAATCGTTTCATTAATTATGATTTCGTGTTGTCTTTCTTTTTTCAGAAAATCGGCGCCCTCCAAACGCGAAATTCGTATTACGCCGGACTGGAGTGAACATGCACTATCTGTGGATCATATGTGGGCACCCACGGCTGCCTCTGGAGACTTTTGCTGTCTCACTGACGCAAACTGCACGGTTATAAATTTAAATTACATTTTATTCATTTAACGAAGAAACAAATTAAACAAAAATCTATAATTTTCATTGAAACCAACTTACTTTATTATTCTTTCTACAGAAATCTGGCACTCGAATGAAATGCCCGGCATGCAAAATTATCGCCCACTCCAGTTGCATTCCACTGGTGTATTTCAATGAAAAAATGGCATGTAAACCCAGTTTTCGTGATGTTGGCATTCGACAATATCGCGAGCAAACCCAAACACAGACACAACATCATTGGGTGCATCGACGAACAGCTAAAGGCAAATGCAAACAGTGCTTCAAGTCATTGCAATCAAAGTTGTTTGGCTCCAAGGAGATTTGTGCGTTGACGTGTGCGTGGTGCAAAGACTCGTACCACAATAAGGAGACTTGTTTTAATGCACAGCGTATTGGTGAAGAATGTCGGCTGGGCGAGCATGCGAATATTATGGTGCCGCCATCATGGATTGTAAAGCTGCCGCAAAAGGGTAACTTTAAGTCATCATTACGAAAATCACCCAAAAAGAAAAAGGCGTCCGCCAAGAAGAGCAAAGAGAAAGATTCGAAAACATTTATTGTAAAGGCCATTCCCAATGCAGAGATTACACCTGTACTGGTTTTTATCAATCCTAAGTCAGGGGGCAATCAGGTGAGATTTAATTTTTCATCGTCATCATCTGGATTACATAATGTTTTGTTTTTAAAATTGATAATTAGGGCGTCAAATTGTTGGCAAAATTTCAATGGCTTCTTAATCCGCGACAAGTGTTTGATTTAACGCAAGGCGGTCCAAATTTTGGGTAAGTCATTATTAGAATGCCCCGGGTGTCGGTATAATATAATAATAATTTAATCTTATTTTAATTTGGTTGTATCAATATTCAGTTTGGAGCTGTTTCGTAAATGTCCACAGCTACGAATTTTAGCATGCGGTGGTGATGGTACTGTTGGTTGGGTTTTGTCTGTACTTGATCAACTTCAAATCGTTCCTCAACCACCTGTTGGGACTTTACCGCTTGGTACTGGCAATGATTTAGCGCGAGCTCTTGGCTGGGGAGGCGTATGTTTCTGTTTTGTAGATATTTTGTGTCAATTTTTTATTACCGAATGGTTCCCATTGATTGCAGGGCTATGAAGATGAGCCGATTGGAAAAATTTTACGTGACGTCGGACAATCAGATACTATTTTGTTAGATCGATGGCTGCTCAAAGTCGAACCGAATCCAGATGGCGAAGACAAAAAGGGCAAAGGAAAGGAGAACTTACCGTTGAATGTTGTCAACAATTATTTCTCATTTGGCGTTGACGCTCACATTGCTTTAGAATTCCACGAAGCACGAGGTAACATTTTGTTTGTTGGTTGTCACATGTACGTTTAATTTTGATGTTGATTTTCAATGAGTAGAAGCCCATCCTGAGAAATTTAATTCTCGTCTGCGCAACAAAATGTTTTATGGCCAAGCGGGTGGCAAGGATTTGCTGCAACGGAAATGGAAGGCATTGGCTGATTTTGTTAAAATTGAATGTGATGGACAGGATTTCACTCCAAAACTAAAGGAACATCGTGTGCACGCAATTGTTTTCTTAAACATTCCCAGCTACGGTGGTGGTACACATCCATGGAATAATTCTGGTGGTTCAGTGAAACCAGCCACTGATGATGGATTAATTGAGGTGGTCGGGCTAACAACATTTCAACTGCCACTCTTGCAAGCAGGTGGACATGGCACTTGTATAACGCAATGTAAGTCCGCACGAATTGTAACAAGCAAGACTATACCTATGCAAGTAGATGGCGAGGCTTGTCGCCTTAAACCGTCAATCATTGAGCTCAGTTTGCTAAATCAATCGATTATGTTGGCAAAGAAAAAACCAGGACGACCTAATGTGCAGTGAGTGCAATGAACTTCTTTCTTTGTTGTCAATTGATGTGCCAATTTTTATTTGTTTTTATTTTACTTGTGCAGACTAACCGCTTTTGAACCAGTTTCCTTCAATTTACTCAAAATTACAATGCGAGAGTACGAACAACATCATTACGATAAAGATCATCTCAAGGAGTCAGCAATCTCATTTGGTAAAATTGAAGTTAATCCGGTGTCGGATCTTGAGAATTTACGAAACATCATTAACAAACATTGTGATGAAATGTCTGATTGTCCCAGACTGTCGAATGAGTGGTGCTTTTTAGATGGTTAGTTTTACGATGAAGTATTTATTTAAGACCAAAAAGCTAATTGTTTTTTCTTTAATCTCATTTAAAAGCTTGTACGGCCGACCGGTTCTTTCGAATTGATCGTGCACAAGAGAATCTTCATTATGTGACTGACATTGCAAATGATGCCATCTTTGTGTTAAATCAAGAATTTCCTACCCATCCTCACAGTCCATCAGATGATCATGCGCTCGTTTCACCCGGCTCTTTGGCAGACTCAAACGAAAAGTTGGATGAGCCTAATAAGCATCAACAACGTTATCATGCAGAACAAACAGAAAAATCATCAAAATCATCGGCACCCGCTTTGCCGCGGACACCAGCACCTAAAAGTAATCCACCCCATAGTCCAGCACCGCCTATACCGCAAGAAATTAGGAGGGGCTCAACAAATCCTAGTCCTTTGCCTTACAACAACAGCACCACTACGGAGAGTAGTAGCCCAATGGGTCATTTGACTCCAAATGGTAAGTGTTTCATTATTACAATAATTAATTGTTTTTGGCTGACTTTTGGGGTATTCTATACTTTAAAGATTCTAGCACTGATGCAAATGAACGAATGGCATATCGCGGATATGATGAGTTGAGGCGAAACACCTCTGGAAATATTGCCTTACCGCGATTATTGGGAAATGGCCACAACATAGACTTTAAAAGGTGCATTTTTCTGTAATTTTCTCAATTACACACTTCTTTTCAAGCTTTTCAAAGTTTTTTCAATTTTTTTATATGCACAAGTTGCTTTTTTGGAACTACAAAAAATTTCATATTTCTTTGAATTTTCTTCAGATTTTTATATTTTTATTACAACATTATTTATAAGACCCTGTTTGTAAGTTCTATATCCACAGTTGCATTAATGTTTTGTTTTTTTTTTTTTCTCCTTCCCAATGTTATGTTCATGTGTCTGCTACGCTCGTGTATTTAGGCTGAACCCATCCCACGTTGCACCTGAGTTCAGTTACTTTAGCTAAATAATCATTGTATTTTAAAACTTTCGTTAGCGCTTTTCTTTTTTAAGTTGTTAAAATTCCACGATTTTTTTTTTATTCATTTGTGTTACCGTTGTCTAAAAACTGATTATATTTGTGTCTTTTAATTTTGTCATTCACTGAAAACTAAATTTAAATTATAAAAACAAAACGAAAATCAAATTATACGATACAAAAAACAAAACCGTATAAAATGCATGCAGCGCCAGTGAACGGCTTTTCAGTCTGAATGAAGACGCTTTCGGAATCAGGTAATTTATTTTACTTTTATTTATTTTCAAAAATTGCAAAATTTATTTATTTTTTCTTAAGAATTTTGCAATTTTTGAATTTTTAAATTGTATTTAGTGCTGTAGCTTCATGTTCGTGAATAGTTTGTTGAGCATGAAAAACTCAAAATCTCTACTTATAATATGTTTTGCTACAATCGAACTTCCCCAAGCTTTTAAAAGTGAAGTCTCAGTTACATAATGTATTCCCTTACCGGCTGCGTGGCAGAAAATTAATTTAACTTTTTTGATTTTATGAACTGTCGTTACAGTAGCTTACTTGAGAAAACAACTGATGTGGTGTTGAAGGCCGCCAAAGCTGGTGATTTCATTTTGGTAAGTTGCTATGACTGTATTTAAACAGGAGGATAATATTTAAAACATTTTGTAGTCCCGAGGTGTGGATAAAAAAAATTACTAAACAAAATAAACTCTTAAGTTTTTGTATTTCTTTTGAACGTGAAGTATAAATTTAAATTAATTGGTTGTCTGTCCGAAGTATTATAGTTTGAACAATTAATGCTTAATATGCTAAAAAAGGTTAAAAGTGCACAACGATCCTTATAGATAATAAATTTGTCTACAAAATACAAGTACATATCTCTGGGAAATAAAACACTATATTTTTTTAAAGTCAACTCCAACAATATGTGGATTTACTTAATATTTTCCAAACAAAATATTTTTACTTTGTTTTACACAAAAAATTACCATTCCATCTCATACATTCATAATGGCTTCCTTTAAAATTATACAGCATTAGAATTGCAGTTCCATTACCTGTAAGTCTACAACCAATCATAATATTCCTAATTTAATTTATTCAAGAGCTGAAAATTTCAATTACAAAGTAAGCAACACGACACAAAGCAATGCACTTAAATTGTGGAAGGTAATTGAAATCCAAGAGTTCTCCCTTTTCCTTATTTCCAAGCCGCCAACTCCATAAAAGTATTCCTAACAAGTGAATATAATTACAATTTGAGCTTCCACTTTAACCCATTGCTTGTTGCAGTTATTATTTGAGCTCTTTCCTTGTAGGTACAGGCAATTTTCCTGTTAAAAACCCTGCTCATTTCAACACGAGTGTGTACCTCATCGACATTCCACTGTCTGTGTCGTCCGTATTCCTGCATAAAGATTGAAAATGCTGAAATGTATGAAATGATTGTATTTTAATCCACTTAGTCCTTAATCGCTAGGTACTTTAATTTAAATTGTGCTTGTAAACTATTCACACACACATTTGCGTAGTTACAAATTCGAGAAGCCACTTTAACTATATTATGCTCAAAAAGTTGTGGTATGTATTTTGTAAACTCAAGCACACCACCAATTTATGCCTCTCACATTCCTCAGTGTGGCCAACATACCATTCATCTACAAGCTCATTTATGCGCAAACCTCGATTACGTAATACATTATTAATTGGATTACAACCAACGTCGGATCATCTAATAAACTTCCTTCAGACACAGGAGCAAAATCGATTTTGCAAGTGACACACAAGTGAACTGCATTTTGACCTTTTAAACGATTTATTCTTCAAGTGGGTTCGCTGTTCGTTGATATTAATCTATAAAGTTAAAAGTTTGCCTATTTGCTGCCTACATCCAACTCCAACAACTCACGTAATCCTTATAAACTACGACTACATCATATACATGTGGAATTTCGTAAAGATTTCTTACTTACAATCATGACATGCCATCATGATCAATTTTCCAACTCCAGACATAAGTAACTATAAGTTAAAGTATGCATTCGTATTCGCATAGTATTCTGTGTATTTTGCCAACCACCCTCAAGAAACTTATGGATGGATTTGAACCGATAAATCTATTCATAAGATTCTTGTTTATTTTATTTGCGATGTTTCAAGGCAATTGACATTTGTTTTGTTTCAGTTGAAGAATCTGCATGCAGAGGGCTATTCATTGATGTCAATTGACTCAACGGGACAAACCGCACTTCATTACGCTAGTCGTTACGGTCATAAGGACATTGTGAAATATTTAATTGCTTTTGCACCGGGCTGTATCATCAATATGGTCGATAACATTAAGTAAGAATTTGAATTATTTATTACCTACTGGTCAAAAAGAGATGAACATGTAAATTTAAGGACTTTTTTTAAATAAACATTAAACAATTTTAGGGGTCAAACAGCACTCCACAAAGCCGCTTCAAATTGCCAACGCAACATATGTTATATGCTGGTTGCAGCTGGGGCCAATCTCGCTATTCTGGACAATGATGGCCAAACACCAATGATGCTTGCGTTCGCCGCCAACGATCACGAACTGGCCAGCTATCTGCAGAGTAAGAAAACAAAACCCTACCTAGAACTTGTTGCGACCATTTAAACAAATGCATTGTTCAATTTAATGTGAAATTTTTATGATTTCGAAATTGTTCACGAAAATGTGTCCGCGCTAATAAGTGGTTATAAAATTAATAAATACAATTTTAAAAAGAAGACACAAACATCAAATACACCCAAAATATCAACACCCACTTACATCTTGTTTACAACACACCTCAAATCGTATTGTTTAAAAAAAAAAAAGAATTTGCTTTATGTTAAATATTATAATTAATGTTCAATGATTTTTATTGGATCAATAATATTTCTCTTTCGTTTGTATACTCATATGTGACCTTTCCAACTCTCCGTCTCCGCCTTATTGTCCTGTGCCATCTCCCCCGTGTTATTGTTTATATTTGCTCAATAACTTCGGCATCGTGTACCACATGATGAACCATCTCAACCTGGCAACAATATCTGTGTCGAAACCAAATAAATCACACGTACCAGGTCAAACGAAATTTCAGCGCCTTGGTATTACGTCGGAACAGATGTTGAATGTTGGTAAATTGGACGAGTGATTCGTTTCACTTCCAGTGTGGCGCATTATTTACATACACATTATGTTATAATTATAATAATTTTATTAATTGCAATTTTTTTGTCGTTTTACCCCCACATCTTGATGTTGAGTTTTGTTATATTTTTTTTCACAACTTTAATTTTTGTAAAATACATTTATTATGTTGATGTGAGTTGGTGTAACCAAAATAATAAAAAAAAAACTCCAATTGAGAGTAAAGACAAATGAGTCTTATGAATGTGAAAAATTTTGGAAAATTTGAAATATGTTGTGAAAAGTGTTGAGGAACCACAAGGGGATGAAATGAAAATTACTAGTAAAACGTAACACTGGGCTAACAAAATTTAAACTATATATATTTTGGGTATTTAAAATGCTAATAAATATAATCTATAAAATAAAAATGAGAGACAAACATATCAAATTTGATAACAACACATATAAAAACACTACATAAGAAATGATATTTATTGGAAAGAAGACACCATTCCTATAATAGTTAAGAATACATTTTAATAAAATTATTTAAAAATATATTAATGATTGTGTTGTTTGTACGAAAGTGATAAATAAATATAACTAGTTAATCGATATTAAATTTTCTTAAGTGACCGAAACGACTGGAAGTGTTTTCCTAATCAAAAGTAGCTAAAAATGATTTGCATAACAAAAAATGAATTAAAAAATAACTAATTTTAATTTTTAATTTTTAATCAACACTATTATTTGATGTAGTTTAGAATGTAATTAAAAAAATTCAGAGGAATTGATTAGAATACGTACATTATAAAATATTGTGCATAAAACTACTTGTGGCATTTCAATTCTCATCCTGAAAAATGCTCACCGTCGATTGATTAAACTGCTGAAATGTGCGAAATTATAATTAAAATTTGTTTGCTTTTAAAACGTTCAATTGTTCCAAACTTCTCTTTGATCTTCCAGTTGAACGCTGAAAGCTAATAAAACGACATATTATATTATACGAGTAGCTTGTGTGTTTATTGGGCCGATTTAAATTAAATGGTTTTTCCTTTTTTTTTGTATCCTGGCCTTCAATAAATTGTTGTGTTTTTCTTTAATCTACACTATCGCCCCAGTGATTTTTATAATATTTGTTTTAAAGTAATTTAACCAATATTGTTAATTATATTCCTCGCATCCTATTTTGTACTAATTTTTTTCGAACACTGTTTTTATTGTTTTTAATTTAATTGGAATTTAATTTACACACAAAAGTGTTTTCAAATAACAGCGGTAAATTTATTTATGATCTATGGTTTTATTTTATTTAAATCATTGATATTATTAATAATCTATGGTTATTTTATTAATAACTTTTTCAATTAAATCTATAAAAACTTTTAAGCCTTTTTAATTTTTACTCATACCCGTTTAAATAAGCATTATAAACTATTTTAAAATGTCAATTGAAGCCTGACATAATAATACAAAACCGAAATGTCACGCTTAAGAAACTTCTGGTGCCCTTTAGCTAATTGGTTTTCTGTATTTGCTGCCGGCTGAGTTTTGCATGAGCACAAAGGAAACCAACAGACGGCTGGCAATTTAACAGGGGTGTGATTTTAATTTTGGCATAGAACTTTCTTTGGTTACAAAATTCTTTGGGCTTCGTTTTTCCAGCTATCAAAAATGTTAGATAGATGTTTTCATTAAAACGACAAAAATAATTCAATTGCTTTGAATTTTTTGCCCCCCCCCCTGATTAAAATGAGGCCGAGACGGCTGAGCATTATTTTAATTCACATTTAAAACACAGCTCGCTCATTGATTAATGATTATATCTGACGTTGGCTCCTCTTTTAATATTCATTTTACTTGTTATGTGTATTTTTTTTATTCAATTTCAATTAGCAATACGAATTATGATAAAGGAAATTACGTCCTACGTGAAAAAAAAGTTCATTATTAATTGTTTAAGACTTCTGTACGTTGCTATTCGTTTTTTCTCTCATTCTCAAACATTTTTGTATTAACAATGCAACTCCCTTATTGCCACTGTGACCTTAAAATTATAATATGAAAACTTAGAAGACGATGAGACAAGTAAGTTAAAGAGTGAAATATAAAATGAAAAGAATAAGTAAATAATTCAGTAATAAATAGCGTTTAATTCGTCTGTTTCTCAATAAATTGTTCTCTTGAGATAACTAATAATAATTGTAATAATAATATACTTATATATTTTTCTAATAATTGTAGCTGTAAATACTAAAAAAAAAAACACACACAGAGTTTAAAAATAATTAATTAATGTTAATAATTTAAAAAAAAGTCAATTACTAAATTATTACGAACACTCAAAAATTTAAATATAATAATTGTACTTTACTAAATGAAAGTTTATAAAATATTTGGGAATTTCAAATTATCACTTAATTCAATCACCACGAAGTCTTATGAAAATATTTTTCTTCCCTTCAAATTACATATTTTAATGGTTCTTTAAATTTATTATGATAACAAATTAAACAAGAATCTTTGGATATTTATGATAATTCCTCGATAAATAGTTATGTAATCATTTTCGATCTTATTAACAAATTAAGAAAAAAAAACAGGTTAAGTTTTTAATAATAAGAACAACAACAAGTTTTCTCTACATGTTTCGTTTTGCAAAAAAAAAAAAAAATCATAAGCTAATTATACTCAAATTTGTTCTCCGAATTTATTAAAAACCAACACAAACAACTACAATAGTAAATAAGTGAAATTTCTAAATAAAAATGACAATCCCCATTTTAAATAATTAAAATATATGTACTATGTGAAAAGAATTACGAATCTACATAACTTGTAAATAAATAGTAAATAACACATACTTTGTAAATACTTCTGTTGGTAGTTAATAGTTGATACGGCGAAAAGTCAATGATGTTTTGTTACATTTTTGACACACGAAAATAAATTGTAAACGGCCTCTAAATGTTAACTATTATGTATCTTGTGAACATCAGAAAGCATAAAGGGAAAGTCTTTTTGACACAGTTTGAATTTAAAATTAATCAAAAGCAATTTTTAGATAGAATTTAAAAAGTATGTGTAAAATTTCAGGTGAATACCAAATAACAACATACAATAGCGTCAATAAGTACGATCACATCATGTAGTTATGATTGACTTCAGTTTTTTTTTTGATAAACCTACCTAATAAATTGACATTCAAAAATGTTTTCATCTGAAGGTAATAAATATTTATTTGTCTAGGGAAATTTTCCCCAACAATGCGAAATGACAGGGAATCAAGAGGCTTTTTCCTTATACCTTTGACGAATTTATTTGTTTTTTTTATATATTTTACTGACCAAAAAAAGGAATGATGGACGTCAAACTTTTAAACAATTTGCATAACATTGACTCGTCGTCGCTCCTTAAAGTCCAGACAAACATGTTAAGAAGCCACCACAACCAAACATCTTCGGACATTTCAAATATTTATCAACTTTGCATAACTAAATGCCTTTTTCCTATTTCAAATAGCCTTAGAAATTTACACATAACAACATTGCACAGAAACTGCAAATTATATTATCCCGAAATTAGAAAAGTTTTTAACAAAAGGGTCCAAAAACTTATATAGAGAAAGAAAGGAAAGTATGAACGAATTAACAAATATGCAAAAAAATAAATAAAAAAAAACAAACATTGAAAACAAGTATGGTCCAAAATGAAACTACATATTATTATGTATATTTAATTTGAGACAAATGAATTTCCGAGCGTGAAAAACACAAGAAAAACAATAATTAATGCATTCTTGTAATTGTACATAAAAGTTTAAGTAAAAATTATTAATTCGATAATACACAAAAACAAACTTTCAAGCTCATCAAATGAATTTGTTTGTTTCATTAAAAACAAATCTGTGTAAAGAAGCCGTAACCTAAATTTTAAGGAATTATAAAAAAAAAACAAGAAACTAAAGTCTTATGATCTTAGCTGTTTAGAACAAGCAAAAATATTATAGATTTAATGTAAAAAAAAACGTTGTTTTTATGAATTTAATCGTAACAAATATAGTTACTAATTACTTCTTCAATTGATATTTATAAAACAAAAATTGGTTCCATTTCCTATCGACTTTTATAAAATGTAATCCTATTTTGATTAACGAACTTGCAGCCATGTTTGTAGATAGTTTTGTAACACCATTCGTTTTAAATTATACTAATTTAACAACTCTTGTTTTACTCTTGTCGAGCTTTCCAATATGACTGCAAGTGATTAATGTTAAATTGTCGGCATTAATCTTTAACGGCGTTGCAAAAAAAAAAACTAATATATGGAACACATCCTGAATTTAAAACGAAAGTTTACTCCACACACAAAATAGGAACAACAACCTTTACAATATACAAATATAGAACAAATTTTCATTCAATAATAAGTTACTTGAGTCATAATAAATAAGTCATCTTAAATAACTATAAATTTAAAAAGTAACATTTAAAATCCTTATTTCTGCTGCATTTGTATTATTTGGCAAATTTATACAATAAAATGTTATAATTTTCAAAATATGTTTAGTTTTATTCAAATGCAGATTGTTTTTATAATTTACAAATCAAACATTATTTATTTTATTGAAATTGTAATTCATTTCTTTAAAAATGAATGGCGTTTAGTGTGACAATCAAAAAATAATAATTTATTGACTACAATTTGATTAATGTTAAGTTTGTGTCCTTACTAATATAAACAAAAAAAAACATATTTATTTACTTACCTCCTAATAAATTGTAATTTATAACTTTATCGAAATGCAAGTCTAAAAAAATATTAATAAAATTTGGTTGCACTGCAAGCACGCGGAATTTGATGTAAAAATGATGTTGAGATGTAATAAAATTAATTTTAACGTAATTCAATAAAATTTTGCTGACATAATAAATCTAATCAAAAAACTATACTACTACAGTTTCGCTACACTTTGTGAAATTTATACTTAATTGATAAAATCAACGAATTGCCCACACTGAATTAAAAATATTGTATAATCGATTTCAGTGTACAATTAACTCGTATTTATTTTGTAAGAATAATAACTTCAACGGTCTAGCAATATAATGTTATTTATATTATGCAAATTGTAAGAACATTTGTTTGTTTGTGCTGTTATAGCATTTATTTTTTATGTAAACATTCCACTTAATTTAAATTTAATATTTATTGTTGTCTTTTACAAATTACGTCTTTTTGTTAAATAATTAATAAAATACCTTTGTAGTATTGGACATGAAAACATGCTACACTTTTGTATTTGCGCAGAAAGAAGCTCGTAGAAGTTCCACTGGATTTTTCATATTTATTTGGAATGATTTTGAACTATTAAAGAATTCTGTAAATATGATAACTGAAACATCAAGAATACAATGTATATTAATTAATATATTCAATTAATAAAATCTCTATACAAATATTTGTGTTTTTTGTTTAGAATAAAGTATTTAATCAAGTTTCTCCAAATATTTAAATAGAATTCTTTAAGGTAAGTATTATAACTTTTTTGTGGCAGTAATAAAGTTTTATATAAATTTAAAAATTGTAGGTACGGTAAAATTGAAGCACAGGAAATGTTAATAATTTATAGTCTTTTTTTAAGAAATCTTTTACTACAATTTCTGTAAGAATTAGACTTATTTTGTAGAATTTTTTGTATTAAAACTAATCTACAGATTTTTGCAAGCTTTATGGGGAATTTACGAGCAGGCTTAAATTATCGTTAGAGTAGTTTTTGTCGTGAAAGGGTGTGTACTGTGTATGTTATCACACACGTTTGAGACAAAACCCAAAACAATAACAAATGAGTTATTGATGAAACAATGTTTATCGCTGTCATAGATTAAATTCCATTTAAATGTTTGTATCATTAAATTGAAAATGATTTCTACTGTGAGATTATTTTTTGAAGATTCTCCACATTATCATAAACCTTTAATTTCAATAAATGGTGTGTTGTGTATCACAAAGTATTGTATTTAAAACGTGTGTTTAACTTTAGTGCGTCAGCAAAGAGTAATCACCAAAGTTGTGTTTGATTGATAACCTTTCAAAATCAGTTAATTTAACAATTATTGTACTTATGTCGTTAATCTCTTTTCTTTATTAGTGACATCTAAATCTAATTTATGAGGTTTCAAAAACCCCCCTCGAAAAGTAGAGAATGCGATGAAGATTAGTTATATAAAAATTAATAATTAAATTACTGAATTAAGTCTACCTGCTGCTCTTAAAAAATATTACCTTTGAACTCATTTTTATACAATGATAAAACCTCTGCAGCATCATCCATCAAATTACTTTCTTACAGTTGTAATCCTGAATGAATAAAAACTCCTTCAATTTGAAAAGCTCACAATTTTAATTTATATTAAATAAAATAAAAATAATTAAATTGATTTTAATTTTATTTACAAAAATTTGACTAGAATTGTTTTAATGCATAATCAACTCAACCAATTAAGCATAGAGTGCGTGCATTTCCGTCATGTGGCTAATGAGACGGTCGTGCACCAAAGCCCGTTGGTTAATAGCCCAAATGAAGTCCATGTGATTGAATTCTGGCATTGAGACTAAATAGTCCAACACAACGTTGGGAAGGTCATTGCGGAGTAAAGTAACATCACGTGGCGATGCCATCCAATCATTGGTGCTGTGATAGAGAGCGACTGGGGCTGTTACGCGATCTAAGTTGTAACGAGGTGGAATGGTTGAACCATACAAAATGGTATTCATCCACATGCCATGATCGTATTTGCGGAAAGCCATGAATCGGACGATTTGAGCGTAGTGAAGCATTTGCATGGTTGACGCTCCTGCTGGACTGTGTCCATTGATCACAGGCAACATTGTCATGTTCATTTCTTGGGTATTCCATCCAGCAATCCAGAAGATTTCATTTGCGCACATTTGTTGTGTTGGTGCACCATCGCGGCACTGTTCTTCACCAACAGCAATTGCCATCTCATCAGTGGGTTCGAAACGCCATGTACCGGTCATCTCCAAAGAGATTGTGATTGTGTTCAACCATGTTGCCAACCACCAAATTCCAGGACTTCTGGTGTTGTGCATGTAGGCAGCTGGAGCGAGTGCGTTCATTGAAATAATGCGAGAGTTGTATTCTGGTCGTTCGGCACACATCACCCAGAACACAGTTGTTCCCATCGAGTGACCAATGTAATGCATACGACGGCTACCAGTTTGATCAGTAATGTATTCAATCATGTCTGGAAGGTCAGAGGCTCCGATTTCGTGCCATGAGAATTGCCAGAACTCGCGTTGATGTTCATTCAAGGTAGTGTGTTGCAGGCCATATCGATTACCACGTGCATTTCCCATCCACACGTCAAAGCCACGGTCAGCAAGCAAATAGGCCAATCCAGTGTTTGGTCCCATTAGCACAAAGTCAGCCGATGAGCTCAACATGCCGTGCATGACGAAAACTACTGGCTTGCCTACAGGTGATGGGTTGTCAGGGCTTCCAGTGACACGATGCATTTCCAAAATGTAGCCATCTTGAGTAGTTACGTGGTGCACCTCATTGGGGTACCCGTATTTGGTGAGAAGACCGTCCTGTTAAATTTATATTTTTAAATTGTTTTGAATTTTGTGGTTTGTCAAAAAGCTTACCGTTGTTAGACGAGCATCCTCGGCAATATCCGGATGGATATCCGGAATATCAGCTAAAGCTCCTGCCACAAAGGCGCACAAAACACTTGCCACAATAAACACACTTTTCATTCTTGGTTTCTCTGAATTGAATGATTCCAAAATTCAAGTGTTGTTTCATTTTATATTTTTCGAAAAAAAATCAAGTCATTGTCTTATCGCATGCCAGCATTATCAATTAATCCTCATTGGTAGAGGTAATTATAAATTCGTATCTTATGAATCTAATTCATAAGATATACACAAATGCAAGTGCTGGGGGCGGTCTTTGAAGATAACGCAATTGCTCCCCACGTAGAAGTGATTGTTTTAAAAATGATTTATAGCCTGCATCATACGAGGTGAATGAGTTGAATTTCGTAGATTAAGCCTTACAAATCTTGGTATTTTGGCAGCTTTGCAATGTTTGGGTGGAATTAATGATTTTAAATAATTGTGTGATAAGGGTTAGTTAGACATGAAATATTTATTATTTTTCAATTCGATTAAATCATAATAAATACGGGAATAATGTTTAAAATGTACCGGGAAATATAATAATTGTTAATCAAGCACCAATGACGAAATTGAAATTCATACAAAACATTTTTTTCAGTTACCATATTCTTGATACTATCATTATTATTATTATTATTCATTTATTGATCATCAAAGACAGATACAGTTATAAAACAAAATCATAAGAAAAGGATGAATCACAATAACAATCAATATTTTACACAGTAAAATAGTGGTGAATACCTTCAAAAAATTAGAAATTAACGCTAAATAAAGTAAGTATGTGAGAAACATAATAAAATAGAATGGACTACACCCCTTCCAATTGTAATTCAGATAATATCAAGTGAAATTAAGATTTTTCAATTGTAATTCAGATACTACTTAGTGTAATTCAGATTTTTCAATTGTTTCGAATTTGAATTACAATTGAAAAATCTGAATTACACTTGATAGTATCTGAATTACAATCGGAAAGGGTTTAAAAAATAAAAATAAAAATAAAAAAGGAAACAAAATTAGAAATTTGAAAAAAAGTTTTTAAGGTGCTGAGCAATTTATAGTTAGAAATGTTTTTCTATTGACCACCGACAGAAACTTGCGGGTGAAAGCACTTGCACAAAATTTGCCTGTACGTGAGCTACCTGATTTTGTGAAATGGTCCGGTCTGGATGTGCCTGATTAAAAACATTATTTAAGTGACATTTTCGTTTATTTTTGTTTTTAATTTTATATTTTTATATTATTGATCGTCACAATCTAACTTCAATTGTTCATATACATCTATTTTAAGAATATAACCTTTTTAATTATATTAACTTAAGATTTTACCACGCCATAAATATTCTTATCTAACTACTGTAAACCAGTTGTCATTTTATATTATTTGCAGGCTCATTGGTAAAGATTATTTTGAATAAGTTTTTTATAATTTATTATGAGATAAATGTTCAAAAATGCATGTGTTTGGGAGGTCTTCCAGGATAACGCATCTATATGCCTCAAGCAGAATTGATCGTTTTAAAAAAGATTTACAGCCTGCATGAGGCATCATAAACGCTTGAGCTTTTAAATGTTTGGTGGTATTAATAATTTCATGTGCTGATGAGAGATAAGGGTTAGGCATATACTTAATATATTGTATTTATTATTCTACAATATCATTAAATCACAATTGATAAGCTGTTTTTTATAAATTTTACCATCAGATATAAAATGATTATACTTTAATATTAATGTTTCATCGTTTTCGATCAAATTTTTGTTCAAATAAGTCTTCACGCAAGATTCATTATAACGTGTTGCGTAGCATGAGTTGCTTATCATGCTTGACAAGCAACTTTAGAGTTCATTTATTTTACAAAACACTTCAAGGTGTATAATGTGCATGTATTTTTTAGTTCAAACATTTTTTCATAAAATTTAAAAAAGTTCAATTATCCCGCCAATAGTGCAATTTCCACCGCTTTTAAACCGGTATAAATTTGTACTATTTTAAATTTGGTACCATAAAGTAGTTGCAACTTGCAAGCGGCAGCCCTGCATTATTGTTTTATGAGATATATATAAAATATAATTTAAAACAGATCGATTTGACATCTTCAATATTATATATAAGTCTAATTGTTGATTTGATAATTAATTTAGTACGGAAATATGTGAGAAGAAAGAATATGATTGTGAAGTGAAATTATAAAATTTATTTTATCAATATTTTTATATTTTGAATCGCGATACTTAAATTTGAACTGCACAGTGCACCGCATTCAGCAACTAATAGTTACAACTTCATCTGTTGACTGTAACATGTAGTTTAATGTTTTGCTTACAAATTATATTATAAAATGTTTTAAAACACATCTAAAAGTTGCACAAGCGTAAGAAAATGCAACTCTTTCACAATTCATGCATATGAATGAGATATACGCAATTTTAACAAATTGTTCTTGTTGTATAGTTAAACAAAAGAAAACTTGTTTTACTAAAAAATAGTAGAAGTTGTCAGCTGGTGTTGCAGACTGACCCCCAAGCTAAAAGCTTGCATTCATTACTGGTAAGTTTATTGCTGATATTTTCGCAACGCAATTTTTATTTGAAATAAATTTAAGTATATGCATATAATAACATTTTAAAATATTGCTAAATCGTTGTTTGTAGAATGTAGATTTAAATTTTGAGGTTATATGCCACCTTAATTTGCAAATTGTGGCTCCACTAGATTATAATTCTCAGAAATACTTAAATTTGCCAGGCGCAACACACCCAATTCATATGCGGCAATATGCATCCATCCGATTCCCGCAATGATCACCACTATCGGTCAATGTCCCCAACCAACAACCATGGTTATGGCGGGGGTCACAGCGACTACTATCAACATGACAACCGTAGTCCCAAAAGACGGCCTGAAAGGGAATTCTACATACCAAAACCACAACGTGGAATGCATACACAAAATTCGAGCCGCAACACTGATGCACACTATCGCGGCCATTATGACCAATCAAACAACATGGGTTATGATGATGTAAGGTCTCCAGGATCTCATGGATCACGCGGACCATCACCAAGTCGTCAAAATTCACCATTTTACAAAGGCAAAGGCGGTGGTTCAAAAAATTATAATTCATATGAAAATCGGATGAGAGAAAGTCGCAGTTTGGAACCAAGTTTGTCAGCAAACAAGCCACCACACGATCGGAATAATAGTTTGGAGCGTGCTAAGCTTGTAGCTGGATTCCGCATTCCATCAAATATTGAGACACTTCCGCCAAGACTACAAAAGAAATTTATGCATGAAAGTGGGCTTCCTGTGGAATTACTGGATCAAGTCATAAATGCTAATTCGGCGAATCGTGGTATGTTTAAATTCGAATGGTACAATTCATGATTTCAATTCCTAATTTGTTTATTATTTTTAATTATTTATCAGATAGACAGACTTCAAATTACAATACTCTTCCATTGCATCGAAATCGCCACAATCGCAATTTTAATCGCAATGACGGCCCACCCATTGAGTATAAACAACATGGTATGACCGGCGAGTTATATCGACCTCGCAGCAATTCATCGGACGTTGGTGGTAATATGGATGAAGCCAAGTCAAATCACGAACACTTTTATCGCAATAATCACCACAGAACGCGCACAAGAGTGTTCAACAACAATCAAAATGATGCATACGAGCAACAGTATAATAAACAACAACAACAGCAAGAGCGATTTAACAAAAAATTTGATGAGAATGCATATCAAAATGGGACTGAACATGATCAGCGAAGCCTCAGTGGTTGTACCAAGTCCTATGGAAATCGCGCATTCAATCAACACCATGGAGAAGGAAGCAATTCATATTATAGTCGGTACAAAAATTCAACCGAAAATTTATCACGTCATAATATGAGAAAAGAAGATCATCATCGATCCAATATTTCAATAGACTCTTTTGGAAAGGTATATAATTCGATTGTACTTTAAATAAATATGCTGGTTTAATTTTTTTTTAATAATTAAGGAATTCACTGATGAGCCAATTCATCTTAACAATGAGCTACGAGTTACTGAAAACAATTCTGGAGACTTTCATCGAAATAACCAAAAGGACCAATCAAATCGGCGTTCTAGAAGGTAAACTATCTACTATCCTAGTTTGAGTAAATTTCCTTTTTTATTACTGTCTTTTTTTACTGCGGCTCTTTAAAAGGACACGAAAAAAGCGAAAAAATCGTTTTCCGCTGTAAGTAGTTGATTTTTTCACTGGATTGTTGAGTGGATGATTTATTTTAGTTTCCAATGTTTGTAGTCCACACAATTTTAATTGTTTATTCTTTTAAAAATTCCTTTAAAAAAAATATTTATATTTCTTAGCGTCACCAATAACGGCCAAAATGTTAACCATCGCAATCACTCACACAATCGAGAACACAGTAACACCCGCCGTCATTGGGAAAATCGTGTTAATAACAACGGAGGTTACTCTCAAAATCATCGTGGATATCGCAGTCGCGACAGTAGTACAGAAAGTAATCGAAGTGATTTTCGTAATGTATCAAAATACAATTGGCGGGCACGTTGGCGATCTCCACAGGCTGAAGATAACAATGATGGGCAGTACGCTCCTAATGATAACTTAAATCAGCAACGATCGCACCTTCCCGCAAATATGCCCGTATCGCGAAATAATCGACTTCAAAACACAACCAATACGGATATTGGGGCAGAGGGTAACTTCGTAGATGCAGACAATATTGTTCGGGAGTATTGGCAAAATCCACCATGGTATCATCATGCGGGAGGTAAAAATACTGAACTTATTCAGAACTTAATGGAGTTTGACAAGAAATCACACGCCATGACTGCTAGCAGAAGTTTCTTAGTGGTAATGTTGCACAACTTACATGGCATTTTGTGTTATCTAATGATAAACAATTTATTGTTTTATTTGCAGAATTGGGAACCATATTGGGAGTTGCGTGAACATATTAAGACTATTTTACAGACATTGCTTGTGACTGACATGAAATTTTGTCGCAAAGATAACGTCGAGCAACACTTCTGGAATTTGTTGTTCCACAATGTTATGGATATTCTGAAGAAAAAATTTCAAGATGATCCCGATCAACAGGCAATGTACAAGCAACGTGCATTTGAAATTATTGAAGATGGTAGTCGTTTCTTTGAGAAATTACTGTCAGCTTTGGAAGAGGCACATTGTTTTAAATTGGAAGACTTTCTGGGTGTTAATTCTGGACGTATGTAAAAAATTGTGTTTTAAGATCTTAAAAATTCTAATTACTGCAATTTTTTTTCAGGGACTTTGAAAGGACTACGATTTGTGAGTCTGTCACTTGTTTCGGCGCAAAAGATATCACTCTACATTGGAGATTTGGCGAGGTATCGTGAGCATTTTAATGAAAAACCAAATTATGCTCGCGCTAAAATGTGGTACAACAAAGCTCAACAATTAATTCCCACAAATGGGTTGCCTTATAATCAACTTGCAATCGTCTCAATTCATTCAGTAATTACCATAACTGTACAAAATTACAGTGATTCCATTTTATCAACTTGTTTTTAAACTTATTTATAGAAACGCAAGTTTGACGCCATTTATTACCACATGCGTAGTTTGATGTCCTCAAACCCCATCCATTCGGCCAAAGAAAGCTTAAAGGTCTTATTCGATGAAATACGCAAAAATGTAAGTTATTTTTTGTCTGCTTAAATTATTCGTTTTAAAATTATTGTAAAATATTGTCAACGCTGCATTAAGTATAAATTATTGGTGAGTGCGTAGTAGAGCATGTTCGATTGATGTTATCAATATAAATTAAATATTTGTTTTCTTTTGAATTGTCCAGTATGAAAATGTTCAACGTAAAAAAAAAGACAAACTCAAGAAGAATAATGAGGAACCAGTAAAAAGTTCAAATAAACGACTACGTCGTGAAACGTGGATTCATCCTGAAGGTGGACGACGTTTATTACGGACAAGCCCTTTGCAACCGATGCAACGCTTAGCTGCAGAATCATCTGAAGAGGAGAATATGAATAACTTGGATTTGTTTGAGGTAAAATTTGTAAAATAGGAATTATATTTGAAAAAAAAATTTATCGATATTGTTTGTTTTGTCTTCCAGCTGAATAGGCAGTTTGTCAGTACATACTTGCACGTACATGGGAAACTGTTCACAAAAATAGGGTAAGTCATATTTCTCTTTTATAACAATTATTTAATCAAAATGAAATTAATTTTAATAAATATTTAATTTAGTATGGAAACGTTTGACGAAGTTGCGACGAATATGCTGAAACAATTTCGCATTCTGTTAACCCCATCGCCTCCAATCTTTACCAATGTGAGATTGCTGCAAATTATGGCCCTCAATATGTTTGCTATTGAAAATTTGAAAAATAAAAACATTGATAGCAACAGTACAGGGCGTACTGAAATGTATGATTGTGCCATTGCCCTGTCCAGCAACATGTTTGGGCTCATCCTGGAGAAGTTTATTATTATTTTAAAAGACATTTTATCCGACTGTAATGATGCTGCGCGTCGATTGACACTTAATGAAGACGCCAGTACTTTAATTCCTGCCATCAAGGTACACATTAAGCCAATTCTTGGTAAATCCAGGCTATTAAAAATTTACTAATGATGTGTTTTAGATTTGGTGTGACTGGCTTATGTGCCATATGGGCGAATGGAATCCACCACCGTTTTTGCTTAATTACAAATGTTGTAGCACCGGCTATTTAGATGCGTGGAAAAATTGTGCAGAATTAATGTCGTTATTGGAAAAGACACATACAAATAAGATGATGCTTTCAGTGGAAGAAAAAGATGGTGAGTTCAAAGTTAGACGATCTTATGGAATTTGTTCACAAATATCTTTGAATGTTAAGGTTACAAACAAATCCGGCTTCATGAAGATATTGCATTTTCCGGATTTTCACCGTTTAATGGTTTTCTTAATGACATTTTCTACTGCGATGCCAATGAGGACAGTGATGTTGCGCAAAACACGTTGAGATTGCAAAAACTGATGTTCTTTGGTGCTAACTTGTGTAAATGTGAGCCCCCCATTTTGAAGCGTGTTGATTTGAACAAGGCACGACTGTACGAGTGTGTTGTGCAGGACTTAAACAACGAAGTGAGTTTCTAAATTTTTGGTTTAAAGGCAATTTGTTTATTTACATTTTTTGTCTTAATGAATAGCCTTCTAGTGATTTGGAGATGGTGTTGGAAACATTTAGTGACACTGAAGAAAATGAATTGTGTGATAAAGCGTCAAACCTTACCATTGAATCCTCGATGATTGAAGATGGTGCTGAAGAAAATTGTTTGGCTGAAGGCAGCGAAATACGGAAACTATTACGCCTTAAAGACGAGCTTGAAAGACGTCATAAGATGCAAGAAAGTCACAAACAAAAGTTTCAAGTAAGAACACATATTTAAACAGCTTTGTTGTTATTTAATCACCTATCATTAGCTACAGCAAAGTGAAATATCGTTCTTTACACTCTTATTGCGTACTTTAGTCTTAAATTTAATTCAACAATATCATTTATTTCCCATAAACTCACTTATTGTCGCAGATTACTAATTTTAGTCACGTGTCTCAATATGTTTGTCGTCTACGTAGGTTCTTCTATGTTCATTGCTTGTTCATTTTATTATTTTCAATTAAAAATGCAAACAGTTCCGCGTGCACATAATATGCACATGTTAGAAGCCATTCTCTGGGAAATTACATTTCATTCATGCATTTGTTGCATTGCATGGCATTTGGGACTTGCTTGCCGGGAAAGAGTGCAAGGGCATTGGCGCTTCCAATGCCCGCATGCATAATGCTAAGAAATGGCGCGACATCAGAAAGTGCCTTTTTGTAGACCTGTCGCAGAATGTGTGAAAGAGTATTATGATTAGGTCTAATAATAATTAATATTCCATTTCGCAGGAATTGTTTTTGTCACGTTAAATCATTTCTCCTTTAACATGGTGTTTACAGAAATTATGTTAATAATATGTAATAACTAATAAGGTATTCGTCTTTCTTTGTGTCTTTGCATAATTTATTGTCCAAGTTGTTCACTACGTTGAAAATATTTTAATCACTGGAATATGTTGTTCGTCATCAATGTTCTCCCCAGACATATCAATAACTGCGATTTACCTGTGTGGTGAGGTCATGTTATTAATGTAAATAACTTATGAAACATTGAATAGCAAAGAATTTATTCTTATAAAAACTTTTAACATGTAGTAAGGAAAATATCTGGAATTTATATTATAATTGACTATGAAGAACTCCGCACTGTATCAATAATAATTGTCTAGACATTTTTGTATCAAAATGAAGCGTAGTCTTTTTAAAATGAATTAAAATGTTAACGGGGCATGCAAAACGCAAAACGAAATCTAATTACATTTTTCTCACGCATTTATTTTATTTCCACTTGCAGAAAATATTGAAAGAAGTGACAATTTCGTTGCACATGGAAGTCCGTCCTCGATACTTGGTGCCAGATACAAATTGTTTTATCGATTTTGTGCCGCAACTACGCGCGATCGCTCGTGTCCACCCATTGTATTGCCTAATGGTGCCAATAGTCGGTAAGTAACATCAATTATTTAAATCACATATTTTTCCCTCATTTCTTTCAAAGTGTGTTTAGATAAAGCCGACAGTAATTTGTTCTTAATTCTAAAGCAATTCTTATTTCATAATTTAAAAAAATAATTAATTTAAAGTTCAAATATTTTATGTTGTCGATTTTTTAAAAGAAATAATTAGGCTCCTTTTTAAACGGATCAAGGATTACACTTATTTTGGTTGTAATTTTTCCATTGTTTTGAAAGTTTGTTTTATGATAAAGATGTTGCCTTCATGGGAATTCTCCCGATTGCTCGATGACACGCTGTTGTTTTTGTTTCTCCGGTTTTCGGTCTTCTTTTGTCGTCTCCTTGTGTTTCTGGATGTGTTTTTGTAAAATGGTATTTTTGAATCATGTCCCACTCATTCCATTAGGATCTCCACACTTTAGCTTATACATATTTATAAAACTAAAAGTAATTTCTTAGATTGTGGAAGCGATAAGTTAATAATAAAGTTAAGTTTAATCACGATCCAATCGTTGAATAAAAATGCGTTTTAATTGCGAAACCTTTAGATTAAATGATGTCATGAAGACATTAAATTGTATAAACTATTAATTACATACTTATAAATTATTTGTTTGAACGAAAGAGTTCTCTCTTTTAAATCAATACGCTAAAAATAGAAGGTATAGAAAAAATGGAACGCAAATATCGAAATAATTATAGAATTTATTAGTAATAAGACAATTCAACTATTTTAATATTTAAATTACTTTTGAATTCTTTTAAAACAATATACTCTCTCTTCGTTTTGAATAAATAACTAAAATTTTTATTATTTAATTTACAAACAATCATGAGATCACTTTGTTTCAAGGAAAAAGTAATTTGGTGAGAAATAATTTTAAAATAATTGATTGTCTATATTTGAACATCTCTTGAAAGCTTCTGCCGTTGTGTGCCATTTTTACATCTTAGAACAATTGACTGAATTCAATTGTTGTATTACATAAGATTGACCTCACACAAAGGAAAATGGTCAAATGTTTGTTTATTTGTTATAAAAGTGACAAAGGTTATTAACCTCTGTTCAACGTCATCGGTTTATTTATTATTCATAATCCATTGACCATTACCCATTGTGAGTGCTATCGATCTACTCTTCGAGTATTTATTTACTTCCATGTCAACCAAAAATTTATTGCGGAAAGTGGAAAGATGCTTAGCCGAGCATTAGATCGAGTTTTAGACTTTGAGAGTAAATACGGTAATGGGAATAAAATAATATCATTATGATATTTTAAATATTTTCTTAAAAATTACTGAATTATGTCTCGTAATTATTATTTTTTATTTTTTATTCTATTAGTCGTTGGTTTTATTAATTTTATACATTTTATTTATTTTTTATTTTATTTTTTATTAAGTGATTCTGATTTAACAGATATTATTTCCACATGACACTTGTCCGCAGATCACAACTAGTCTTATCAGTAAACTATAAGAATAAGAATAGTTTTACTCGTTATCCGAGCTCCCAAAAATATCATAGAATGACAAACATCGATAAGAATCAACGGTTTTTTATTTTCACTTGAATGTTACAAATTTTAAATTTTCTAACTATTTTTTATTGTATTTTTTTTAATTTAAAATTTTATTGATTCACTGTCATCTTAAAATACAAGTTAGGAGTCTGTGAAACGTATAGAAAATATTTAATAACGAATTTGTGCACGTGTTTCATGACGGTACTTGGTAATACAAGTAATACGCAGATCAATAACCCATCCATTGAAACATAATATAGTCTAAAAGCAATTGCGTTTGTTGCATATTTTGTTCTCGCACAAGTTGAAGGTCACACCATTCAACTTGTTTAGCTCTTCCATTACTTCTAATCACCGTGTGTACAGACAGCATAATATCTTGGAGAGTAAATTCGCAAATTGTTTTAACTTAACACTGCGTAAATTCCATCTCAACTAATTCCAATATATAACTCAGCGTTTGCCTCCCAACAAAAAGTACAGGCCACCGCATGCCCCGTTCTAGTATGCATGTACAAATTGATTCCTGGAACTCAAATGTTCTGCACAACCGGGATCGCCGATCTTTGTGCACTTTTATAACAATAAAGTGTGTCCGGCGTGACAGCGACTAGATCACGATGTGCACAAAGAAATTTGTTTTGTTTTTTTTTTTCAGACTCTTAGGATGGCGATGAATTAAAAACAACACCACCACCGTCTTATATGTACCATAGGGCGTTAAAAAATAAAAAAATAAATGCGACGATGCAATTTAATGAAATAAATACTTGTTGTTTTTTTTTTGCAGTAATAAATGAGCTGGAAGGTTTATCGCGTGGCATTAAGTCTAATAGCAAGCCATCAAATGCTTCGCCTTTTTCCATGATCCAAAAAGGCGTGAGCAACAGTGTTTGCGGCGGCGCCAGTGGGGGTGCCTACAACAATGTATCATCTGAAAACTACTGCAATGCTGAGCACGCTGCTATGGTGGCAAAGTCATCCAAATTATCGTTGGAGTTTTTGAAATCAAAACATCCTGCTGTTAAGTAAGTTTTTGGTTCAAAAATAAATTGTTTTTTAACTTTTATTTATTAAAATATTATGCCTTTTTTATTAATTAACAGAGCTGTTACTACAAGGGGCTCAATTCTTAATTCGCTGACATTCACTGCAGAAGATGATTACGTTGAGCCAATGTCAAATGATGATAAGATTTTACAGACTGCTGTTAATTTATGCAAAGGCGACCAAACTCCGGTAGAAAAGAATGGTTAGTTTTTCGTCAAGAATTTTTTTTATTCATGAATTTTAATAATTTTTCTTTAATTTAAAAGGTGCTGAGCAATTTATTGTTAGAAATGTTGTTCTATTGACCACCGACAGAAACTTGCGGGTGAAAGCACTTGCACAAAATTTGCCTGTACGTGAGTTACCTGATTTTGTGAAATGGTCTGGTCTGGATGTGCCTGATTAAAAACATTATTTAAGTGACATTTTCGTTTATTTTTTGTTTTTAATTTTATATTTTTATATTATTGATCGTCACAATCTAACTTCAATTGTTCATATACATCTATTTTAAGAATATAACCTTTTTTAATTATATTAACATAAGATTTTACCACGCCATAAATATTCTTATCTAACTACTGTAAAATGTTAGATATAAACGAGAGTGTGTTGTGTTTGTAATGAGGTGATTAAGATGAATAATTCTAATTGATTATGTAATTGTATATTAAAGATTTCCAATATTAACAAGAATGTAATGTTTGTACTTTCTGGCTTTCTGGTCATTGATAATAAGTTTTATTTTGATCTGCGGACATTGTACACTGTACAGTAGCGAGAACTTTTGTTACAGCATTCTTCACGCGATCCCAAAACGAGAAACTTACTTAATTGGCGCGCACCGAGTGTACGTCGGCCTTGAAAGGCCATCATCCTCCTTGTGCGTTTTTTTAATTTTTTTTATTCACATCTCCACTGAGGCTCAAGATTTTTGTATGCTTGGTCTGGTGATCGGGTGCGATTTACGCTATACACATTGAGAAATGTTGTTGACGGCATGCACGGAGAACGACCGAACAAAAGACATTTACGAGTAAATATAATACATATGTAATACATAATACATTATTGCATATTTTTTCAGAGTCGTCTTTAAATTTATATAATCCTGAAACAAAAAAGGTGATACAAAATTGTGGATGAATCACTATTGAGACTTTGTTATTACATTTACTCAGGAGTGAAGTAATGTCCTCATATAATTTTTTGTTTCTACAAAATTGTTTACACATTTTTTAATAATAATATTTAAGAACACACTAAACTTTAATTTAATTTGATTGTTTTTTTATGGTTTTTGTGTGTGATTTTAAGTGTTTTTAAATCAAAATATTGATCGTAAAGCAAACTTTATCGTTTTATAATTGTTTATTATGATTGCGACTTAAATCCACGTGTCCTTTTTTTTAATTTCTTTAAGACCAAAGACATTTTTATTTTTAAAGTAATGCAATCATTTTTTAAATAAATTAATATACTTAAGTTAAATTAAATATTTTGTGTTTGAAATTGCTTAACTTCTATAAATGAAACTCGTATTAAATGTGACTACAGGAAAACATATAATCCCAGCCTTAATTTTAATTACTTTATTGGGCAAATTTAATCGCCTTTAGAAAACGTTAATGTACGTCTGGCGCCAGTTGTGTTCCAAAACGCGAATGTGTTTATGTTGCCATTTGCACGCTTCTTTTTATCACGTAACTTTAGATAAGCTTTTTTTGCTAACCACTAGCATAATATTATACTGCTGGCATTACCAATTTTTGCACAAAAACAGCTTTCAATAACAAAGAACAATTGAAAAGCAATCCAAGTACCAAATTAAATCATGATAGCATTACCTATGTGGCAGGGATCCACACCAAATATCTGAACACGATATTGATAGTCTCATGTAAGATTCAACAATACGAAAGACACATCAATAGAATTAATTTATTATGTACAAAAGGAAACACTCCACAAGATGAATGAGGCTTTTAGCTAACTAGACGAATTAAAACAATACTTGAACAAAATATTCGTGACGTATTGAACTCACCATAATAGTAATAATACGATTTAAAGAATGGTTCAAAAGTAATAATATTCAATGTAAGTGATGAGATCATGCATCAAGTAACAAATAACAAATGAAATACGAATCCAATGACCTTGAACCCTTCCAAAATTGTATACTCAAACCATTTGAAGAAACTTCAATCAAACATCATTCCGTTGAAATGAAGAATGAAGAAGAGCCATAAGAAAAAGTGCCGTTGCTGGTCTCAGCGTAAGTTCTCTGAACTATCCAGCAGTAAGTAGCTGATGCGTGACAAAAGCCATGATCTAGGTTCAGCTTATTGAACTCAAGGTCATAGCAGTTACAGTATGTGTTGGTGACAGGACAATCAACCCGGAAAATTTACATGCCACTAATTCTAATGCGAAAATCTTTTTTTTTTTACAATAATAAAATAAATAATTTGTGAAAAAAAAACATAGATTTAGGTATGTACAATAAGTATAGCGATAAAGTGTCTCGCCTTCTTACAAAACCATTCAAATCGATGCTACCATAACGAAATAACATCAATTTGTGGTATGTGCAGGTTTAAAACAGTAACGGTTTTTATCCAATTTAAACAATTAACGTGCAACAATAAAAGAATTCAATTTGTTACACAAAGAAGACGATTACGTCTAGAAAAAAAAACCCTCTCGCTGCGAGAACACCTAACCGTCACCATGCCGAAGACATTCCTTCGAAAACTATATTTCACCCAAGAGACATACCGTTTCACAATTCAAATTGTGTGTTTGTAAGGAATGTATCTTTAGGGTTTTTTTTTTCCTATTCACAATTTTGGTATGAGCCAAGTAGTAGCTCATTTTTAAAGGTTGGACACAACCAAAAAAAAATTACATTTTTTCCTCGGTGAACACGGAGTTATTTAGAAGATGTTAAAGATGAGTAAAAGAAATGACTAATAAAAACATAGAAAAATCAAATGAAATTAAATGAAATAAAATCAGCGGAGGAAACTATTCTTGTTGTGGGGAACACGGACTCTAACAACAAGAACAAGACGGGCGTGCGCACAACTTTTGGAAGAACACAGAAAAAGGTTCGCAAGAACCAAGAGCACATTCAACGCAGTGAACAAAAGCGCAAAAAACATACCATCTTTACGAATAATACGCGTGATAAATCTCTGCAGAGTGCTCGCCACATTTTTTTTTTTGTGTCCTCAACAAGTTTCTTAGCCACCATGACATCACTGCCATTTAAAGCATACACAACATAGATACCGTAATCATTATCAAAAAAAAAAAAAAAACAGCAAAAAAAAAATACACGGCGGCCTCTGGTAACCTTCGTGGTCATTGTATTTTCTTTGTATTTGAAATTATTTAAAACACCAAAAATACACCTTACAGTGATTCCACCATTACTCCCTTGTGGCGAATACCTACCGAGTAGCGAGAGACACAGTGCAAAATGAAACAACAACGATGATGTGTCCAATTAATTACCACAGATGAGGTGAAATTATCGGATAAAACAATGACCCAACGCTTGATGATGGCCCAAGCCATCATGTATCATCTTTAAGTTAAAGCACTTCAGAATGCGGAGGTAATTATATTTCGTGTTGTTTACTACTGCACGGGAATGGCGTACAATAATAATTTTCGAATATAATACACAACATACGTTAAACTGATAGCGCGCATATTGCCTACTTGTCTTACAGCGTCTGTATACTTTGTAAGGCCACTTCAATCACGAAAATATTGCAATGAAAAAGACAATCCGATAGAATTTATATATTTTTTTATTTTTTGTAAGGCTTCACTTAACCATACTACGACCATATTGATGGGAAATAAAATAAATAATTAATTTAGCAACAATGATGCTACTGCTATGTGAGTCATGTAAAATTGTGAATTGTGATGTACATCACCGCAAAGCACCTTCAATCAATTCAACAACATATTATATGTTATGTGCGCAATACACGCACGCTTTTCTTAAAACATCATTCATTTTGGGGCGAGAAAGACTTCCGCTATTCCTTCTCCGTTTAAATCAACAAATTGCTTTATTACTTTGCAACAAACCTATGATTTAATTAAAATCAAATTTGGCACTTTAACAACCATGATGGCAGGTGCAAATTTGACACACGTTAGTGGTGTGCGTCAAGGAACGGAAGTTTATTCAACCACTTTGAGTTTGGCGTATTAATTACAACAAATTTAGCATTCAACCTGATCAATGGTACATCTTTAAATGCTTAATTGGCTGCAATTTATGAATTTGCAATAAACGTTTACGCATTACTGATGTTTTTTTTGCAATAATAATTTTACAAAAAAACGACGGTTTTTGTTGAGGTGTCAGGAATTGCAATGAAGAATCCTGCAAAAAAAAATTAAGTGCTCTATTGATACTTTGTTAACAATAATTTTTTTTCAAGATCTTTTAGGAAAATATTTTAAATTTCAAACGGCTTTTGTAAATAAATTACTTTAATTGTTTTTTGAGACTCCGTTTCAGAGGACTTAAATTTGTCAACTCTATTTATTAAATTTCGGAGGACTTACATTTTAAAATGCTATTTATTCGATCGTTTTTATCAATAAAAAACATTAATTGAGTCATCAGAATTAAAAATTTAAAAATTTCTGCGCCATCCACGAACCACGATTTTTTTCACCCTTCCATTGCTGAAGGAATAAAAAGGAAACCCCACAGTTTTGGTATAATGATGTCCAACAAATTTAAACGCATTATTCAATTTAAAAAAAATATCAATATAGTTTTTAAATGTTCTCCCAAAAAAAATTGCTGCCCATAAAAATAACAGTGTTCCAAAATTTGAACGATCAAATTATTTATGTGGCAGATACTAAAAAATTACGGTACGTGAAACCAGTAGTCCGAACTCCGAACAGCCACAGTTTTATGATCATCAGCAAATCATAGGCGCCAAATTTGCTTTCTTGCAATATCCGCAATATCACTGGCATGGCATGGCGCTCTGTTTGACGTGACTTTGCAAAGATCGCAGTTGACCATATTATATTAAATAGAGACATACCTATATAACACTACTCAAATCTATTATCGGATGCCTATTGCAACGTGCATAACATTTCTGGGAACTGGTTTGCTTTGGATTGGCTTGGTTGTTGCCTTGTTTATTTATTGTGTTGTTTGTGGCGTGCACGCGTTTATTCGCATGCCCTGTTGTGGCTGTATCAGATTCGCATGCTTGTTGTTTGAGGACATGTCCACTGTCCAGCTTGAAATTGGCAGAGGATTAAGTTGTATGTGGATAACGATCAGCGGGAGGTGTTAGGACTTTTGGGTGAACCTGAATCTTCTCTTGAGTGTGGCGCATTTATTAAATTACATTTTGGTTTTCTTCGTGATTTATACGCATATTCATTTCTAGAAAAAATTTCTTCTCAACTTTTATTTAATGTCTTTTTTTCTGTTACTTTACACATGATGTATGTTTCTACTCAAATCAAATGCATAAATCTTAATTTATTTAAATGTAATTGTTTTTTTGCACAGTTTTTGCAGCTGTAAATTAAGTAACTGAATTTACCCGATTACAAATCTTGTTGCTGACGCTTCCATGTCACGCGTTTACGGTTCTACGTGACTTTCTTTGATTACGGTGATATTACTTCGCATTTGGTGGTCTCCAGTCTCAACTCTCAAATAATGATGTAAACATTTGCATAAAACGGAGGCTTGTCTGATCATGACGTAATTTTTTTTACTTTTAAAATGCAACTAAATGAATTCTGTGTTACATATTTTTAGAATTTAAAATTAAAAAAACAAATAATTTTTTTAAGTATTTAAATGTAAATTTTAAATCAATTAAAATCAAAACATTCCGTTGATGATGAAGAGAAATAACTGCTACTAAACGTCCGAATAGCAATCTTTTTTGCTCTGATTGGGATGAAATTTAAAAACGTTATGAAAAGGGACACGTTCAAGGTCAATCATCAGTTTTAGGTAAGGTTCAATGTTTAGTAAAAGAAAGATGGAAATCATGGATTATTCAGCAAAAGAGAATAAACCTTGACGACAAACTATAGAGTTGAACATTTTTTAATGTTTTTGATAATCTGCTTCTGTCAAGTATTTCTTATAACAATTTCTGACTGGAACATAAAACAATTATGATAGAAAATGTCATTGTTCAGTAGAAGTTCACATATTGGTCCTTAAAAATTTGGATTTCCTGACAAATTCTGGGAGTTCAGATTTATAATTCTTCTTATCAATTTAAATTAAACTCAGTTACAAAAAGCGTTTGTTTTCCTCTGCTGCCTATAATTTTAAACCAATTTAATTATTTTCTTGCTTAAATGGAGATAATTGCGGTTCGATGGAAATATTCTAAAAATTTAAAAAACATTCAAAAACGTGTCTTTTAAATCGACAGAGAAATTATATTAAACAACTTTTTTTTTTCCTGGCGAAGCGGGCGCGAGTTCATCTACATAATAGTTTAAACCTGACCTTGAAAATTTTCATCCATGACCTTGAATTGTTTTTCCTTCAAAATGAAAGCTTCATAAAGTCCCCAAAATAGTTTTTTTTTAAATGATTAATGTGTGTAAATTGCGAGTGATTTTATTGAAGTGAATTGATCTTGACCGCTAATCGATCCCCGTCTAATACAAGACGACTGCGTATTAATATTTGAAAAGTATTTATAAGAATGATTGAATGTCAAATGTGTTTACTTATAGCTTTCTATCAACCTATTTTTAGCCGCATTTATAAAACGTAATTGCTTGGGATATTTGCGGGATTAAAAGTGATGCAGCCTCCAGCTAGTTACAGCTTTTTGCATTGCGCCATAAAAACTTGTTTACGCTATCCGCTGCACTATTAATCGCCATTGCCCATTGTAGCATGCACATATTATGTATAGTACAATATGTGTGCAGTAGACATCATGTGCATATACTACACACAATATTGTGGAACCCTATATAGGATCCCAGGTTTTGTGGCCGCTCTTGCTGACTCAAATCATTACCAACTAACATCGATTGGTGCTGCGGTCTATTGGCACCAGCACGTATGCCTTTATTATATACAATAATTTTGCAAACTGTGTATTGAGGGATGTGTAACCATATACTTGTGTATAACAAACGTATGGATGTGCAAAATAAAAATAGTATAGTACTCACGAGGGCCGCGGCCGCACAGACTTGAAGATCGCCTGACGCTGACGGCTGAAGGTATTCGCATTACGCATATCATTACGATTTACAAAATATCAAACAAGCTCAATGTGTGTACTTTGTACACGAGTTTCACTTATACGTTCTGCACAATAATGTCCACGCACTTACATAACATATATTATAGGACGCTGGTCTTATGCGAATAAGTTTTGCAAAGAAGTGGCGCCAAAGCGTCATTTATGTGCATTCTGAGTCCGAACGGATAGTCAGTTAGATTTTCAGTATAAAATAAATACTCATTTAAATAATTATAAATATATAAATAATTCTTATGGCCAAAAGGAAGATTGCGTCGAGTCGGTTAAGAAAGGAATTAAGAATATGAAATGAAAAAAAAAGGGGGGTACATGTACTCGTATAGGAAAAGCAGAGGCATCACAAACAAACAAAAAGCATCTTTGATTGCAATTGTCCGTTGATCGCTGATCGCGCGAGACTCGTATACCCGCGCGCGCTACTTGGTCCAACGACCGCTCGCCCGTTGCAACGTTGAGCGTCTCTACGCGTCTCCAGGTACGATAAATTTGCACTCTTTATTACATTTCTTGTCATATATTATGTTTGTTTAATTTATATCAATTGTGTTTATTTTTAGAATTCGCTCCATGCATGCCGCTGCATTTTTTTATACCATTTTCACCCATCAAATGCACGCACATAATGTGGAGAAAAATGCATTTTGTAGCACATTCCCATTCCTTCCTATACAAAGTGCATGCCACACTAAACCTATATATAGATGTGCATGTATGTTTGTTGTTGTTGTTGTTTAGTTGTTTTTTTTTTTTGTTTTTTTTTTGTGTTTGTAACTGCATCGACTTACATGCTGCATACATGCGCATAAAGATAGGTGCATATCATATATTTAATGCGCCTGAAGCCTTTTCTGTCGTTCTACCAATTTACTTTATCTCGCCATCGGTTCTTCGGTGCCAGGTTTATGTGCCTTGTAATTCAAACCGATTTATTATCATTCTTGTTAGAACAAACACATTGAATTCATTTTAATTGATTTTGATGTTTTGAAATTTCCTTTTGTGGATGCAATGTTATTTGCATCAGCCACGTTGTGTGCAGTGCGCATCCATTGCTTATATTGTAGCTATAATAATTACGTTTTTACAATTGATTAATAGTGTTTGTAATAAATTGTAATATGTTAGAGCTTTAAATAAATCTGACTTTTTTCACAAGAATTTTGAGCAATCTTTAATCATTTCACAATAAACTTTTATTGCTCATATATAGTTAAAAGGAATTAAATATGCTGATTTATTAGGTGGATAGACTATAAACATATTATATTGATTGAATTAAAGTGTCCCGAAATCCTTAAAGCTTCATTCATATTAAGCTTTAAATTTTTTCGTTTATAAATTTCAGATTTCCTTAAGAAAAAACCACATGGCAGGGAGAGCGAGGAGTGAATTTATATACGACTGTTGCTTAACTACATTTTAATTAAGCTTTTCGAAGATATGAAAAATGGGACCTTGAAATTTCTGAATTTTGACCTTGATTTTTGTCCGAAATTGTTACTTTTATTGAGATTATCAATAATGTAGAACATCATAGTACCCTAAAACACACAGTAGGTTTGAATTACATATTTTCATTATATAAATATGACCTTGAGTTTTCAAAATTTGACCTTGAAATGTTCAGCAATTTCTTATATCTCTTCTTTTGCACATTTTTTCTAGACCACTTTTTTGGACTCAGGGGGTGTCAAAACGAGTTTCTGCATCATCTGGATTACAAATATTTCTACCCTTGGGGTCGTATATAAATTAAAAAAGAACACTTCTAGGTTTGACCATGTCGTTTAAGTCAAGTTAAAGCAAACTGCAGGTTGAACTTAAACTTATTTAATTCTTTTTAAATTTAAAATTACGCAAGGAAACACTTCCCAGTTCAAGTATTCCAACCTTGTTGGTATGAAGAAGAAGCCATATTCCATTTCAATTAACAAGATAATACGCGACGTTCCGTTCCATCTTCAAAATGTAGTTAGTTACTTGTTTACCCGCAAAATTGGAAATGCATTAAACAATTCTATTTTGCGAAATTGGCTGCCGAGCATTGGCTGTACGTTTGATACCTCTGCAGTTATCTATTGAATACCTACTCGCGTATATAAAGACTATATAGGATGGTCATGACTCATGACTCATAGGGCAACCATCATCATCGCAGATATTCTGAAACATTACGTTAGCGGTTAGTTAGTGATCGTGCAAAAAAAGAACACAATAATTTTACGCAGAAGGAATTGAAATTAGTATGCACATTTATTTGTTTATTACACATTCCTTGGCGTTTTGCGTATGTACAAACTACTGATGGATCATTTTAGATGGCTGTGGATAATCTTAAAATTGCTGTTTTTAAAGTTTCTGGTAATCATTCATTACTTATGGGGCTTATTTAGGTTCAATGATGTAAAGATACTTCTAAGCGCTTCATTAGATAAACAATTAAAATAGTGGCCGCAGCTTCCTACTTACGAGTTACGGTTGAGTCTAGGTACATTTTATAACATCATCAGTCATCACTTTGTTTGATTTTATACAATGCCATTAAATGCAGGATGTATTGAATTGGTTGGGGTCCATTTCTAGGTTTTAATGTTAACTTATTTGCACAGCTGTGTAATTTGTTTTCAGTTACAAGGTGATGTTTTCTAATACAAATTATTTTAAGGGATGTAAAAAGTACCAAAATATTTTAAGTAAAATGGCGACTAATTAATTATTATTTGTTTAACAGTACTATAAAAGTATTTATAAAAATCGGGGTTCGATCCTAAATCGAAATATGCAAAAAAAAACACGTTTCATAAACAAATTGCACAAAATATTGAATTTTTACAAAAAATTGCGGTTCATGAAAAAATTTGTATTTTTATAACGATTTTCTTCAGAATATGCTCTCAGTCCAGAGAGAGAATATGGTCCGAATTAAGTAGACCCAAACGGGATCCATAGATGTTAAGTTAGTGCGAAATTGTAATTATTATTGATGAATTCCCTATATTATGAACACTCTAGCTCGACACACACCCTGTGAATATTGCTTATTTTATTAGCACAAAATCTATGGATTCAATATAAGAGTATTATCCACATATAAAATTATTTATAACTGCTGCAAAATCATTAAAATCTTGTAAGAGTCATAATTATTTCTTGGAGAATTTAGTGCTTGCAATCAAGTAAGAATGCGCCGTACAGTAAAACTTATTGGAGATGACGTTTGCGGTTACAATTTTTATCAAAGTTCGTTGGTAGATATGATCAAGAGGGTAAGTCAGAATGGACTTTGGGTTAAAACGGAGATTGTTGACGAATATTTGCGGAATTAGTCATAATTGACCGACGAAGACAACACGCTGACGATGACGAAGAGCTTATTAATAAATTCGAAGTTAGGCGCAAATACAATCGAATAAAACTGAGGGGAAAACAAAAAATGTAAAAAAACGAAGCTACAATTCAACTATAATTGCGATAGAGAGAAGACAAGACTAATTCACGATCAACAGAAAAGAGTAAGCGCACAATAAAATTACAGGTGAATCGCACACTGCAAGACGCGCAAAGTAATCAGTGAAGGACGTTAGAGGCCGCAAATTTATAATCACTCGGACGTATCATGTGTGTGTTTGTTGTGTTGTTGTGTTGTTACTGACTTCATTTCATTTATAACTACTATACGAATGTACCTGTAGACGTTTGTTTTTCTCCTTTTGTTGATTTGTTTTTAATGAATACCATAATTGTTTGTAGAATCATCGATATATGTAACTACTTGTATATTGGGATGACCAGTGACTGATGACTATTAAGCACTTAATATGCTGTGTTTTGTGCGTATTGTGTGTAGAGGAGACTATAGTACCGATGCGATGGCAAGCCGCAAGTCGCAGGCAACGCTTACACCATTTTCACGATTAGATGAACTGGTTCGTTCTTTTCCCATTAGCAAGATTCCGTAACAGCAATTTCGTTCAGACATTTCAAAATTCAACATTTTTTTATTCAACAAGTAAGTGTATATAACTATTCTGGAATTTCGAATACACCAGTAGGAATACGTAAACGTTTAATAACATACATGAATATATGCGTTTCCAATTACAGCAATATAATAATAATTGTGGTTGGTGTTTTTATTTTAATGCAAATGAATCGAACTGCCCTCATTAAAGACACTAATTGCCTACAAAACACTCAGATTACTTATTTAATTTATACGGAAACTGGTCAATAGGCCTATTTGTAAAAGCTTATTAATTCTAAAAGAGCAATCATTTGTGTGTTTATAATTTAAAGACCCCAATAAATCATATGGAATGGTAAGTAGGACGTTTTGACTGGCATTTTGTTGTTCTTGATTGAACTTGTATGTTTTAACTTCTCAATATAAAGTATAAACGCTTGCACATTAAAAGCTTTATGCACCTAAATTTATGTTACACATAAATGACAGCTGTAAGCATAACAGTAACACAAATCACTTATAGTCTGACAGTTTTCAGTTGCTGTGGATCATTTGAGAAGGTCTTAAGATACGAGTATGTTTTAAAATCACGCGGTTAAAAAATGCATGTCATTCGCTTACGACAAATAATAATATGCAACTGGTTTAATTATTAATCAGTTGGATTCGACAAAAATTACGCTGCTAACAAAACAGTAACGGATGCAACCATCTTCCACTAAATGTGGACACATTAAATTAAATTATTATCAACAACGGAGCTACACTTAACTTTAACAGGATATTTCAGTAATTAAAAAGAGTTTATGTGTTTGGAAAATGAAAATAAATGAACATTAATTTTGATGCTCTTTTTTTAAATATGCACTTCTTTCAGTGCAGTGTAGGATATGGACGATACTTCTCAGAAATAATTTATTTTTAAACCCGCATATAACCGTTAATGTTAAGCGCAAAAATTCATTCTTTTGGAAATAATCCTCAAAACAAATAATTTGCGTCTTTGCGCGACCATCTTGTGTTGTCAAGGTCATTTTAATTACTACACGAGAACAGTTTTAACAGATCTGAACAAAACGTACATTTTATATTCTTGGGACATTGTACACGATGCTGACAAGCGACATCCACAACGCGCAGGAAGTTTACGTCGACTGCCATTTCCTCATCAAATCATACACTCAAATTATGTTAATGGTTTTACGCGTGCGTCTGTACCGATCATAAATACTCTTGCTCATTGTTAATCCTGATTAAATATATGTAATTGCATATTCTGGTATTTCCTTTTCTTACACTGATTACAGAATGGTGAACATCAATTTTCTGCAAAGATTTAAAACGTATTTATTAATTTGCCTAATTGATTGTCAGGAATTATCATAAATTTAACAAATTATTTGTTTTACAACAAGTAGAACACTCATTTTCGTTATATTAACATCGAATAAAGAATAACATTCTTCCTTTTGCAACCAGTTAAAAATAGATGGGTCCTGTGCGTCAATTTTTTATTTATAAATTTGGAGACCAAAATGATCCTTTTCTGGAACAAATACTGAAAATTCGTCCAACCAAATTTCCTAAGTTAAGTTAATTCACATGAAGGATTGTCTATTTAAACGAAGGGATTTATAACATAAATTATAAATAAACACATTCATCGAGGAGTGAGACGTTAAAGCTTCTTCAGTAAATATTTTGCATTATTAGAATGAGATCACTTTAAAATTGTGCAAGTGCAACATACTTTCGTATTAAAGTCAGCAATTGATGGGGGATTTCAAAATCGTGAAACGAATAAGAAATTGTTGTTTAAAATGTTAAAACTAAGCCATCAACGAATATTTGTGCATTTTGAATGCAGTTGCAACATGCACACACCCATCGACACACTCGTACCGTACCCGCCAATTTTTACTCCAATTTTAAAGAACGCATTATTTTGGACAAAATGTTAAACAAGAAACAACAAACGTGCAAAAAGTGCAAAGCATTTAAATTCCTGTTTATATCGATCAGGTTAAGAGAATAAGTTCGTCTTGAATCTTGATGGAACAAAAATTGCCCGCATAAAAAAACGGCTTACGCCACTTTCTAAAAGAGGGGAAAAATGAATAGCCCACTATAGCTCAAATGAATGACCATGTGAAAGGCATAAAACGACCAAATATAAAGTGAAGTAAAAGCTTAAACTTTAAAAAAAAAAACAAAATTAGTATCAGAAGGCACACATCGGTGTACGTTCGGTTACGTATGTAGAGAACATCAAGCAGAAAAAAGTAGAGAACACTGCGAGAATGCTGAGGAACGAACAACTTAAAAATAAAGCGAAACGAAAATTATAACGGTATTTGGAAATACATATCACGAATGTCCAAAATTCGTATTGAAAGAGAGTGGTCAGTGGATGCTTCCATCTATTCTCAATTGGGTAGGCAATTAACTTTCAACGTGTAGTAGCTTGTTGAGGCTTTGACAAAAGGCAAGGATGCACTTACATGGTCATTGGTCAAGTTACAAGTACATGTCACACAAATGATAGGTTCCCGCACTTTTATTTAAGTACACCTGAGCTTTACTCTTAAATATTTCAAACGAAAAAATTACTAGAAAGAGTTGCTTAACTTTTTTTAAACTTTTAATCTCTATAAATTGAAAATAATCCTTTTTTTAGAACAAAAATTATTTATTGAGGGCACCTTTAAATTGAATTAACTTTCTATTAAAACTCATGCAACCAACTTTCCTAATTTGTGTCTTCTCCAATCATATTTAGTCGTGAGGAATATCAAAAAAAAGCTAAACCAAAGTTGGGCGGTCACGATTGCAATAAAAGTTCACTTCTACTTCGCGTCCCATTTTCCATCGAGGAGACTTTGGGATAGCTTGCAACTTGCCATCAAAAGAATTTACGTTTGGCCTACAGACCTCGTATTGGGCACACACACACACACACGGACTCACTATAGAAACATCTTCAACCACACCTCATCAGTGATTAATCTATTCTGTGCAAGCATGCGCCGCTTTTTGATCGTAATTTGAAGTCGGCATAACAAGCCAAGGTCATTAGCAGAGTTCTTTTATTTAGCCTTTTACCATTTCTTCATTTTCAATTTTTGATTAACTGAATTTACTTTGCTAACAATTATTTTCTACCAATCATTTTGCGTGTGGTAATTCGTCTTTTTGTAATATATTATGACGAATGGGATGCGATGGGATGTGGGTTCTATGCGCTTCTTTTTTTTGTAACCTTTTTGGTGATGCCACACTGAGTTGGGTGCTGTGGGCTGCACGCGCTACGGAACTCGGAAGTCTTGCTGGGCCGTGGCAACCCGCCTCATTATATTGTTATGTGCCATGTAATTTTTCAGTATCTTGTCATAATAACTATTAGTTGTTAGTTGTTATACCCACACTGCAGTGCTGAAGTTAATTACATGAGATGCGATCTTTCATAGTACACACACGATTAGTCGAATTCTTGTCTATGCTTGGCAGAATGTGCATATTAGGAATTTAGAGAAAATCGATGACCTACAAATAGTCTCCATTATACGTCTCCGCACTACGAAAAAGCAGAGTCTGGGAATTGACTACTTTTCAGTGTTTGGTGGCGTGTCTGAGGGAGAGCTTTTGAATTTAACAATGTTTGATTGTTTTGCTTTTCCTCGTCCGGTCTAGCGGGGCTCGTCTAAAAGGAAAATACAAAACTTAAGCGAACATGTACGAATTTACTATGTGGCCTGATGAAAGGTCTTAATATTTACCTTTATCCAGATGATGTTTTTTTTTTTTATAATGCTTCTAAATTAATTTGCATAGATGAGCCACACAAATGACCGCAGCTGCTGACTACCTGAAAATGTGATGAATATTTGATGTTGCCGATAAAACGCGTATGAATGAATTTGAAAAAACGAGCTAAAATAAAAACAACAAACAAGCACGAGCCGCGCTTAGTTCGGAAATTGTGCCAAATTTGGGACAAGTTGTAAACTCGACCATCATGACGATCGTGCGATTATATTAGAGAAGATTAAAAAAAATAAAATAAAACAACTTTATATTGGTGTTTGTGTTTTTTCGCACTTGCTTTTTGTGGAGCTTTAAGCCTTATCGCTTACTGTAGCGGCATTTCTGCAGCAATGTTACGTCATATTGTACCAGTTTACGTGATCTGCATGAATATGATCAATGTGTGTTGAAGAATTTATACGTTTGCATGGCATAAAGCGAATAGCGTTTTTTAAATAAAAATAATCAATATAATTCTATAAATAAGTTAAAAAACATGAAAATAAATTAATCAATTGTTTTCCAAACACACGACATAAATTCCTTTAAACATTATCATTTTAAATAATGCATTTTGGTCCACGAGGATTTTATTATTCCATCACGACCAATTACAAGATGATTTTTTTACGCTGATCATTAATGTTTGGCGTTCACCATTCAAATTATATTTAATTTAAATTAATTATATCCCGTTACTCAGTGTGAACTACACTTTTGCGCCATTTTGATGATCACTTGGTTGTCGCCGAGAATTGAGGAATTTCACACATTTTCATATCGTTTCGGTGTGAAGTTTTTAAGTAAATATGATCATGTTCTGCATATTTATCACTATTTGTGGACCACACTCTAGTTCGTATAACAATTGCATTTTAAGTGCAAGAGACGCCATTGAGGTCTAGCTGTGGAAATTATTCTTAAAGCAGACATTTTGTTTCAAAAAACAACAAACTCCTTTAAATCATTAAAAATGTTAAATTAATTTTTTTTAAATATTGTACTTATGACTTAGTATACCGTAAAACGGTAAATTCAAAGGAAGGATGCTTTGTATAATATAATATAATATTCTTAAATTAAGGTTCTCAATTTTGTTTAAGTCAACAATACATTTTAAATTATTATGTTTTCAGTTAAATTACAGGCATGAATATTTTCTTTAAATAAAACGTTTAATTGACTTAAAGTTGGGTAAAGTAATAAAAAAAAAACTAAGTCATGTTCTTACTTCTCGTATTATCTAGCAAAAATTAAGAATTTTTTTTTTTTTTTTTTGGAACCTACAAAATAATTTTGCAACGGGCACACCAAACATTAACATGCCTTATTTATCAACGTAAATGACTGTACAACACATAGGTTTTGGGTCTAGCCGTGTACCTACTGCCAAAATGTTTTCTGAATAAACTTTAATGAGGTTACACATCACTTTAACGAATTATATCAGTGTTCCGACAATTTATTGGTGAAAGAAGACTAAACGTAATAAAAACGTCCGGCGCTGCGTCTGCGTACTGTAAAGCAATCGAATGTTTAAGTCCCACGAAACTTCACGTCCTCAATTAGATTCAATTTCTTATATATGTATTTTGGATGATCTCTGTGTTATTGTTGGGTTGCTTGTTTGCTTGTTCCTCATTTTCATACCTTCGCACTTAGCAAATTATCTAGAATGATCAACGCATTAAAAAATCTTTCTTTTTGTTGAAATTCTTTTGCCTTGTTATTTGTATGAGATGGCCTCCATTTCGCATTTATGAAGTACATACATATAATATATAACTTATAAGATGAAAATTGATATAAAATCGCTCGTAGAGAATAATAATAATAAAAATGTAGAAACTGTTTTGTTTAAGCAGAATGCATGAAAATTGAAAAATGCCACATGAAAATTGATGAAAATAAATTTGTTTCATAAATAGGTACACAAAATACGACGCGCTGAGGCTTTGGTTAAGAAGTAGTCGATGATTGGTAATAAATATTAATCAAAATGGAAATCTATGTTATTTAAATTGAACATGCGGGAAGGATCAACTTATTTTGTTAACCTTAAAACAATTTCTTGATCAATGTCTCAATTTTGTAAATAATGATTTTTTCGCAATGATAAGGAAATTCTATTGCAATTTTCTTAATGAGAAAGTACGAGTTACTAAGCGAAAGCAACGAAAGTAGTTCTAAGAACAATTTACACAAAAGCCAATTGACATACATTTCGTGTTCAAGCAGTAGCGTCAGTATTTTGGCCATAACAATTTTATTTGTTTAACAGAAATTAAAGACAATCAATTCTTCTATTTGATTGACATTTAAATAAACAAAAATGAGCTCAAAACTTTTACACACAAGATAATGAAGCCTATAACGACATTTTTATACTTGATCGTTGACCAATGTCTTCTATTTTTGAACGTGCTTATTAGGTTAATTCATTACAATAATTTATAGCTGTGCGAAAATTAATTTTACTACTCCAGAACCCATTCATTTTATTTTTTTAATTTGTGATGAAGCATTAAAATTAATGTGTCGTCAAATTTAAATGGCTTAAAAGATTTATTTTGCATACTTTGTCTCCAAATAAGCATACTCTTTCCAACTTATTTGCCACACACTGCATGGGTCATCCAGAATCAATAACTCTTTCGCAAAATTAGGCTCCTACTGTGCCGTTGTTCTAAATTGTAGTTTATGACAATGTTGATAGCATTAAATTTGCAGTAGTTGCGGCACGGTTCGTAGCGGCGCTTGACTTCCAAGTCTCAGTCATCTTATGTTCTAGAAAGCAATGGCCGCGCGAAACTGACACCGGCATTATATGTTATTTATGTTGGACTAAAATGACAAAAAAAAAGCAAGCAGCAGCATAATACAGAAGTGTGTGCAAAAATAAAAATATAAAACTATGAACACTTCAAGTATAAGCGCTGTAAGAGAAACGACAAGATGAGTGGCGAATTTACTCATATATAATATGGGTCACGTTCAAGATTTTCATCGCGGTTGTATGAAAAATGCGGAAAACAACAAATATGATAATGGATATAAAAGAGGAAAAATGGGAAAATAATAAAACGCGCATATACTTGCATGGCCTGTGGGCTGGACATGACAAAAAATATAAAAAAAAAACGCGCTAACAATATATTAACGATATACGGCGTGCCTAGCACTGGATTGGAAAACTTGATTCCCCACAGAGGTCATACTTTCGACCGACTTTGACCATCACAATTGCAATGAATCCATTATATGCGCAACGCGAGAGAAACGAAATTAAACGCTTTAAATATTTTTGTTTATTTTGTATAGTCGCAACTCACATTTTATTCATTTTGGGCAGTTTTTTTTTTTTTTTTGTTATTTCTTTCCCTTTTAACAGCGTCTTGTGGTTCAACGAATTTTATGTTTGTAACTGCTTTACAATTAAAATTCTTTCACCTAATTTTGCTGTACGCCCAGCGCGAGCGTGGCGTTTTGAATTGCAAGAACCATTAATTTTACTGGTCGTTTACTCTTACTTCCAATTTTTCATTTTAACATGTATTCAGGCACTATTTATTAGTTTTAGCTGTAGAACTTAGGTGCCCAAAGTGTTCTGGTCATAATATTATCATTTTAGGTTTTCTGGTAATTGTAATTTATGCAGATACGTAATTGGCTTTTTTATAGCAAAATAATTTAAAATAACTCCAAAAAAAATGTTGGGCCATTAAACATCTTTTTGAAAGGAAATGTGTAAAATTTTACTAACACGCGTGAAGCTCAGAATATTTAAATTGAAAGTTCAAAAGTTCATTTAGCTTTATTCAAATGAATATCCTTATTTATTATTATATTTAAACCGTTATTATGCACCAATTTTAAATAATAATAAATTACTGATAAACCGGGAAGTAATTGTCTTTTTTTTTAAATAATGCAATATATTAATCCTTAACAAGGTTTTTTCCAATTTATAACTGAAACTAAGTAAATTAGAAGTTCGTGACAGTTGTGAAGCATCTTTGTGCATTTCCTAGAATCCGGAAGGATCTCAAAATATTTCTTAACTGAATCTAAGCGCGTCCTTTATGTTCTTAATGCATTAATTCATTAATTAAAAATCTATCATTGCAACTAAATCAGGTTAGAACTAAATCAATAAAATCATACAAAACTAAATCAGTCCAACATTGAAAAGCTCAATGTGGGAAATGAAAAGCTTTAATATTTTTGTGTTGCACATCTGATGTAGGTCAAGCGGCAATGCAGAAATTCTTTAGATACCACAAGTTCTTGCATAGAACACCATTTCATGAAAAGCACAATTTTCCGCTTTCCTATGTATTATAAACAAACACATAAAACTATAAGGCATGCATACATAATATGCCTTACGCCCATCTCTACCCACTTGCACTTGTCCTGTTTGTCTCAAGGTTAGTCGAGTTATATTGAAGTACATAAATATTATAATGGTTTGGTAGATATGTGCAGAGTGTATTCACGTATAACGAAAATATGTACGAAAGCGATATTATATGCAAAAAAAAAAGCTGCGCTAGAAATGTACACAAAGAATAGAAAACACAGCGAGAGACGGAGACCACACACTTTATAATATAGAAAATCGGTTAGACTAGTTTCCAGTTGTGTCAAAAAAAATTTAATGTGATCTTCATTTTAAAGTTTTTAAAACTTTATAAAGCAATTGTTACAATTAACGCAATTAAATCGCCATTTCAATTATGTGTCCAAATTTAAACACTCACTTGATGAATTTATGCTGGACGAATAAAGACACGTAAAATCCATTTATTCATTATAATGCATAGTGTTGCATAAATAGCCATTGCACAGGCTGCATAATTCAAATCCCTCGGACATCTCATAATTAATGCAAATGCAGTTTATTTCAAAAATAATCAATATTTATTTAATTATTTTTATTCTGACCATAGGTCACACAAATATAGAATGAAACCACGACACATCATTGTCGCTTAACTGATTCGTGGAAAAGTGGTCCTGCCATTCCGCATCTCACTTGTTCTGATGATGAGCTAAATTTGATGCGCCTTACATGAATGCAAAATTTCATGGCAATAAAATTGAGTGTGTGCAAAAAAGAGGCTTCAAACGGTGATGTGTTTACATTTGATGCAATAAAACTTTAAACTTACAGCTTCTATTCATGAAGGAATAAAAAAAATGTCAAGGGTATTATAGGTAATGTTTGGAAAATGATGTGTCTCAACACGCGCCAAACGCGATGTGCATGACATCACTGTAAGCCTCTAATCAGGCAAGTTTGGAAGCTTGCCGTTTTCAATGGTGCGACTAAATGTGGGAAATTTCCTGTTTATGGCTGTCACTTACAATTTTACGTTAAGTTTTTAATTTGCTCATGTGCTTTCAATGATGACGTGATTGTAATGCAATTATGGTGTTGATGAGACGAAATATTAATATTCAGTGTTTGTATGATCCTCTGCTGAAGTACGCATAGAATATGAATTCAAAACTTTAAAAAAAAAATGTATTGTAAAGTGTTTTTTAAATTTAACTTCCGAATTCCTAAAACGCACTTTAAACTAAATAAAACCTTTTATTTATTTTGTTATAATTTTAAAATTAAAATTCTTGAAAACTAAATGGCTGCATAAGTCAAGCAATCCCATTAAACAATTAGTGTCTGTAAGTCATCAATCGAACGCGCTAATCACAAACTATTCTCGATTAATAAATCAACTTTTATAAAACATTAATTTTGCAACTACAACTAAAAGCAAAATTGGCCCACGCCACACACACAATCAAACATAATGTAAGGGCATTAATTAAATCGCAAACATTTTGCGTTATTAAAATTGTGCTAGTCACTATAAGCACTTGATGCGATTAGGGGTGAAATATTTTCATCGGCGTGCAATTGAGGATTTTGTCTGTGGGGTGCTTAATGACTAATCTCTTTCATATATAAGTAGTTTGTATTATGTATATATTATGCAGACATAAATGCAGTGTTACAAGTGTATGTACTTATATATAGGAATGAGTGTTGTCTGCTAAGTAACTAGCCATAAATTGGATTATCATAATATTTATTGAAGATTTATTGTTAGGATTAAAATGCAGTACACAATTTTGTATAGTTTTAATATTTAGTTGTTAAGGTACTTAGTTTCATGCTTTAATACTCATATACTGAGACTTTTTTCAGCGTAAAATAGCGGAAAGAGGACTTTACATAATGCACAATAAAATTGCGCCGGTATCACACCTCTGCAACAATGATTTACTGCATGTGCAAAATGCCAAAAGTCCCCTACTTCATGTTATGTACTTTGAGTTTGTCCAAAAATGTCCACCCCCTCCGTTGTAGAGCATGCGCATTGCAATGCTAACTGTTTTAGCGTCACATGCGTGAGGCATGTGCTTCACATTCCAGATGACATTCATTTTCCAGCATCCTGATTCCTTTGATGCCGGTTGCTCTCAATTCCAATAACGCTATAATTCCGGCTACATGCGTGTACGCGATGAAATGACAGAATTTACAATTATGTATGTGTGTGAGACCGGTGAATGTGGTAAATGAAATTATAAAGTACAGCCTGGTCTGATTAGATTTAAATTCTGTGTTTTATTTTATTGCTTTAACTTGCCTATTCTATTCTGATATAATAAAAGTATCAATCCTGTGATTTTAAATTAGGTCAGTTTAATATTTATGTTTGCGAATTTTCTGCATTAAAATTAAATTAAAACATTTAAAAATTTTGCAGCGTTTAAAAATAAAAGTTAAGTTTATAATTTTCCCCAGTTTTATTTTGCTTTTTTATTAAAGACACGAGTATTATCAAATATTTGTATAAAATGTACAACTGAATTGATAAACTACGACAACAAAGCCTAAAGTTTAATATAGTTACATTAATGTTTAAATGAATACTGAAAGAATATAGTCGTTCCATTATAATTTATAATGTAGTTTATGTTAACTAAAAAATGTTAACTTAAGTTTAAAGAATGTTCTCAAAAGATTAATAAACATTTTCCAATTTTGATTCCCACATTTTTTTACAAATTTAAAATTATTAAACAAAAAAAATTTAATTAAAATTTATTTACTAATAATTGGATAAGATTTTTGAACACCATGTTATTTCCACTCAGCATGCTGTTAAAAATATAATTTAAGGAGAGAGAGAGCGAAAATTGGAAGCTGTAAATACTGGAAAACGAGTAATAATCCACCATAGTTAAAAAAAGGAGTGCGTCAAAATGAAATGCCACCCCTTACAACAATTCAACGCAACGGATGAACTTCAACTCGTGCCATTTAAGTGAAGATATGTACAAGATGTTTGTTGAATATATATTTGTCTATTTTTGGCATGTCTGGTTTATTATACAATAACATTTGTTAAGGAACTGGAATTCTGTGTTATAGGAGGATGTATTTGCGAATTCCGCAGTTATGTGCATGTAAGTACATATTTTTGTATGTGTCCAAAACAGCTTTTATATTGTTTTGTTTTGCCAAAATATTATTTTAGGGGGTGGTGGAAGATAGTAAGTAAACACTATAAACAAAAACACAAAGGAATGTTAAGCTAAATCATAAATAAGAAAGCAAATAAACAAATACTTACATAACAAATAAAGCGATAAGGTACATTGTACGAATACAATTACAAAAGCACATTAAGGATGAAAACGTTTTCGCCTTTTGTCGAAATCACACACATTATAGGTACGGCATTCCATTAAAGTAAAATATAAAAATTTCGGTGGTGAGGATGTATAAATAATTGCAAAGTAAAAGTGTCAATGTCAGGGTTCACTTCTCCACTCCATGGTTGTATGATTTGATTTCCGCATCCTTATTGCGGCATTCGTGTTTTACACATCGAAACAGAGCGCTGTCGAGACGACTCACGACACACGCGTCGCGACACTTCGTAAATGCTGGGTGGTGTGTGGGATGGCGATACAGTTACTCAAGAAGACAGCCGGCATACGAGCCACGAGGACTGTGTACAATGTACGTATTATATATTATGGCAGTTGGCACCCCTTGCCTTTCTTTCTTTCCTATATGCACTCTTCAAACATTTTTACTTTCATGTACTTTCACAGCACATATTTTGTCTCGGCGTGTAAGTATAGCAGAAAAAAAATTGAATGAACAGCACCGAGTGGCAAATATAAAATAATCAATCACAGACGAAATGAAGTTATACGAATTACGCATCTCTGCAGGCGGCAGAGAGAGGAAAAGGATTCCATCAATTTGTTCCTTTAACTCAAACAATTGGGAACATATTGTGTATGTTTGCTGTTTCAATAAGCTTGTGTTTGGCATCGTGATGGACAGTCTAAATTAATTTGATTGCAAATGCGGAAGAATAAATATGTACAGGAAATTTCATAAAAAAAATGTTAGGGTTGTTTCTATTACTACTATTATTGAGTACATAATAAAGTATTTTGATACACATTTTTAAACAAAATTTAAGACTATAACTTTGTCCCCACAAAAGGGTGGAAGCGTGAAATATTAAAGTAAGAGAATTGTTGTATCAAAAAATTACGGTGTGACGAATCATCTTATTCTTCATAGATCAAATAATGTAATGAATTATTTATAAACGTGTTGATTTGGTCCCTTGAGAATTGAGCGTGTACGCACCAAACACGTGATTCCCCTCAACGAATCAACACTGAAATTATTTGTTATATATTTCATATCCGCCTGCAAACGCATCCTCGAACACATCAAGATTAATAAAGATTTTGTTACTATAATTGGCAGGCTCGATGATCTTGCACTGTCACGTGAATATAGCTAAAGTCCATATGGGGTGAGTTGTTGGAATTAAACGACCAAGTGACACATTATCCTTGTATCAAATTATGTTGGTATATATTCTTACATTGCCTGAATATATTTACTTTCTTGTAAATAATGGAAGATAAACAGAAGTATGTTCATACGACGAGTCAAAATGTATTTTAGTGTTTAATCGCTGATATTCACCAGCTGGCTATAAGCCTGCACATCAATGAGAATAAAGACGAGTAGATGGTGGCATTATTGGATCCAAGAGCAACACTTATGGAGTGCATTGAGTCCCACATCCAATTTAACATCGATGTCGTTAATAATTTTACAATCGATCCATCGTTAGACTATCTAAAGTTTCTATTTCTTTCCATAGTACAAGTTTAAGGTCACTGTATAGTCCTTAGAGACGTGGGCACTGACAGAACTCTCCTTTTTCCGAATCAATTTCATATATATTGACAACAACCAGACGACCTGTGTTGACATTACAGGATAACATTCAACAAAACAAAACCTTTAAACAAAAAATCATATTTTTTCATAATTTCAACAAACAAAAATTGTCATTTCAACATTGTTTGCATGTTTTGATTTAATTCAAAGTTGCATCATGCTTTGACTATACAATTTCCCACATAATTAAAAAACAACAAATGCTATTTTCTGACTAAACTTTAGGATTTTCCTTAAGGCTCTTTTTGTATATTTATATTTTCCCCAGTACCTACAAGTATAAACAATTGCAGACAATAACAAATTAGATCATAGGCGTGAACACAATTCCGCATATTGTATGTATATCAATCTTGTTGTGACGCATGTCGGAATTATCCAATTAAACGCTACTAGTTTCGTTCAAAGCGCCAGTCACGTGTCGGACCGAAGCAAGCCCTTCAAACACTTTTGATGGCATATTTGCAAGGCTGAATACAATAAATTTGTGTGAGTACAATGCACAATATGCACATAAATAGATCACATGCACATAACAAGGGCTGTATTTTCTGCTGCATACTCATGCATCCAACATAGTACTCGTATATGTTCAAAATACAAGCATATTATGATATCAAATATACACATTCGACAATGTCAATTGAATTCAATTGCGAAATTCCAGCCCGACCAGACAATCTCACTATTTTGTTATGACAGTCTTGTTGCTGTGTATTTCATGGTTTGTCGATACACTTTAGGTCTGAGTGCACTTTCCATATCCCAAATGGATATGGGATGCAAGAGAAACGCAATTTAAATTGATTTAAGGCGTTATGCAGATGGGGATGCAAAGGATTATTGAACAATAATTGATATGAATACAATATGTTTGATACTTTTATGTGCATACATGTGGATAAATAGGAAAACATATATTTATAATGCTTCTCTGACCATGGAGAAATATTTTTAAGCCATCTACAAGTTATTATGCGACACTTTATATGTTGATACTGGGGTTGGGCAATAGGCATGCCGCTTGGGGTCGTCGTTAAGGAAAGAAAATGGACGAGATTAAATAAGGATTAAATATTGGGTAATTTTAAAATAAATTGATTATAGTGGCTGCAAAATTTATCAAAAAGGACAATTTATAATCAAAAAAATACATCGTAAGGAGAACGAGGTGTGAATTTATAAACAACTGCTGCTTAACTACATTTTAATAAAGTTTTTCTGAGATACGGAAAAGGGGACCTTGAAATTTCTGAGTTTTGACCTTGAATTTTTTTTCTAAAATTATTCCTTTTATTGATATTATCAATAATGTGGAATATCATAACATCCTAAAAGAAAAACTTTGTGAATTATTTTCATTATAATAGTACTAAGAAGATGAAGACCTTTGGTTTTCAAATTTTGACCTTGAAATGTTCAACAAGTTTCCCTATCTTATTAAATGCTACAATAATGTTAAGAAAAATTCAACAATAGTTTAACGTTTGTAAGATATACAAAGTATGACCTTTAATTTGCCCCTAAGTTCCCCTCCATTACCCTGTTTTAAAAAAATATATAAAAAAGGAGAAATTTTTAAATGAAACTACAAGCACGTACTACAAGGCTAGCAGAGCAACTCAAAATATTTAACTCACCCATTTAAAATAAGTTGATGTCCTTCTATTTTTATGAATTTATGGTAGAATATTTGCAGAGTTACTCAATTTGCACGGGATGGGAGATTTTGAGAGCAATTTCAGTACTTTATTTAAAAGCTCGCAAAAGCGCATTTCATTAGAATTATATTGCAAAAAAAAATTATTAGAAAATTAAAGTTATTAATTAATTTATTTTAAATAACTGTAAAAATATTATTTCATACCAAGTGACAGTTTTCGGAAAACGTAATTTGGAGGGAATTAAGCTTGTATTAAAAACTAAATAATTTCATGCCTGATGAACTTACCATAAATTAAAATATTCCCATAAATTCTCTTATCTGAATTCCATAAATAAACAACAAGCCATTTAATGTTTAAAATAATTTATTATAATGTTCATCTTAATTGTAAAATATGTTTAAAAATACTTAATTAAGCTGCGTTCAAATTTAACACGTAAAGTTTTAGGTAGACATTGGTAAAGACCATAATGTTCGCACAATTGTTAATTTATGGTAAGTAAAAAAAATCAACTAAAAATACGTGTTCGCACAATTGTTAATTTATGGTGATTAATTACTCATTGGATTAATAGTTCTATATTATTCAAGAATTATTGAAAACAACATCCTACGTGTTCGGAACTAGTTCAATTTATAAAAAATAAAACAAATACTATGATATCTGCAACATCATTATTATTATTTAACGCAATGCAATTACGCATATTTATTGCTAACAGTTGGTATTTTACATGTAATGTGAAGTCATTATACTCTGATTATAAAAATCACCTTTATGGTATGCAGGGGAATCGCATGCATGATTCAGTTATCTTTAAATTGCGGTTTTAATGACAACTGGATTTCTGTGTGTATAAAAAACCAGTAATTTTGTTTGGAAATCCCTTAGCTAGTTGAATGGGTTCTGGTTAAAGTGTAGTTACTAAAGTATGAAATTTCTGCGTAGTTTAAGATACAATAAGAATCAAGAATGAGATAAAAAAGGCTATACGAGTTTACAATAATGAATGCAAGTGGGTGACAAATGTGATGCAATTCTGAGTTGTGTAAATATTGACTCATGCAATATGCGTATGGTTATGACGTGGGTGCATTTTTTTCTCACGTCACGGGATGCTTATCTTAAAAACCCCATTTTTTTTAAATACTTAACCAAAATTATTAGGTACTAATTACTAAATTTAATTAAATAAATTTAGTCACATTATTTATAAAAACGACAACATAGAAAATAAATTGTTATGAAGTCTTAAATCTCAATTTAAATATGGATGCAGGATGAGACTTCATTAAGTGCAACCAAGCATCCATCTAATTAAACGCTGTAAGAATTAATTGAATAATGATTTCGGTGAAGACTAAAATGGCAGGAATAGCAAAAAAAAATCGATTTTTCAATAATTATCAATCTATTTTTGTTGTGGAAAATTGACTTTCCATTCGGGGAATTCGGGGACTTGTAAATTATGTAATCAGAAGATTAAAATTTCGCGTAACCATAACAACATGAAGATGCCTTAAAATATCTAATTTGTGTTTAAAAATATTATTTAAAAAATTGTTTCATTGATTTTATTTAAAGTTTACGATTGATTTAAAACTTCAATGTTATTTGAATTTAGTCGATATGCTTTCATGTTATTGTAGATTAAGCAATAAGCATACACCCTTCAATATTTACTTATTTATTCCGAAATGAATGAATCAACTAAATAAACACCCTGTAAAATTCATGTGTAATTACACCGGCAAAATAAATTATTTATTAAGCAGCCATCGCCATATCCAAAATTCACAAAAAAAAAAATGTAAACACCAAAATAAAAGAAAGAGCTTGGCAAAAATTGCAAAGTGTCAATGATCTCATTTCAGCTCAGGTGTATTATATTAAGCTATATGAGTTAACTTTGCTTTTTTATATTTCTGCACATTATCACAAAATCTTTTTTTGTATTCTGCAAAATGAAATTAAATATTTAGATATTGGGCAGTGCTATGTTGTGAGAAACAAAGTTGGCAAAAAAATACCTTTTTTTATCTTTGAGTAATTAAATGAATGAAAAATGCATTTGTAATGTGTTAGTATTTATATTTTGTAGAGCTACATACGAGTTCATGCTCACATGTATCTACAAAGTTGACCGTTGCCTTCCTTGTCATGTTCTTCGCTTCAAAAAAGTATATAAAAAAAAGCATAAATTCACTGACCAAGATGGACTGTACTTTTTACAAAATAAAAATAATTTTACAAGTAGGTTTTTGTAATAAGTCTTACATTGTACATTGTCATTCTTAAAACATGTGCAGCGTTGAATTCACAACACAATACCCAAATTTTGGCACAAATGATTTGCATTCCAGCAATACAATAAATTAAAGTTATAAATAAGCCACGCAAAATACTAATTGCTAGATTGCAACTTATTCAGGATTGCTTAAAGATGCATTTTAATGCAAACATTAAAAAGTTATCAATATTGTAATAATATTTGCCAATAAAATTTCCTAGATAATTAATAAATTCTGTATGTAAAATGATCTTTTATCGTACAGAATGCATAAATCTACATTTATTTATGTAAAATAACTTCTTAATTTATGCTCTTTCGTGGAGTAACGTTACAACTTCTTTCAATGTGCGCCAAATGTGTGAATATCCGGCCGTGTTTTTGCACTCGACTACCATCCGTGGAGTATAGGTGTTAAATTGCCTTTTGTTGGTTAACACAAAGAACAACCGCCATCCAAAGGAGGACCACAAGCATTGAACAGCTTCAGCCACCATAACTGAAGAACTGAACGGCAAGCCTTTATATTAGCATTTGCTAATGACTTAAAGGAAGGAATGCATCGCGTCGAAAATAATCGCAAATAACTATAAGCATAAAAAAAAAATAGGAAAAAAAGAAGAAGAATCTAAAAACAAAGCAATGTTTAGCCAAACATAATGTGATTTCACAGTTTACAGGTAGCTAATAGCTACAGGAGGGCTAGAGGGCAAAGGGTTGCAGCATTCTGTGTAATTGAAAACTTTAACTTTGCGTTCAAGCACTTTGAACCTGCAGTAGGATACTTCTTCATTTATGACAACCGAATCATCTTAAAACAAATGCACAGTGAATAATCGCAACACGAATTGGACAAAAAAATTAAAAAATAGTAAAAAAGCAGCACCTATGCAGATCATCAACGCCCAATAAACTTGCAGCACAATATAATATATTTACGCGTACCAACACACAGCATAACATATAAAGTTACAACTTATAAGCTATCATGGCAACGTTGGTAATGGCGGTCATGACATTGTTAAAGCTATATGTGCAGACACACAGCGTAGACGTCCCTCAGCCTTTGTATCAGCATCAGTTAAAATGCTATAATGTGAGTAGTATTTTATAAGCTTATAGATATAAGTTACATCTTCCTATACAAAACCCCGCATAAATGATCATCATGATTTCATGGCATTGGTGTATGGAGTCTCTACTGTACAAATGCACACGTCTTACACATACGAGAGTACACACAATTGCTGCCGCAATGCAATAGACTTATAACTAATATTCTAAATGTGGCCGAGACGGACGGTGAAAACTGAAATGTTGTTCTATGTACTTGTTATAAGGCAACGTTGCTTCAATATATCGCCTTATACACGTATATATGATATTATGTTTGTTGATGATTGGGATGGGATTCAAAGATGTACTTGCGAAGAGATACACATCATCCCTGTTGAGTGCAAATGTATCGCAGTATGTAACAAACAGATTTGTTGGAAGTATGTTTTCAACAGCGAAAACATGTCAAATGGAAAAAGACTGCAATGACGCTTGCTATTTGTGCTGCAGTTTAAATTGTATTTGAATTTGTTCGTTCACGTACTTATGTATAGTTATTTATACATACAATATTTCCTTAGACTTTTTCGAGTTAAAGAGCCATTCGAGAGGAGTTAGGTTTCTGTTAGGTTGTTATAGGTACTGGCTACATAATATATGTATAAATATAAATACGCGTATATAGCGAGCAACTCGCATAAAGCGCGCTATAGCATAAATCTTCAATTAGAGAGAGAGCAATTACAATATAATGTGTATGCGAGTACAAGCTTATGTGTGGAGTCGTGGTGGGATAGCTTTTTGAAACAGCAATACGTATATACACGCACATGCCGGTCGTCGAGGCAAAAAGCAAAACATAATAATTTTTGTGAAGAAAAAGCCTCCTCTATACACTGATCTACAGAAATGTGAAAATGCTAAGGAAAAACAGAGAAGGGGAGGTTGTATTCCCCACAATTCATATACGAGTACTCGCATGAAAGCTATAAGAATATGAGATTCTGGATGGTGTTTCGCATCAAATCCATACAAATACCTGTACAATTTTTAATAATAAATAATTCTGCAAAATGTTTGGGGCTTCCTTTAATTAAGAGGAATTATTTTATGACCTGCTTTTTCTTAATAATTGATTACAAATGTATGTATTTCCTTTAATATATTAGGTTCATCTATCTTAAACTACAATGTAAAGGAAAAACACTAATAAGTATTATAATTTATTACAGCAGAAATAGCGGTTAACCAAAAAGCACATAAAACGCAAAAAAATAAATGTAATAAAATTCTTCCTAGCAATTGCGGAAAGAACCATATAAGCAAAAGAAATGCATTGCAACGCAGTGACAAAAGTCATCGCACATACACTCACGCATTCAACCAAAAAGCGCGCCGCATTCATCACGAAGCTTGGAAATATTGTGGAAATACCCCGCTACGAGATTGCCGCGCGCCGCATACAACCGAGTCGAAATTCCCCTTCTCCCTACTCAAGCAACAGCGACTGAATTACCAGCGTACGTGTAGGTATATATATGCTGTGGTTCACGGCCCCTCAGAGGCTATATAAATACGTGCAGAGATCACAGAAACTCAAGTCTCTTGCCTTTTTACACTACAACTAAAATTGCTAGGCCATTGGCCGGTGAGTTTATCAATTGTGTGGTTTTGATTGGGCAAAACACCGAATTTTTCCTAATTTTTAAATTCTTAAATTATATTTAACGCAGACGAAAAAAAAATTACAGTTATTTATATTATATTTAAAAATTGATTTCAAAAAAAAAATTTTTGCACAATACGAAGTTAACGTGAACACTGCGAACACTAAAAAAAATATAAAACAGAGCCAAATAATGCAATAATTGCACAATTTGTGGATATTTGTTTTTGCGAGAGGATAAGAATACAAACGATTTAATAGCGGCAGTGTCTCAAAGTGCGCTGGTGCTCATCCCTACAACAACCCCACGAGTCGAGAAAAAAGTCATCAAATTTAATTAACTGTGTGTTTTACTGTTTGTGTGACAATTAAAGGATTTTGTGTTCAAGTGATTAAACGGTTAAGGTGAGTTTCAAAACTTTTGATTTACCTTCACCCATCTTAATGAGTGACAAAATATTTTTTGTTGTTTTCTCTTTTTTTTAACCACGTCTGGATTATATTATTTTTAATTTGAGGATAAATTTAATTGTTTTAAAATACCAATTAAAGTGTTGTGAAAACTATTTGTGAAACTGCTTAATTATCAACAAAAAAAACACCTAAAATTAAAAATCTCATAGTTTCAGAGTCAATTAGGCAGTGACCACAAATTGTACAGATCAATTTCTTTCATGTCTGTTTATAAAGGTGTATAAGACGATGAAGTAAAAATTGCAAGCCACTGTAAACTTGAACTTGAGTTGAACCTTGAAAATCGCGTCTCTTGCGTATAATATAACAAGATCTTCAGCCATTTTATGTACTGAACTATTGCTAAATATTTGCGTTGTATTTTTTCACACACACAGGAATTAAAGTCTGATACAAATGTGCAAATAATTTTGGATCTTATGGATATTTTTGAATTTCCTTTTTTAAATTAAATCTAAATTAATTATCTCTTTAAAAAATTTAAGGATTTATTTTTTGTGAGCAATTAAAAAACACCTTACTATTTAATTAATTATGATTTTTATGAACCACTTAATGTCTATTTCAATAATGCTCATTCTTCATGCTTCACAGTTTGGGCAATCCATAACTTTTTTTTATCCACTGACTTAGAATATTTGAATGTATAAATCCTTTTTGTCCGAATACAAATATTCTTGTGTTTATTGTATTTATGTGTTTACCCGATGAGAATAATTGTATTTGAACGACTGCATCGCTTCAACTTTTTATATAGTTAAATATTTTGGAATCGTAATCCTCTTCCAACACACCAATAATTATATTGGCTGCATATACAAACGATAAACCTATACCTACGTGTTATATTATCATGGTTATATTAACTGACAAAAAACTATTTATTATGTGAACACTGTACGGTGAAGTCTGCACTCTGCACCATGCACTCGAATATACAACTAGATGTAGAGTCACATTTTAACAAAGAATTTCTTTTCTCTGAAACATTCATCAAGAAGAGAAGGCACATTCTAAATGATTGTGCAAATAATGAACAACATTTCTGTAGCACACATGCGAGTGGGGTGACAAACATGCGTGCATACAGTCAAAGCAAACATGTGCCCAAGACGAGAGTCCATAAAATGGGTACAAATCGTGTATGATGAGTGGATGGATGGATGGATGGATGGATGGTACAGTTGAAATTAACGATATTAAAGGTACACGATGTGACTGCCCGTTGACGCGATCTTGCAGCTGTGTTGTGTACCACCAGTATTTGGCCCGCCATCCATCCATCCATCCATCCATTGAGTTGTGCTCCGATTTGATTCATTCAATGCGTGAATTTTGTATTGTTTAATTCTTCATCTTCTTCACGTTACCCTTTGAGTTGAATTTAACACAACATCACTCAACCCCCGCATTTAACGACTGTTAAACGAAATTATTTTTATGCAAGCCTCTATACGTTAAAGGATTCACGCAGGTCATTCGTCCGCGAGTACAATGCGAGAGTATAACACATAATATATAACTTATTCAACTGCAGTCGTACACATAGTAATAATATAATGATAATTAATATGTATGCTCTGTGTTTTTCTATTCCCTGTGCAACAGAGTGCTACACAGCTCGAGGATAAATTATGAGCATGGTATAATGTACATTGAGTTGACGATGAACAAGCAAAAAAGGGTTAGATTGAGCACGTTTGCAGAAGAACTTAATGCAACGGATGCTTTAGGCACAGTTTCAGCAAAACAAGTCGAGGGCGTCGCGCACATACATTAACATATAGTGTATAACTAACTATACACATCGCAATCCTAAGACGCGTGTTTACACGAATTCCTTTTTTTTTTCATTTTTCAAATTCCGTTGTACAAAGCCGCAAATATACTTGACGTTTATATTATTCATTTGAAATTTGATATATTATATATGCCGCAATGTATAATGCAAATAAGGGGAGGGTATTTATAATTGCGTTGTTTGCATTGGGGTGCTAACTCTCACAATTGTGTACACACATACGGCATCATCATCACTGTAGCACTGTAATTGTTGTTGTTGTTTTCGAGGGGGTGTTAATACAACATTATAATGTTATCCATTTTAAATATCTTTATATTAAAAGAGTGTCATCACTTTTTTGTTTTTTATGAAAACCGCGAAATCATGATTAAACCCAATTTTAACAATAATTCAAGTTCATTACCACTCAACCACAAAACACAAACTTTTAAAGCATAAAGAAAAATATTATGTGGATGCAATTTTCCTTCAAATTAAGTTTTCAACTGCACACATTAAACCGCATCAAATTGTTATTGAAAAGCAGTAATAACAATTGTTAATTTAAATGCATCTAATTGCCTGAGGGCGCAGTGTACATACATATGATGCAATTATGGTTCTTTTTTCTTTCTTTTTTTTTGTACGTAATAGATGTGCTTTAATACGGTTTTCATTTTCTCATTTTGTAATGAAAATTATGACCATAACGAAGTAACGGTAGTCGTCGATCTGTACAACAGCGCAGTTCATCAAACATAAATGAGAGTCTTAAAATGAAACTGAAATGAACATTGTGCATTCTTTTCATGATGGTGGTCACCGTGCGTCGTCTTTATAAATTATAACTACACATATTTAGTCGTAGGTACTATTACATTGTAGTTGTATACAATGCTAATGGCATAAACATAATGAAAAATGGTTATATTGCAGCATTTATTAAAAGAAAATTACAAAATTTTTGTGATGACTTTTTTTTTGAAATTTCCTTCAAACAAATTATTATTGGAACTTCTTCTTTCGTCGGCACAATTTAACAGTTACTTTTTATGCGATATAATGTTATTCAGAAAATAAAGTGCGATGTTTGATTGGACAAATGTTTGCAGCTTAAGACACAAATGAATGTGGAACATTTACTTAAGTTAATATGTGTAAATTTGTATAAAAAAAAAAAACGCCTCTTTAAGTAACCTTTTGATTTGTGGGAAGCAAAAAAAAATTAAAATAAAATTGCTATGCGTTTTTGAATTGGTTTATTAAGTCCGGGAACAATAGGAAGAAGCTTCCGATCATTTCTAAATGATATTATAACTCTTCTTAACAAGTTCAAAATATGTAAATTCAATTTATTTCACCCATTGTTTACAAATTATAATTCAAATCTGTAACGGTTTTATTTAAACATATGCAAACATCTTTCATTTTTCTGCATATTCATACTCTAACTACGAGAAGTATGCGAGTCATAAAATAATTTAATAGCGCAAAAGACAATTTATAACTCAATCCTATCATTAAAGTCGTAAAGAATAAAAGCTAGTACGTACCTACGTTAGCGAATAAAATAGTTGAGTAGCTATACTTCAAAGTATTTATGTGCTGAAAAACTGCCAAAGTGTGTGGTGTGTGTGTGCGAATTTCAAGTTGATGCTAGAATTGCTATCGTAATTAAATTTCCGGGAAAGGAAATCACAGACAAAATTGTACTTTTTTTTTTTTTTATGATACTATGAGGTCTCTAATTGACGTTGTATAGCTTTACCACTGGTCCATGGTCTTTGTTAGCGTGTTTTCTTTGTATCATATAATCCTGAAGTCACTCGCAACTGCTGCCATATTATGTATTTATTATTATACATATATGAGTCACTCTCGATTGGCTGCAAAAACATAATATAGCAATGAGGATGATCAAATATAATTCCAATCATGCGTATATACTATATATTATGTATAAGCTTCAATAATCATCGTCTTTAAGCAAAAGCAGACGCGCCAGCAACAAAAATCAAATAAAAATAAAACAATTATAAAACAATGTGCTGTTCCGCTTCATACTCTTCTTCATGTTTCAACTACATTTATAAATTTATATTTAAATTTCGCTTGTCATCTTGTATTAAAAACTATTGTAAAACTATACAGAAAAACGCATGAAATAACAACAAATCAAACGGACTTTTTTTATTTCTTTGATGTTTTACGGATTTTGCACACCTGCACGAAACAAACCAACCATTTATTTGTACATCTTCAAATTTATTTGTAACAATTGTACGCAATAAAATAAATAAGTTAGTTTTGTGTTTAGTGAAATTGTTTCGTTCATATTTTATAATTATTATTAAAACAAACAAAGCAAAGACTTTAATTAACATAAACCAACTATATGTTGTGGCAGATGCTGTGAAATTATGAACAAACACATACACAAACTTGTGTATAAAATACACCAGAACCTATTAAAATAACAGAAAACCCCTCGTGGAAATTCTCCAAGGACGAGTAAACACACACGCTGATTTTCTTAACATTTTCAATTCCACCCTCGCATCAACAAACTGCATCAACTAAGTAAACTAAGCGGACGAAAAACCATATTTAATATCATTATATTGCTATATTTGTTAAAACGTCGGTCAACCCCTTGTCACATCTGCCGGATTATTTCCAATCCTATAATATTAGGTCCCTTTATTCACTATAACTTCACATGACACCGCAGCAACTGGCTGTTTTGCATGATTGCAACAGACATTATATTGCCTCAAACATTATTATTAATTAATTATATTTATTTGTTGAGTGTGTGTGTGTGTGTGTGTGTGTTGAAAACTAAAATTCAAATCTATCGCAACAAATAAATTATTATGCACTGAAAATTACATTCGGAAGAAGATGAACATCGAGCAATGAGCAGCCAAGCCACACATTGAGTGGGGCGTATTCACGACAATCTGAAACAATTTATTGATTTTTCTCCCAGCATACACGAGTACGTCGGGCATGCATGTAAAATACAATTTTCATATAAGCATATTATGTATGATGTTGACTACTGGTGGCAATTTTTATTCATCAGTGCTCCTGAATGAATATCCTGATTGGGGTTTCAACACTAATTGGCATTGCAAGTGTGATAACATTTTTAATTAAATAGTTTTTTGTGCTATTATAATTATAACGAGGTAATTTGTTAAATATTACCTCACTTTACAGTTTACACGTGCAGCACTAGACAATAACATTTGCAATAATTGTAAAATGTCACTTCCATTTCTATTTTTGTTATAGAAAATAATCTAAATTGTATTTGTAGCTACTATTTTATTGTCATTTTTATCAAAATATTAACAGCACGACTAAAAGAAGCATACAAATTATTCGTAATGAAATTGGAAGTTCGTCGACAGACGACATACGTTACAGTAACCGAAGCATCTTTTTCCTATCATTTTATTAAAGTAATATCAAAATCAACGATACGCACAAAATATTGTAACTATCCCCGAATACAAATTAACTTTATAAGCAATACAAAGTTTGTTTCTATGAATTTGTAATTCCACAAAAATATACAATTCCGTACAGCCTCGCATCGTGTGTGCAATAAAAATGTACGCTACATTCAACCCTCTTTACTGTAATGTACCGCATACTAACTGCGTATCACAAATGACAAAATTCTTCGTACACTCTTCTCAACCCTTATCAGTTATCAGACCCTCATCAACATTCGGTCCCACATGCTCCCTATATTTTACCTATATTACGTCCATGTATTTGAAATGATCTGTACAAAATTGCATTGATACTGGAATAATTCAAAACGGTATTTATGCGACCTTCATCAAGGCCGTACAAGGCCAACCATTACATTTTGGTCACACCTTGCAATTTTTATTGCAATTTACACAATAGATTTAATCGCAGTCTCATTTTCGGTTTATCTATAAATGTTATTTTGCACTACTTTCACTTATTTTCGTGTTGTGGAAGAATTTAAATGTTAAATAATAAAATTGGTTGTGTGACTTAGAAAGTGTTTAGTTTAATTTGAGTGGAATATTAAATCCCTGAATAGTGTAAACATATTAAAATTGTGGTTGAAGTAAATTTATTATTAGGCTGAAATTATTTCTTAAAGAGATTTCTTTCTATTATGATAATTGATAATTTATTAAGTCAGATTGTTAGTACTAGTTAGTAAATTCCGATCTTTATTTCTTTCTAATTAGTGCAATTTAATCGAAATCAATGAATTTAATGCAAAATATCGCTTGACTCAAATTAAATCAAACTTCTTCTTTTTTTTATAATTATAAAAACCCTAAAAATACTTATTAAGTTCAATTGGATTTATATTTAACATCTTTGCATCGACATCCACGCCTTTTTAAATTAACATATGGACTACTTAATAAGTAGTCAAAAGCACACACAAAATCCAGTTTTAAAACAATACGTCTTAAGGTCAAGCACGTACACAAATAATCCAGTGGTCCTCATGCTTGCAACCGCATTTACTGAGAGAAAATATAAGTGAATGCAGACTAAATACCAGTCTTTATTGTTCTTAATGCGATACATTATACATTATAAATTTATGACAACCCACAGAATGGTTTTACGTGAAAGTTATGGACCGTGAGTAATGTCATTCATGACACTTTGTATGAATATTCTCAATTCTAGATCTTATATGTACAACACCGCCTTGTCTCGTCGGGTTGACATGCTCGAAAGTCGAAACAAACATGTTTTCCTCTAAAAGGTTTAACAATGTTAACGGCATAACGTAAAACTATTTATTATTTTCATTTGGCACAAAAAAAAAATTTTTTTTTAACACAATTACCTAGTTTGTTGCTGGTTCCATATCTGGATTTGATTTTTATAAAATTATATGTGTGGTTTATTCGTTGAGATTTAAATTGTACTTTCAATTTATTGCTGATTAAAATATTCACAATTTTTAATTAAAAAGGCTAAGTATTAAAATAGAGGATTTACCGTAATTTTAAATATAAATGTACTTGAAAATTAATAATTAAAAACTCTTTTTTAATCTTTTAAGAAATGTAACAAAAATTTAGTAACATTAAATTTTTCTTAAAAGCGTTTACACGCCAAAAAACAAAGCTGACATTTTACAGCTTAAAGCTTGTCATTTCTTCTCCAATCCAATTTAAATTATTTATTGATAAGCATTGTGCTGATGATCGACTGCCAGACGGTACTTTTCGGTCTTGTGTCACATTGTGCTTTTTTTCCATAGATCAGCGAGCTCTTTTCATCCCGTATACAATATTGATTTTGTTTGGTCTCGCTTTTACAAAATTCGCCAGCATTCCAAACTTTTTCCGGTGGCATAATATCTACCCAGTTGTACATTGTGTATCAGCTGCAGTACCTACATTATTTATACATACCGTTGGGTTGATTGGGACGGTAGCATATTTTATTTCGGGCTTCACTGTCCGATTTTATATCGAATTAACATGTTCGATTCATTGGTCTGGACATTCTCCCCTCTATCCCCCCAACACTCAAAGGAACACTTTTCGTTTGCATTATTTCAATAAAAATTTGTGTTACTGTAGATAATCATCCAGGAAAATAAAATACGCCACTCGTTGGAAATTAGTTGTGGATTAACATATGTTTTCAAAAATGTGTTTCAGCCAATAAGTCACATGATGTCGCTTTTAATGGCTTTCCAATGGGGCCGGTTTGTCAAGCTTTTAACTGAACAACCGAAATTCAATTAATTTCAAATCAATGTGAAGGAGCAAGAGAATACAAGCACTCAAGTTTCATTGACTTTCAAGTTGAAATTTTATGTTATCCCGCAGTGGCAAAATCATTTTATATGCGCGTGTATTATATTTACATACTCGAGAGATTGATTTTGTTGACTGCCTGTTAACGTTTTTCGGATCAAAATGATGGAACACAATTTGATTGCAAGCTTTCAACGCAAACATATGTGCCAATTTGATTGATTTGGTATAACTTTTTTGTGTGTGTGTTTTTTTATGCACTCGTGTTTGAATAAATATTTACTTAAAAGTGTGTATTTTTAGAACATATGATCCTGCATAAGTAATTGAAATAAACACACATTTTCGTTATTGAATTTTTAAAAGTTTAAAAGTTTGGACACATTTGTAGTTTGAGATAGACAAATTTAAATCGCTCAAATAACTTTGGAAAAAATTCCTTTTTTCCTCATTCCAAAACTGTTTTAGTTTTACTAAAGCAATGAAAAATATCCCACAAATTCAATGTCAATGATTTTCCATGCACTTGTGCACTGCCATCTGTGAAATTACACAATGCATAACCCGCACCCTGCTGCAGTGTGTTGCTATATTATGATCATTTCATAAAATAAACGTGCACACTTTTTTAATTACCGCAACAATAACGAATAAGTATGCTTTATGGTCATCATAATGTATGAAATAAGACTGTTAAGTGCCAACCGCTTATTATGTGTGTAAATAAATGATATTGAACATCTCGCAGTCTCACACAAGACGCACACGGAGTTCGTAAAACTAATCTGGAGCAACGCTATACGGTGATTGAATGGTGTATAATGTTTCGTGCGTCTTTCATTGCGCGCCATAAAAAAAAAAGTGGTGTCCGTTAGGAATAATACACATAAGCGGGCAACCACACAGCATCATTCAAAGTCTATATTAAAAAGAAGAAATTTTAAAAAAAATTGTGTGTAAAAAAAAAATGAGAAATTTTAAGTGACCAATTGTAATTCGTGTAGATGTGTTTTCTATAAAAAAAAAGAAGAAAATACTTCGAAAATGCCATCACGTAATTGAGTGGAAAGAATTCCCCGCGAGGTTCAAGGTCTATTGGGTCTATATTTTATTGTGTACTCAATATGTATTTTGCCAAATGGGGTCACAGTCACTGTAATTCCAAAAATCCCATGACTTATAAGCCGCACGTCTTCGTCAAAAAGTGGCGCACATATACCGCGCGATGTGAGTTAGTGCGCTCAAAAAACCATCATGTACCAACACAAAAATGCCCGATTCGATTTAACATTTCACACAAAGTTCAATATTACGTGTATGTGTTTGCGTAATTTACCGGCATTTTTCTGGCTGTGGAAGACTTTAAACCATGTGCGTTGTACAAATTTACATAACTGCGGTGACTGAATATCAATAAGTTGTGTTGCCGTCCATTTTATTTTACTTTGCAAATGCGACATTTTTATTTTATGAATAAAATTGAATTAAAGTGTTGTGGCAATCCCATGCTTTATATTGCAACTTAAACCAGATTATTTTTGGGACACAATAATAATTATTTGACGCGTAATAACTGCATATTATAAGTGCTACATATTTGCATAAAGTTTACACACGTGTAAAGAAAACACGTAAAGCAAGGAAAAACTTTTTAAAAAATGACTTAAAATGCTGAAGTACTCGTACATGTGTAAGATTTGTTCTTTGCACTGCAGCTGGAATGTTGTTGGCTGCTGCTGCTGCTGATGTGTACCTTAACTTGCTACCTACACACTTTTTTAATGTTTCTTTATTTATCAGCATCTTTATTAAGAAAATTTCAAATATTTATTGCCTCCTCACCAATTGTTGTTGCAGTATTTGTTCATTTGAGTCATTTTACAATAATTATCGTCGCATAATCATCGACAATTGCTTTCCATCACTGTCGTCTGCCGACTGCAACAACAAACCATTTTGCCATTTCGTGTGGGTGGAATGTTCACAATGTGTGACATACAAGATGTGGCCAGGAAATCCCAATTGGTTATTTAATGCGTTGAATGACGATTGTCATATAGCTGCATTGATGTTGTAACAGTTTCAATCGGCCTTCTGAAATAGTTAAGACCATCATCATCGAATAAGAGGAATCCATTTAGGTGCTGTTTCGCGCGCTAAGTTTTCAAAACGGGATACAAATGCTATTACGTACATTGCATATGTGCACACCACCATTCCACAAGTACCTATCATGCGAAGAAAGCACAAACGGCAAGTTGGAGTGAACATAAAAATGAAAAAAAAAACGCATGAAAATCCATACGATCTAACGGTATTCACTAAACGAACGTTACATTCATCTTTACATACTCTTCGTGTAACATGAATATATGTTGTTTCTTTAACAAACACGTGTATGTATGCATACTGTGCAAGAAGAAAGCAGCATCGCTATGCGCGCATATATGGTCAATAGGTCAGCATTTTTCTGTTGTGCAATTGCATTTGGTTTTTGGTGCGCTCCGTTCTCCATTCTACAAGTCCAATGATGTTAATAGTACAGGAATTACAGTCAATTATTGCTCTTTTGCAAACACGTACTCCACATTTCATGCAATTAATAAATACATTTAAAATAAAAATTGAATTGAGGATTTAATTGTTACACAAAAACTAAATTGATTCAATTGCAAGGAAAAACAGATTACAATGTTGCTGCTGCATTAACACAGCAAGTGTTTGATCATATCGTTGCAGCAACACAACAACCGCAATTTCATCAACGCAGCATTATACTTAAAATGTTTTTAAAATTAGTATGCCGATAACGTAAGCGTTGTTAACGAGAGTTTCTTGTTAAACCAGCAGCTCACTTCCAAGTTCCATAATAACGATTACAGGAATTAGGTTTATTGGTGCATTTGTAATCGCAAAGTCATTTCTCACAATGTGATCACCCGATTAGCCATTCAACACGTGCAAATAAAAAAATTAAAAAAACAACAACCTTATTCCATTGCTCGCCGGAGACATTGTCATTGTCTCACACATTTGCAGAAGTACATTATAGTTTTTATGCGGCATAATTTTTCAGGTTGATAAATTTCGATTGCGCGCGTACATGTGCATTAAATTTTTTTTGCGCAAATGCTCGCTGAATACTGAAATTTACCTACATTTCCAATTGAGTCATAAATATATGAACCAACAAAACACACAATGTTGCGTTCAAGAATGCGCGCAACAAGGCAGACAAAATCAATACACGCAGCACTAAAAAAAAACAAAACAACAAGCCGCCACTTTAAATAAAACACAAACATTATAGTTTCCTCAGCACCAAATTGGCGAAAAATTGATTGTTTGCTTAATGGGTTAATATAACGTTTCGAGCGCGGCGCTATATGTTTTACTAACTACGTCATTTTTGAGCACACTTTAAGCAAACGTAACATAAACTTCACTTTACTGGCTGCTTGGGTGCGAGTGTTTTCGTTTTGGCAATAAAAGCTTAATTCGGCTTAAATGTCTGCAGAATTTAAGCGCCGTTTCTTAAATATAGTGCATTTAGCCGAAGCGATGCAAATTACAATGTGCTCTTTCTGGCTAATTTGGAATTAAGTATCATTTACGAGTACGTACTTCCATTAACAGTTGCAGTTATTTTTATTATTGGGATTTGTTTGGTTGATGAATACATAGTAAATTAGCTCAGCCACAATATTAATTTAGGCACTTATTAGTATACTTAACTATAAGTGATTTAAAAAATTAACTAAAATTTTATGACTTAAATCTTTAATTAAATCATAGGAATGACTCTTAAGTTATTTAAAAAATTACTTTAAAAATAAATAATTCCTTTTCACCTTTAAGTACTCACTCTGAGATTAAGTCAAGAAATGTATTTACTTTTTAATTCATTAAAATAAAGAACACGGCTACAAATTGATGTACGTAAAATGAAATAAGTGCGTCTCGTCGTGGGGTCCATTGCACCCACGGCAACAGTGTCTTAATGATGCCATTCTCAAGTAATTTCAAATGAACATCAAATAAGTATACAATCCACATGGAATAGGCAAAAGAGGCGTCAGGGGGCACAACGCTACACAACTACAAACTATAGCATAATATGGCAAAAGAATGAGTGTTTATTTAGTTGTTACGAAGCCTCAAGGGGACCACCACAAAACATCAAAGTACATGTAATTTAATTTAATCAAAACAACGTACCCACATTTTTCTCGACACAGCGTCAATTTTCTGCAGCATGTTCCCTATATATTCGACATTGCCAATATTCGCCATGGTAACTACTAACTATTGAAGATGAAGATGCTGAAGCAAGGCCAACATGGATTGAGAAAAATCTGCTGCGCGAAAAATTGCTTTCGCCCATACCAATGCATGCTCGTCATATTATATTTAGCACGCTTTATTTAAAGTCTCATGTGCAGAGCGCAACGATAAATGAGATACACAAACCATTGGTGCTACAGCATCAATACGTGCATGTGTGTGTGTTGAGTTTAATTCTTTGGGATATTTGCGCGGAATGTGCTTAACGGAACTATTATTGCCACAGCTATGTAGATGAAATGAGTGTTTCTGCAGATGATACATAATATGCTATGTAGTTAGTCAACGCATAAGACGATTTATAGGAGCGTATAGAAACACATTTGAAACAGGTGGGGTACACAATCACGCACGACCGCCCAATGAGAGACCGCAACTTACCCCGCCATTTTGCCTGTAGCATAATAAATAATTCATTGAAATGATTTTTATTATTTATGCCAAGCTGATAAGCCGAATCTTTTGTTGAAATTCAGCAACTTCTTTAATTTATCTACTTTTTTAAATTTAATTGTAATCTTCACATAACTATGCCTACTCGTACAATAAGTAGATTAAAGTAAATGCTCTTTCACGGCAAGGCGCCCGTCTTCATTGACAATACATTCGAATTGAGGTGGTCTAATTTCAGTGCTTAATCTGTAGTTACTTACAGACATGGGAATTGGTGCGGCCAAATACTGAGCTTTTGTTTCATTCTCTTTTTAATTTAAATTGGAGTGGATATTTTAAATTGTTGTGCGACAATAAATCGCCTGAATTAAATTTAAATGAATCGATAAAAATCTCACCACAATTAATTGATAATTTTTTTAAATCGCACATTCTTTGCATTTTCTAACTATATTGTAATTAAAAGGGATTTATAACTCACTCTAATGCGACCACAAATATGTCCATGTCGTTAATCAATTAGTATTGTAACGCACTATGTAATAAATCAATGAAGAAATTGGGACTTGGGTATTTGTACAATAGCACAAAACCACAGTAGTAACTAACAATCTTGTAGGAAGCCAGTTTATAATAGTTAGCTGCAGCTGTAAATAAACCACAACCGACGCGATCATTCAACCCCCTTGTTCCATGCATAATATAACTTGCAGTGGTTTATACTTTATACGACTACCGACATTAGACATGTCAGACGAGTTTATCACTTTGCGCCTGTTGTGAGAATCAAATGTAACATGTTAATGAGGCGCTTTCAATGCGCCCAGTATGTGAGCGGTGCCAGCTGACAGGTTGTTCGTTCTGTGTGTGCGCAAGCTTGCGGTACCCATGGCACAATGTGTGTTTATCTCAATTATCGCACTATAAATTTTAATGAAATGCGCAGTGAAGTTTATCGCAGTGGCCACGCTTCAACAGCATGAGAACACACCGTCCCTAATATAGTGATTTAAGGTGTATTTTTTTCTTTTTTTTTTTTGTTGTTCTCCACCTTGGTAATGTCGTTCATTTCATCCGGAATTCACATGATTTTGTTTTGCAGCGGCGTGCTCGCCATGCCGCATCGCCTCGTCTCAACGCTTTGGGACAACTTGACTTTTCAGTATGTCAAAAGAATGCGTAATCTGTTCAAATAATGCAAAAAAAAAAACATCTCCATTATGTGAGGAGTGAGAAAATGCCGAAGAGCAGAAGTATTTCATATTATTTAAACGTAAATATGACGTCAACATTGTCTGCAACGCTTAGCGCACTAAAAAGAGTCATCGACAACAGGATCTTCTTTTGTTTATGAATCATCATCGTGTTACACACGTTCATTTACTTTTGAATTTACTTTACACATTCACTTGTAGCCGCTTTTGATTCTAAATCTTTTTATAATTTAGTAAAGTTTTTTTTATTCATGACCTCTTGAGAATTTTATTTTGCGCGTTCCGGGATGTAATTATGTATTCCTGAGTGGGTACAGTCACCAGTAAAATAGATTCACTTGAATTTAGACACTTATGTTAAGGACAAATGACAGAGCCCCGACAAATGGGGATGTAATAATTGTTTACACAATAAGAAATGAACACTTTATTATTGTGCTGGATGAGTTAAAGTTTTCATATTCCATGAGTAACGATTTTAAATACTTTTAACTTAACCTCAATGAAATTATTTTCGCAGTACAAATTTTGTTATTGAAAAAAGTTCGTCGCTTAAGTCTTTCGTTCAAAAATTGCTTAATTCTTAGAAAAAATGTTTAGTGATGGCTTCACATTTTTATTATGCTACATTATAGTTTTGTAAACTTTATTTTGACGTTTTCAATAAGAAAAAATTAATCTTTTTTTTTTCATTTTGTGTTTAAAGTCTTTTAGTACATTTGCGGATAATCCAGACCGTGGGACAAATCTCTTTAGACATTTTTATAAAAAAAATACTGTGTGTTGTGTAATATTCATTACAAAATATGTGTAAAGTGTATAATAGCGGCTCTAATTCAATGATGTTCTGAGCATCTTTAAAGTACGATTCCATTTAACTGTGATAGTCCGGATTTAAATTGTACCGCGAGTCTACTAAAATTTTAGGTATCAGCTAAGCGCTTGTACTTCACAAATTCATTGACTATAATAGCGGTAACAATTTGCCGGCCCATCGTCCTCAAGCCGGCTTAATGTTGAGATTATTCAGTTAAACAGCGTTTCTTTAATAATCCAGTTTTATGAATTCTATCATAAAAAAATTAAAAATTTCTTTTAAAAGCTTTTTGTTTTATTGTGGCGTAAAATAATGTATATTTGTATTTTTTTTTATAGGACAAACAATGACGATGACTTGGGCGAGCCCCACACGGCTCGGATTTGCAGTGCTTTCCGTACTGCTCATTTCATGGATTCCACTTTCACAAGCTGGTAAGTTAAGATAAACATTTTTTTGAAGTAAAACTTGTATTTTAATGCAGTCAATCAAAATGTATAAGAAGAATTCTTTAAAATCCCCGTTATATTTTATTCAAAATCCGCGCTCTACTGCGGTCATTACGTGTTATGGTGTGCGTTGAGATAAAATTTGCTCGAGAACAAAAATGTTCCACACAGGAAATGAATATCCCGCAAGAAGTAGCAATCAACAAAAACAACCTTTTTTTTTTGCGAAAAAGGCAAAACGCAAATTAATGAATATTTTAAATTAGCATGTTCTTAATGTAACCAGCGCCGAAGATTGAATTGGCAGTCCCCTTATACGTTTATAAAGTAAATTTGATTTTAAAAAAAATTAAAAATATGTTCACAAAAGTATTGAAATAAAGATTAAAAGTATTTAAACATTTAACAAACTGTTATCAAATTACGAATATTTCCACTTTTCGAGTAAGTGAACACACTTACAGAGTGAAAGTAAATAAGCGTCATAATTTATGCTTATTCCAACGAACTTAACAGTTCGCTTAAGTAACTTTAAACCATTATACTCGGAAATTTTCTCACGCAATCTTCTTTCAAGTTCAGTGCCATTTCCGCTTGCTTTATCCGCATACATGTTTTTGTTTTTGGGAAACAACACAGGCCTACAAGTCTACATAATTACCATTATTATAAGAAGGTCACAGTTTGCCACACAATTAAACAGTTAAGTATCCTTGATCTTGGCCGATACCTCGATCATTTTATAGTGTCTCATAATAACTGGATTGTATAACAACAATCTCTTTTATTACCGACTCCGTCTCTCTTTTCGATATACTACATATGTATTATACGAGCGCATTATCGCGCCGCTAAAACGCATTTATAATATAGCGTGCTTTTCTGGTGGGCTTTTTTTACGCTCACGGTCCACGCGCTCCATTCATCACTTCAACATATGTGTGTGTGTGTGTGTGGCATGTTACACAGCTATAGTATATGTTTTTGTTTGTTTATTTATTTGTTTGTAAAGCACACGTCTTAGCTCTTTGTTTACACTTTTATTGCATCTACTCTTCAATTTACATAATATATATTGTACATAATGTGTGTAAAACAAAACAGTTAGTATTTTATTATCTCAGCAGTAAATTATATACGACCTGTTTGTACATTATAATGACGCAGCCTTCACGGACGTAAAGTGATGAGTGATTGTGGCTAATGACTTACGAGATCAAAATGTATATGTTAAATATAGTTGTCAAGTAAATTTAAATAAATGCCAAAATCATGTCAAATTTCGCACATCATTTGAAATGGGGGACTTAAATCTACAAGATATTAAAGAAAGACGACCACAAGTGACGTCATAAAATCAATGAGAGAGAAAAAAGCGTATTTCTACAATGGGAGTTAATACAAAAAACACACAAATTTACCGTTTTTAATATATTTATCGCCGCAACTCGCAAGTTCAAATTCACTCTAAATTATGTGTTTCTGCGCTCAAATGCGACAAATACATACAAAGTCGCTGAAACCGCATGCTCGCACGAACGATTTACGTCAACCAAACACTCCACTAAATATAAAATCTTTATTTTAAGTGAAATTCGAGAATCAGTTGTGCAATTCAACCATCCATAGTATGAATGCTGGTGCTCGCCACATATAGCGTACAGTAGTCCTATAGTGGATATCTCTTGCACATAATATGAAAACAGACGGCGCGGCCGAATGAGATTGACCGAGAACCATTAATATACACTCGGTTAGCGTATTCCATACGATATTATATTGTTGAGCTTTATCGAGTCGGGTGTATCTCACAATCGCACAAGCTAAGAACTGAGAAGGTTGTTGATCTTATTTAGTAATGCGGTTTATATTAAGTTGCCGCATGCATGACTCCGCGTTCGCTCACCTTTCCACCCATATTGTATCTGTGTGTGTGCACGGTGTACTAGTTAGTTGTGTATTAAGTACAACTGCTTGTGTCCAAACTGTGTGCAATGCAAGTGATCGTTGGCAAAACGACACTCATGGCTTTTGTGATGCTTTGTGCATCGGACGGATCATTTTTGCAATGTTACTTTTAACTTATGATTTCAATTTTGAATAAAATCTTTTAAGTGTGACATTAACATATTATTGTATCTATAACACTTAAATTCCAATGAAAGTTATTCTACTTCCGCGTCGGTTATGTAATAACGTTGACACTTGACACTTTACAGCAGATAAAAAATAAATGCATTCAAATCACTACGTTTAAACTGAAAGTAAATATTTGCAGTTTAATAGCATGCAAAATTACATCCAAATAGTAAAATAATTATTGAGCAAGACCACATTTTAACAATGTTTTAAACATCATAAAATTATAAATATCAGTTAAGGAAGAAAGCAAAATTTACGACACTCTAATAAAGGTGTTGTTTTTAAACAGATAAAATAAAATGTAATTGCGGTTTATCTTTTTAAGACGTTAAACAATGATCGTGTTCACTTTAAGAATAGTTAAATCCGCTGTCGAATACAATGGTGCAGATGACTGTGGAGTTGTAGAAACATAATAAAGAGTGTAAAAGAGATGAAGAAGTATGAGACCATCAATTAGATAATCGGATTAGATACCGAAAGTAACAATCACGAAGATTCACCACGTGGGGGCTTTTGTTTTTTTGTCAATGGACTCACAATCTCAACTGTTATAAAGAAATGTTCGTAGACTAATTACATATACTTATGTGGTTAAATGGTTTCAACATACCTATACATCATTCATGGTACGTGAACTGTTAACGGTAGAAATATGACAATGTGGAAAATAATTTATGATTTAAATTTTTTTTTGTGAATATTTAAACTTTAAAAAGCTTCCACTTTTTGTACTTTGTTTCGTTGAAAATTTTTTTCAATTGCAAAAATTGACTTAATAAGATTTCGCACAAATCTTCAACAAGAACCTTCAACAATCCACGTGTCACGACTTACATTCCACTACAAGGACTATAAGTTAAGTATCCAATACACAATATGATCATTTTTAATGTGAGCATCTTCGCAATGATCTGTTCAAGATTTGCTCTCAGACAAAGCGAACGCACGCCGCTACCCATCGTACTCACTACTTGCATAAATAGATACTTGAGTTCATTCAATGGGTTCGGTTGAGAACTTTTTATGTATAATATAATACTTGCTGTTTAAAATAAATTGGAATAGAATCGAAATCAGAATGTGCTTCTGCACATTCAAACATGCAGACAATTTTCAATGCACAAAATTTTGTTCCCAACACAGCACCGCTTCTGCATCATATCATTAATAATATCAGTGGTGGATAAAAGTTCTTATATTCTCACGGAATAACAATGCAATTCTTTCGCACGCTGTGCGCGGTGCGCCCAACGGTTAGGATGTAATATGACAAATACCGTGCGTGCCTCATCTTAAGCTCGGCTCATTATAATTAAAAGGTGCGCGCGCACACACAACACACAGCGCACACCGCAGCGATTCATCAGCACTGCATATTAGCATTGTTTGTGTCATCCACTTACAGGCAAGGTATTCTAATCCATTCAGCATTTTGGCTCACACCAGCTCCAGCTGTATAGCGTTTTAATTGCATTCAGTATTCTCTGTCAACCATGTAATTGTTGTTACAGGTCATTATACTTACATAAGCATAATGCGCCAAGTTCTTCTTTAATGTGTAGCAGTACGAAACCAACAAAATCTTAAAACAAGCACTCACTACATTGGAGCAACATTTTCACAGACATTAGACACTCGTGTTTGCTGTTTTCTTTACGCTCCCAGCTGATGTTGTAGTCAATTTTGTATTATGTGTGTGTATGCATACTTAGTGGAAACGATGTATGCCTTTTTTTTCGCGTGAGATAAAAGTTTCGCCCGTATATAAAATAAAAAGGAACATGTCGACGCCACCCATAAAGAGGAAGGCAACAAATGAGCTTCCGGCGCACTGTTTTTTTTTTCTTTTAACCAAGGTCAATGTCGCGATGCTCTTATGTTGAAGTTCTATTCAGGTTTCAAAAGCTTTCTGGACAACCTTTGTAGCGAAAAATAGTTTTTAACAAAAAATTGACACAATAATATGCTCTCAGCGTTTATTTAAATTCAAATATCTCTTCTCTTTTTAATAATTAAGTGGGTTTGTGTCCAAAATTCGCATTTTGCCATATTTTTATGTTGACTCATAAAACACGTTATTTTGTGGTGGACAAAATAAAATTTCACGCTGGCGCTGATGTCAATAAAGACGCCAATTTTTTAATATAAATTTCGCGTAAATATCAACGCTAAAATGCAAACTGCGCGGGTTAAGAGTGGGTTTTATATTTTCAATAAATACCACGGCATTAAAAGATTTTTAATTAATATTCCAAGTTTTGCCGTTTGTTGACCGAAATAGTTTTTTTGTCATAAAATAGAGTCAACCGCATTTTAGAAAAATAAACAAAAATAATTTTTTTTTTTTTTTTGAGAAACGGGTCATATTGGTATGCTCAACTATAGCTAATCGAAACCTGTAAAATTTCTGCAAAGTGACATCTCCCATGAGCTGTGCTGGACAATACACATTTTCTATGTTTACACATAGAATTTCAGTGTTTTTCTTCCCAAAAAGCATGGATTTTGTTGGTTCAGGGCGTGGAACCGGTTAATTTCTTTGTGAATTCCGCTCGCTTAACACCAGAAGAATATTTCGGTTCTCTTTGCTTTTGTTAATTCTGTCATGTACATTTATTTTTTTGTTTAAATTTGGATTGTTCTGTCGCTTCCTGATGGCCACTTAAGAGAGTTCATTGGTCAACGAAGAAATTCGAGAGGAAATTGTGTGTGTTTGTTCTCAACAAAACAGTTTGCTTTTTCAACTTATACACATAATAATATAAAGTTGATGGTGCATGACTTGAAACTGAAATACATATACGCTCACAACCGGCCAGGCATCTGCCCAATCCGCGGCCACAAGATATTAGTCGCTCTGGCTTATCGCCAATTTAACAGTTATATGTTAAATGCATAAAAAAAATAAAAAAAACAACGAACATTTAACATTCCAACTTCATAAATTGTCAGTAAAGATCATCATAAAAGTGGTGTACCGTTGAATTAATATGGCACACATGTGTGTATTAAAGTATAATACGTAATATATGCAATCAAATCATCATTGGATCATCCAACAAAATGTTCGTTCTCTTTGCGTGTTAACAAATTAAATAGTAATCGTATTGTATGTGGAATGTATGTATGTACATTTTTGTACTACGACATTCATGTATTGTAGCGTGATAAGCTAATTTTCATTAAAAATATATTTATATCATTATGCAGATCGAAGATGTCGTCGAACTGTCGAGCGCTGTGACCGGTTTGGTTTTATAAGTGTACATTTAAAGTAAACGGAAGAGTTTAACATTAATGTGACTGTGCGTACTTAATTTTAAGTGTGTTTTCATTAAATAAAATGCACTAATATTAACAAATACGCATTTATGCAGAAATAAAAACAAAATTCTGAATGTGAGGAAATTAATAAGATAAACATTTTACAACGCGGATTAATTTTAATTCAATTCTGAATGTTATTAAACAGCGACCATACGCGACACCCCAAATAATTAAAAACACTCAAGAATGAAAACACAAATTAAATTAAAATTTAAGTCGTTTCAGTTATTATAACAACTTGTTATCCTGCTTTAATTGTGGAGACACTGTGTAATTATTACAATTTTTGTTGTTCCTGCAAAATTCTCCCAAATATAAAAGATTTCCAGAAAACACAAAACAATGCTTCACTAAATGTGTCTTATGTGAGTGCATTCTCCATGTTAAACAACAATATTTTTCAGTAGCTTGCACACATCGCATACAATATAAGCAACAAAAAAACACAATGTAAAAAATAAGGTGCACCTTACTGTGCACTGTTTGGGGCATCTCGTTGAAGCTTTTTAGAAAATGAAATGCGGCTGTACTTTGCATTGATGGGTAGCTTTTCTTCTCCACAATATTGTGACTGCAACAACATGCATCGTAGTACGTATATTCATAAAAGTATGCTGCATTAGTAGAATTTGCGCTCCTTTTGATGAATATTATGCTGCACAAATGCGCCTGTTTGTGAGGCGATTATGGCTTTGTGTTGCACGATAAATTGAGCTGCTATTGAAAGCAAAGTTGCCGCTCAATAAAAACACTGTAAGGACACAAAATATGTAAAAAGGTTGATTATGTTCTAATCGTTTCATTTATTCATCAAGGACTACTATGCAGTAATAAAAGGCGTCCTACAAACTGAATAAAGGCTTTTTTTGCTCAAAGCATAAACGCATCTCTTTTCATTTTGTGCCATGTTATTGAACACACACATATATTAAGGTACATATTATAGTAGTTGCACATAGATTTTTATGTTTCAATGTATTGGTGCAGTCCGGTTAGTCCCCAAAGGCGCACACAAGGCGGCTACACTAAAAATGCGATTAAGCTTTTTCATTCCATAATAATTGTCTGTGCATAAAACTACAGATGTACCGGTGGATTTGTACATACATTATGGTAGGCTATTAGAGAAGTATAAGAATCAAAGAAATAAAATTGTGCAGGTCAATAAACTTATGATCATCTTGTGCTTTCTTCGCGCATATAGTCTTTGGCGCACAAATCTTCCACAGTTCCACCATCTTCAATAGACTTTTGCTTGTTCGGTTTTTCGCTTAACATGTTTAATACACGTTATTCTCACAGTGCACACATAACGTATTATAGGAGATGGAGCTGCTATATTCATGCGCTGCCTATTGCTTGCTATATGTTGATACCTACTTTTAAAGTTCTATAACATACAATATGTAATATGTTTGCTCATTTCCCGCAACTTCTTTCCATACTTTTGCTACATAGCATCGTGTTATTTTTCTGTAAATACATTGCCCGTTTTTATTTCGTTCTCTCATCTTGCCAGTTGTGTGTGTTTTTTTTTTGTTTTTTTTTAAAGGTTTTTTCATTTTTTTTTTTTCATTTCTTCATTTTTTTTTTTGTTAATTTTATTTATATATTTCCCATTTTCTGCAGTTTACCTAATATACACACACACACGATTTGTAAGTTAAGCGCGGTACATCGCCTTGTATCACATTGCTACATACTAAATAGTTAGCATGATGCGCAAAGGTGCATCACACTGCGCAGCACTGCACAAGTCGCATAGTGTTTCCAGAATTAATATTATGCCAAGAGATGTAGATGAACATACATACTCGTTACACATAACAAAACGATCATGCACATGACCATCGTATGCGCTTACAGTGTAGTATTGTATATGTGAACCTATTCACTTAACAAGTCAAAGAAACAAAACAGCCCTACCTCAGATTATGTTCACTTAACATGCAGCAACATGACCATAGAATTTATAAAGTTTTTTTTTATGGAAAATTTGCGCATTCCGCACCAAACAGAATGGTCATCAATGTGTATTATAAATGCATTGCGTGCTTTTTCGCTGTGTGTGCGCGCGCGCGCACTTTGTGCTTGCACAAATTGTGCGCACAACAAACCTTCCCTTGCAGCGGCTGCGCATAATTTAAGTGCGCAGGAGATCATTCATGCGAACGTCGCGTCGCAGTCGCGTCGGCTATCGCTCAAAGCTTTTGCTACACAACCAACGTATTTGCATATTATTATTAATCCCCAGATTTAACATTTTGAACTGTTGTGGTGGCTTGTTTTTTTTTTCATCCACGTACTGTATTCTTTCTCATTTTTTTTTTTGCTGAATGCATGCGGAGATAATCATACACAATATGTATTTAGTTACATGCTATAAAATGTATTCATTAAACATAACTACAGACAATATGGGCTGATGTGAATAACATTGAAATGATGGTCAAGTTTGCGTACATCATAAAAATTTTAATAAGCAATTGTCTTCAACTATAGCAATCTTAAGTAACAAAAAAGAAGGCATTTTTTGCAAACATTTGAATAATAAAGGATATTAAAATAAACGCATCCCATGAATTAATTTTAGAAATTAAAAAAATTTAAATAACTATAAAAAACGGCGATGGATTTTTATAAAAATATCTCCCTTGTCTAAACAATGTACCTTGCGCGACCTAAAATGTATTCAATTCAGTTCTTTAATGCCATATAACAAAACTTTACCATTTTCTATACAGATCAATGAAGAAAACGCATTCTATCTTTAGCTATAACAAAAAATAAAACATAAAACGCCTTATTTTGCATAAACTTCGGAGTAAAACTGATTTACAGACTTCATCGTACTTTGTTTGTGGGGAAAGGGATAAAATTAATTTAATATTCCTTTGGGCTATTTCCTCTTGAACGTAACTAATGTATCAATTTACATAATAACTACAACAGAGAAGTATCTAAAATACGAGTACGTGTGTACAGCCTACAATTTTTTTTATGCCATAAAATTCAACTACCTGGTTTATGGATAAAATTTAAAATATTCGCAGTTGTTAAAAATAAAGACGTAAAATCTGACTATAATACTTAAATGATGATGGATAGAAATATTATCAAAGGTGCAAGTTGCACCAACGTTTGTTCTAAACTGTAAAAAATAAAAAATGAAAAATGGTTTGAAATTATTACACGGACTGAAGTAAGCCATCAAAGATTGTACTGTAAAAGAACTACCCTGCATGCATGTTTATCTTAATCAGGAGCACGGACTCAAATGAGAATAAAAACTGAAGTATATGCGTCATAAAAAACAAATGGTGCAATTTTCCACCAGAGATTTTGTGCACGTATGCTTTGTGTATCCTTGCTTTATGGACAATGTAAGGGATGGCAAAGAGGCTCGTAAATTATCGTTCACCTGTTAACCGTGCGTCGCGTCGTTGACTCTATTTGTTTTTTATGCACAGTATGCTTACGTGTGTTCCATTTAATAGAAGGCAACTACTAACATAAAATTAGAGTATACGGAGCGTTAAATGACCTCTTTTTAGTATAAAAATGAATTCTATTATATTTTATAAATCCGTACGGTAGCGGATGAAGCTTAGACTGTATACTGTATAGGTTCTAAATGATAAGACGACTTGTATAGATGCTTTATTGAAGTGAATTTAATCATGAATTCTTTTTTTTTTGCTTGCAGCTCCTGTTCATGATTCAACAGAAGTACAGCCGTTTGAAGGTAAGTGGCACTTGTGGGCTTTATAAATTGTCTTTTGGGCAATTTTTTTAAATCAATTTGTGCTTTTTATGAATATCGGCCAAATTTTTTTTAAAATTTCGTCACTCCTTTTATTTTATTTTAAATTTATCTGATTTTTGTAATTGTATAATTTGTTTCTTCTTTTGAAACTAAATTTATTTGCAATTAACTATGACATTTCATTTTATATTTGGGTAATTAAATATTTCTTTAACTTTTAGAATCAATGGGTTGTTACTACAACTACGCCCACTACACTGAAGGAGATCGTATTCTTACCAATGAACCGTGTTTAAATTGCACATGTCACAATCGAATGTTAATGTGCTACCTGCGTGTGTGCCCATTCACCAAACCAATCGGACAAGACTGCGTCGTCGAAAAGCGAGAAGATCAGTGCTGTCCCATCATCACCTGCCCAGAAGGTAAAATAACCGACAAACACATCCCGTACATTACGGACCAAGTGTACTAAACAAAGACAAACAATTCATTACTTTCAGTTCCAGTTGAGCTGTTAGATCACTCATCTCAATCCACTGAATTATCAGCTGATCGTTTTGGTTGCTCGATCGATGGCAAATACTATTCCGAAGGTGCACAGGTAAATATCGCAACTAAATTTTATTACTCAAATCGAAAATGTAATAAATCATAACATCAATTCCATAAAAAAAAGGTTCCGTCTCATCCCAAAAAACCATGTGAGCTTTGCTACTGCATTCGCAATATGACTTCGTGCGTGATGCAAGAATGTACACTGCATGTTGATGGCTGCCGTCCAATTTACAATCGTGGAGTATGTTGCCCAGTTCGCTATGATTGCGGTAAGTTTGTGCTTCTCATGCTTTAAATTTTCAATTTCCAAAGCCATACTTATAATAACAAATTACATTAAATATTAGATCACACACAAGAAGAACCACTACAATTGGAAGATATGACAACAACTACTGAACGTCCCACACCAGGTTTCTTGTTGACCACAACTATGTCGCCAAGTGTTAGTTCCGATTGTTACAACAACGGCGAAGTATTTGCTGATGGTGCACTCATAATAACTGAAGCAGCTTGCGAGCATTGCTATTGCATGCGTGGTGATATGGTGTGTGCTGTCCAAGAATGCGGCACCCCATTGGAAAATGAGGGTAAAAACTGTACTGCTCGACCACCTAGAGATGGAGAATGTTGCCCCGATGTTTACGACTGCGATGTTGATGGTGTTTCGGTAACACATATTCCGGAGATTGGTTCCCATTCAATGGATGAGGAGCAAAAGCCATTGTCCGTAACTGAGGGAGAAATTCACTCCGAAATAATTACCAAGAAACCAGCTCTCGCCGATGTTGGTACGACCGTTGTACCAGAAAGTCAAGATGAACATATTGATGAAACTGAAAACGAAATTCATGATGATCACACTCCAGTCATTGAAGCAGGTCAAAGTGACAATGAAAAGAAAAAGGTTGTGCCTTCAGTGCAAGCATCTATACCTTCCGTATCTGAAGGAGTATCATCAGATAAATCCGATGAGGTAAAGACTGATGCACCATCTACTTTGGATGTTACAACAATGCAGCCAATTGAGAAAGAAGATGAACTTTTGCAAGAACATATTACAACCGATGAAATAACGACAATGAGACAGCCAGGTGAAGCCAAGTTACCTATATCTGGTGCTGTAGATATCAATGGTGAAGGCGAGATTCATGATGATTCTTTAGATAAGAAAACACCAAGTGCATTCACTACGGAACAGCCATCAGATTTGGCTCATACTGTAATGTCGGTGGGTATTAAGGATGACCAAGCAATTGAATCAACAACTTTAACGTTTGAAGGTAAACCTTCTGTGGGATCAATGGCCGATGCAGATGTCATAACTCGAATCACTACTGAACAAAGTGTTGTGTTAGAGCAAGAATTAACTACCGAAAAAGAAGTACCAGCTTCTGAGGACACCATTATCAAGGAGGACAAACCCACTTCGATTGACATGCATTCCGCAGTAGACTCCACAACACTTGCATCCGATGATAAATCGGAAGACAAAATCGCAACAACTGCTTCCACAAATGATGTCGTATCAGATAAAGATGATACTACCACAGATTTGGCAGAAACTTCCGAATTTGACTCCGAACACAAACATGACAGTGCAACTGAAATGCCTGGAACTTCTGCATCTGATTCTGAACACAAGGACGATAACGTTACATCAATGCCTGCTGGCTCTGAAATTGATTCAGAACACAAAGACGATGATGCAACTGAAAAGCCCGCAACTTCTGAATTTGAATCCGACTCTGAACACAAAGATGATAGTGCCACGCCAATGCCTGGTACTTCAGCATTTGATACTCAACACGAAGATGACATTACCACAGCAGTTCCCTCGACTTCTGAATCCGATTCTGAAGACAAAGACAATAGTGTCAAAGAAAAGCCAGTCACTTCCGATGTTGATTCTCAGCACGAAGATGACAGTACCACACCAGTGCCCTCGGCTTCTGAATCTGATTCTGAACACAAAGATGATGGTGCCACAGAAATGCCTGCTACATCTGATTCTGATTCTGAACACAAAGATGACAGTGCTACAGAAATTACTGCCACATCTGAATCTGATTCTAAACACAAAATCGACAGTGCTACAACGCCTGCCACTTCTGATTCTGAACACAAAGATGACAGTGTCACACCACTGGCTGGAACTTCAGCATCTGATTCTCAAAATGAAGACGACAGTGCCACAACAATGCCTGCCACTTCTGAATCTGATTCTGACTCTGATCACAAAGATGGTAGCTCCACACCGTTACCTGGAATTTCGGCATCTGATATTGAACAAGGAGAAGACGGTACCACTGCTATGCCAGTCACTTCTGTATTTGAATCTGACTCTGACCACAAAGATGATAGCGATACTGATATGCCTGGAACCCCAGCATCTGATTCTCAGCACAAAGATGATAGTTCCACAGAATTACCTGAATCTTTCAAACCTGATTCTGAGCACAAAGACGAAAGTGCCACTGAATTGCCTGGAACACCAGCATCTGATACTCAAGACGAAGACGACAGTGTTACAGCTATCCCTGGAACTTCATTATCTGAATCTGAACACAAAGACCATGTTTCAACAGAATTGCCTTCAGTTTCCGAATCTGATTCTGAACACAAGGTTGATATTGTCACAGAATTGCCTGAAACTTCAGATAATTCTCAAAACAAAGACGATAGTACCACAGAACTACCAGGAACGCCTGTATCTTTTGTTCCTGATTCTCAACACAAAGACGACAGTGCAACAGAATTACCTTCAATTTCTGAACATACCGACGACAGTGTCACAGCGAAACCTGAATCATCAGACTCTGATTCAGAACACAAAGATGAAAATGCCACAACAATTTCAGCATCATCAGACTCAGATTATCAACACAAAGTCGAGGGTACCACTGAATTACCGGGATCTTCTCAACCTGAATCTCAACACAAAGACGAAAGTTTCACTGAATTACCAGGATCTTTCCAACCTGATTCTCAACACAAAGATGAAACTATTACAGTTGTACCAGGATTGTCAGGATCTGATGCTCAGCATGAAGACGATGTCACCACCACCGTTGCTACAGATACTGTTGGGGAACAACTCGATGAAAATGTTTACGTTTCAACAGATAAGGATGATCAGTCAGTCAACGATAAACAACAGCCCATTGATCATAGCCCTGCTATGCCAGCTCTTATTCCTGCCTCGATTCCAGGAGAAGGCAGCTGTTTACAGGAAAGCATCACGTATGATAATTATGCAACAGTTCCAACCACAAAACAATGTCAACGTTGCTCTTGTGATAACAGTATTATCAAGTGTGAGACCATTTCAGATTGTGTCGCAATATCTACTGAAAAGGACGATAGCGAAATTGTGAAACCTGTTGATGTAGTGTCTGGAGATGTCACAACTATGCCATCAGTTAATTTGGTTACTGAAATTGCTGATAGCGACACAACAGAAACTCCACATAAAGAAGAAACTGAAGATGGCGATAAACCCAAACCAACAGAATTCCACGGTGCAGAAACTGATAAGGCTGAAGCCACAACTATGACATCACTTATTGGACAAGAAGATTCCGATATTGTATCCGACTCACAAAAACCACATACAATTGAAAAGGAGACCGGCACTACTGAGACCACAAGTTCATCTTCCGTTAATGCCGAGGAACCAACAAGAATAGGTATTGAAACAACTTCCGACGAAAAGGAATCTAAGCCAACATTGGATGAGGAAATCTCTATGACGACAGTTCAAGCTGATGACGAACTTACAAAGGGTTCAGTGGCTACAGAAAATATTAACAAAATCAATCCATTAGATGTTACAACTTCGTCCCCAGTATCCCATGAAATAATTGAAACAGTAACTAACTTATCTGATAATACTGAGCTACTAGGAGATGTGACCACATTGTCTTCAATTGAAAATGACAAATCTGAAGTGCCTGTAGATATGACAACATTATCATCAATTTCACCAACACATCAATTAACAGATACCTCTGACGGTTCTCCACCGCCAAGTGATTTTACCACATTACCTCCAAGTTCTTTGCAAAATAATGAAGAATCGATTGATGAAAATGAACAGTCAGGAGATTCTCCATTAACTTCAGTTTCTGAACAACACCAACCAACCGAAACACCAGAAAAACAGACAACCTTATCGGCAGAGTCAAACGCATCGAACATTGAATCTGAAACTACCACCCAAAATGCTGAAACTCTCACCGAAGAAGAGAAACCAATTAGAGCTGGAGAAGTTCCTGCAGCAAAACCAACCGATAGTGATAAAACTAGTTCTGAATCGATGGAACCCATCACAGATTCATCCGCAAATGAGCTTATCACACCTGAATCTGTAACAACATTAGCAACACCTCAAAAGGATTCTGAAACTGATGTTGTGTCAGAAGAAGTTTTACCAACAGAACAGCCAAGCTCTTCTCACACTGAAACTGAAAGCGACAAAGATTCTATGGAGCCTTTGAATCTTGTAACACTCAAACCATTTGATGATGAGTCCCAGACCACTGTTAGCTCAGAGGACTCAGGAGATCAAACAAATGGTGTTTCCGAGCAATCTGGCGATGATGTGCAAGAGGGATCCGGATTTAATATCATTCCTACCCATAAACCAATAGACAACGTCAAAGAAACTGAAGAGTCAGAAGAGAAGCCAGACAGTGATACAGAAATTAATAAGACCGATGCAAGCAGTACTGAAATTCCATTACTTATTCCATCCGTCCAATCGATTAAGCCTTCCAAGCCTTTATTAACAGAAACAGAAGAACCATCAACCATCATTGATGGTAATCAAGAATCAGTTACTGCTGTTGCAGACAAAGAATCCGATATGGTTACTGATGTGTCTGTAGTATCCGAAAACGGTGAAGAAACTGCCATTGATGGAGACGATTCCAACGACTCAGATTCCATTGAAAATCCAACGACTGTGGACAATTCCGAAATTTCTGTAACTCCAACAACTAGCGTCCCAGAAGTAAGCAAAATTGAAGAAAATTTGGCAATTGATGCAAATGAGAAGCCTTCCACCGCAAGCGAAGGAACAGATATTATTGGTGCAGTAACAGAAAAGGAAGATGTAGCAACTGTTGAAGAAATCAAACCATTTGATGATGTGGAGGTGCATTCAACCACAGAAGCTGATGATTTGACCAAGGATGCTGACATTTCTGCAGATAAAAAGACTCCCGCAATAATTGAAGTTATTACCACAGAAACACCTGTTTCAGCTGACGATGAACAAGTTCCAACCAAGACGTCGACAAATCTAGAAACAACGATTGCTCCAGTTGAGGAAACGAAACCAGAACATGTTGAAGTTGTTACTTCTGTTGAAGAAAAGGTTACTGAATACCCTGATACATTAAATATGATGACTGAAAAGCCATTGGAAGTGACATCTATTGAGGAGAAACCTGAGCATGACGTTGTAGGCGCAACAGAAGTTACTACTTCCGCTGACGAAGAACCAACACCAACAAAAACATCAACGAATTTGGAAACAAATGTTGATTCCGAAGAAGATATCAAACCAGTGACTTCCATTGATAATTTGTCGGTTCCAGAGAAGGTCACAGAACAGCCAGACACATCAAATGCTATTACCCCAGCAGAAGATAGTAATGCCTCAAATGATTTAAACAACATTCCATCAGGGGACGATAAGATTGACGACGAAAAGATTGCAACAACTGCAAGTCCTTTAGCCGATGAGACTACATTAAAACCAATGCTTAATGAAGCTACAACAACGCAGTCTGCTACTAAACCAGCTAGTGACGTGGATATGTCAGAATCAGATAAAACTGAAACGGTAACGGCAAACAATGCTGAAGAAGTAGTGACTGAAAAGGATATGAGTGTTGAGTCTAACGCAACTGATGCACCTGGTAGTGAGTCATCAGTCACAACTGAGTCTTCAGAAAAAATCGAAAACGAAAAAGATGTACACAACAAGTTTGGAGACCAAAATGATCCTGAATCAGTAATAACTGAAAAGGACCAACCAGCCATCGTAACTGAACAAACATTACTTTCCGAAGCTAAACCAATTGATTCCGATAAGAATGAACATGCCACAGAAGATAAACCAGACGATGATTTAGTGGATTCAACTACTTTAAGCAGCAGTCAATCAGAGGAGTCCATTGATAATGAATCTGATGAAAAGGTTGAATCAACTACCACATACAAAGAAACAAGTAGCTTCGTTCCTAGTGCTGTTGATGATATTCCACATGATCCAATTGATTCCAGTGATAAAAATCAAGAAATGTCAACATTGGCACCGGCGTCTGATGAGACAGAAACAGCAAACAAACACGAGCAACGAATCCCTGATATCATTTCTGGAACAGTTACTGATCATAAGGATGAGTCTCCAATTGTCATTGATGCTGATAGTGTTACTGATGCCCCAGAAAACAGTGAAGATAGTCAAACCACAGATAAATTTGATGAAGGAGAAAAGGTTCCAACCGATGAACAAAAAACTGATGAAGTTGAGACTACTACATTGGCTGAGGACACTGAATCAGCTAAGCCTACTGAAAAAGAAACAGTGAAGCCTACTGGAGAAGAACCCATTAAGACTGCTGACGAAAGCTCAAGCAAACCTACGGATGATGAATTGGAGAAACCAACAGAAGAAACACCAGTTAAGTCTGAGGACGAAGATACAGACAAATCCACAGAAACAGAATCTGATGAAAATGCTAAGCCTACAGAAGAAGCACCAAAGGATTCAGAGAAACCAACTCTAGGCGAAATTGTTCCCTCATTGCCAGTCACTGAGTCTGATTCTGAATCAGAATTTACTCCAACTACACAAGCATCAATTTCCTTGGATGAAACTCCAGAACAAAAACCAACAGACAGTTCAATAGCAGTTTCAGCAGTGGATACAGAAGAAGATTACTCTGATAAGACAACTTTAGCGCCAAGCGTTGCCATTTCACATGGAAATGAAGAACCGACTGATGAGGAGCATATAACCGAATCTAACATGGATGAAAAACCAATCACTGAAATTCATAGCGAACAAAAACCAATCATAAATGAGACGGAATCTTTAGCAGCTGAAGACTCTCACACCACCCAAATACCATCTGTGATATTAGATGATAAGAATACGTCCGAATTGACACCAACTGAATTGGAGGTAACACAAGCTCCAACTTCGCCATCAGCAGTGCCAACTGAAATGGTGCCGATTGACACCGATGATGACGATAAAACTCACCTTACTGACACTATGGATGAAAAACCAGAAGAAGAGATTCATCAAAAACCAGGTTCAAATTCGCAACCACCATCACCGGCCGGATCATATGACCAACAACAGTCGACATACGGACAAATGCCATCACACTATCCTAGCCCAACCTATCCAGATGACGACTACAGCGATGAGGAGGATCCAACAGCATTTGGTCCAGGAACATGCCGTTACGGCGGCAAGCTGTACGTGTCAGCCCAACAAATTCCACGCGACGATCCATGTGACTTCTGCTTCTGCTTCCGAAGCGATATCATTTGCTTGCAGCAATCGTGTCCACCACCAATCAGTGGCTGCCACGAAGAGCCAATCAGTGGTTTCTGTTGTCCACGATACGAATGTCCTGTGGCTAAAGCAACGGTACTAAATGTCACAACCAGCACTACCACAACCACAACAACATTGCCACCACATTTCCTGCATCATGCATATAAGGGTGCAGCCCAAAGGAGTGGTTGCCAAATTCAGGGTCAATCATACCAAGTTGGGGACGTGATTAAATCAACAAGTGGTCCATGCATGCATTGCACGTAAGTACAATTATTTGTTGAGCGTTTTTTTGTTTTATTGTTGTAACTTTAGGTTGTTCCTAATTGAGCTTATTTAAATATTAACGTCCTTTTTAACATTTTAATGCACAGCTGTGGTGGAGATGGACAAATGAAGTGTGATCCTAAGGTCTGTACACCAGAACCGATGCTCCGACAAATGATCGCTGCGGCTGGTGTGAAGCGAAGATGAAGAACTTCAAAACGAGCAATAAGGGTGAAAAACTAAAGTGGCCAATACAATACAAACTACCAGCTTTTAACACACACACACACACACACAACCAATTGGCTGAGAAAGAGGTGCCAAACTAGTACTACTTATAAATTACATAAACACATAAAACGAATACATACGTCAATATGATACTTTTAAGCCAAACTATTTTGTATGAATGATGAAATCAAAAATTTTTAAACAAACCAAAGCCTTTATATCGAAAACATTAAGGCGATTGACAATTGTTTCATCACTAAAATTAAAGTCGTAAAATTAAACTACTAGCACACGATACACATACATTCCAAAAACAATTCAACTGTATTTTCAGTTCAAACTTTTAAAATTTTGATTCTTGAGATTTTGTTTCCGTGGAGCCGCCATATTAACCGTAGAGAGATAAAATGTTTGAAATGTCTCACAATTTGATTACAATCCATCATCATTTCGAGTTTCGTGCATTCTCAATATCATTAAAAGCTTTTTAAAAATATGTATTTAGCCTGTCACCTTTAATTCATTAAAGAATTCAAGAGCACAAATGCCAACCAATCGACACGCATTATAATCACGTGTTGTAATAAAGTTGTAGGCGGCCATCAATTATTTGGTTTAAGTTTTCTAAATTCAAGTAAATTAACTTCTTTTTTTTTTTGATTACTCAAATTAATTTAAAAAAAAAACAATTTCTTTTAAATTATACATTATGTGCAAATTTAATTTCTGATTGAGAAATATTTGGCTCGTTAACCGAATATTTGCTTTGAGTTTTATTTTTAATAACTTATTTTTTGACTCTCTTGAAAACTGTAAGAACGGCTTTATAGTTTTAAATATACTTGTGAAATAGTTGTGTCATCGCACCAGCTTGACACTGCCAGTTAATGTAGAAAGGACGAGTAATTTACACGCACATGTGCTGCACTTACAGTTTTTGACAGAGAATAAATAGATTTTTAGATTTTGTATAAAAATATTTTAACTATATCCTTGAAAAAAAAAAGAATAAAATATGAATAAACAAAAAATTATGAATTATTATGAAATGGATTTGAGATCAATATTCCGCTTGTTTGACCAAATGAAATTTTTGGCATTTAAGAGACTTCCTTAAAAATATTTGCTGCTTGAACTCGCGGAATTTTTCGCATCCCCCATACATGGATAATTTGTTTTTCCATACACAAATGACACGTAATTTTGCAACTTGCTAGGGATTACCAATATTGTCGCACATTAAAAACATTGAAATCGTCAAAGCATTTTTACGTGTCGTTTTTAATTTAGATTTTTTTTTTATTTCTCATTAGTATTGTAGTATTTATCAAAAATATTAAACAGCTAAACAAATTATTTTATTTAAATAATAAGGATGTATTAATTTGTTTTGTGTTTTTTCTTTTCACTCTTGAATCTGTGTGACGGCTTTGACCAATCAACGCTGAAGATTTATCACTTAATTAGTGCATGCATTCAAATTAAGAGTTTGTAATTGTAACCAAAATCAAGTCCTAAATCATTCAGCAGAGATTCTCCTTTCATTTACTTTTATATATTGTATTTAAGTTTGCTCTCCGAGTTTTCTGCTATGTATTACACGTAGCAGTTATATATTATTGCAGCGCCCCATTAAGGGCTACTGAATGTTATTTTATTAATGTGCAGTGCTGGCCGGACCCTTGCACAGATTCAAGAGCTTGCCCCATTTATATATAAGTGTCCTTTTTATATGAATAAATTTTTATGTAAAACAATTAAATTATTGTTGTTTTGTTTTTATTTCGTAAAAATTGCATTTGGAATTGAATCTTCAATTAAAATAATGGAAATATTTATGGTAAGGTATTTTTTTTTACAGGATGGCACATTTTATTTCATTCTTAACATTTAATTTGTAATTTTATTTAATAAACGTAAAAGTTAGTAATTTTATTTAATTTTTTTCATTCTATTCGATGGTTAATTTATATAGGTAAAGGAATTTAGACTTAAAGGACTAAAAAGATCGTCGTCATGTGATGCTTTTATGAAAGAAATAATTTAATTTACATATTTGTTTTATTTTTAAATGTTTTTTACCAGTATGTACATAACAACTTTTAATTACTATTATTTCTTTCTGAAACATACACTTTTTTGAATGACTGCGACTTAATTTAACAAAATATAAGGATTAGAATTACGAACCAATTTTTTTTGGATATTTTACGAACGTAAATGCATATAGGAATTTTATGAAATTTTTCCACACACAAAAAGAACATTAATCGAGAACATTTATATTTAAAAAAAACCCATCATGAACATTTAACATTTTAGTCACACACCAGTTGTGAGTATTGCTTAATAGTAGGTTCTAAAGGCAGCTATAATTTTTCAACACTAACTTTCAAAGTCAAATTTCTCTCTTAATTTTGTCTCAAAAATAAGGTTTCGTTTTGTACTGCGTTAACTATATTTTGGGGCGTTTAAATGAGTGAGCAACCTATTTTTCATAAATAACGACATAATTTTTTTTACAACAACTAATTTGCTTTACGCCTTCAATACTTCTCAAACTTACTTTAATAACAGGAAATAACAATAATAGGTGTATTCTATTCACATCTCATTTAGTTAATTTAAAAATCGAAAATGGTACGATATTTGGTTTAAATTTTTAACAAGGTACATTTCATATAGTAAAAATCATAAATAGTCGTTCAATGCAATTAAAAGGCAAAGCAAAATTCCCGTTTCAATCGTACCATAGTTGTAAACCCAAATAATGGATCGTTACTTGACTAAATTAAGAACTATATTTCAGAACCACTTGCGGCCAGTAAATAAAAGACAAATAGTATGAGTTGCCTTTATGAAATAGCAAGGTTTATTTTATTGTTGCATTGCATACAAAATTTTAAATTAAACTAAATGAGATGTTAATAGAACACACCTAATATTTCACTCTCCCTCAGAATTTATTTCGAATATTCATAGAAAAAAAAATGAATTTAAAACAATTTAACGTGTGCTAAATTAAATTATATAGAAAATTGAAGCAGGCTGTTTGGTACAATCTTTGATGCTTTGGTACAATTATGAAATGGTTTAAATTAAATATATTCGAACCACCCTACTTTTAATAATATATATATATATTCCACAAGTTAATTTATATATATTACAATGTGCGGCATTTGAATTATATTCCTCTATGTATATATTGCTTCGGCTTTATGAGAATTTGAAGTTTTGAGAAAATAAAATAAAATAAATTGTGCAGTTGGTTACGTTTGAAAACGGCTAAATTGTATTTATCTTTTTGTGGAATAATCTCAATTATTTGGTGAACACAGATTACGGATACACTTCAAGATGCCTTCCCTTGAAACTGAAGAAGATTCGTTAAAAAATGATAACGCTAAAGAAAACACCCAAACCCTTTCTGGGCCCATCATCGGAATAATTTACCCTCCTCCGGAGGTTAGAAGTATCCTTTTTTTAAATGAAAACAAATGGAAATGTGGTTGAAAATTATATTATAATCTACACTAAATATTTAACATTTTTCTTAACTTAATGGTAATAAAAAGACATTGTTGACAAAACTGCTAGTTTCGTCGCCCGCAATGGCCCCGAGTTTGAGGCCAGAATTCGTCAAAATGAATTGGGTAATCCGAAATTCAACTTTTTGAGTGCCGGTGATCCTTACCATGCGTATTACCAGCACAAGGTAAATGAGTCCCGCGATGGAAAATGTAAGTGGAATTTATACACAAAATTATTGCAAAACCTAACCTCAAACATTTTTCAGCGGACATCACCCAATCGCTTATGCCAGGTATACAAAAATTAGGTGTTACTCAGGCAGCTCAGCAGCGACAACAGGAACTTTTAAAACAAGTTGCGGAACAACAATTCATTCCGAAAGATCCACCGTCAGAATTTGAGTTCATTGCTGATCCGCCATCCATATCGGCCCTTGATTTGTGAGTAAAAATAATTGCACATTATTAAAAAAGATATTTAAAATTTGTTAAATTTTTGTAGGGATATTGTCAAACTGACTGCCCAATTCGTTGCCCGAAATGGTCGACAATTTCTGACCAATTTGATGAATCGTGAGCAACGTAATTACCAATTTGATTTTCTACGACCTCAGCATTCTTTGTTTCAATATTTTACGAAATTGCTGGAACAATACACAAAAATCTTAATTCCGCCTAAAGATTTGATGAATAAATTGAGATTGGAAACCGGTCATCGTCGCAATTCATTGAATTCTGTCCTCGAACAAGTCAAGTATCGTGCAAATTGGCAAAAGCATCAAGAAGCAGCTCGTCGCAAGGAAGAAGAAAAAATTGAACGGGAACGTGTTGCCTATGCACAAATTGATTGGCATGATTTTGTCGTTGTCGAAGCGGTAGACTATCAGCCGTATGAAAGCGGTAACTTTCCGCCGCCAACTACACCGGATGAGGTTGGTGCTCGAGTACTAATGGAAGAGCGTCTCGTAGAAGATGATGGTGATATTGAAATGCAGATTGAATCAGATGAAGAGCCATCAAATGATGTTTCAATCAAACTGTCGACTATGGAGAATCGCATCGGCATTATTGATAAAACAAAGAAGGATAACAATCAGGTGCAAGACATGGATGAGGCGTCGAGCGATGAAGAACCCAGCATGCCACAATCTAGTCAACCAAATGCTTTGTTACTTCCACCGACACACGATAAGGTGGTGATCAAAAAGTACGATCCCAAGCAGCTGCATAAGCCAACCATTAAAGCAGCACCAGCAGTTGAAGAGTATTTGATTTCACCTTTAACTGGTGAACGAATTCCAGCATCCAAGATGGCAGAACACATGCACATCAATTTGATTGATTCTCGATGGTTGGAGCAACGCGACAAACATGCTGTTGACAAACTCAACCAGGATAATGTTTATGCTGCGGGTACAGCTATCGAGGCCAGTCTGAAACAGTTGGCTGAGCGACGTACCGATATTTTCGGTGTTGGAGATGAGGAAACAGTTATCGGTAAGAAGTTAGGTGAAGAAGAAACTAAGAAAGACGAACGTGTCACTTGGGACGGCCACACTTCTAGTGTTGAAGCAGCCACTCGTGCTGCACGCGCAAACATTACTTTGGAGGATCAAATTCATCAAATACACAAGGTAAAGGGATTGATTCCAGACGAAGAAAAAGAAAAAATTGGCCCAAAACCAGTGCCCAACTCGAAGGCAACATTGTCCGCACCACCACAACCTGCTACTCATTCGCAGGCAACTATTGTTGTACCACCAAAGCCACCACAACAATTACCTCCCCAAAATGCTGGTGGTCAACCCCAAATGCAGCATCCACCACCGCCGCCCGTCTCTGTAATGATGATGCCAATGCGTCCACCACCAATGATGGGGCCACCATTCCAAGTTGGCTATTTACCTCCTCCAATGCCGGCAGCACCACCAGCTATGGACCAGGGTCCACCAATGATAATTGATGATGAGCCTCCCAACAAAAAGGCACGCAATGAAGATCATTTGGTGCCGGAGCCACAATTCTTGCAAGTGCATTCTGGACCAGTGACACTTCAAGTTCAAATTCCAAATGGCAGTGAAAAAGCGGAGTGGCGTCTTAATGGACAAATTGTTTCTGTTACTCTTGCACTTACTGATTCAATTTCAACTTTGAAATCTAAGTTGCAAGATGAGACTGGAATGCCTCCAGCTAAACAGAAAATATTTTATGAGGTGTGTTCCTTAAAATGGTTTTTTTACAATTTTTTTTAAACTAATTAATCTTGGTTTTAGGGAATATTCTTCAAAGACAACAATTCTATTGCTTATTACAATTTACTGAGTGGGACGACTGTACAGCTGCAAGTCAAGGAACGTGGTGGTCGTAAGAAGTAAATATGCCCGGGGCGGAATCAACTCATTCATTGAGTAATTCGTATTTTATAAAACACACAATTTCTCCCTTTTATAGCTTAATAATAATAATTGATCATTTTCTTTATAATAAATGTTAATGTGTAATTGGAATTAATAAATTGGATATTCGCATTTAATTTAAAACAATATGCTTTAATTTGAAATTGTCAATCACTCAATGCTTCTTCTTCATCACTAAAATATTCACTCTTCTTGTATCTTTTTTTCTTTTGTACTGAAGTTCCTTGAGATTGAAGCGGTTCCTTATTGTCATTCGAATAATCGTTATCGTAATCTTCATTCAAAGCATCTTCATCGAAATCAGTATTTTTTTCTTTCTTAACTTTCTTGACTGGAGGTTCACGTTCGCCCAAAATGTTACCAGGGCATTTGTAACTTAGGTGTCCCGTGTCACCACACTCATAACAGCGTGTTTTATCAGGATATTTGCGTCTAAAATTAAAATTGTTATAAACATTATTTTCAAGGAGTTGCTAAAAATTTACTTTTTTTGGAATTCAACATTTCGACCGTTATTCTTTGCAATGCTCGCCTTAAGGGTTCTTCCAAACATCTGAGGAATAAGAAAACATTAATTTACAGTTGGAATGATTATTAAAAAATACAACCTCAACATTATTCACACTTTGAGTGCAGGCTGTAGCATCTTCGGCTTTCAGGAACAGAATGAAAGCAACTCCTTTTGACTTTCTGTTATCACGATCTTTAAGAATAGTCACTCTAGCATAACATCAAAGTACAGGAGGTAAACAAATTGTTTAAATTGTTTGTGTTTTTTGTATTCATTTTAGTTAAACTTACTTTATAATTTTCCCAAATTTCTCAAATACTTGATGAACATCGTTGTTGGTCAAAGAAAAGGGAAGATTCGAAATATATACTGTACTTTTGTCAACTGTTTCCAAGCTCATTTTTAATAAGTTATTTATTATTTTTAATTATTTCAAGATTATTGTTTAGGAGGTTTTAAAACAACGTTCATGACTGTTGAGTAGTGATTACGAAACATTGACGGTTCATGAACTGATTGTTGTGAAATAATCATTAATCATTAAACTGCATGAAGTTTAATGTTTAGATATATATATATTATACAGTATATTGCATAAAACTCGGCGTCCATGACGATAATTCTTTCCCATAGATTATTTTTTCCAAACAAATTTTAAGGGATTTAAGATTTAAATAACATAAACAGATGAAAACCAGAAAAGTATCGAGTTTTTTTTTTGATGATGAAGAACAATAAAATTTAAGAAAGAAGTGTGAAAAACCGTCGTGTTTCCGCAAAATATTTAAATCCTAAAAGTTTCCTTGCTATAAATTACCCAATATCTATAATTAAAACGTTAAAACCCCACACTAAGTTTTTATTGCATTTGCTTTTATGTTTTTGTAAAAATGGATCAAAGAATTTGCATTAAATTTTGTTATAAAAATGGAATAAAATGCTGCGATGTTTTAGAAATGCTAAGTATTGCTTTTGGTGAGTCTGCTATGAAAAAAACTAGGGTGTATATGTGGTATAAGCGTTTTGAACAAGGACGTGAGGACGTTGAAGATGACGAGCGCATGGGACGTCCCATCACATCAACATCCGATGAAAACGTGGAAAAAGTTAAGCAAATTGTTTTGAGCGAAAGCAGTGTAACAATCCGAGAAGTCGCTGATGATGTGGACATATCAATCGGCTCTTGTCATGACATTGTTTCCAATATTTTGGGTATGAAACGTGTGTCAGAAAAATTTGTTCCTAAAAGTTTAAATTTACAACAAAAACAGCGACGAATGGAAGTTGCTCAGGAATTGCTGAATGAAGTAAACAATGATGATGAATTAATAAAGCGGATCATAATAGGTGATGAAACATGGGTTTACGGATATAAAGATCAATTGTCACAGTCCCGGGGTTCCGGATCGCCAATAAGACGAAAAAATCCTCGAAAAGTCCGATCGAATGTCAAGGTTCTGCTCACTACGTTTTTCGATTATAACGGAATAGTGCATTATGAGTTCTTGCCACAAGGTCAAACAATCAATAACGTGTACCACCTACAAGTTCAACAACGTTTGCATGAAGCGATTCGAGAAAATCGACCGCATTTATGGCGAAACAAATCATGGATATTGAACCAAAATAATGCAACTGCACACACTTCATTGCTTGTTCGTGAATATCTGGCTCAAAACAACACTGTAATGATGCCCCAGTCTCCATATTCTCCAGATTTGGCTCCGTGTGACTTTTTTATTTTCCCAAAAATAAAGAACGCCTTAAAAGGCCGTTGTTTTGCAACAATAGATGAGATTAAAAGCGCATCGCTGATCGAGTTAAACGCTATCCCAATGGCAGAGTTCCAGAAGTGTTTCGAAGATTGGAAGAAGCGATGGCGAAAATGTTTAAAATCTAAAGGAGAATACATTGAAGGGGATAACATTGATGCAGAAGAATAAATTAATATTTTGAAACAAAATCTTATATTCCCGTTTATTTCTGAACACACCTCGTACTATATTTTTGTAGACTGCTTACAGGATTTTTTGTAACGTTGAAATTTAAAACAAAATATTATTGACCAGCGGTGAATTATCGTTATAAAAGAAGCCTTTTAACACTCACGTTCGACATCTTTCTGACGGTATCTGAGACTTATATTGTATTCTGCTGAAACGCTTTATTAGTTTTTTAAATGAATGAAAACGCACATTTGGGGTAAACGAAAGCTTTATTTATTTTTCGAATTTGGAATGATATAAATTATTGTAATATGTAAAGAAAATTAAAAAAAAAATTAATGCCATAACCGATTATTACCGACAATTAGATTAAATAAATGAGCTGCCAATCTTATCAAAAAAAAAAAAACGAAATTAAAAAAAAATGGGCTCCAATAAAAAATTTTAAACTTAAAACTAGAAATGGAATTCATTTTTAACGGAAAAAAACGAAATATCTTTTGCGATATTTCAATCACATCGCACTTAAATGTACTTAATCTCGCAAAGTACGTGGAGTAAAGAAGTCTAAATAAAAAATGTTGTGGCGCTTGGAGACTTCAATTGCAATGGCAATCGCTTACAGTTCGCCTTGAGCACCACCCTTCTTGATAACTTTAAGCTTCTCTTTAGGTGGTGGCGTCAAATCTTCAGGGCGCTCATAAATCGGAGCTGGTTCCGGCACATTAACGGGAGATGATGGTTGGGTGACTGGCTTTGGCGTTGTGGTTGTCACCGGTTTAGGGGTTGTTGTTGTAACGGGTTTGGGAGTGGTTGTCGTTGTAACAGGCTTAGGTGTGGTTGTTGTTGGCTTTGGGGTAGTGGTTGTTGTGGCAGGCTTAGGAGTCGTGGTTGTTGTTACAGGTTTAGGTGTCGTGGTAGTTGTCACAGGTTTGGGAGTCGTGGTAGTTGTTACAGGTTTCGATGTTGTTGCTGGCTTGGGGGTAGTTGTAGTCGTGGTTGGCTGAGCTGTTGGTTTGGCGGTTGGCCGATGAACTTCTTTTACTTTAATTTGTGGTGGCTTTGGATTTTTAACGCGGCCAATATAGCGATTAAATGGTGATCCCAAGTATAAGTATTCGCCAAACTCAAGAACATGACTAATACCGGACAATGTGCCGTCCAAACCATGCAAAGACCCAACAACATTTCCATTCCAATCCAAACGAACAACGCTTACGGTTTTAGGGTGTATAGCCTGTACGCTTTCAAAATGGCCAATCCAATGAATCATTTGCTTGCAGAATGTATTTGGATAAATTTTCTCAAATAGTTTGAATGGAGTCTCAAAGATGCCAATAATTCTAAGTAAAAATTTACGAATCAATGGAGCTTCAGATCCTGATTGGAATAAAGCCGGCTCTTCGGCGCTAATCGATACAACTAAAGGCACCCAGACACCTTCGGAATCAGGTGTCAAGTTATCAGGAGCGCCTGGTAGCCCATCAACAAATGTTTCCAACACTTGTTTTTTCGGACCAGTAAGATGGAACTTTACAATGCGGGAAGATCCCGTTTCTGCAACAATGACAAAGTCTTCATTCGGACTTAATGCTAATCCGTTTGCAAAGAAAAGATTGTCCAAAAGTACGTTTGTTGTTTTAGTATTGCGATTGTGACGGAACAAGCGGCCTGACGGATTAGAAAACATAGAAAACAAGCCATCTTCAATTGTAAAATCGGACGATGAGTCAGTAAAGTAAATGTCTCCCGATTTGGAAACTGCTACACTGTTGAAAATTCTTGCTTGACGTTTAACTTGCAAACCATCCAACTCTTCGTTTGGTGCGACAAGCTGCTTCTTTCTCAAGTTTTGAAGATTAATCTCCCAAATTCCGTTATAAGCATCGGCAACAATTAAATTATCACCTGTTGTATCAAAAGCCATACCCAGCGGACGCCCGCATTCAGCTTCTTGCCATGTTTCAGCTGAAAACAAATATTAACCATGTAAATATGTTAAGTAGAACATTATGGCAGAAGAACACATACTGCAGGGTTTTCCAAATTTGGCTACGTGAGTGATGTGATCACCATTTATTTTGATAATCTCTCCACCATGTATTGAGACATATATGTCGCTGCCACGACTCAAAAGGCACTCGGGACCATACACACGTCCCTCGAACAAATGCTCAGCATTATTTAAGTGGTAATTAATAGAGAGCGGACCAGTTAACTCGCGTGGAGGGGTGATTCTGAAAAAATTTAAGCAAATAAAATAAATAATAATCTGTATAGAGGATTTGTGTGTACACTCACTTGAATGCCTCAAATGGGAAGGTCGTCTTGGGCGGAATTCCAGGAAGTAAGCTCACAATGAAGAAGAATGCAACAAATCGTGCCACTTTTTTGACTACCCAGTAAATGCAACCCATGGCTATTTTTAGTGGTTTTTATACCCAATTACAAATTTGACGCGCCCAACTTAGCAGAATAAACTTGAAAAAAAAAACAATTTTTAAAATGAGCTACGTGTAAGCACATTTCGGATCTTACCACTTTCCATTCAGGTTTTTTATGAACTTAACAGATATCGCAGTCACGAATTGAATAAATAAACAACTTGTATTGCACGAAAAAATGATAGCAAAAAATTATAATAAGAAATAAGACTGATTTTCCGATAATATCTTTTCAAGCCGGTGCAATTTCTAAATTATAAATTATGACCTTGTGGCAAATCGGACTCGGCACTCGACGCAGTCGTTCATGTAAATGAGAATGTAAATTAATATAGTTAATACTTAATACGTATCGTAAAGTCAGTGCGTGGTGAAATTTATTTATACAATTGGAATTCTGGATAAATATATGACGTTAAATAATCTTTATCAGCAACTTATACATATAATGTATAATGATAACAGGGTGGGGACAATTAAAGGAGGAACATTCTGCATTTATTAAATTTTCAAAAAACAACAGCAATTAACATAAAATAATTAAATTAAATTTTTGAAGTACTGTCATTTTGCATGGAAATAAATTATTTTGAATTATTTTATTTAGAAATTAAATTTAATTTCTTTATTAAGCAATATTTTTTATTCTCTCTGTCAAAAACTTTCAAAATATTTGTTTGAAAACTACAAAACAAAGTGCTTTTAAAAGTAGTAAAATGGTGTTTGCGAAAGGAGATCCACTTGGTCGGCAAAGAAACTTCACAAGAACCATCCCTGGACTAAACTTTATTTACCTTAAAATAAATAAAATAATAGATATTTGCGCAATGTGAGGATTTCCTGTATTTTATTTTGGTGATTCTGCTGAGTTAGAAATATATACATATATCTGATTCTTTTTTCAATATATATATAAATATAAATTGAGTTGAAAAAAATTAAAAGCATTTACGAAAGGTTTGATTCATGTTTCTGTGAAAAAATAAAATTTTCAAATTCTAGTTCCTCTTGCTAAATAGCATGCATACCGAAATTAATTTATTAGCCTATTGTCTTCGGATGTCTTATCTTTAAGTTATGCCAAACAATATAATATTTTGGTTATCACAACAGTTGCGAGTGTGAACATTCAGTTTTAATGGTGTAAACTGTAAAGTTCCAACACAGCAATCAAGGAATAGAGAAAATTAATATTGCAGTCGAAGTCATATTCAAACATTGATTGCATTATGTCGTACATGTTTGGAAGCGATATTGTCAATTTGAACGTTGGCGGTCGCAAGTATGTATAAACATTCAACCTCATTCAACATTGTCCTATTCCAAGTGTCCATGAACCCACTGTAATAATCGATATCTAATATTAAACAGGTTTTCAACGTCACGTCAAACGCTAACATGGATTCCGGATACGTTTTTCACAGCCCTCTTAAGTGGCCGAATTTCCAGTGCTCGAGTTGAAAGCGGCGCCTTATTCATCGATCGTGATCCTGATCTATTCGGAATTATTCTTAACTATCTTCGTACCCGCGACATTGACATCAAACAGTGTGACATTCGAGTGCTGAGACATGAAGCTGAATACTACAATATTTCTCCACTTGTTAAGAGATTAGTGCTATGTGAAGATTTAAGTCATTCCTCTTGTGGCGATGTGCTCTTTTATGGATGTCTTACACCACCAAGTATATTTAGAACCATAAAAGTAGTAATTTATACCCAACATATTTTATTTCGTTATTTTTTTTCCTCGCAAGACATTCCTCTTCAAGAACTTCACCCATCAGCAGCAGCCGCAGCATCAGTGTCAGATAATGTTGCTTCAGAGCCACAACCATCAATATCATCCACTGCATCGTCATCCTCATCAACATCTTCAGAGCATACACCTTCATCCACCCTGACCACTGGCTCATCCGTGAATGCTCGCCCCGGTTCAATGGTACGCGTGCCAGAGCTCAGTGGTGGCACATCAACACAGATGCCTGGGAGTTCCAATGTGGCAACAGCAGTTAGTTCAGGAAGCGTAACTACGAGCACAACTACAACAACCAATACAAGAATTCAAGGTCATTCTCGAAACTCCTCGTGGGAACAACGTCCTTCATTTTCTGCTGCATCAACAAGCCGTTCAGTTAGCCAGGGCTGGACAGCGGGTATTGGTAGCCATTCTCGAACTGCTTCATTGGATTTGCGTCACAGTAGAAATTCATCGGCTGACCTCAATAAATTCATTCGAAATGATGTTGGGCTTGTGTTTGGCCCGCAACAAGTCTCCGGATGGTCTGATCCATTGCGGGTTCAAATAATTAAGGCTCACCACAACTGGATATCAGTGGCTTATGCTCATTTTGTGACATGTTACAGGTTTTATTTTTTTTTTTTTTTAAAGTTTTTTGTAAATTAATGTCTTCTATAATCAAGGCTGAAGGACTCATCTGGATGGCAATTAGTTTTTACATCACCGTACATCGAATCATCCATCGAAAGACTTGCAATAAACGCCAAAGTAAATTTCACTAGTCAGATGGTGGCGATTTCCTATGGTAATCAAATACGATTATGGGCAATATCAGAGAATGGTGTCAAAACGGACGTGGGTGTTTTCAATCTCAACGTTCGTGTTGAGTATTTGTTCTTCATTGGCAGTCAACTAGTTGCACTTTCGTCGTCGGGCAAAATTGGAGTGTGGCATGCCATGACACAACACTGGCAAATCCAGGATCTTGTTCCTATACTGTCGTTCGACACTGCTGGTTCATTTTTGTTGCTTGGCTGCAACAATGGTTCCATATATTACATAGGTTCGTTTCACATAATATTGAATTGGCTTTTGATTAATATTTTTGTTCAATCAACGTTTTAGATATGCAAAAATTTCCGCTCCGTATGAAGGACAACGATCTTCTTGTAACTGAACTATACAAGGACCCGTCTAATGATCATATCACTGCAATATCAGTTTATTTAACACCCAAAACGTCAAGTAAGTTATTTTTGTTGTTGTACATTGCGAAATTTGTATTCGATCGCATTTTTAATTTTACGTTTTGATGCAAATTTAAAATTTTAAAATTATTCCCAATTTTTAAACGAAGCAAATCTCTTTTTATTGAAAATACGATAACAATATTTCCATGCCAGCACCGGATAGAGGAAGAGAAGGTAATAAACACTCAAGAAATCCAATCAGCCGTTTTGTTAAATTCGCATAATGCATATTTCAATTGTACGTTTGATCCTCGTTTCACTGTAAAATTCATGTTTCTTAAGAACATGTGTGTTTTGTCATATTTTACTTAAGATTTGTCACCATTTTAAAATGACACAACATTTGTATCTTAAACATATTTTACGTTGATATGAATATTGTAGCAAAAGTGGGAACTCATTTATGTACCTGCTAAATTCTTTGATTTGTTTAAAAAAAATTGCTTTATTTGTCAGTTAAATTGTTAAATTTTTAAAATCCAAATTACGTTCTTCATTATTTGTCTTTTTTGTAAGCTTATTGCACATGATACAAATGTTTTTTCCCCCGCCATAAACTTTATTCCATTTTTCATTCAGTTTGAGCATTCATTATGCGATTTTTTTTTTAATTGTAAAGGAATTTATCATTTTTTTCTGTCTAATTAAGAATATTTGTCTGTCTAATTTATACCTTTTATAAATCTTCAAACTTAGTCTATTTCTCCTGGCCTACTTCTGGCTTAAAAGTGCAGTTCTTTGTTTTATTTTTAATTGCTTTATAATTTGTTCAATAAGCATGTCAGCAAGGTAACTTTTCCAATATCACCGACATCTCATTCTTTGATCCTTCAATACGTTTAGTTTAAGTAAATTTAGACCCCTCTCTATTGTCCTTGTTTAAATTGCCAAAATAATTCTGGAATACTGAAATGGAATCTAGCGGTGCTGGCATGCGACTTATTCGTTAACCCTTGCGTGTTTGGTTAATTGATTTGCTCTTGTGATTTTGTTCGCTTTTTAATACAATTTTGTTACAAATTATCAACCTGAAATTGATTTCTTAATTTAATAGATTTAATTTAAAAATGTTTATTCAGGCCTTTGTGGAAATTGGATTGAGATTGCTTACGGCACTAAATCTGGATCTGTTCGTGTTATTGTGCAACATCCCGAGACCGTGGGACATGGACCACAGCTTTTTCAAACATTTACTGTTCATCAAAGTCCTGTCACAAAGGTAATTTAATGTTATAAACAATTAACATGCTCAGTTCTAACTTATAAATAAAAAATTCAAAATGTAACATTTTTTAAATTTGCTCACACTTTTTTACTTTCTTTGAATAGGTCACGCTATCGGAAAAGTTTCTGGTTTCGGTCTGCAGCGAATACAACCATGTACGAACATGGCGGGTTACACGCTTTCGTGGTATGATTTCAACGCAACCCGGATCAACACCAGAAGCCTCCTTCAAAATTGTCTCATTGGAAACAACAGACAGCAACTACAGCTACACGGCTGGAAACGACTTTGGCCCATTTGGGGAGCAAGATGACGATCAAGTGTTTGTGCAAAAAGTCGTCCCCGATACTGACCAGCTGTATGTTCGGTCGGCGTCCAATGGTGAACGCATTTGTGTCATCAAATCAGTTGATGGCACCACCATAACATCCTTTTGTGTGCATGAATGTGAGGGTTCGTCGCGCATGGGTTCGCGACCTCGCCGCTTTATTCTGTCTGGACATTGTAATGGCGCTATACAAATGTGGGACTTAACCACAGCGTTGGAGTTGGCGGCAAAAGGGGAACCAAGTATGTTTGTTTTTAATTGTATTATAATATATATTTTCTTTTTATCATATTTTTAATTTGCATCAGCTCAAAAAACCGTTGGTGGACCGTGTCCTGAAGAATTATTGCGTCTTCTCGATCAGTGTGATTTAAGCAACAGCTACAGCTCAACACCTTGTATCTCACCGTGTCCCACGTCGACGACGAGTGCGGCCATTGCACGTCTCAAAGCAGCAAATGTCGCGTTTCTCAACCAACCTCACAATGAGTAAGGCGAGTGCCACAATTATTGCACTTCTACTTGTTTGAGTTGGTTTTTTAAAATATTTTATTTAGGTATGGTACGTGATAATTATTGTTGATAATTGATATTGTTATAAAGATTATTTTTCTATATATTAAAAATAAAAACATAAAAGTAAAAGGTTCTTTAAAACATGATGTTTTTGAAAATATTATAAAATTTACTATTATTTAAATAAGTTAATGTCGAATTTATTATACATTTATTATAATAAATACATAGTGGAATACAATTGATCCTAAAATTAAAAATATATTGATTTAAAAGACGATAACGGTTTTATAAGAATATGAAGTTCACAAATTTGAACAAAAATTAGCTAAGATATAGGTCAAATTGCACAAATAATGTGCTTTTGAACTTACAATGTAGGTTTATCCGGACCTATGAACTAGTACCCACTCCCACTTTATAATATAAGCTTGTTGTGGATTGTTAGTAGACTATAAGTGTGATATAAAGTCTTTTGATTGTGTACTATCTCAAAATACAATAAAAATAAACTATAAATTATAAATACAATCAATTAAACAATCAAGTTCATCCCCTCCCTTCACAAATAGTCCAATATCAATCCACAATAATTCAGTCGCCTTTTTTTGATACCATACGTACCGTTTCCTCCAAATATCCCAATATGTTCACATCACGTCTCGTTATTCCACCAAATGTTATTTGAATACCAACTAGGTTCAGTCACAATGGGCAGCAGTACCATCCAAGCACCCAAACCAACAATATAGCACAATCCTAAATAAATTCGTTTCGACTTTGGCTGATTCAGTAGCTCCGGCAGATCCGGAAAACCTTGATGATTGCAGAACGCATGCGCAATAAATGGTGCGATAAAGTGGCCAGTGCGTGCAAACAAATACGCCGAGTATGTGCCAAAAATTGTGGTGTATGCCAATTGAAAACCTTCAAAATAAAAACACAATGAATTTTAAATAGAGGTCAATTCATATAAGTGAGTCTTGCCGCCTAAAAATAGCGCAAAACGCATATATTAACATCAACACCCACTTGAAATGAGGAGGACAGTCTTAATCTCCATGCCGGATTGGATGCGTTCGACAATGTGATGTAAATGTGCAACGCCAAAGAACAGTGGCGTTATGAAAACAGCGGTTATTGGACGAAATGATAACAGGAGCAGCGGCATCATGCATGCACGGAACGTAAACTCTTCGGACAATGGTGCCACGATGTGATTGCGCAGCCACAGCCAATCTGTTAGCATGCTAAAACAGTTGGTGTTGGTTGGTGATGCAATGGCAGGTGGCGGGGATTGCGCCTGTGTTATTATTGGTCCCATAAATAAAACAACTGTTAGTAGCAGTGGGATGACTGCAGCTTGTAGGAAGCCATCTATTCTGAAGCCTAGCAGCTCCCATATTGGAGCGTGTTCAAATATTTGTTCTGGTGCAGAAAAGTAGAAAAATGCGGGGGATATTAGCATGGCTATGGACACGCTAAGGAATCGCCTTTTCACGGTTGTAGGATGATTGCTGGAAATAAATTTGGATTAATTAAGTAAGTAAAAGGGAATTTACAACATGATGAATTGGTATACCGATCGTGTGTTGAACTCCATGACCAAATGTACAAGCTGGCAACGTAAATTATGGATAACGCTAGGCAACAACCCACAGAAATTAGTGGCGATAGAATCGGTTCCCCATTTTTAATGAGTTTAACTTCTTCATCCATCGTCACCTGGCTAGAATTTTTCCCAATTTTAATAACACTTTAAAATATAAACATTTCGATAAAATTTCGATACACAAAATGGTACACAACTTATTCAAATACATACTATTGATGCTCATATGCTATTTGAATTTTGGTTATTTAATGTATAACAGAATTTGTCTGCATCAATGATCAAATCGCCCGAACTGCATCTATATAAATTATTTACAAATTCGCCTGGTATAATATTTAGGCGTCAGAAATACATATTTTGTACATTTCAGCTGCAATGGCCAATGTCACAATCATATGAAGAAGCAATTTGTGTACGTGAAAAATTGTGCAGTCGTAAAATAAACAATAAGATTAAGTGCGTTAATAAACGAAATAAATAATTATAATTTAAAGTTATTGTTTTAAACCATATCAAAATGGGCAACAAATCTTCTCTTCTGCTGCGTCAAGAAGAAATCGCACAGATTCAAGAGGAAACTGGATGTAAGTCCATTTAATTTAGTTCCAAAATTATTTGAGTCCAAATTCCATGTTCCAATGGCAAATAATTGTTTTATTTATACTCAAAATTTGACATAGATAAGAAACTGTAATTTATGATTAATTAAGAGAGTATAGTTAAGAGGCTTTACGCAATTCATCATTTCTAAAGATTAAGTTTTATATAAATATGAGTTGAAGGCGACTTAAAAGTTAAAATGCTTTACATAATTCATGTAAGATTACTACTGTGACCTTGGAACAATTCCAGTTTGTACGAGTATGCAGTTATTAAAAAAATTAATTGCTGTCGTATTTAAAATAAATTATTATTGCGTTTCAATTACGTATCATTCACATTGTCATACATTTTGTGATATGTGTACAATTATTGTCAAACCCTGTTCAGCAGAAATTTCATATGAATGAACATTCCATTTTTTGAATTGTTCGTAAATCTTATGCACACATTTTTTATTGCATTTTATTTATTAAAAAGTGTTAAGAATTCTTTAAATTGTCGGCGCAATAACATTTTAAAATGTATACACGTTCTATGTTTTTGCCACAGTCTTTATTTGCCCATTTTGCGCAGTTCCCCCATATAAAAATGAGTACACAGTGCGATGCGAATCAAGATAGCGCAAAAACATATCATTTTCACTGTAATTTTATAAACTTCACGAGAATTGTGTGTCGACTTATAATCGAGTAGCCAAAGGTTCAAATTTTCGTTACTCTGGTTTCTCTTCATTATCGAATAAATCTTTCGCCTTTTACTAAAGATTTCCGTGGAGAGGAGCACTCTAATGAGTCTACATTGAATTTTTGTAGAGCCTGGCTTACAGCTGGGCCACTTTATTAAATGGTTAACAATAAAAAGTTATTAATTTAACACCGTTTTGGGGTAATTTGTATTGTTGGTGAGATTAGCGTTTTCATAATGCTGATTGGCGCCAGTCAAGTTGAGAATGCTTTGGGGGATTTCAAACATCCACATATTATAAGTTACATTCAATTCATCGTTGATGTGTAATAGTAAGTTGCAATTAATTAATTAGAATATGTGCACTCATTTCTATGAATCATTGTCCATTGATGATGAATACTGAAGCTTTCCCAAAAATGTCATTTAAAGGGGACAAAACAATTAATTGATTATGTTAAATTGGAACCACTTTGCTTACAATAAATCCATAAACTTTTTTCAATTTAACTTTTCTCTTCAACAGTTACTCCTAATCAAATTGAGCGCCTCTACTCTCGTTTCACTTCATTGGATCGCAGTGACTGTGGTACCCTGTCACGTGAGGACTTTTTGCGAATTCCCGAGCTCGCCATCAATCCCTTGAGTGATCGTATCGTGCATGCATTCTTTGCCGATAGCAGTGATGATCGTGTCAACTTCCGTCAATTTATGCGCGTTTTGGCTCACTTCCGTCCAATTAAAACACACAAGACCAACAAACTGAATAACCGTGAGGAGAAACTAAGATGTAAGTTTTCAACTTTAATCAAGTACAATATTTACTGTAAGTTGTAATCGTTTTTTTAAGTTGCTTTCAAGATGTACGACTTGGATGACGATGACACCATCTCAAGGGATGAGTTGCTTAATATTTTGCACATGATGGTGGGAGCCAACATCAGTCAGGACCAACTGCACAGCATCGCTGAACGCACAATTCTCGAAGCTGATCAAATGGGCAATGGCAAAATCTCGTTTGAGGACTTTTGCAAAGCCCTTGAACGAACAAATGTGGAACAGAAAATGTCGATTCGTTTTCTCAACTAAGTTCTTTGTTGTTTTTTTTTTGGCTTAACGCGGGAAGTCTCGGACAACCCAATTGTCACATAAGTATTTGATTGTAATTTAAATTTTTGTGTAAATTTTAGAACGTTTAGTTACATACGTTTGTATATCCAAAGTTATACTAAATACACATATTATATCATAAAGCCTATTCGGTATTTGTTAATTGTCTACAAGTTTTTGGTTCCCTTCTGTCAACTATAGAACTGTTTTGGGTTGTTTAAAAAAAATTTACTTATGGGAGCACCTCAAAAGAGCCCAAAGTTCTCAATTTGGTGTATGTGAGAAAGATTTGGAATTTTTTAATCTTTAAGCTTATTTTAGTAACAGAAAACTTTATCCTTATCAATAAAAATCACAAATAAAGATTTACTATCTTGAAAGAATATTATTTCCTTCATGCAGTGAATTCGTTTAGTCACCGATTCTATATTGTATACAAAAATAGACTTCAATCAATTGTAAAACAATAATAATTAAAAACATAATTTTTTTTAAAGATTTTTATTGAGACGAAGAAAACAATCAATTTATAATAATTAATTCATCTGGTTCACAACGCTTCTAACAATCAATGTTTATCCGTGTTTAAATATACCAGAGAATAGTATTTAATATTCAACCTTATTTCCATATAATTATTTTATTTAAAAAAAGCAATTATACACATCTGACGCCTCAAGTAGTAGATGAGACAGCCAGCTTTTTAAGATGTTCCATGAATACTTGCAGCGAGACATCATCTGTTAGGACTGGTGCGCCACCGTCCTATTTAAAAAAAAAAGAAAACAATGTGTTTTAAGACGTGTTTTAAATTGGATATTGTAATCCATAAAACCCAAAAGCACATAAAAGTTTTAAAAATTAAAGAAGAATCGGATGTTCTTTTAGATCAACTCAAAAGGATCATCATTTTTTGTAAACATAATAATAAAATCCATAAAAGTCTCTTATTAATACAATTAATATTTTTTCCCCAATTTATAAGGTATAAATTATAATACAAGAGATTAGATAATCAGAACTCTTAGTAAGTGTTAGATTGTGGACGGACTAGTTAATAAATGATTAGGGTATGCTTTTTGAATTTGTTTTATAGAAATGATAAATCAATGACTTAAGAAAGTAATATTTTTAGTAGAAATAAATAATTAATACCAAAAAAAATGATTGTGTAACATTAGGATTTAATGAAATTTAAATAATAGGTGCAATTTCCGTTGTATTGAAGCTTAAATAAATTAATGAAATAGTTAAAGTGACACCAAAAAGATCCCATAAAGGTTCAAACATTTGAACCACAAGCCAAGGATAAAAAATAATCATGAAGATAAAATTACCCCTGTGCTACTGGCTCCAATCATCGGCTGGACGTTCCAAAAAATACATTTTATTTAATTTGTTTTTTTTTTTTGGAATTATGTGTAGGAAATGAAAAAAAATTGGTTTTAATAACAAATGATAAAAAACCTTTAAAAACAGGAAAAACATTTTAGGTATAAAATTGTGATAATCTTACCTGTCCATAAGCATACATGTTGTTGTGGGTTTGCGAAGGATTTACTTTAGACAAAAGGAAACGGGCCTGGGATCCACCCTGTTCGGTGTCAATGTAACGCGGCATTGGGAATCGCGTCTGCAAGATCTCTTGTGCGTCATCAACTGGAGCCTGAAGCAAATTGTATATTAAAAACAATTTAATTGGGTTTTTAATTAAAATTTTGAGTTTTTTTTGAAGAAATAGCATACCTGAAGCAGTTGCTTAAAGTTTTCATACTCTGGCATATCTTGGTATTTCAAAGCTCGCCATTGAGCAATTGTTTCGCCATGGAATATCAAAATCTGGAAGAATGTGTCCATAAGGAGAATACGATCAGGTTGAATTGATGATGTATCCAAAAGAACAGGTTCTGGAGGTCCATTGAACGAGTAGCTGTACAAAATGGGCTGGATCATAATAAGCGATTGCGTTAAATCTTCACGCATAAGCATGTGTCTGAAATAGAAAAATACGGGATTTTAGATATTATTGAAATTAAATATGAAAATCACGGTAATGTTATTTACCTGTAAAACGTTGTTTCATCTGGAGAGTTATTGAAAACCTGTAAAAACTGCGAGCGACGCAAGTGGTACATGAACTGTGGGTACAAACTAAAGTTTTCGGCCAATCTGAAACTGTTTGGATCATCTTTACTGTACTCGCCAAACTTCTGGCACTGTAAATAAAAATCAAATAAATTAAACGTTATTCCCATGCTTGAATAATTTATATACAAACCAATCGAATCAGCATACGATCCACCCATCTTAGAACATCAGGACCGTCATCTGTCTCAGCACGATACACTACCATTCTTGACATAAGGACGGCTGCAGCTTCCTGATCAAATCCAGCACTAATGTGATGCAAATTGGCTGTTGCATCTGCCCAGCTATTTTAATGATAAATACAACCTTTTAATTACATAGTTCGCGGTATAAAAACTTTTAAATTCACTTACTTCCTAGCCACAGTTGTCACCCGAATGCGACGTTGTCCACTTGAATGTTGATACTGTGTGATGAACTGTATACAACCACGTCCACCTTGTGGCATAGGCGCAGCATGTTGATTTACCACTTCAAAGAAGAACGCCATTGTTGAATTCGGATTCAATGTGCACAATTTCCATTGCACAGTGCCACCCATGCCAACCTCATTTTCTGAGATGGTTGCATTTTTAACATTCAACGAAACACACGATCCGATGCCACCAGAAATTTTCAATTCACGCGAACACTTTACTTCAACGGTCGCATTGAATGCCATCTTCAGTTCACCCTTACGATCGCGCGCAAACACACGTTGGAATGTCTGCTTAAAGAGTGACGAATTAAATGAGTCACCCATCACCATATGCCCACCCGTTGAATTGCAACATTGCTTCATCTCAAGCAGGCCCGTTTGATCCAGGGCACACGAGTAAATGTCAATACAGTGACCATTTGTGGCCGTACGCAGTGCCAACGCATCGTAATGTTTGATTCCTTTTTTCATGAATTTTGCGTTGTCCTTGTGGATGTCATGATGCGATCGAATAGGCTGTTTCAATTCATCGTTAACAACTTGACCCGGACCTTGAGAGCATGGACCGCCCACGAACAGCATAACACGAGCTCCCGTGTTTGGATATGTGCACTCTAAGAGACCAACAGCAATTGAAAGAGCAGCACCAGTTGAGCGCAAGTAGCGCTTCCCTTGTGGCACTGGCCATGGATCTTTTTGCAGTTCGCCGAGTAAATCGGTCAAGGCCATGTCACATTTGTGGATTGGCTGCAAAAATCGATTCGCCGGTGGTAACGGCTGACCAGTGGGTCCACGTTGCATTTGCTGTTGTGGTTGATTGGGATTGGCAGCTGGCATACGCCCAATACCGAGCATCTCTTGAATTTGCTTGGCTGTCAAATCTTTTGTACCACGAAATACGTAGCTTTTGGAGCAACCCTCATTGGCCAACTCATGCACTTGCACCATTTTACCAAACGTGATCAATCCAATTAACGCATTTGGTGGCAATAAACTCAATGACATTTGCAATGAATCTTTCAGAGCCGTCAACTCTTCCTCATCCATGCAAGTGTCCACTACCAGCAAGTAGACGGGTGGTAGGCAAGGCGCACGCGAAATGGTGTACTCTAGCGTACTGAAGCCAGGAATTAATTCAGCTGGTTGATGCTGTTCAGAAATTGCAGAATATTGCGGAGGAAACTGAAGCGACAAAACATAAAAATTCAAGGACAAACCTAAATCGATTCAATTATCGTTTGATACTAACCGGATTCCGTTGGAAACAGAAGTTGCACACCCACAATTTTGCACGATAATCCACCTGACACATCGGATTTAGGATGGCACGACATGTGCTGCGTGTACACAACACTGGCTCATACTGGATTGGAGGCAATTCTTGTTGGTGCTCCTTCAGAGGTTGGTACAGACAACCCAGTGGGACGACAAGTCGGGTGGCATCAATCCTACTTGATGGCCACACGTTCCATGTAAAACGAATGCCGTCCCGATCCTCATTTTGTTGAATGTATTCGTCGTAGGTTGTCATTTTGCGGAGCGCCCTCGACGGCTTAACTTGCTTTCACTTTGAACACAAATCACCCGCGATCACAATATCTTTAAAACTTTAAAGTTTCATTAAATAATTGATTTAAACTTTATTGCTGCATATTGCTAGCAATTAATTTTAATAATATTTAACAAATTAACTTAAAATCCCGCAGGTATTGTGAAAATTTTGCTCAAGAATTCACTATTGCACTGACAGTGTTAAGTGGGTAAAATCGGCGGCCACGTCACTGGAAATGACATTTGGTGAACAAATTTCGAATAACAACAGAGCGCATCGATGAGTTAGGGTTCCAATTTTTTTTAATCGATTATGTTCGAAAAAGTGCGTTCAAAGCATTGTCGATAAGTTTGGATGCAGTTTTTAAAAAGGAATTTTCGATTTTAATATTATGAATGACCTTGGCAACAATAATCCCTTTTCTTAAATTTACCTTTTTATAAAAACATAATGCAAAATGAGTCACAAATTTGAAATTATTGACAAGAAAATTTTATTTTAAGGAAACTCATTATGGTTACGCTAAAAAGAATAAATATTAATTATATTTAATTTTACCTCTTTTTAAATTGCTAATGGGTCGGAATAATAATCAGTTGACGGTTGAATTTCGGTAATTGTATTGCAACTCCTTTTACATATTTCTCTTTGGAATTATGTTTTGTTGTGAACCCTTGAGAAAGGTTCTAAATTCTTACTGTGAACTATTTCTAAAAGTTTTTTTAAATTAGTTCCTTCTTAAATAAAGAAAACAATATTTTTTTAATCATTTTATTTTATATATTAATAATTACATTAATTACTAAACTTAAAAAATATTAATTTGTTTTTAATTAATTTTAAATTTAATTATATTATTTGTTTTACTTTAACACCTGACAGGGGAAAAAATATGTTTTTATTTGTAGTTCATTGCTTCAACCGGATGTTATTCCTTAATTTGTAAAATTTCACTCACACTGTATCAATAAATATAATTTTGTTTTTCTTTTCCATAAAAATCTCTCGCAGCACTCATGCAATTTTCGTTATCTCAAACTTTTATAAAATAAATAATTAAAAAAATTATTTGATTTACTTCGCCAGAATTTTGTTTTTACATTATCTCATCTTTTTACAATTATTTGTTCTTATTTTTCTAAAATTTAATGGGTCCAGACCAGTTGCATCCGGTTGAAATAATAAATTGTATGCTAAATAAAAACGTGGAGATTTTCGCGTGAACTATGTTTTCTTCAAATTAGTTAACAAATATTGTTGTTTAATTTTCTTTTAAAATACCTACAAAACATTTAAATTATTTAAATTATGAATCATTCCGAGAATTTAATTTAATTAAAATAAAGGGTATTCGAAAATATACCAAATTAATGTTTATTGACAAAGTATTACTATAATTTTGTATAAAAAGTGTTTTGGGTTTTATTGAGAATGCCACCCATGCAAATTTTGACGCTTACTTAGAAGTAAGATCAATGTGAGAATAAAAAAAAACATGAATTAATTATTATTCGTCAAAATTTGCTGAGAAAACACTTCAAAAAGAAAAGAAAAAAGAATCGCAATTTCTATGCGATTAATAATTCTTTTAAAATTTTGTTTGTTCTTACAAATACATACATACAATTTAATTAAGCTTTTAAAAATGTGTTTAAGAGAAAATAATAATTAATTAAAACCTAATAATAATAAATAAACAATAAACTCGGCTAAACATTTCCTTTTAAACGTAATGCGTTCCTTTAACTCGTCGGGTTCGTTTGTAATTACTTAAGTTGCTTTAAATCGTTTTAAAAAATTGTTTAAAAAAGTGTTCTCAAATATCACTTGCGAGATGTAATATTATATTTATTAGAATTAATTAATAACTGTTTATGAAAGCAAAAAATTAATTATCAACAGTGAAACTTATAAAAAAACTCATTAACTTAACTTCACTAATTTACTCAATAGATTTCCATTGGAAGTTGTGTTGTCTGTGTTTCCAGAAAAGTGTTGAAGAGTTTGCCCAAACGGGAGGTTGTGGCGCGCGCGTAATTTGCCTGCACGAAAATTGACTGACTGTAGGCGTTGTTACATATATCGATCAAAACAAGCTATTTCTCAATTATTCATCAATACAAAATTGTTTTTTTTTTCTTAAACTGGTAAAAAATCAGTTTATTTTCTCATTGAGTGTACTTTGTGAAGGATGTGTCCATTCTATCATCGCCAACATCACGAACACCATTGATAGCGTAACGTATTTAATTTTTTTGCACAATTTCTTTAGTTGGTTTGTGCGCAAGCGATTGCATTTCATTTGATTTTTCACAATTTCATTGGTTAAAACCAAGATTACTAACTTAGCATCACACAATTTTACACTTACATATATCCAAATAATTGAAGGAAGTTATTTTTTTGGTTGCATTGTTTTTTGCTTTTTTTCTTCTTTTTTTTTTTTGAATGCGCATGTTGATGGGACTTAATGATTGGTTGCCAGTTTATTGATTGTTTTTGTTGTTGCTGTGTTGTTTTTGCGGTAATTATATATTTGTTTTAATTGAGAAGCGCTTCCATTGTATATGGGTGCGGTTGGGGTTCGGGTCAGTCTAATATCACAACCTGCAGATCACCAGAATTGTTTGAGTTCGCTGGTACTACTGTGGGCACACGAAAATGCAGATTTCTCCAAGGTTTGCGGGCGGCACGTCTCAATTCAACTATTGTTAGGCTGCGACGTGTTTTTCTAAAAAAAAATTAAAAACAGGAATTGATTAAAAATTTAAATAAATTGAAATTTAATTTAATATCTATATTATATATTAAGATTAATTGAAATTGAAAAACTTACTTGCTGGCATCTGTGGCTTTAAAGTAAACATCATCCGGTGCATCCATCCAGCTAATGACTTGCTTCCTACCGGAACTTGTCCTTGTCATTTGAGCAATTTTCGGTTTCCCGTTTAACTATTGAATTTATCTACATTTTAGTAACCTATAAAAAATTTAAAAAAACAATAATCATACGTGATGTCTAGGTAGTGGTTGACCAGCAGCAGCCGCCGCAGCCATCATGGCGGCATATTGTTCAGGCGTTGGCCTATGGGATGGCATGGGATCTTTATTTGGACGCTTTTGTGGTGGGCCGACAATCACCGGACCTGCAAACATGAAAACAACAATTGTGTCAGTACAATTTTATGTCTAGCTGGGCAACCAGTTGGAAAAATGCAAAGTGATTTGAAAATCTCTCTCACTAATTATTCTCGAGAGATTTTTGTGTTTACCATCGTCCCAGTCCATATCAGAATAAAAGCCAGCAATTGAAAATAAAAGAGAAATTTTCTTTGTGCTTATCATATCTCATTAACAAAAGGGTATTTATATATTTCATGCATAAAATCGGATAAATGTGTGGGGTGTAGAATTGGAAATGCACTTACTGTCGATTCCATTGACTTCATCGAACGCACGCCGTTTCAGGGAAGGTGAGGCAGCATTAAGTGGTATTTTCTCCGCTTCGGGCTTATTTGGTATCCGATCATACATGAGGCTGCCGTCGGGTGCTTTCGGCGGCTTAGGGAATGCAACCTTTTCCGGTTTCGGCATGTCCTCTTTCGATGTCAGAAGCAACCAATCGCCAGCTGTCGATCCGGGATTACCTAAACGATTGGCAATTTGTGTGACGCTACCACGATCTTTCTTTTTGTACACAAGCCACTGCTTTATGTCAGTAAGATTTTTTCCCTCGATGGCTAACGCAACTATTTAAAAAATAATAAAATAAAACATAGATTACATACATCACTCATAATATAAAGTAAATAATTGTCTTACATTCTTGCTTTACAGCTTGTATGTTGATAGCAAACGAGGGTTGGCGTGCTGCTTTTTTTGGCCGAATCAAATGCCTGCAAAAGCGTCGTGAAAGCCGGGTCGCTTGTGTTGTATGCAAATAAAATGCCGTTCTTGTCTTCATTATGGGACGTGGTGATCCTGACCGAATGGCGATACCGTGTGCGTGTGCATAGTGACGTGCTAAATGAGCTTTGATTTTGAATTCCTTGCCACAATTCACAATCGAACATCTGTCAGAACTTTCGACGCAAATAAAAAATGATTAGGAAAATTGTTATAGCTCAAAAGTTATGATTGATGTACCTGTATGGTGGTGATGGTTTAGCTGGATCGATGACAGTTTCTTCAATCTCATTGTTCGCACGCTTTTTCGTCATCTCAATTTCACTATCAGCCAGTCGGGATGCTGTTTTAAGTCCACCATACTTTTTCCAATAGGCCCAGCAGGTTTGACAAAGTCGACAACTCAAATGAGATGGACCCCACGCATACCAATGTGTCGAAGACATTGACGTACAAGATTCACACGGCTTACCACCGTTAGGCGTCACCAGATCATTGTTACCATTGCTGTTGGATGTATTGTTGTTGCTACCATTAAGAATGCCACCCATGCCGCCGATACCAACGCCACCTTTTGTAATGGTTGTCATTGGCGTTCCCGACGAATTGTTCAAGACCGTCGGATTAGGCTTTGTGTAGTTAGGAATGTACACTTGCTTCAATTTTGATTCGGCCTCAACTGCTTTCACTCGCTTCTGCTGAACATATCTGTCTGTCGTCTTCCACATGTAGTAGTACTCAACAATATTTTTCAGGGTTTTCCATGGGAGCTAAAATTTCAAAGTTATCACAAAATTAGTAATCGAAATAATTGTCAATTGATGAAAATTTTGGGACTAGTTAGAAAAAACCTGATAAGATTTCGATATGTACTCACAAAATCTTGCCGTATGTCATTAAAGTCTTTGCCATATTTGTCTAATGCTTCTTCAAAGAGGTTCGCTTCAGATGCACTCCACTCTTCCATTTCATCGCGACACAATACTGGACCGCTTGATGGCACCAGCGAACACATCGCAGAGTCTATCGAGTAATTATGTTTGTGCAGGGTATCCATCGCATGAAACTGAAACAAAACAATTAATTTTCAATATTGATGACGAAACACAATTTTGAAAAATGTGACATCAATTAAGCATACCAGTGTAATGTCGCGACTGGCAGCTGCTGCAGACATATGTAGGGACGGCTGTTTCACAGAACTACCACAATCTAGTGCACGAGCGAATGTACCCACGGATCGCGATACTACTAAAAATTGGTCAATTTTCCTATCAGTCAGCGAATGGGTTGGGGTCCAAACTAACGACTCCAGTTCATCGATCACTCTGCCATCCGTTTCGCTTTCTTTCATAAGCGGCGTTACTTCCGTTTGATATCGACTGCCCACACGAATTTCACCTTTGTCGGCGAGCAGTGTCTTTTGCGTCGGGTCAAAAACCAAACAGTAAAAAAATGTATCCTGCAACAGCAAATAAAAGAGCACACAACAATTGTTAATTTAAAATGCAACTCGATTGCCGACAATAGCAATTCAGTGCACAATGCCCTTTTTATATTAAAACATGGGCAAACAAAAATTGCTTTTATCGGGGGGAGGTATGTACTACAATAAGTTTCGGTTGGAAATCGAAGACATTACTACTTATTCTAAACTCACGTCTTTGTTCAAATAACTCATAAGCGATTCGGTTTCGTTGAGCAATGTGACTGAACATTTTCCGCGGATGAATGTGGCAGGAAGTGTTTCGACTTGACGCGATAAAAAAAGTTCTCGATGCTTCATTTGATGACGTTGCTTTGGCGTAAGGGTTTCACCCTTGTCATTACCTACAGTGTTGGTACCGTTTGGACTGTTGTTATGCTCCTCTTCCAAAGCAGCTGAAAAAATAACGAAACAAAATAATTAAATTACATTCCATTCTCAAAAGTCTAAATTTTGCAATAATCTATCTTTTTGTGGTCCTCATAACGAATACATTTTATTGGTTCACAAAATGTACTTGTGACAATCAGTTCACATGTCCATTTGTTGTGAAAACTATTTTAAATACATAATCCTATGACGCTAATTGAGGTTATCGGCTTTTCATTCATAGTAAGTGTTTGTTTTGCTTCAAACTCACACACCAATGAATTAAGTTGGCTCTATTGCCAATTTTTTGAAGATTCTTGAATTTGGTATCGATGACGAGTTCTTTACAAGTACAACTTATTTGAGGTTTATAGTTTTGAATTCACAATGCATATCTCGAAAAGAGCTTGATGGATAAAATCTAAGTGGCTCTTTATTTCAAGGTCACTCCCAAATAAAAAACATTTGTTGAATCGTTTTTATAGCTTTTACTACTAAACGGGATTATTACAAACGCGCAATTATTGCTTACAATTGCAGTTCAATGACTTGACAATACAGATTAATTCATGTATTGAAAGATCAGCAAATAATGTAATTAAGCTGATGATGTCTATACAGAAATGAGAGGAATTTTTATTTCAATTGTTGTTTTTAAACCATTTTTTGTAAAATATATTTTCAATTATTATATATTTTTCCGAGTAAAATGACTTATTGAGACCCAACATTTTTAAACTTTCAAAAATATAAAAAAAAAAAAAACATTTCAAGGTCTTTTAATTTCTCAACGATATCCAAATAGATCTTGTTATTTTACAATGAATACAACATATAATAACGTTTTATAACATTATTTATTGTGACAATAATTCCAGTTAATCCGTTACTTTTAGTGCGTACATCCATAAATTAATTTTTACCCATAATATTAAAACATCAAAAGAATTCACCTAAAATGTGCAAAAATACATGCAAGGACCACATGCACGTATATGCTAAGCAATACCCGGGATCTGGTGCTGCTGCTGCTGCCTACCACCTAGCACCTCACACTCTACCGCATTCTCATCGAAATGAACCACCAATAGCAAAGAGTGGGTTGTAGGGAGTATGGGATGATGAACATGATGGGAGACGCGGGGTGGGGGGGGGGGGGGGAGTGGATAACGGGCGTCGTCGGCAATGGGATGATGCTGTACACGAGAAGAAGAGAAGAAAATCGCAAACACAACACTATATAGACTATAGTGTACAATAATGTTCACCAGGAAAAGCGACGAGTAAAATGTTGTGTGTGCGCCTGCCTGTGTGTGGTGTGTGTGTGTAACGAGACAAGTTAGATGTGAGTGTACATTATAGAATTGCGGGACAGAAAGACACGCAGGGCAAAACGAAAAGAGATTTGTAGCAACTACACCAGAATATATTATAATGTTGTATAGTATACAGCAAAAGACTGGGGCTGATTGTGAATTTGTATGCATATATATACAGCCAAACGAACAAACACGCATACACATGTATGTATTGGCCCGCACGATTCACCCCCCGGTGGGTTGCTATGCCACCTCGTTTCGTGGTTCGCGCTCTCTACCGAAAACAACTCTAACCAACCCAACCCAACACAACGCCACCCCCTAACATCACCACGGATGTGTAGGTGGTACACACTATCAACCCTGCCATCGGTCGTCATCGTTTCGCGTTGTGTATTTAGTGGCATCAGGGTGGTTGGAAAAAGAAAAAAAACGGTGGAAACATAAAGTACCTGTATAATATTCATAAAAATTTCACATATTGTGGGATTTAATTTAATAACTGAAGTTTCATGTCCGCATCAGCCTACACAAATTGTTATTGAATATGTTTTAGACGCAGATTATTTATCTCGAAAATACCTTTTTTAAATATTATTTGAATTACATTAGGATGTGTTTTCCTATAACAATTAAGTATGCTCGTTAAAATGATATCCCAACGTTTCTGGTAAAATGCACACCAGTGGTACCGTTGTGAACAGACCGGGCGGTGGTTACACCCCCCCCCCCCACTAAAATATAACGCGGCAACAACAAAAAAGCAACAGCAAACTCAAAAACCCACGGATATAGCGGTACTCTAGCTTGCTTATTGATCCAGTCAAATGTACGGGTCTCTGGGTGTGGGTGGTGACTGGTGGGAGATTTCGCACAGAAGACTGAATGGCTTACATGACGGGAGGACACTGTGGGTACAATTTCTCTATACATGCATTTATAATATTTATACACATATACCTATACTTATATGTGTGCATAAATATAAATATACAAATACATCCACAGTACACATACCCGCACCTATAATATTTTTGAAGCTACCGACTACCCGAGTTACGAGTAGTGTATGTGGAATGAGTGAAGTCATTGTGTATATTCATTTGAAACTCTCTGCACACATCTAACCCACCGCATGAATATGTACACGCTTGTTTTGGAATCGACGTCTATGTGTGGCGGGATGTATTCCTCGTATCTCCGAATCCAGCTACAACCCACAACAAGGCCGACCATTCCACCTCCAACCTACCCCCCCCCCCATTTTCCCCACTCCCATATATTCGGTATGCCTTTCTCTTATTTTATGTTCCTTTTATTTTCATTCTTTTTTCTCTTTTGCTTTTTATCCTCCATTTCTGAATAGTGTACACATTCATTCCACCCCAACCACCCACTTTTATTTTTATTCCCTTTGCTTATAACTCATTCCCTTATACACATCCACGAAAAAGAGGGGGGGGGGGGAAATGCTAAAAGAAAATATCTTTACAGCCCCAGCGTTTCACACACACACACACACACCTTTCTCTCTCATCACCACCCTTAAAAGCATCACACGTTTTTGCCCAACAACAAACACTATTTAGAAAAAATTAATTTAATTTGGCAAATAACAAAAATGAAAGATCTTTCACAGTTAGAACTACTTAATCTATTAACGCAAACTTAACGGTGTCTATTTTAATGACAAATGTACATTAATATTTTCAGTGCATATTTATATAATTATTCATTACGTCATTAAGAAGTAATTAAAATGGTCAAAAAAAATGCGGAATACACGAATTACTGTATATTTTATCGACATGGTTTCGAACTCAATTCCCTTCCACAATTTAAATATCTAAATTAGGTAACACAAATTGCTGATGATTTGTGTTTAAAAAAAATCGTAATTACATTTTATGAGTTTTGGATCAGTTTTAAGTTAATAGATTTTTACATCAATTACTTTTTTTTTTGTTTATTTGATCCTTAAAGAGTAGGATATAAGTAAAATAATAAGTGTCACTAACAGTTTCTTATATAGAGGAGTAGAATATCTAGACATCCGTACACACCCCAGGAATAATATTTCGATCGATATTGTCAAGTACTGAAACCATTTGGAATACTGTACACAAAAAAAGGAAAAAGAGTAAAAAATAAAATGAATGTAAACAGGAGAAATGTGTGTGCAGAAGTTTTAAGATTTAGAAAATGAATATGCAAGATACTTCTCATATTATATTTTCACCATGAAAATGCAATTAAAATTTTAAAATGCATTTTAGGAAAAAAGGAAAATCATTTCCAACTTTAAAATTTTTTTTTACTAATACATATACTGCAATATTATGTGCACGCAAATTTATCAAAAAAGGAGTAAACCCAACTGAGGCCTATGAGGTGGGTGAGAGGCAAATTGTAATTTCATATGTGAATGAAGCGATAGTTTCGTAAATGTATGATATATTAAACGTTAACCACCAATCTAGCTCATTCTTCTGAAACTCCATTGCCATATCTCCGCTCTCTAGTTGATGAATAGCTTTGTTTCGAAATACACAGCAACAAATATGTGCATTTATCTAGACATGCATCGACATTCAATATCCTCATTCCCTATTGAAATTCCAAAATGCACATATGCATCGCACACACAATTATTGATCCAAAAATAAATGTGTTGAGAACATAGGTCCGTAGACCAATCCCCTGCTACAGCTATGGGCAAATCCACCCAAAATGTTTTGTTTTCCACCTCTGTTGCACTACCCCCTTACAACTCTCTCTATGGCCTGTCCGACGCAACGATAGAGAATCAAGCAGATAAATAAAATATAAAATTCAATACAAATTATTTTTTGAAACACAAATTTTACTGCCTGAAACGCATTTTTTTTCGACATTATAATTACACACAAATTCCCAAGACGCATTTCCACACGGGGAATTTTTGACCTTTAATAAAGTAAATCTTTATCAATACATTTTTTTGAATACACCTACTCCCCAAATAACACGGCAAAAGGTGCTCAACGACAAAACCACCGTTGAATCCTTACAAATTTTTTTATGTCTTTTGTTTTTAAATCGTGTTAAAGCAAAACGCTTGGAGATTTGAGTAAGTTTTGTGTAATTAATCGATAAACATAACTCTTTTAATTTTACCGCAATCATTTTCATTTTATAATGAACCCATAATGAAAAAATTTATATTTCTCTACAACTGTATGTTTGAGAGTTATTAATTCATGAGGTTCTAAGAAAATTTTAAATTTCAATAAAGTGTAAACATCCATTAAAAATCATGCGTAATTTTTGTTCCTGACTCCTACTGGTATGTAAACGTGGTCAGTCATAACTCATAACTCATTAAAGTCATAGGCGGTTCTGAGAAAATTTTGCATTTTTCAATTTTACCAAATGAGACAAATTAATTTTGTTTCCAAATTATAAAAATAAACGAATAAACGTTAATATTTGACACAACCTCATTGTATTATAAATACATATTTCGAATTGTATTTAGGTTTTTGCACAATGAGAACATTTCGGAAATAATTGTGAAATTTATAATGCAGCATTTATATGAGATAATAGGTGCATTCTATTCACATCACATTTAGTTTAATTTAAAATTTTGTATGTAATACAACAACAAAATAAACCTTCACATGGTTAACTCATCCTGTTTATTTAATATTTACTGCCCGCAAGTGGCGCTAAAAAATAATTCATCATTTAGTCAAGTAAAGATCAATAATTTGGATCTACAACCATAATACGATTGAAACGGGAATTTTACTTTGCCTTTTAATTGCATTTAAAAACTATTTACGATTTTTACTATATGAAAAGTACTATGTTTCTAACAAGCGATGCAGCCTTTTGAATTAATTTCGATTACAGAAAGTATCTCTGTTTAAAATTTAAACCAAATATCGTTCTATTCCAATAAACTAGATAAATGAGATGTGAATAGAATGAACCTAATATTGTATTGTAAATTTGTTTCCAACAATAAGAGTGGGTGTTTCCAGTTGACAAAATTCTATGACCAATCTAAATTCCAATCAACTTACCTAAGGCAGGATCTAGAACAGCTTGCGCGGCTTGTTCCTCACCAACAGGAGTTTTCAACCACATTTTCTTAAGTTTCATAGCTACGGGGGAGTCTTCGGATGCTGCCACTATAAAAAAGAGTAATAATTTATATTAATAAAACTCAAAAATATAATAAAAATAAGCATCAGCACAGTTCGTCCCTTTCTCACAATTATGTAAAAAATAACGATTTTTACTCACAACACTAAAACCACTAATATTTCTGTACAATAATTTTCCTTTCCTTGACCACTAAATCAACACGCAATCAAGTGGGTTGGAAATAATTAATTAATGTTGGTACTCCTCTAAGCAGAATGATCAGCACTATTAGCTTACATTGGTCTCTGCGGAATTTTTCGCAAGAGCTGCAGTCTTAAGTACAGCTTTAAAAGTTTATGACAATGCGATAAAAACCAAGAATCATGAGGTAAGGTGTTTGTGTAAACCAACAATTAAATTCTATGAATTTTGTCGACTTTTTGAAAGAGCAATGACATTAAATTATGTATGCAACAAATTAGTAGGTTACTAAAATAATCAAAGTAACACTTATTACCGGTTTATTAAAAAACAAATTTTTTGACGTACCTATTTTTATATCAAAAAATAAATAAATGTACAGTACTTTTTAATGCACATACACCCCCCTTCCCACATGTATTCATTTCTTTTCCCATCCACTTCCTTTTGCCCCTTCTGGCTTTTATTCCGCCACTTTTTCCTTCTTTTTTTTTTTTTTTTTTTTTGTCTTTACACAGGGTTGTGTGTTGTATTATTTTGTGGATGGATGAATCGGGTGGGCCGGTTGACGACGAGTGGGCGAATGGGTGGGTAAGTGGGCTAGGTGGGCTATACATTATACGTAGCACAACAAACTAAACCCTTGCAATGAACATTATGGTATGAGGTACTCATGGCGATATGGCGGCACTCGCTCTTTGTACATTTTGTCTGTGCTTATAGAACATTGTGCAGAACATAATATATGTACAATGTACCATCGTGGTTGTTGTACTTGCGCTTGTGTATAGTACATCGAATGTGCAAATTGTGTGAGTGCAAGTGTGTACGTATATACTTACGCGATGAGACAGGGAGAATGCGGGTGGAATGAAAAGGTGAGAAAGGATGGAAAATGGGGGAATGGGGATGTTTAAGTTAAAATCAAAATGAGATGAGGTAATGTGAAGTAGGTATCCAAAGCAATGGTGATATACGTATACGGGCTGAAGCAGCATCAAAACCAGCAACAGAAGCAGCTCAAGCAGGCGCCCATACATATGCAAGAATATCATATACACAAACGTATAACGACATGCATATATGTATATATTGTATATAGTATATGTATAAGGGATTCTATAGATGTGTACATTTTACATAGATCCGTCTGTTTTTATTGAGGGGGGTAGGTTAGATGGAAAGTAGGTGGTGGTGTAGTTGGGAGGGATGCATGAAAATGAAAAACATGGTGGGATATAAAGAGAATGAGAGCAAAATGAACGCAAAATGTGCACACATAATATATAGATACGTACATATGTCGCTAATATAATATATATACTCTGTATGAAAAAAGAAAAACCTTTGGGTTTTGTGTGCAGCGATAGCAATATAATATATGAATATCGCAATACTAGAAAACACACATAGAATTGCGGCAAAAAAGGTATGAGGCCGCAGAGTACGCCATGCCATGCCACCCCGTGAATGAGGCGGCGCAATGGAATGGGTGGGGTGGGGGTGGGACGGGGTGGGTGAGCACACAACACACAAATGCAATGTGGAATGGTTAATGTGGTGGGCTTTCGTTTTGATATCATGCGCCATATTCCGTATTCTCTATATTATGCTTTGTATGAGCACACACACCAAGTGGGTGAGAGTGAGTTTTTGGGGGGTCCATCTTAACAAATCGATATTATTCGCTTTTTGTGTGACTGTACTTTCCGACGTGCACACCGAGCACATGTACACGTCAAACAAAATTTCTAACATTTCAAAAAAAAAAAAAATTTAACAACCACTATAAATTATTTAGATTCTATTTTCTTAAATCCTAATAATTATTAAATGATTAATTGATTTAATTACATGCATACCTAATTAAAATGTAATTAAAAATTTGAACATGTACTTACTTTGGTGTTTATCGGCTAATTGGACGAGAGGATTCGGTAGATCTCGTCGCCTATAAAAGCACATTACTTTTGCTTCTACATTACCCCCGTTTGTTTTATTAAGTTCCTCGATACGACGAATCTGGTACGGCGTTGTCGACGATGTCTCAAAGTAGACATAATCTAAACAAGATTACATTTAATAAATGCAAACGAATATACGTTTTTTGCAAAATAAATACACAAAGGACCAGCCAAATACACCCAGAATAATTCATTTATTATCCGATACACCATCTTTTTAAGGTTCGTAATGTCTTCCAAAAGCATTTATTTCATGCATATTCGTACGACCTGACGCACAAATAGTTTTAAAATATTTCTATTATCGTAATTATAAATCACAAAAAGGTATTCAATGTGAGTGCATTAATCCGAATACAGCAAACACATTATTACGATGTATGATGATACACACGTCGCATCGCGTCGCACATATCACATATGGATATGTGTAATCAAAATAAAATAAAAACATATCAACAAACAAAAAGAGAATAAGAGTTGAGAGACGGGTTAAACAACGAAAATTGTTAAAGTACAGTCGATTCAAAAATAATACTACACTACTACTTAAATGCGGCAAACTTGCACACGCTGCTTCACTTCATACATGTGGATTGTGGCGGGTAGGTGAATATATTGTAATGAAAGAATAACAGAAAAAAATAAAAATAAAAATAACAACACACTACCCGAAGTTACTGATACGCTGAAATGGCAAATAGATCTTCACAAATTCCCGCGTTCTGGCTTATGCGAGTTGTGCGCCCATTCCAAGTCAACCAGATAATATCTATGTGTAGTGCACACAAGTAACATATCATATGTACATATATGGCACATATAGGATTTGCCTAATTATAATTTTTTTTCCGACGCTGATTGAACTACTGTATCTATCAGTAGACACCAGACAATTTTAAACACTGCCAGAATCGAAATATGTAGTACAATGTACATATTAAGCAGTTAGGTTAATCATTTTTCAATTTCCAATTAATGTTACTAAGTATGGCTTTGAAATTTCCAAGGATTATTTTTGTTTATTTTAAAAGTTAAAATATTAAACTAAATATATTCAACATAGGTATTCCGAATTTATTAAAATTTACTTAAATGAAAACCAATTTCAAGTATTTTTGACCCGTCACTTTAAACTATTTATTTATCTAAATATTTATATCGTTAACTTTTTATTTCGACATTCCAGTACAACAATTCATGCAAATCCAAAAGTTTACACTTTTGCTTTAATAAATAATCGGTCATCAACCTTTCAGTTTTTTCTTCTAAGAAATGTCATTCAAAGGAAAAGTTAAGTTTATAAAATTTAAAAAAGAAAATTTTTACCGGTTTGTTTCAAACTTGGGACAATATTTGCACTATCATTTAAAATACATTTAATTTTAACAAACGAATTGTGCAATCGTCCTCTTTTTTACTTCGAATAATGTTTTGTACTTTACAGTGATTAATTATTAGTCATGGAAATTTTAAACAGCTACGTTCACATCGCTTTTTGTAGAATTGTTTACAGTTTTACAAAAACATCAAATTATAAATTATATATAACATTTAAAAAACAAATTTAAATCCAATTACAAATTTTTAAATATCGTCAAAACAAAATAAGGGATCAATTGTGAAAGTTGGAAAATTTGAGTGCGTCGTAACTTCTTCTTTAAGGGGAAACATGAAAAAGTACAGATATTAAAAACGTTGAAATGATGTAATGATTGTTGAAAAAACCCACGACAAAAAAATGTAAAATAAAACCTTGTACAGGATCGTTTAAGAAAATGTTTTATTGCACATAATTAAAAGGAGTTAACCTAATATTAAATTTAGAATTTTTTGATGGAATTGGTAAAGATATAGTCGCTGGTTTTGACTAAATCAAATAAATGTGTATTGCCGCATTTGCATTGCGAGTTTACTCATGATTACATAGTTGGAAATAAATAAGTATTCACAGAAATTCGTATAGGTAGCTATATATTGCACATTATAAATGCGGCGCGTGCTTATTGAAGCACATTTAGAAATCCGACTATGGAGTATGGACCCCTTAAGATAAGAGCTTTACAGTTTACACTCAGTCTGGCATCAGTTAAGTGTAATCAGACGGTGAACGGACAGAAGGAACCATAATCTAGATTTTAAATAATCAGATATTTTAATAATTATCATCTCATCTGAACTCTGAAGGAGATAGCTGCCAAATCCTTTTTTAAGCGACTATCAATTTCATTGATTGATGACAATCGATTGACAAAAAGTCACTGAACATTTAATCGCGATCTGGAACATTATTAATATAATTAACTTCCAGTCTGTTCCAAAAAATAACATTTTTATTTTATTTGAAATTTTTATGACAATATTTTTTATGTGACCTTGAATCATTTATTTACATCGGACTTCTTGTTTCACACCTCCTAACTCCTTAGCCCAATTTTTTAAAAATATTTTGAATTAGGAGTCAAGTTCAAACTAATAGGGGAAGTTTGTTCCGTTATTATAGGGATCCTAAATATTTTTTGCCTTATTAAGAGACTAAAATACAGCAAAGTAAAACTAAATTGATAGCCAGTAAAATGTCAGAAATCTTTCATTCAAAAATAATATTATAATTAAAAGAAAATTTACGTAATAGCTATAAAAAAGTATCGAACACACATATTACGAGACCTAGTATGAAGGTGCAAACACTTTTTCTAATTGATGAAAGGGAAAGCTTAAAAACTGCAACTCATTACAATAAGTAACAATACAACTTAAGTGCATTACAGTACTCTGTCAAGGTCGTAATCGAAAGACGAAATGATATGGCACCCATATCCAACTCCAATGGAGTAAATTTTTTAACAAGTCACGACCAATTCATTCCCTTTATTGTGTAGGTACATATGAGAAAGAAGGATATATAAAACAATTTTATGGACATAGTTATAAGAGAGTAGCCTAAACTTGAACTCTTGCAATTGTTTGAGAAGCCGCAGTTTGTTTGAAACTTTTCCTAGAAATTGGAATAAAGTTCTATTTAAAACATAACTACCTACCTAAGAAAATATGTTTTTACTGAATAGTAAATATGCATAGAACGTTAACACCAAAAAGTGCGTTAGGTCAGTATTTCAGTCTGCCTTTTTTTTGTAACATTAAGGTCATAATGAAATAGAGGTTTTAAAGATTTGGAAATTATTATTAATAGCGAAAAAGTATGTAAAGAAATTTGCGAAGGCATACATAATTTTCTTAAACATTGTGGAATCAGAATCAAAAATATATCAGGTGTAAAAATTTGTAAAAAAAGGCCAACAAAGATAATACATATTTAATATCTGTTTAAAGTGATTCACTTTTTTTGAATAAATAATGTGAATAATCCACAATGTCAGGGTTAGACCCTCTCTTCCAGCATAAACTTTGCAAACCAAAATTTTTATTTTTTTTTGAAACTTCATCATGCGAATACCGACAAGTGGTCAAGGTCAAAAGTTCTTAAATAAAAAAGGATTTGAAAAACAGAAAATACGGATTGTAAATTTTGTTAATAAATTAGTTAGAACTACTTAGATGCTAACTTGTGCGAGCTACCGACCAACAAACCATTTCTTGAATTTCAGTTCAAGGTAAAGTTACGTGTAATACAACAAGTAGTAGAAATTTCAACGTAACAAAAATGCGTTAAAATGAGAAGTGTGAATAAAGCGTAAAAGATGCGGAAAATGTGTTTGGGTTTCCGCGTTAAAAGAACTCCACTGTAGTTGTCGGCATAATAAGCCGGTGCTTTATAACGTATTTTAAACGCGAAACAATAAATGGCAACCGTGTGAAATTACGCACATGTTAATATGTATATGTATGTGAAATGTGAATTTTAATTGGTCCACAATATAAACGTACATGTGCAATGCATACGAGTACGCATACATAAGCAATATATTATGTTGGTCGTATGTACTCACTACTTGCATTACAATATATTATAAATTTTAGTTTATAAATCATTAACTAGATAATCGGCTTATTATGTTTGACATATGAATTTCGTAAAATTAATAATTTAAAAACAAATTCTTTACAACAATTATTTGAAGGACATAATTATAAATTATAAACTAACACACCGATTACAAATAATAAATATTCTTTCAAGAAATGTATAGCGACCTTATTAAGCGCATTAGTGCCATTGAAATTGCATAAAAATACACTTGCGAGATAAAATTCCTTCAAAGAGTTAGAGCTGCCACTTGCTTCGAGATTATAATTGACACGCATACACGTCACAACGCACATAATTTATGCATCTCCCGTACCAGTCATGAATAAATTATAAATTAACCAAAACTCATAATTCTCATATTTATACAAAATCAAATGGCAAATTGGCGACTGCAAAATAAAATATTATAACTATACAAAACGTTTTTTTTTTTTAAATAATTATAAAAAATTAACCAAACACTACGATGTTTCATGGCCAAATTATTACAATTAACATATTTTATGTAATGGAGAAAGAAAGCTAAAACCGCTGCTAATCAATGATCACGGGCATCTAATATTTGATGCAAACATGGGGAAATGAACTCCTCCGAACTGCGGTACATTTTATGATTTTTCTACTATATTCATTCATTTTCTTTCACTCATTTGAAATAGGCATTTTGTGAACTTTTTACACACATTTCTCGTTTCCTTATCCCCTCACGGCTCACAGGCCACACGCTATGCTCAAAACACACATAAGCGAATGTCCGATCTTTTTTCTTTCTTCTTCTTTTTTGTAGGTGAATATACTAAACTTTCTTAATTAATAAATCCCAAACTTGATTCGATTCTGTTGATTTTTAGAAGATTTGTATCCGACTGAGGTGTGAGTATTCTCACTTTCTACCAATGTTGGGTGTATTTGGCTGTATCCATTTATGTTGAATTTGCCTTTTGGGCTGATTTGAAGTTTAGATTTTAATTTGTTCTTTTTTCTTTTTTTTTTGCGCTCACCTCCGACCCGGTACATATTATTAGTAGTCATTGTTGATTAGGGTAACAAAAAAAAAAAGTAAAATATTTTCCTCCGTCTCTTAAATGTAAACACCAACATACACAATTCAGCACACACTAGTCAATTGTAACTACATTTAATTGAATTTTCGTATTAAACATGTTGATTTGAACACTTTTATTGCGTTTTTTTACGTTTTTAGCCACTATTTTAGCCGCGTATCCGAAATGTTTTTATTAACACAAGCATAGACGCGTTTCATAGAACGCCGCCATTTTCATTTTTCGACTGGCGAATGGCGATTGCTCTCAATTTGGGGTACCAGATGCAAATTCCGAAATTTCCCGGTGACGATGCGCATACTATAATTTACTTTTTGGCCGTTGCCCGCGCGCTATATATTTTGTAAATGCGCGCGGCCATACACGCATCATTTTTACACGCCATATATATATAATATTTATTAGATATATGCATTTTCTATTCTGCAAATAGGGAAATTTCTAAAGTAGCTTAACGACCACAGGATGTATAAAACTGTATGTGTTAAAATTTCTCTTAGAATCGTAAGCTAAAGTGATCCTTAAATAAGCAAACGCAATGTTTAAAAACAAGTCAATTTAGTAAGATTGAGATTCACGATTTAAGAATGATGCAATAAAAATGAAACGCCAGCTAAAAAATTTCTACATTAAAACGAATTTCTGTCTTAATCCAGCCAGCTTCTTGTTTTAATTTTAGCTGCAGTTTAAAAAACAATCAAAGAATTTTCAAGATCCATTCACTTTTAAGTCACTTTATTGTGCACAACTTGAGTATGCATCCATGGTATGGGGGCTCAGTACTCTTCGTGACATAAAGTGACTAGAAATGATCCAGAGGAAATTCCCAAGGTTTGTTTTTAAAAACTGATCTGTGTTAACATAGCTCCACATTACCATCAATTATGCTTACCTTTTTGGTTTTTATTAATTCCTAGATGACAGAAGGTGAATTCCGTGTAAATCAAATATTCTTCCCTTCCTTCCGAAACTAATTTCCACTCACAAATCGAGGCAGATACACCTTGTAATTATGCATTTCCAAATATCCCAGAGTACGCCAATGTATATATATAAGTTTCATTATAGTATATATAATATATATATATATCTATTTTGCATACAGGGATATTTTCTTTTAATGGTGTATACAGTTTGGAGGTTAAAAAAAACGTTATTTTTCTACTTTTGGCGCCTGGAGGCACATAAGTATTTCTAAAAATTAAAGTCACATAAATTTAAGTTAAAAATTCTACTGAAATATAAAAAATAAAATATTTTAACAACAAACAATTAAATAATTTGTTATGCATGTATATTTTTAATAAATATATATTTTTTACAAATACATAGAAAACTAGAGAGCTTCTTCTTTTGCGATCGTTTTAATATGTTTCTCCTATTCTATTATAAAAACTTTCAATCTTTATAATAAATTGTATTCATGTCCAGTTTAATTGTAAATTGTAAATTATTAGATTAAATATTGAACTATACGTGTTCGTATGATTTATTTCATTCTTGAGTTTTGTATAATATAATAATATTTTCTTTAGCTCAAATCATTTGTTTGTTTCGTTACATTTGTTAGGGTATTAAATAGTTTTTATAAAAAGCAATTTTTTTTATTTTAAAAATACACTAAATTGTGCGAATATAAATCCTTTTCTCAAAATATAATTATACACGTATACCTATTAGGCATACATACATATTTATAGGTATATAATTTTTTGTTTGTTTTATTTATTTATTTATTTAGTCATAATGTATATTTCCTTCATATAAAATACTGTACACTATATAAGTTATACTAAACCACTAATTAATTTTAGCAATTCTCATTTTTAAATATGTATATTTATTAAATCATCTTCTGCAAGACAATAATTTATGTAATGTTTTTATGTGACTTGGAATAGGGTGCGGCGATTGGGGACCGAAATTTGGTGGGACACGTTCCATACGAATTTTGCTGTTAAACAGCCAACCACAAGCATTGTTCCCATGGGGAAGTTACCTGTCCCTCACCTTATATGTTTGTTGCCATTTTGACTGATTATATGTACTATTAATGTATATAAATCCTGACATCCCCAATCGTTACAATACTCTAAAGCCTTTAGACGGATGATCAATTTGCGGTTATCATTGGGTGAAATAATACAAAATGTTTTTTGCTCTTTTCGTTTTGTTTTGCATAAAAAAGCGCGATACTAATATTAATGTCTTTCATCGTAATAGGAATCATGGCGGCCCAACATCTCACAATTGACTTTATTTTGTTGTGTATTTTTTTTCTTTTGTAAATTACCATCCCTTAAATATTTTTTCTTTCATTATTATTTTTTTAAACTTTAAGCCATACACGTACAATGTGCATTAATGTGTTAATAAATAAGTTAATATAGGTATATTGACAACAATTAATATATATAAGCCAAAATTAATGAAAATTTGACAACAGCGAATTGCTTTTGCTTTTCAATTTGGAAAAATTGTTTGTTATTCGACTTAATAGTCCAGTAATTTTAAACTTTAGTTAACTGTATTTATAATTTAATTATCATTCATTGTAATTATGTACACAAGTCTGAAGCATGATTAATGATTATGTAGAATAATATCTAAAGCCTTATACAATACACAATTTAAAAAATAATTTATCAAAATACGAGCATTTTGTATATATTTATGTTTTTCGATATATGTTATATGTTGTAGCAGTTCCTACATGTTTTTTGTAAATGTTATCCTATCAATTCTATGAAATCAATGTACGCACTACATAGTATACACATATTTAAATTTACATATAATATTTTCCATCACGATAATTATTCATTCAAATTTCACAATAATATAAAGGGAATCATCAAAAATACAAATTTACATAAATATGTTTTTTTTTAGTTAATCAGCATTCACTGGAATTTAAAAGTTTTTGATGTTGTCAAATTGTTTAATATTTTAAGGATTTTAAACTTAATTTCAGACTTAAATACTTGAATGTTATTAAAAATAAAATAAAATACCAATGTCGAGGGTAAAACGTGAAGATGTTGTTACAATATTATGGAAAGCTCAACTTTAACAAAAAAAAAACAATATTAAATAACTAAAAGAATAAAATTTAAAAAAAAGATGAGCTATAAAACTATGTTTTAATTATTTTCAAAGTATTGTTAACATAAATACTTATAAATGAATGTTTTTAATAATGTGTGCACCAATTGTACATAAATTCCTTTTTTTAATAACATTCAAGTATGTAGGATTTCAATGTTCAAAAATTTGATTGACTGGCGACTCCATCATCTTCTCATTTTATTTTTAGTTTTTGATTAATTGTGTGCAATATTAAATTTTATTGGTTGCATAAAAAGCAACTAAAATGAACAAAATGTAAGTGACTCCTTTAATTAAATCACGCACATTTTACCAATTTAACAAACGCTTTTTATTGTGTTTAATGACTAAAAAGCCATTTGCAATTTCCCTTTTTTTATATTACGTCATTTAACGTTTATGTTTCTTTATTTGAGAAATTTTCTTTTAGCGCCAATAAGGCATTCCTTTAACAATATAAATACTGCATATAATTGTACGATATTTTTTATTTATCAGCAGAAATTGAAATCTCTTTAATTGAGTTTGTTTTAAACCTCGGTACAATCAGTAAATAAACAATCCCTCTTATCAATAATTAATTGCACATTTTAGACATTTTATTTTTTTTATTCTTTTAAATATATATTTCAAATTTTGTGTCAATTTTACATTTTTATATAAAACATTTTAACGTTTTTGTCATTCTATCACATAAATGTTCAGGCAATTTATTGTATTTATTGTTTTAAGTTTGTGTTTTCGTTATTTAATGTGCTTTGGAAATGTTGTTACTAAATAGTTGATTTAAATTTATTTATAATAATTGTATTGGACCATTTTTGGGGGGAAAACAACACATTGTGGTTGCTAATGTACTGTACAGTTAGAAAGGCGTATTACTTCTCTTTTTTTTAAATATAAACAACTCTTTGAATGACGGCTTAATTTACAACATGTAATTACGAAGGAGGGCTATGTCATTTTTCAACTTGATCGCGTTCAAATTTTGAATTTAATTTACGAAATTCCATTATTCTTACGAATTAAACATTGTTTAAATGCTTAGTTTTGAATATTTATATGAATAATACATAAAAGGACAAGAAAAGCTAACACTGTAGTCCTTGCATTAAATATTTATTAATTACATAAATTTACAATTAATTTCGAAATTGTGGACCAATTTTCCTGTTACCTATTTTTTAATTAAAAAATTTTTGTCTACTTTCAGAGACAAAACATTATATTCAATGAAAAAATATGTGACCTTTAATTTGTATATATATTAGACAAAAATATTATAGTGGATCAATTTATTTGTATATTTTGTCCTTTGGTTTTATTTATATTGTTATGTTGTCTCCTATAAAAAGGCACGTCGACATACAATTGAAAGAAATCCCACATATAGTGGGAATTTCTTACATCGCAACGTCTTAACTTTAAATATGAAAGGGGAAATATGATATAAACACATCTCTCATTACAGTTAGTTACATTTTTCAATATTTTTGAATTGGTGTTATTTTTTAAATATTCACCATTTACCAGTTTGTTTAAAATCAAAAATAATTTTTAAATTTTCCGTTTGGTTCTAAGATTTAAAAAAATGTTTAGCAAATTAAAGAACAGCACGGAAAACTTAATAAGAATTTTTGCGAAAAACAGCTCTTCGCGAAATAGATAGTTTTGTATCAAAGGTTTGTATAATTACATGTAAAAGTGAATTCGTTTTACGAAAATTAGATTTACCAAAAATTCATATTTTTAAAACACCCTTTAATAAAATGTATAAATTACATCAATTAACCAACGTGCAAAATATGTACACAGTTTTTCTTCTCAGTGTGCCAAACGTAAGGGGTAAAATGTATCTAATTACTGCAATGTACTTCTATTGTGTATCCGATTTGATTTAGATGAATAAAATAAACCCGCGCACCAATTTATGTATGACATTATGGAATTAAATAAAATTTGCTTCGAAAATGGTTATGGTGTTCGTAGAAATCTTTAATAGATGTTGAGAACCTTAAATTGTTTGACCTTGAAATGTTCAGTGTTTTGTGCCGCTTTAACTAACAATACAGTAAACTTTTAAATTGAAAAATTTACAGTTTTGTGACAATAATTTGATCCTAAAATAATGATAGTGCGGACAGAAGATGCTCGAACTGCCAATTATAATTCTGGCCGCTTTTGCCAACCTCCAGGATTTTTTATTCGACGATTATACAATTCCACAGATTCGAATCAACCAAATTATAACATTAACAACTCCTTTTTTACATCTGTATGTGATTGCTCGCTTTGATAATTGAACAAATAACGTTCCACTGGTGACATCTTCATCCGATGATGAGGCAACTTATAATCGGACGAAGATATCATCAGTGGTCATTTGCCCAATTATAAAAGCGAGTAATCACATCCAGGTGTAAAAACGGAGTTGTTAACGTTATAATTTGATGGATTCGTATTTGTGGAATTGTATAAGCGACGAATAAAAAATCCTGGAGGTTGGCAAAAGCGGCCAGAATTATAATTGGAAGTTCGAACATTGTGGCGTCCGCATTAATGATAATAGGTGCATTCATAATTTACCCGGAAAGAAGTGAAAAACGGTTAGTCAAATGGCTATCAACTTTTTAATGCATTTTAGGGACTATACGGACTTCGTTATAAAAACTGTTTTAGTTTTATGAGGGCTCAAACAATTTGTTCATAAAGGTTTTCTAAACAAAACTGCATATACCTCATATCGATAAAAATGATCCTTCTCGATTTAAAGAGATGGACGCACATCCCAGAAATTTTACATAATATGAAAAAAAACATTCTTTCATATAATGATAATTTTTTTTAATGCGAAAAACATTATCAAACACTTCAAGGTCAAAATCTGTAAATTCAAGGTCGTACTATTTATATTTCCGAAAACTTGTTTATTTTACAAAATTTTCTTTCAAGTTATTGTAGCTTTTAATAAGATAAAAAAGTTTACTCAACGAATATCTCGTGGTCAATGCCAAATGGAATTAAAAATTCAAGGCCACAAAAAGGATTGTGTAAACATGGTCAAAACGAATTTAGGTCATCGTGTACCTTATTATTTCGCCTCTACATAAATTATTTTTTTAATTGATACCAAATTGTGCAAAATATTCAATTTATATGAATTGAAAAAAAACAATCACCCATGACTTTTATGTTAAAAGAACAAAAAAACATTGTCGACATCTATAAAACATTCACAAATTATTCCTTGTGTGTAGGACATTCTCATATACATAATAAATTCAGTCTGAGATTCACTCTACATTAAATTAAACCTACGTTGGAAGGGTACTCAAGCCGAAGCTTGGGTGCGACCCAATAACTTCCATGAAGTATATCGATCGCGTTTTACAAAAAAATATACTCGTTTCTACAATATATAGTTTGTAATCTGATTAATAAGATCTTCTGTAACCACTAAACCATTGCAGGCTTTAAGCATCTCTTTGTACACCACCGAAGGTGTCGTAGGTTAAAAATACCTTTTAATTTAAAATAAAAATGTCCATCTTCGATGTGTGCATTTAGATATTAGGAAAACTATTGGACCTCTTCACCTTTCCTAGAAATCGCTCACTTAGGCCATTAGTAATTAATGTTTAGAGAGATTCAGTGGAACATCTGAAAAATAAAGAAAGCACATGAATAAAATTAAGATTTGAAAAAGATCATCGACATACCAGAAGCTGGTTCTTCTTTAATTCTATTCAGTACGTCAAGATCTTCAGTCGAATTCAGATGTGTTGGAATAGGCCCCATTGGCCACGGAATTCCAGCCGCACTGCCTGAATGAAGGTGATGTTGCGATGAGGCGGCTGCAGCTGCACTTAATGACATGGGTGGTGGCGGACCGTAATCTGCACCACCTGCATGTGCACCATAATGCAGCATCGGTAATCGATGATGAGCAGCACTGGCGGCTACCATAGCTGCTGGATAATTCATCCAAACTGATGGTTGACGGTAAGCAGCGGCGGCTGCAGCAGCCGCAGCAGCAGCTGCAGCCGCCGCCGCATACGACACATACGAATATGTGACGGGCGGAAGGAATGAAGTGGAACCAGCCATTGTAGATGTTGGCATTTGCAATGCACCAGTCTCACCACCACTTGTGATGGGCAAATGTGGTGGAGGCAACTCATGCGGTTGCGAGCTCGTTGGTATTACAGATGGCGGATACATGTAGTACATACTGGATGGCGGTGGAGGAGGATGATGCGGCGGATGCGCGGCACCAGCTGACGAAGACGGCGTATGTATGGACGGTGGAGCTGGTGACGGACGGAGCAATGTGGAACTCTGAGTAAGTTGCAATCGATGATGATGTTGGGATGGATGATGGTAGTGTGGGGGATAGTCGCGATCAGTCTCAAATGGTGACTGTCGTTCTGTCGATAATCGATCGTGTTCCTCCATAAGTTTGCGGCCGGTCTCATGCTTCATATTTGGGGAATAGCTCTTGTCATTTAATGATATTGATGACGTTCGGTAGATCGCATCATTTGTGCTCACCTCAATGTTGTTTGGTGAAGAGACTGCTGGCGGTGGCTGTGTTGATTCATATTGTCGCCGTAAAGCTTTTTTTAGCGGAACAGTACGTGGTCCGGGAATTTGAGGCGTTAATGGCGGTGGTTGGGACTGTTCACTGTGACTGCGTGGTGATGACAAATTGCTACTGCCGCACGGCGATGATTCACGCATTTTTTGCATCGACGATGCACCGCCACCAGTTGATCCGTAATGTTGCGGTGACATTTGGGCTGATGAGCTTGCTGGTGAGTATCGTGATGGAGAGTGGTTGCTTGTGGAATGATTCGGTGATGTTCCAATCATGTAACTTGATCGAAAACGATCGGTTGCGGATGAAGGTGGGGACAGAGCGCCAGTTGACGGTGAACAACGAGATGATGTTGAACTAGCCATATACGGATGAAAGCCCGAGGATACAGCAGATGAATTGTATGCTATATTAAAATGTCGATATCGATTGTACGCCAGATCTGGACTAGGACTCAAATCGGGCGATCGTATACGACCTAAGTTGATTGGAGAGTTTGTTAGTGGACTTCTCCGACTGTAAGGATTTTGAATGCTTGGTGATAACGTGGGGGCGTATGGTGGTGAACGCTTACGGCTTGTAAACGCTGATGGAATTGGAACTTTAGAAGTAGTTGAAGATGTCACTGATAAACTATGTTCTGGAGGTATCGGCGATGGATGCATAGATCTAATTTGTTTTGAATCCTCACATCGATTCGACGAGGAATTATGTTTCGAACTTGTATTATTATGGCTTAAAAGCGATGTTATGCTGTAGCTACTAATGGGACGCGAGGCCATGGGTTGAGGTATTGAGATGGCCGTTGATTGCGTTGTCACCGGCAAAGGAATGCTGCTTGTACTAATGCTACTGCTGCAGGGTACAACCATATCGTTTGTACCATTAACCATTGCAGAGGATTTATTTGAATTAGCGGGATGCGGAAAATGTGAAGCACCCGATACAACAGGAGGATTTTGAGTCGCTGATGAAGTAGCAGTCATTTGTGAAGATGTCTTTGAACGCGAACGCTTCATTGTTTGAGAATCTTCGAGTGTAACTTTTTCGAGTTCTCTGAGTATACGTTTCCGCGGTGAGACATGCTGTTGCTGATGTAAATCTAATCGCGATGCATTTGTCATAAATTGATTGACTGTGGATGTAGATACCATTGGATGCGGCTTCGTGTGCTGCCTTAATGGAATTTTATCAATAAGCTTTTGAAGTATAGTGTCTAGTTTTGGCCTTATTGTCTTTGCCTTTTTACACCTAGTTTTAAGTTCATGTTTTAGCGGTTTTTCCGTCTCTTCTTCCATTTTTACATCACTTTCGCTGGGTTCCTTTGTTTCGGTTGCATATCCGTTGACATTGCCATTTCTAACAAACAAACAATTAGCCGCACTCATTGATGCCTCCTGTGGACGTCTCCTTTTTTTGTTCGCCATTTTTAGCCCCATGACAGTCAACTTTTGGAAATTTTCTTTAAAAAACATAAACTGTAACTCCTTGGAGACAGCTTTTCTTGGCGTCGTCTGTTTCCAACAATGATCGCGCTGCCAAGGGGAGGATTGTATTGAACTGTTATCGTCAGAAACTGTTTGAAAAACATACAAAAATTGGTTAACAACAATAATGGCTTTTAAAACACAAAAATATTTGCATTACAACTAAGTGATGTTAAGCTTTCATTCTTGTGGAAGTTGGCTTGATTAGGATTAAGTGGTGGTGCGGTTGGTGGCCAATATGTTTTACGTGGCACAGACACCCATCCCGTCCGCTCCCCTTCTTGCGCTCTCGCCAATTCCAGAATAAATTTTCCATCTGTAAAGAGATTAGAGATTAATAGATACTGAGGTAAGTATTGCGCAAAATTGTGAAAACTCCAAAGCTAAGATTTCTAAAGCCTGTAAAAGATTTAGAGCATAGCAAAAACAATCGAACTTTCTTTGCGGTCTGTTAAGTACAATGCGCTTCGATGCAAAACACCTAAAGTACATTTCGCAAAATGGATTTGTAGCGTTTAAAAAAAAAAAAAAATACAAAAATCGAAAAAATAAATTAAGCTCTAAAAAATTACACTCCGAGTTAATGAATTAAAGCAATTGCATAGAATTTAAAAGACAATAAAAGGATCACCCACGCCCAAAAACAGTCTGAGAATGAACAAACAGAACGAAATTCGACAAACAACAAGAAGGCAAATAAAACAAGTGACAAAATGATATAAAAGATGGAACACAAAAAGATGTGTGAGCGTCTACTTATTGTATCACGTCCGGAAATTTCTAATTCCCGAGATGACAATTATTAACTCGAATTTACTCATATAGTAAGCATATAGGTTTACGTGCATACTTATAATATGTGGTCACACATCATACACGTAGTCACGCTTCTCTTCATTTCAATTAAATGCTTAGGTACATATGAATCTTTAAAAAATAAAAAAACACAAACCTTTAAAAAACTGTAACCGCCCACCAAAGGTTTTTGTACTCGCGCCCATAGCAACTGAGTCCGACGAAGTGCCACCGCCACCACCTCCAGAGCTGCTTATCAACGCCAGCGCATCTAATTTATTATTTTTGTGATCAATGGTGGTGGTCGTTGAAGAACTTCCATTTGAACTGCGACCTACAGCACTAGAACCGTAGCCTAAAAAACCTTGCATTGCAGCAGAAGTTGCCCCACAGTTGTTATTGTTGTTGCCATTAATAGAAGGTGTTATCGTTATACCATTGCGCAGAGACTTCAGGCTGTCGTCATTTGAACTACTCGCCACTTTAGCCGTTAACTGAATAATTGTATTCAGATGGTAGCCCCCTTTTTTAGTGCGATTGGGTGGCGGTTGTTGTTGTTTAAAAGCAGTCAGTTTGTGGTCTTGGCTGCCCGTTAGTATCGATGGATGGCTGTCCACAACATCATCCCCTGCAGACGATGATGTCGCCTTTTTTGGCAACACCACCACCTCCTGGTTAACGCCAGCAGATGGTGGTCTTTCCTCCTGTTGCTCAATTAACATCATCCAGAAGTGTGATTGTGAGAATGATATGGACTACCGGATGGGCGCCTGTCATCAAGCAATGAGCTTAATGTAACCTCAGATCATTACAGTGAATGCCATATTTAAAATTTGTGGTTGCTTCCAAAAAAAGAGACCTGCTCTTTTATTTAAGGGGCTGTCGTTAAATATTATTTGCTCCAATAATACTTGGGAAATGGTTGACGGTTTAAAGTTTAGCGCCAGGCTGTTGGTCTTTGTTGTAGAACTTGGTTGGGTTGCACTTTCTGGCGATGCAATTAAAACACCAATGACCACTAAACTTAATAGTATTCTGATAAATTTACAAGTTTGGATGTCGATAACAATTAGCGCTTACCGCCGTTTTGATAATCAATTTACAGAGTCCTTTGCTTTTATGTATTTCAATTTCAGTTCATTTTGTGCAATTTCAGCATATTTTCAAACTACATTCTTTTAAAGCAATACATGTATAATAACTCACACTCTTTTTCACTTTACAATTCACTTAAATTTTACATTAATAATTATTTATAAAAATATTTTGTTGTAAAACTAAATTTTGGGCTTTAAAAACTTGATAAAAATATTGGTACATATTTTGCACAACTTGACATCTTGAAGACTATTTTGACTTTCTTCCACGTCCTGACAGCACACACTGCAATTCAAAAGGAAAATGACATTAAATCCTTTTTGAAACTATAAGATGGTTTATATAAAACAGATAATTTCTCCCAATTTACATTTTTTAAACTCAAAAATTTAAATATTTTTACATCACGTACACATTCACACACATCCGCATGCATACACATTTTGTACATGTAAAAACCGTTGCATACATTCATATGACGTATGTTCATTTACATGACGGATCACACACATTTGAACAACAATTTTTTAAACATATGAAATTTAACTAATAATCATTTGCAATAAAGCATTACAATTAACTTTATTCTTTCCACATTTGCATAATATTTTCATAAGGAAAATTGTGCTTTTTTTGTTTTTATACTGTGCAGTTTAAATTGCCACAAAACATATGCCAACGCACACTTTAAATCGAATATGCACCTCACAGTATCACACTCGTAGTTCATGCATTCATGTATCCATGTTAGTATGCTGCAGCGATGGTGTGGTGTCACAAAAAAAAAACACACAATTTTAAATCGTCAACGGTGCAAATGCAAAACTATTGACAATCGGATAAAAAATTAAGAATTTAACGGATATGATCAGGTGCAATCGATGCACAATTCAAACCTTATTATAGGCCAACACTAAAAATACAACAATACGAAAGCCGGAAAACTACCAATTTACATACTTTTAAATTATCATTTTCATTTCTTGTACGTTGTAAAACACACATACACACAAGCACTCTATTATGTTGGCATACACGTAAATATACACAACGTCGTTCAAAAAAAATTTCCTTTGCATGATTTTTCAACAATTTCCCAATTTCAACCCACCTCTGCATTCAATAGAAACGAATTTTCCGATTGCTTTGACTTTTCTTCAAGTTGCACACACTTTTTTGGTCCTTACATTAATAACATGCATTCTGTTTCAATTATTTTTCACTAGTTCATTCACACCCAAAAAAATCTCTGTTCACTTTCAGCCATTTTGTTTCTCTGAGATATTTCATATTTTTCTTGTTTTTTTTTCGTTTTTTCGTTTTGTTTTGAGTGATCCCCTTCTCGCATGTCTATTTAATGTGTATATGTACGATTATATATACATATGTGTGTACATGCATATATGTTGAATTTCTCACAATCCAAATTCCGAATCATATATTTTGTTCCTACTGGGATATTTTTTTCCCACCATATCAATTCGTAGGCGCATTTGCGCTGCCTTTTCGTTTCGGTCGGTTTTTCGATGTTCACACATTAAATTACGTTACAAATTACATGCACTTGACTATACACAATACTAAATAATGTTTTAATTTTTATTTTAAATAATTCAAACTAATATTAAACAAGCATACGTAAATTGTTGTAAATAGGTGCACCTATCCTTTTGTAAATAAAATATATAAACTCGCCAGTATGCTGAACGTACGTGTAACAAAATTTCGGTACAATATATACGAAGGGGAAATGAAATTAATGGCCGCGCGCCTAAAGGAGAACGAAAAATATCCCACGTGGTGCAGTTGTTGTGGGAAAATTCCCATGAGCGTGAGAAAATCGTCACGCAGTTTCTCACTCCATGACCACTGAGCTAAAATACAGCGCGCCGCAACTTTTAATAATTGTATGATATATAAATTTGACGCGCAGGTAAAAATATTTACCATAACGACTTTTTGTAAAATACTCAACTTTTTAATTGCATGCCACGCATTTGAATATTTATATAGTAATTTTATTGAAATTCCAAACTTTTAGTTATTAAACACTATCTAACTGCCCATAACAACTGCATATATTGTGCGATCATATAAATGCAATACAGTTGAAGATTCTGTACAGGTATAATACTGAATGGAAGTCCAAAATGCACCTGTTTCCTTGGGAACCAATTCAGAAAAGGACGACTTGTAGATACATATTACTTGCTTAAAGGGGAATAAAATGTTATTTATTCTACCTGAGATGGCGGCACAAATAAGATGCAGGGGATGCAAGAAACAATTGGGATCGGATTAAGGGTATGGGAATTTTTAGTATTTCTCAGGAAATTTAAATACATCCATACATACGTAGTAGATAGAAAATGTATCTGAATGTATTGATGATATTTTATAATGTGCACATAATATTTGTCGTAATAGGTATCGGATATTCTATGTATAGGAATACCAATCTGTAAATGTAGATTTATTTCAAAACGAAGAATTAATAATTATAAGGAGTATTTTACCAATTTTTTAAAAAGTATCGTATTTGGTAAAATATTTTAAAAATATTTTAATTTAATACAAACTAACCGTCAGTTCTAATGAACTATCGAGCTAATTAACAAAATCAAGATCAGGATCGGCCACCCCCCATCTTAACTCCAAGAGAAATCTATTTATCCTTCAGTTTAAATCTTTTAGATCGGTTTTATGTCTCCTTTTGAAGAGAAACTTAATAAATAATTGATTTTATTTACATATTGATATTATATACGTCTTGAAGATTACGGCATTCACTTAGACACCTTTATAGTTTAGACACGATGTCTATGCTTACAGACCATGACCTTGAAATTAAAAATGCTCTTCATAATAAAAGCTTCAATATATACATAATTAAAGTTAATGTGTAATAACTGATAAGTGATAAATAATATAATTAATGAGAAGTATGAAACATTATCTGCACTTAAAGATAATATAATGTTCATTGATATTGATGCGTGCATTGTGCAACGTGCATTGTGCATCCTTATATGTTTGCCAATTCAAATGCAACGGAATTGATTAGTGATTGCGTAAAACGGTATACATGATAAGATTTCCGACGAAAGTTGCACAACAATTAAGTGTCAGCACTTGATAAAAGTGAAATATAAATTTCATCGTTTTCACAAATTAGAAATAAATACAAGACAGGGAGGTAAACCCAATACTCCGTTTAGTTTTGAAATGGTTTTACTTCATCTCCTCTTCATCTTTATGATTCTGGTCAGAAATAAATTAAAAGATGAATGGACGATTCATAAATCATGATGCAAGTCAAAAATTTTTGAATTAACAATGAGTTTGTTAAATTGATGTAAAAAATGAAAAAATTATTTGGAAGATAGTTGTACCAATGTTGTGAATGAAAATGTAAAGTAAAAAAACAAATCATCATAATAAAAAACATTTTTAATTTGTACTCATTTTGTATGGGAAAACATAAATTTTGCTCTCAAATTGTGGAGTTTAGTACTTTAGTGGAGTTTACATTTTTTTCAGATTTTTTAAAGACGAATTCAAAACTAATTTATACAAATATGAAGTGAAATAGAAACGTGTGATTCACTCGATTTATTTTTCTTAGTACCACTTAAGGCGACAATACTGCGTCATTATAGTCATTAAAACAAATAAAATACTCGTCTTATGAAACCCTTAAATTGATAAAAGAGAATTCCTGGTTATTGATTAACCACAGCGGAAGTCTCCCACATTCAGTATCCAACATTATAAAACAAGTCCCACCGTCTTTTGTTTAATTAGTTTATAACCGATCATCAAAGTGAAAAGTTTTAATTAAATCTCATAAATAATAATATGGTTCAATATAATTTATATATAGTTTTCCTTTCAGTATTGTGCATGACAAATGGATTTACAATACGGATTAATAATGCCAACACAAGTGGCAGACCGGGATGCAAAGATCCCACCGAATTAGATAGACTGTGGAGAAACAACAATGATCCTACCAGATACTGGAAGTGTATAGCATTAAATCAGGATGCAGAATGCGTTTTATGTGAATATTCGACTCTTTTTTTGAATTCAGCACAAAAGTGCGTTCCCAGTTCTGAATGGGTGTGGTCACCAACGTTTCGGCCTGTAAGTGAGCCTGTCGTGATATGGAGCTGTTCAGATGGACCAGCGAAACCAATATCCTCTACAACTAAAGTTACAACAGAGACAGTGCCATCAACAACAACAGAAATAGTGACCACAACAGTAAATGAATCAACTACTAAAGAGGTGTCAACATCAGCTACACCAGAAGTGACTACGTCAAATGTGGAAGATGGAAATTCTACCACTACTTCAGAACCAGTAACTGATTCAACTACTGAAGAGGTGTCATCACCAATTACTCCAGAAGTGACTACGTCAAAAGTGGAAAATTTAAATTCTACCACTACTTCAGAACCAGTAACTGATTCAACTACTGAAGAGGTCTCATCACCAACTACTCCAGAAGTGACTACGCCAAATGTGGAAGATGGAAATTCTACCACTACTTCAGAACCAGTAACTGATTCAATTACTGAAGAGGTATCAACATCAGCTACACCAGAAGTGACTACACAAAATGTGGAAGTTGGAAATTCTACCACTACTTCAGAACCAGTAACTGATTCAACTACTGAAGAAGTATCAACATCAGCTACACCAGAAGTGACTACACAAAATGTGGAAGTTGGAAATTCTACCACTACTTCAGAACCAGTAACTGATTCAACTACTGTAGTGGTGTCATCAACAACGACACCAGACGCGACTACACAAAATTTGGAAGATGGAAATTCTACCACTACTTCAGAACCAGTAACTGATTCAACTACTGAAGTGGTATCAACATCAGCTACACCAGAAGTGACTACACAAAATGTGGAAGTTGGAAATTCTACCACTACTTCAGAACCAGTAACTGATTCAACTACTGTAGTGGTGTCAACACCAACGACACCAGACGCGACTACACAAAATGTGGAAGTTGGAAATTCTACCACTACTTCAGAACCAGTAAACGATTCAACTACTGAAGAAGTGTCATCACCAACTACTTCAGAAGTGACTACGCCAAATGCGGAAGATGGAAATTCTACCACTACTTCAGAACCAGTAACTGATTCAACTACTGAAGAGGTGTCAACATCAGCTACACCAGAAGTGACTACGCCAAATGTGGAAGATGGAAATTCTACCACTACTTTAGAACCAGTAACTGATTCAACTACTGAAGAGGTTTCAACATCAGCTACACCAGAAGTGACTACGTCAAATGTGGAGGATGGAAATTCTACCACTACTTCAGAACCAGTAACTGATTCAACTACTGAAGAAGTGTCATCACCAACTACTCCAGAAGTGACTACGCCAAATGTGGAAGATGGAAATTCTACCACTACTTTAGAACCAGTAACTGATTCAACTACTGAAGAGGTATCAACATCAGCTACACCAGAAGTGACTACGCCAATTGTGGAAGATGGAAATTCTACCACTACTTTAGAACCAGTAACTGATTCAACTACTGAAGAAGTGTCATCACCAACTACTCCAGAAGTGACTACGCCAAATGTGGAAGATGGAAATTCTACCACTACTTTAGAACCAGTAACTGATTCAACTACAGAAGAGGTGTCAACATCAGCTACACCAGAAGTGACTACGCCAAATGTGGAAGATGGAAATTCTACCACTACTTTAGAACCAGTAACTGATTCAACTACTGAAGAAGTGTCATCACCAACTACTCCAGAAGTGACTACGCCAAATGTGGAAGATGTAAATTCTACCACTACTTTAGAACCAGTAACTGATTCAACTACTGAAGAGGTGTCATCACCAACTACTCCAGAAGTGACTACACAAAATGTGGAAGATGGAAATTCTACCACTACTTCAGAATCAGTAACTGATTCAACTTCTGAAGAGGTGTCATCACCAACAACAATAGAAGTGACTACACAAAATGTGGAAGATGGAAATTCTACCACTACTTTAGAACCAGTAACTGATTCAACTACTGAAGAGGTATCAACATCAGCTACACCAGAAGTGACTACACAAAATGTGGAAGTTGGAAATTCTACCACTACTTCAGAACCAGTAACTGATTCAACTACTGAAGAAGTGTCATCACCAACTACTCCAGAAGTGACTACGCCAAATGTGGAAAATTTAAATTCTACCACTACTTCAGAACCAGTAACTGATTCAACTACTGAAGAGGTCTCATCACCAACTACTCCAGAAGTGACTACACAAAATGTGGAAGATGGAAATTCTACCACTACTTCAGAATCAGTAACTGATTCAACTTCTGAAGAGGTGTCATCACCAACAACAATAGAAGTGACTACACAAAATGTGGAAGATGGAAATTCTACCACTACTTTAGAACCAGTAACTGATTCAACTACAGAAGAGGTGTCAACATCGGCTACACCAGAAGTGACTACGCCAAATGTGGAAGATGGAAATTCTACCACTACTTTAGAACCAGTAACTGATTCAACTACAGAAGAGGTGTCAACATCAGCTACACCAGAAGTGACTACGCCAAATGTGGAAGATGTAAATTCTACCACTACTTTAGAACCAGTAACTGATTCAACTACTGAAGAGGTGTCATCACCAACTACTCCAGAAGTGACTACACAAAATGTGGAAGATGGAAATTCTACCACTACTTCAGAATCAGTAACTGATTCAACTTCTGAAGAGGTGTCATCACCAACAACAATAGAAGTGACTACACAAAATGTGGAAGATGGAAATTCTACCACTACTTTAGAACCAGTAACTGATTCAACTACTGAAGAGGTATCAACATCAGCTACATCAGAAGTGACTACACAAAATGTGGAAGTTGGAAATTCTACCACTACTTCAGAACCAGTAACTGATTCAACTACTGAAGAAGTGTCATCACCAACTACTCCAGAAGTGACTACGCCAAATGTGGAAAATTTAAATTCTACCACTACTTCAGAACCAGTAACTGATTCAACTACTGAAGAGGTCTCATCACCAACTACTCCAGAAGTGACTACACAAAATGTGGAAGACGGAAATTCTACCACTACTTCAGAATCAGTAACTGATTCAACTTCTGAAGAGGTGTCATCACCAACAACAATAGAAGTGACTACACAAAATGTGGAAGTTGGAAATTCTACCACTACTTCAGAATCAGTAACTGATTCAACTTCTGAAGAGGTGTCATCACCAACAACAATAGAAGTGACTACACAAAATGTGGAAGATGGAAATTCTACCACTACTTTAGAACCAGTAACTGATTCAACTACTGAAGAGGTATCAACATCAGCTACACCAGAAGTGACTACACAAAATGTGGAAGTTGGAAATTCTACCACTACTTCAGAACCAGTAACTGATTCAACTGCTGAAGAAGTGTCATCACCAACTACTCCAGAAGTGACTACGCCAAATGTGGAAGATGGAAATTCTACCACTACTTCAGAACCAGTAACTGATTCAACTACTGAAGAGGTATCAACATCAGCTACACCAGAAGTGACTACGCCAATTGTGGAAGATGGAAATTCTACCACTACTTTAGAACCAGTAACTGATTCAACTACTGAAGTGGTATCAACATCAGCTACACCAGAAGTGACAACACAAAATGTGGAAGTTGGAAATTCTACCACTACTTCAGAACCAGTAACTGATTCAACTACTGTAGTGGTGTCATCACCAACGACACCAGACGCGACTACACAAAATTTGGAAGATGAAAATTCTACCACTACTTCAGAACCAGTAACTGATTCAACTACTGAAGAAGTATCAACATCAGCTACACCAGAAGTGACTACGCCAAATGTGGAAGATGGAAATTCTACCACTACTTCAGAACCAGTAACTGATTCAACTACTGTAATGGTGTCATCACCAACGACACCAGACGCGACTACACAAAATTTGGAAGATGGAAATTCTACCACTACTTCAGAACCAGTAACTGATTCAACTACTGAAGAGGTATCAACATCAGCTACACCAGAAGTGACTACACAAAATGTGGAAGTTGGAAATTCTACCACTACTTCAGAACCAGTAACTGATTCAACTACTGAAGAGGTATCAACATCAGCTACACCAGAAGTGACTACACAAAATGTGGAAGTTGGAAATTCTACCACTACTTCAGAACCAGTAACTGATTCAACTACTGAAGAGGTATCAACATCAGCTACACCAGAAGTGACTACGCCAATTGTGGAAGATGGAAATTCTACCACTACTTTAGAACCAGTAACTGATTCAACTACTGAAGTGTTATCAACATCAGCTACACCAGAAGTGACAACACAAAATGTGGAAGTTGGAAATTCTACCACTACTTCAGAACCAGTAACTGATTCAACTACTGTAGTGGTGTCATCACCAACGACACCAGACGCGACTACACAAAATTTGGAAGATGAAAATTCTACCACTACTTCAGAACCAGTAACTGATTCAACTACTGAAGAAGTATCAACATCAGCTACACCAGAAGTGACTACGCCAAATGTGGAAGATGGAAATTCTACCACTACTTCAGAACCAGTAACTGATTCAACTACTGAAGAAGTGTCATCACCAACTACTCCAGAAGTGACTACGCCAAATGTGGAAGATGGAAATTCTACCACTACTTTAGAACCAGTAACTGATTCAACTACTGAAGAAGTGTCATCACCAACTACTCCAGAAGTGACTTCGCCAAATGTGGAAGATGGAAATTCTACCACTACTTCAGAACCAGTAACTGATTCAACTACTGAAGAAGTGTCATCACCAACTACTCCAGAAGTGACTACGCCAAATGTGGAAGATGGAAATTCTACCACTACATCAGAACCAGTAACTGATTCAACTACTGAAGAAGTGTCATCACCAACTACTCCAGAAGTGACTACGCCAAATGTGGAAGATGGAAATTCTACCACTACTTCAGAACCAGTAACTGATTCAACTACTGAAGAAGTGTCATCACCAACTACTCCAGAAGTGACTACGCAAAATGTGGAAGATGGAAATTCTACCACTACTTCAGAACCAGTAACTGATTCAACTACTGAAGAGGTATCAACATCAGCTACACCAGAAGTGACTACACAAAATGTGGAAGTTGGAAATTCTACCACTACTTCAGAACCAATTACTGATTCAGAAGTGACTACACCAGATGTGGGAGAAGAAGACTCCACCACTACTTCAGAACTTATTACAGATTCAACTACCGAAGAGGTTTCAACATCGACGACACCAGAAGTGACTACACAAAATGTGGAAGATGGAAATTCTACCACTACTTCAGAACCAGTAACTGATTCGACTACTGAAGAGGTATCAACATCAGCCACACCAGAAGTTACTACACAAAATGTGGAAGTTGGAAATTCTACCACTACTTCAGAACCAATTACTGATTCAGAAGTGACTACACCAGATGTGGGAGAAGAAGATTCCACCACTACTTCAGAACTAATTACTGATTCAACTACCGAAGAGGTTTCAACATCGGCGACACCAGAAGTGACCACAGCAGATGTAGAAGAAGAAGATTCTACCACCACTTCAGAAACAATTACTGATTCAACTACTGAAGAGGTGTCAACATCGGCGACGCCAGAAGTGACCATACCAGTTGTGGGAAAAGAAGATTCCACCACTACTTCAGAATCAATTACTGATTCAACTACTGAAGAAGTTCCATTGTCAACGACTGAACCAAATCGAAAAACAACAGAATTCGAAAATGATAAATCATCAGTTTCTGAAATCAAAGAAATGGAATCAGAAACAACAGCATTACCAACAACTACATCCGAATTAGAAATTAACAATGGGAAAAGCAATAATGCGTCTAAAGCAGTTGATACAAAAAGCATTATAAGTATATTAAAGGATTATGTGCTTTTAACGAGCGCCATTCTAGGAATGGAAAAGGAAACTTAATCTGTGTTTCAGATCACAAACAATATTTGTATCAAAAAAAATAGCGTAATGATATAAAAATTTGTAATCTATTGATATTATAAAAACATAATAAATGAATAATCCCGTTTTTTAACATACTCTTTTCTACAACCATGTCATAACAATTTATTTTCACAAAGCCAGATAAAATAGTACTGCAGAAAAGATAAAAATTGAAGATGTTTCTCATAAAGTGATATCAGTCTTAAACGAATCTTTACTCGAGAATGTTATTAAGTGCTAGTGTTGTTGTATGTCTCTTAGTTATTTTTGGGCCGATTACAAATGGACGTCGTATTCACGGCCAGGGTCGCAATCAAAATTCAAGTGGACGACCTGGTTGCAAGCTTCCGGAAGAACTCGATAAGTTATGGAGAAACAACAATGATCCTACAAGATATTGGGTGTGTTCGATATTAAATCGAGATGCCGATTGTGCGTTATGTGCTACTAGTATGATGTTTTCGGATACCCAACAAATATGCATACCTTCTGCAGATTGGGTTTGGACCCATACCTCACCACCACTAAGTGACCCGGATGAGTTATGGACTTGCGCCGAAGGTACAACACTGTCATCAAACACAAATCCAGTTACAGAATCACCGATTGTAACCACAAGCACAAATGTTGAAACAACCACCATTTCCATTGAGACCACCACTCCCGTGTTCACCACTGTTTCTACAAGTACATATCCAACAAATACTGTTTCTCCTACAACACAAACAACTTCAGCAACTACAATTGCACAGAATGTTAGTTCAACGACAGCATCAACAATTTACACATCAACTTCGACCGAAAGTTCAACCACAAACAATACAACTTCTGATACACCAACCACTCATTTGAGTACATTAACAAGTTCAAATATTCCTAGTGAAAATTCTACTACTGAAATGCCGTCTACTCCTTCCGTTACAGACAGTACAATCTCCAAAATACCACCCACTCCTCCTGTACTGTCAACAAGCTCAATACTTAATCCTGAATCCTCTTCTTCTGACAGTACAACTTCCGTTATACCACCAACTCCACCAATTATTCAGAGTACAACTTCGGAAGCACCCACTCCACCTGATTTGACAACGCATTCAATAATTCTTCCTGAATCCTCTTCTTCTGTCAGTGCAACGTCAGAAATTCCACCTACTCCTCCACTTCTTCAGAGTACGACTCCTGAAATACCCACTCCACCTGTTTTGTCAACGAGTTCCACAATTAATCTTGAATCCTCTTCTTCTGTCAGTGCAACGTCAGAAATACCACCTACTCCTCCACTCATTCAGAGTACAACTTGGGAAGTACCCACTCCACCGGTTTTGACAACGAGTTCAATAATTCTTCCTGAATCCACTCCTTCTGTCAGTGCAACATCAGAACTATCACCTACTCCCCCACTTATTCAGAATACAACTTCTGAAATACCCACTCCAACTGTTTTTTCAACGAGTTCAATAATTCCTACTGAGTCCTCTTCTTCTGTCAGTGCAACTTCAGAAACACCACTAACTTCTCCACTTTTTCCCAGTACATCTTCTGAAATACCCACTACTGAATCCTCTTCTTCTGTCAGCACAACTTCTGAATTATCAGTCACTCCTCCTTATATCATAAGTTCACTTACCCCTATTGAAAGCTCTACTTCCAAAAGTACGACTTCTTCAATTTTATCGACAATCTCAACCAGTACAATTTATCCCAATTCCAATGAAACAACGGAGATTCCAACATTATCATCAAACAATAGTGAATCAACCACTTTAGCTTCATCGACCGTTCATGTAAATGAAACTGACTCCAACTCATCCGAAATTGAAATCAATGTGTCAAATGAGTATATCGAGGAATTCTTTAACAACCAATCTTCATCCATCGAAAATACGTATACTGAAATTAGTGAATTGCCAGAAGATAACTTGGATGGAACAACAGAATCTTCAGATTCTTTAGAAAATAAATACGAGCAACAAACACCAATTCCTAAAACTACAATCCCCCACGAGACAATAGACGCATTTCGTAAAAATTTTGAGAGCTCGAGCAGTGAAAATTCAAATAGTTCAAAATCATCATTATCATTTAGTGGGAATTCAAGTAATTTCAATGAATCACTCTCAGAAGAATCCAGTGGCTACGAGAGCATCTTGATTATGTGGCCATAATCAACAATATGCCCAAATATTACTAATTACAGTAAGCTCAAATTTTATTTGTTTTTTAATGACGACGTGAAGTATTTTAATTGTCTTTATCTTAATTCTTTATTCCTGACGTCAAGTGCCAAAGCATACATTCGAATGTTATCTCAAAATTTAAGAAGTTTACAAATAAAAAATTACGCATAAATCAGGCGAAACAAACAGTTATAATTTTTTGTTTTTATCGTAAATTTTTTTTTTTTATGAAAAGTACCAAGTAAACCAAACACAGGGATTCGAGTTGGTCATGTCGACAAAATCCAGTTTTCTTTAAAGGTTTCCATGCCACGTGATTCTATTCCAATCCTATTTTGTTCAAATTAATCCTTCATGGTTCAAATTAATATGGGAAGAAACTACGTAAGACATGAAACGGACCTAATTTTAAATGTAAATTAAGATAAAGTACCAGATAATTATGAAATTGGATTTTATTTTATATTCAAAATGTATGTACTATATACCCATAGTCCATAATATATATTTAATTAAAGTAGAGTAGAAATTTAGGACTGTGTGTACAAGCTGGCAGCAAAAACGATGTCCCGCTTGATAGCATTCGAAGCCTCTTCCATTTTACTTTGTAATGATGAGTTTCCGATTATTCGTGCTGCATCCTTGACATCACGCAGAGTCTCCACGAGTTGTTGTATACATCGTACAATAATTCCTTCTTGGACATCAGTAAGTTTCATAATTTCAGCGAATGGCTACATTTAAAATAGAATTGGTTTAATTCGAATTTTTTCAAATATGAGTGGGTATATGATACCTTATTGTTAGCCCACTGATAAACAACTTCAACCAATCCAAAATTAAGCCTATCCATGGCAATAAAATCATCCTCAGATCCAACATCATACTTGTTCTCAACATCAGAGACAGTTTTGTCGATGCGAATAATTTCCTCAATGTGCTATAAAAAAAAAGAGATAGCGCAACAAAATTTGTTTATCGTAAATTGGAAGCCATTATAAATTTTGATAATTACCACTTTCATTTCTGCTGATGGTGGGGTTTCATCTTCAGTCTTCGCTTGAAAAACCAAACTTGAAAGCAGTGCTGCAATTTCAGAAGGCTCTAGATCTGTAAAAACATTTCGGAAAACCAGTTCCGTAATGACCAACTCATTGGATCCCATTTCACATGCCACTCTTCCCTTCATTGTTACTAAAAAAAAGAAGGATTTAGACGACTTATCATATCTTCAATAAAAAAAATGGTTACCTTCCAAAAGATCATCAATGTATTTCAGTTCTTTGAGAACACTTAATTTTTTCTGATAATCCGGGTTAAGCGATAAACTATCCTTGGACAGTTTAAACTTCAGCTCTTCCCGTTTACGTTCCAGATGCATCCGATCAAACACAAAAGCAAATTCTTGCTCAAAATTTGCAATATTAGTACTTGGCAAAATCTGCTGAAGTCGAGCTTCTAATTCACCAAGTTTAATACGCTGTTGAATAAGGTTGCTACCTTTGCCCATAGTTATAGTGAGTTCACCACGAAGATTAACCAACTCCAGCTTAGTTTTTCCCGATATAACAGCATTGCTTAAAGCACTTAATTCAGCAACCGTGTTAACAACTGTGGGAGTGGGTGCGGAGTCACGGAATCGCGGCAACTGTCGTTGCTCCCAATTTTGGATTATTTTAGATGATTCCACTTTTATTTTTGTCATGGTGATCTCAACAATATCGACCGATTTTAAACTTAAAATAGTGTGACCTCCGATTCCATCTGGAATGAAATTCTTATACCTTGGTGTCAAGGAGACCATGCGATGCCAAAGGTTGCCACGATTTAATGGTTTCTTCTTCACTGATTCGTCTAACTACATAAATGAGCAAAGTGTTTAGATATTGAAGAAAAATAATGAATAAGGAGCTAGATTGATTTACCTTAAGATCCGCAAAATCTAAATCCTCCGTGGAAGCTGTTTGAGCATGATCTAAAACTAATACTTTATAAACCGATTCCTTTTTAGAGCTTGTAGCGACCGACAACAGGAGGCCAAGCTTGTTGTAATGACGATCGTGTGTAATTATGACGACTCTACCCGGTTCTAAAAGTTTTGCGATTTTCGGTTGCGACAGCAGATCAACCTTTAAGTCATAGGAAGCATTTTAAAAATATTAATTAAACATTTAAAAAAATTATAGTTACCATAATCCCATCGATAGCGTAAATGTATTCAACAGAAGCATCAAAAAACTGACACAGTGGCAGCATGTAATCTCCAAGTTCCGGCAGAGTAGATATTTCATCTTCCGCTTTTTTCAACTGGGCCTTGTGCTCTGGAATTTTAGCCTGATACCAAAATTCTTTAAAACTATGCGACATAATGTCTTGAACAGAAACATTATCGACGCGAAGCAAATTTAAAATCATTGCGTATGTCAATCGAAAGCGTGACTCTAAACTTTCTGGTTGTCCCAGAATCATATTTCTTAATAAATATTCTTCAGGGACGTTAGTTTTGCACACCAAAATTACAGTTCCTGTTTTATCTAGACCACGACGACCCGCACGACCGGCCATCTGAATGTACTCAGCTGATCGCAACATTCGCGACTTCATTCCATCGAATTTTGTATGCGCATCAAAAATGACTGTACGTGCCGGCATATTAACACCCATGGCGAATGTTTCAGTGGCAAATAATAATTTGACGTATCCTTCTTGAAACAACATCTCAACGATTTCCTTGAGGATTGGCAAAATACCACTGTGATGAACGCCAATACCACGCTTCAGTGAGTCCTGCAATGTCATCACTTGTGGAAGTTCACGATCTGGCGGCTTGAGTCGCTGCAGACATTTTTGGAAGAATAAATGAACATGATTTTTTTGTTTGGCTGTATTCAAATCTTTAGAAGCGAGAGCTGCCAAATTTCGATCGCACCTGTTGCGCGACAATGTAAACGCAACCATTGGTAGTTTATCGTTGTCTTTGAGATATCCAATCAGCGAATTCCACATTGTTTTCTCTTGATTGTGTCCCAAATTTCCACCTTTTTGTGTGTGCAGTGTCTTGCCCTGTGGTGCTTTAGACTTTTCCAATGCCTTATTGTAATTACCTGACAGAAATTGACTATTTTCATCAACAATTAAATACATGCTATCTTTATTTTTTGCTCCAGAGCAAACATACAAATGATGCATCAACGGAACTGGACGTTTGGCTGTACAAATCACATAAACTTTTTTCTTTTTAATATGTCCGACCCAGTTCGCAAACTCAAGTGTATTGGGAACTGTCGCACTTAACATGATTATAGTGACATGATCAGGCAGTAGGATAAGAACTTCTTCCCAAACATGCCCACGATGCGCATCATTAATGTAGTGAACTTCATCGAGGATAACAAATTCCAAATCTCTTGTTACATCACTACCACAATACAACATGGACTTTAGAATTTCGGTAGTCATAATCAAACAGGTGGATGTGGGATCTATTTGCAAATCTCCCGTGATGAGTCCAACATCTTTAAAAACTTTCTTAAAGTCACGATATTTCTGATTGGACAATGCTTTGATTGGTGACGTGTAAATGGCTCGTGTCATGTGCTTCATGGATAACGCAATCGCGTACTCAGCGACCACGGTTTTACCAGCTGATGTATGTGCAGCCACAAAAACATGACTGTGCTCTTCCAACTTGAGGACAGCTTGTTTTTGAAATGTGTCTAACTCAAATGCAAACGTGTGTGCTGGTTCCGGAAGTCTTTCTTCAAAATCCAAAACTGGTTTTTGCACATCAATCACTTCCGCCCACTCCGTATTCCTCAGTTTATTAGTGGGGGTTTTGGCTATGTTCAACACAGGAGCAGTTTTCAACTCTTCCAGAATATCTAAATTTTTGTTATCAAAATTTACAGATGGCTTCTCTGTGACGTTAGTCGCATCAGTTTGTTGAGTTTCCCTTCGCCACAATTGTAATATTTCATTATCGTCAGCCACAATGGACTGAAGATCAACGTTATGATCAAGTTCTGTGACGACAGATGGACGACTGCGTTTTGTATTATCATCAAGATTATCGAAATCAATGCCATCAGGTAGACCCGGCGCTTGAACAAGTAGGTCATTTTCGAAATCACAACCGTCCAAACTTGTTGTGGTCTTTTGGGAGTCGGGCTCTTCAAATCCACCCGGCCAAAAGGGATAGTTCATAGCAGAGCCGCGTGTTGCGTCACTGGGTACATTTGGAGCTCGATTAAGAGACATTGAATTTTGGGAGTTGCATCCGGCATCCCGAATTGAAGCCTCAATGAACTCCAATATTTCGCCGGTACGTTCATCACGTTTGGGAATAATTGTACTTCCTGCTGGACATGGGGATAGTTTGAATAATCGATCAATATTCGGTATACGTGGGAGCACATATGGGTCTGGCTCGTGAAGAGGAATTTGTGGATTTAGAACATAATCCCGCAGTAATTGTTGCGGGTCGTCCAGTATTTCGGGACATTGCGTCCACCAATTTGGCTGCAATTTATTTATAAACAATTATATTTTATTCATTATAGCTTGAACAATATATGAAATCAATATTTACATCTATAGACATTTAAATGGTACCCCAAAACTTCTACAACTACAATTTAATTTTCTTATTTATTTCTTAATTAAACTGGACGGCTGCTGGCATCCTCTTTCAAAATATGTATAAAGATTCCGGTATATATTCATGGAAACCGCACTCCACAGCTGTAAAAACTACAATTCTGCAAAATGACATATGGATTTAACATATATATATGTAAATTTTGAACGTACCATTTTTTTCCGAATCCCGAATAAGATTATGAAGATTTATATATCCAATTGGTGTAAGGACAGGGTGACTAATAATGATTGAAATGTACACATATACTCGATTCAATTTTTTATTACTTGAATAAAGCAATCATGGTAGGTGGTAGGTACCGGAAGATTTTGTTTCAGAAATTTCTGGTTGTCTGTTGTCAGTATTATAATATAAATTTTAAAAATAATTCTAAAATCTATTGAAATGACTACAAATCCAGCGATATGTATGTCCGAAAGGGTGATTGCCAAATTGCTAGAATATCTGAAGAAGCGATCCAAGAGATTGAACGGCAACAAAATTTTCTCATCAGTTTATCTAATATACACCAAATGGGTAGAAGTGGCTGACTTTAATAAAATAACTGCTGGCCATTTGGGATATTATTATGCAGCAAATCATGGCTTATTTGTGGATAATGATTACATTTCGCAGAAAAAGGAAAAGCACATTCAAAGACTCAATCAACAGTTGCAAACTTGTAATACTTTGGAACCAAAATCCATTTTACCATTGTTGAAAGTGGAATTAGAAGAAGTCTCCAAGTTGCTAGAAAAGGATATTAGTGACTATGAACGGCAAATGCAGTGTGTTGTACAACAAACGTACACTTTGAAGACAATCGTGGATATACAAAATGTTTACGATAGAATTAATTACGTTTTACATGAAGCCCTTATGAACGTCAAAAATTTTGAAAAATACCTCACTGAAGACAATGTCAAAGCCATTTCGCAAAAAATTTATGAAAACGCCATCGAACAAATTAATAACTATTCAATATTATAGTTAGTTTTTTAATGTAATATAACAAAAAAGATGTATTTTAATAAAAAATAAATAAATTAACACATTAATAAAATATCTTAATAACAAAAAAAAATTTAAAGTTTCTAATTTAAAAATAATTAGATCGCTTGTTCCACAACCACTGAATTATATAAACTAAATAAATACTTCCTTTCCTAAATTTCTTGGCGACTCAATTTATAAATTGTTTTCAACCACCAAAAAGAGTAAAAACATATTGCAACTAATTCTAATTTAATCTTACTGATTTGTACTTAAAAATTAGGAGCACCAAAGTGCATCCATTTGGCACTTCTCAAAGAACCATCTTGTAATGAGCTGATTTTTATTCGACAATGTAAGTAGTTCATCCTCATTCAATTGACTACCTTGCTTTACAGGTGCTGGAAATATTCGCTTAGTGTCCCCACGGAAAATGTGTTCCCGATAAGCCTCATGAATATCGAGCAAATCATCAGAAGATAAACATGATCGACATAATCTACACTGGACAGGTGTGCACGATTCAGTGCATGGCAATTCCGAACACTGGAGGGAGTTCACCATAATATTTTTATCAGTGGATACCATTTTTTCTGTTGTTGATGATCTACATAATTCAATGAGAAAAATATGGAAAATTGTTATTTGTTCAAAATATAATAAAATGAATAAAACTAACCGTTTCTCAAAAGACTCTCTATCCAAGGATGTTCCAACTCCCACTAAATTTAAAAGATGAAATATAACTTGTTCGTAGAGTAACATATTAGGCTGATAATGTGCAGATGATAAGTTTGGACTCATGTTAGCTTCCATGAGTGATACATTCAAATCGTTATCAATAACGAGATCAAACCGCATCATTTCAAAGAAATTTCGCTTGGAAGGAAAACGTTTCATCTGGAATGTGTATCAATGATTAATTAGGTATGCAACTTTTTTTGTTAATCCTACTCACGGAATTCACAATAAGTGGTTCTTTAGATTTCACAGCCAATCGAATAGCATCTTCTACTTGCTCCCAAATCACAGATGGGTTTTGGCCCCTTTTCATTATGTAGGCATTAAACGAATCCCGCATTCCGTAACCCAGGCCGGTATAAAGTTGTGCAAGAGACGGCACCTCCCATGTCGGTAAATAATCATCGCCCACAATGTATTTCTCCACATTGGATGCATCGAATGGATGATACTTAACGGAGCAATACCGAAATAGTACATCACCATTGTAAATGTATAACCGCAATGGATCAACTGATGTGATAATTGTGTAAACACCAATATCGAATTTATGTCCGTCCACAAGCAATGGATTGTCCACGTACTCCTGAATAAAAGAGTCATTGTTTGTGTAATCAATTTGAGTGATATTTCGAATGTGAATGTGACGATGTTGATTGTGTTTCTGAACAAACAGCTTGTCCGGATTGGCAGAAACGTATGCTTTAAATTTGTCAGCGTCTGCGGGCAACTTAAATGCTTTTGGAATGTATTTAAGGTCGGTGGTGGAGAGATCCACTTTGTTCGTCAAAAAACCACATCCGGGAAAGTGATTTACTTTTTGGTGTCGCTTGAGATTATGCAAACGGGGTGACAACAGTCTAAAGGGATAATCGTGCGCCCACAATAAGTCCCATTCAGTTGAATCATTTGATACTCGTTCGATTCCCAGGCGCTGCAAAACAGCAAACACATGACGCAAGTGACTTTCATCGGCACTGCGGCCGTATGACCAGAATTTTGGTTTTTCTGATTTTTCAGCATTTTCTGATGAATGAGAACATTCTCCTGAAGGTATTGCTAAAGTGCTGGCACATATTTTTTGGATTCTTTCTTGAATTATGGTGCTTGGGAGTGTTTGAATTAATACTGAGATCAGGATAGTGATGGTGACCAATAAAACTTGGCCCCGTTTTGTTCGCAGATCAAAAAATGAATGAGATTCGCTGTTTTTTTCATTTTCTGGTCCCACTTTGTCTTGGTTACTCTGTAATGATTTTTTTGTAATGATTTTTGTGTGAATATGATTAAAATTCATGGCAAGTACCTGTTTCGTCTTTGTTGCTGCTTCTTCAGATTTCGTTTTTGTATTGTTGGTCATTTTATTTATAAATCCAATTTTGGGTCATCGATTTTACCACTTTATAATTAACTAACTTGGAAAATAGTAATATTAAATTGTAACAAATAAAAACTTTGTTCACACGGTTAAATCAAAATTGTAATTTGTGTACACAATAAGTCTTAACATTCCACAGCCCACAGGTTACAATCTTGAATCTACCACTTACCATTAAGTTATACAAATACACCTCCGAACTTGATTCTTCTACGTGCACAAGCCACTTCTCACATTTCGATATATTCGGCTACATCTGCAAGTCGAATGTATATATAAAGAATAAATTATACATACATACATGGATCACGGATGCGATCTTCAATTGTGTCTCCAATAATTTCTAATGTACTCTTCCAGGTGAATGTGTAAATCTTATTTGTCTGCATTTTGATGTTTATTGGCTCTAGAGACTAGCATCTACCGACTAGGCACTAGTACGCTAGCAGTTAGCGCCTGCAATTTCACAAATCACATCTTCACAAAATTCCACAATTTGGAAGCCGATGGCAAAATTTTGGACAAATAATTTTATTTTACACTTTAATTATTCTGCTTTAGGCTCTTATTCGATATGCGTAGATTATGGCTTACGGGTAGGGCGCCTAATAGTCAAAGGATTAAGGACCGTGTGCACTAGCCTTTATTATTTTGATATATATATATAGTATCTGTCATTTGTCATTGTGACATTTGGGAATGTTTTCATTTTTTAAAACGCATGTGTTTTCGATTAATTGAGCTGCCGGCACCGTGTGTTTCCTACATTTAATTTATGTTATCAGCATTTAAAAACATTAAGTTAACATGTTTTACCTAATTGGTCTAGGATTGGGCGACCCCAAAGATATAACAGTCAAAGGCCTGGAAATAATAAAACAATGTGACCGGGTGTACCTGGAGGCGTACACATCCATCCTGACGTGTGGACAAGAAGCATTGGTATAATGTCGAATCCTAATATGCATTAGTCATTTTAATCAGAAAATTATGTTAATTTGATTGTAGGAAGCATTTTATGGTCGTCCTCTTATCATTGCTGATCGAGAACTAGTCGAACAAGGTGCAGATACAATAATTGAAGGCAGCGACACTCAAGATATTGCATTTTTGGTGGTTGGAGATCCCTTTGGCGCCACAACACACACTGATCTTTTTCTTCGTGCGAAGGAGAAAGGATTTAACATTGAAGTTGTCCACAATGCGTCTATTATGAATGCGGTTGGATGTTGCGGCCTTCAGTTGTACAGTTTTGGAGAAACAATTTCTATACCATATTGGAGTGACACTTGGAAGCCAGATAGCTTTTATGATAAAATAAAAGTAAATCGCGTCAACAACTTCCACACATTGTGTCTTTTGGGTACATAGAGTAATAAGATCAATACTTGCTTTATATAACTTACTTTTTTTTTAGACATTCGTGTAAAGGAACCCACTTTGGAGTCACTTATGAAAAAGAAGCGCGAATATCAGCCACCCAGATTTATGTCGGTCAGTGAGGCAGCAGATCAGTTAGTGCAAATTGTTGCGAAAAAACGTGAGGAAGGTATTGCAGAGGAAGATTTGGCATTCACTGAAAGTTCCGCAGTTGTGGGTGTGGTGCGTGTTGGCCACAAGACTCAGTCAATTGTTGTATCTAGCCTAATTGGAATGTCGAAAACGGATATGGGACCTCCGTTGCATTCTCTGGTTATTCCGTCGAAATCATTGCATCCACTGGAAATTGAATACTTGCAGCAATTTTGTAAAACGAAAATTGAAGACATCATTGGCAACTAACAAACTTATAGCATTTGGTATTTTAAGAACGCCTTCACTTTTTTAAAAAGCCGTTAAGCTGGAAACTGATAATTTAAATAAAGTTTTACAATTTAAATCTTTTTTGGTTAATAAGAGTTTTTATTTTATGTTGTACTTTAAGCATATTAATATTGTGACATGATTTAATCATTGTGGGCTGTAATATTCTGTGGAAAAATCATTCTCATGAAAAAGGTAAATGAATATTAAAATGAATTTATGATCTAGTGGAATGAACAAAAATTAATATTTTACAAAAAAAATTGATCCTGGCTTTTTGAAATAATAAAAAAAACACTTGTTAAAAATTAATTAGATCTTATTATGGCACCTCTCGTGTTTCCGTCGATTAGAATCACGCAAATATTCTGTAAATAATTACCATTAATAATAATCATTAAAAACTGAGTTTTGAATTTGCCGTTCCAGCGATGGTATATAAATAATTGAACCACGAAACACACGTTTAGTTTGTGTAAACATTTTTTGTAAGTATAATGTTACAAGTTCGTTTTTTGGTTCTCATTTTGTTCATTAAATTAGCTTACAGTGAGGTAAGTGCAACACCATAATAATTATTTTACAACAATTAGCAGTTTTTTGTTAAAGGTTGATGTATTTTTCGATCGGTTGGAAGTAATCAATGGAACTGACAAATGGAGCGCAGACATCAAAAAAATCGGCCCAACATCGTTTCTTGTGAATGCTCAAGCCAATTCCGCCCATAACATGGACAACACTTGGAAAGTGAGTGATTAATGATGAATTTTTCATAATTTTTATGTCTGTTATTGGATTTTTTTTTAATATGTTCAATTAATTCAGATTAATGTGGCAGTGTATCGGAGTGACACTAAAGATGGCCCATACGAAAAGCAAATACAACTACCGGAAACTGGAGTTTGTCAGTTCCTAAAAAAATTTTACAAAAAACACTTGTATGATTCAATTAAAGATTACTCCAATATGCCGCACTTTGACACATGCCCAGTTCCTCCAATGGATTATTATATTAAAGACTGTCCTTTTGATGTGGAAAAAATGAAGAACGTACTTAGTGCTGGTTATGTTTACATTAACGTTTATGCAATACATGAAGATGTTTCTAAGTGGTTTCTGCAAATCTATGGCCACGTCACTAAGAATTCTTGAAATAGTTCCAAATAATTGTCATGTTCATTTACTGAATAAATATCAATTGATAATTACAAATAAATTATGTGCACGTCTTAAATGCTTTCTAATTTAATTTTTGAAATGATTTGTCGTATCAATTGAAATTTTTCTTTTTAGAAAACAGTTTTCTTCGATATTATTTATTTTAACTGCTCATTATTTTTGATACAGAGGTCATGTTGATGTCTCGAAAACACATTGCCATATTATATAGTTTACCCAGCATGGTGTCTTTGGTTTTCGAAACAACAACATGATCCCAAAGTAGCCACTAATTAAATTAAATGAATCAGAATCAATAGGTCTCTTTCAATTTTAATTGTGGAGTTGTGCTGATGAATCTTTGTAATATGAATACACATTTTGAGAAGAGGGTATTTTAGGAAATGTAATCCACTTGCTCGAGTATTTTGGTTTAATTATTTCATTAATTTGTTTCAAAAATGCGAAACGTTGCATTAATTATTGTATTAACATAAAATAAAATTAGGTAAAATTAGGCAAAAACGTTAACGAAAATTAATTATTTACAATTAAATAAAAAGGAATAATAAATTAAATGTGTGATAATCAAGAAGAATGATAGAAAACAAGATTGAGCCCACCTAAGTTTCAAGCTGGTTTTCGCTGGTTTACGTCACGAGATAGTTTTTGCTTTGTTGAAGTGTATCGTTTGTACAGTTTGTTCACTTTATTATAAGTATCGCGTGACGTCAGAAAAAAAATCAAACGTGTGCAATAAGTAATCTGTATTATTCTATTATTCTTGTTTAAAATGTTTAAAAATAATATCTCTTTGATACACATGCCAGTTCCTAATGGACATTGGACACATCCTCGATTCCAGTATTACACATTAGACACACGTGGAATTATTAGCGTGACTATTAATCATGATGGGCTTCAATTTAATAGATTAAATTGACTAATTAATAAATATTATTATATAAATTTAGATATTTTATATAATAAATATTTGTCTCAATTATTTAACAGTAACATCCCCATAATATTCCTTCAATCGCTTAAAAATGTTTCCATTGTTTGGTTTAATATTGTTAGTGACTATAGCAGAAGGATTGGATATACATTTTGAGAGTTTACAGGCGACGCCTGGTTACCCAAAACAAGACAAGGTTGTAATAAATAAAGCTTTTGTTAAAAAATTTAACCGAACAGCATATGCCATTACACTTGATATGGATTTTAATGTTGAGTTAGATGACAAAGTTCAGGTTCGTATAGTGTTATATAATTACAAATTATAACTATATTTAAATCTGAAATTCTAATTCTTTACGTTTACTACAGATATACGTTGATTTTTATCACAGTAGATTGCGAAATAGTCAGTACACTAAATCGCCAGTAAAAATAAACCCAATGCTAGTTTGCGAATATTTCAAACAAGATATTTATAAAAAGATGATAATGCCCGACATGATGAAATTGTCCAATTTTCCTGCCCCTGGAGCGGATCCGTGTCCAATGGAAAACGTATTTTCGCATTTAAAACAAACTTATCAGATAATAATATATTATTTTCAATTAAATTTAGGGGAACTACTATGTAAATGGATACATAGTAAATTCGGAGAGGATCCCAAAAGTTTTGACTGGAGGCCTTTGGAAGGGAATTTGGACATTTACTTATGAAAAAAATCCTTTTTTTGGAATTGAAATAATTTCAAATGTTGTAAATTGATAGAAACTAAATCCTGTAATTGGAAACAAATTTTTGTGCCTTTATTGTTGAATTAAAACGTATACAAATATAAAAACTAATTTTTCCAGACGTCTTTTTTTGGACTGAGATGGTCTTAAAACGTGTTGATGCATTATTAACTAATTATTATTTTTATTTAGAATGCAATTAATTGTATAACAATTCGCCACTTCCATTATGTTATTTGTAATGGGTTTATAAAAATAATAAAATTAAAATAATGAACACAAAATCAACTTAAAAAAAATCGTTGTACAAAAAAAGTTTAGACTAAATCAACAAATTCTCGCGTGCAGTTAAATATAGTTAAGCGAAAAATTGATTTTCATCAAGATATAAATGGTCAATAAAATTACTTTGTGGAATAATTCTATAAATTGAATGATTAGCGTGACTATTAAACAGTAACATTCCATTCCCGCAGTACTTACTGAATCACTTAATAGAGATGTGTTCTTTGTTGACTTTAATATTGTTAGTGACACTTGCTGAAGGGTTAGAGGTTAATTTTGAGAGTTTGAAAATACTGCCTGATTATCCTAAGCAAGACAAAATTGTAATCAATAAGGCTTTTGTTAAGAAATTTAACCGAACAACATATGCTCTAACAATTGATGTTGATATTAACGTCGAGTTAGATGACAAAGTTCAGGTGCGTAAATAAATGTGATAAAATATTCTCAGGTTTTATTATTAACTATATTCAATCATTTTGGTTAATAGATATACGCTGATATCTACCATAGCAGACTGCGAAATAGTCAGTACTCTAAATCGCCAGCAAAAATAGACCCAATGCTTTTATGCGAGTTTTTCAAAAACGAAATCTATACAAGTATGGTAAAACCGGATTTAAATGAAAATTCCAATCTTCCAAAAGGAGATGGAGATCCATGCCCTATGAAAAACGTTTGTTTTATTTTAGCACATTAAAAACAAGCAAATATTCTAATATTTAAAAAAAATTTAATTTAGGGGCACTACTATGCAAATGAATTCATGTTGAATGCAAAGAGGCTTCCAAAATTTTTGATTGAAGGACTTTGGAAAGGAGACTTCATTTTTACTTATGAAAAAAATCCACTTACAGGATTCCAAGTAATTGCAAATATCATAAATTGACTTTATCCTTATAAAACATCAGTGAGTTTTAAACCAAATAGTTCCTTGTGTAATTAAATATTTTACAGTTGTATGATTAAAGATTTGTAGTTTTAAAAGCAATAAAAAAGATTTTGGTAGGTTAAAGTATACTACATTTATTTAAATTACAGAATTCAGTTCATTGCATCATTTCCAAAAACGTTAACAACCAATTCGCTCCCCATAATTTTGATATTTTCATAATACAAGAAAACTTCAATTTTCCAGAGCCCACTTGAAATATACTGTGGTAACTGATTTCCATTCAGAATTAAGTTTCGTACGAAATAAAAACCCTAAGGAAGCCAGAACATTAAGACACTGCAAAATATGTATATTTATTGAATCCACAATAATTTACCTTTTTCATTGGGCAAGTATTTTCGCCCTCAACATATTGCTGAAAATTTGAGACATTTTTCATTTCATTCATAATATGATCTCTGTATGTGCTGGAATTAAGGAATTCACAAACCGCTGTCGAAGCAATGTGCGCAGCGGATTTACTATATTGGCTATTCCTCAATCGGCTATGAAACAGTTCCATCGTCATCTTAATAACAAATAAAGTATGTATTGTAATAATTAATAATGTTGTAATTTTAGGGTTTCAATATTCTTACTGTCACTTTCCCATCAAAGTCCTGTAACGCGTCCATTTCAAATGTAAGGCCATACATTGATCTGTTTAGCTTTTTCACAAACGCATTTTGGACTTTGATAATATTTTGATCATCAATATCCGGGATAACATTGAAGCTTTCAAAATTAACTTCCAACTCATTTTCTTTGCTTAAAATATCGTAAACACACAAAAAGATGATAAAATAGGTGAAACAAGTCATAATTTTATTAAAGCAAAAGTTAAAATGATCTGTTATTACAAAGGAGCTCTCGTTATTAAGCTATTTGCGAATTTGTTAAAACACTAAAAGAATGTAACCGGAAGTATGTGGCGGAAAAGGCGTTTTATTACAAAAACTGGTTATATATTAACTTACAGATGGATGAAAGATGGTAGACACGCGCGAATTAATTTACTTTTTGGATCAAGTGCAATCAGCAATGTGCATTTTGAGTTCGTAGTTCACTGCTTATTTTTATGTGGGAACTGCTGTAGCTGTGTGACTAGCTTAAAATGTATTTTTGTAATTTAAAAAAAGTCCTCTTTCCGACTTTGCGGTTCTTCGCGAAACGCGTTAGCCGATTCAGCGAATACAAGCTGTTCATTTTTCGGTTGTTAAATTTTTCTGTCTTAATTTCGTAAACATTATTTTTGAAAAAATTCATTTGGTTGGCAGATAACCATCACTATCACTTTCTTATAATCCTTTAGACATTTCTGACGCTGATAATATTTTATGATCACGTCAAGATGTGATGAGTCAATAACGGTCTTTTTAAAAACGGTTTAAAAATAAAAATAAAATTAACTGTTATATTTTACAAATTTAAAAAGGGGAATTCCCTCGTATTTAAGAAATTTAGTTAAGGATTAATAAAAACGTACAAAATATTTCAAGCTATGAATATGATACCGATTTTAAATCAGTCAGCAAGCGATCGCGTATGATATCCGATGATAGAGCTATGTTATTTTTATCAAGTTAAGATTTTTAAATTTTCTGTTTATGTAACATTTTACCTTAAGAAATAAATTGCCTTTTGTTTTTTTATAAACGCATTAATACACATACACAAATGGTTTTTATAAAAACTCTCATACATAATAGATTTTTTTTGGATATTAACTTTGAATATTTTAACACTTTTTTACAGTTTTGATGGATATCTAACTAATCCCTTTTTTTAGTATATATTTTTTTAAAACGGTTTTGTTCGGAAACGTATCTAACATGTAAAAACAGGCTTAGGTGCTTTTTTTCTGAAGCTCGCTTTTAAACTATGCAACGCTTCATTTAAAAACCACGTGTATTTCACTTAAAGTTCTTTACTGGGTTTAAATTCCGAAATATATAAATATACACGCTCCATAAATATGTACATTTTATAATTATAATATATATACATAAATATATATATATGTGAAAATGACAGAAGCAAAAATATTTCAATTTCAGAATCCAGACGCTCGTGCATTTGTTGCTTTCAAGTTTCAACATTCGTGATGTGATCGTATTTATATTCTTATAATAATCATTAATCATTATCAATTTTTTGAATATATTATAATATTATTCACATTGATACACTAGTTTATTGTATACTCGACCAATGAACTTACTGGGGACTGCCCCCACTCCGCAGCACTCGACTCATAAATTACAATACAATCATTTTAGTCATTGAAATTTAAACATTTTCACTTTTTTGTTGTTTACGGAGGTACATATTGTTATTCTGCACTCTACACTCTGCAGCAATATCATACGAGGCACCCCGCACCAATCACCGTGCAGCGTACTGTGTAGTTAGTGTGCAGAAAATAGTAATGTGATAAAGAGTGAAGAGTCCACAATGTCATGCAGATAGTCCGCGGCTCCTGGCAACTGCCATCTAGTGTTCTGAATTTCATATCGAGCAAGGCTCAAGTTACGTCTATCATAATCAAGTATCAACAGTTTGAACTGGTAGCTCCTGGAATAAGCATCAAAATAAAATAAGCTCTTCAAATCTACAAGAATAAACATATTTTTTCAAACCATTAAGTGAAAACAAAAGTGCATATAAAAATAAGTCAATGTCAAGGTCACATATCTATTAACGCGTCACGAATCTGTTTACTTTTTTTTAAACATTAAAATTATTGTTTGTTCTCAATTGAACAAAATCTTTTTACAAAAATGAAAACCCGATTAATATTTGTGTGCATAATGTTGTGTGTTGGAGGTGGCCATCTCAAGGCCCCACCACCAAATCCAGCACATCGTGTTGTCCGTAAGAATAATGACGATTCGACAAATGGTAACCTCATCTTTGCTACTGTGGTAAGTATTAAGGAATAATTCCTATAACCTTCCGAAAAATTCGAATTATTGAAGAGAATTTAAACACATTATTGTTTGTTTTTAGATTTTTCGACACGGTGACAGAACGCCTGTAGATCCATATCCAACGGATCCTTACAGAAATCCAGATGACTGGCCAGTGGGATTTGGACAACTCACAAATGTAAGTTATCTATCGTTTTTTCTGTAGTCTTTGTATTTGATATTTTTTTGACACACTATACAAAGATGAAAGTAGTTTGAAGGCGAAATTTGTCCCCAAAACATAAATACGCTAAAAGAAATGAAGTTAGTGTTAAAGAATAACGGTATCTCAATTTAATCGTGAATGTTTTATGCAAATTTAAATATTATGCTTTTCGTTTGTAATATTGAAAACATTTCAATGTAGAACAATCCATTGTTTTTTAAAAGTTTAATTTAAAATGTTTTTATTAGTTTTAAAAATAAGTAATATTGAATTTTTTTTTAAATGCATTCAAATACTTGAAATATTTTACAGATAGAAAATCTTGTTTCAAAATCCTTTTATTAATTTGTATTTTGAAGGAAAATTAAATATATAGGTATATTAGATGCATTTGGCTCCAAAAAAAACTCATTAGCGGTAATCCTTACAACTCTTTTACCTGCTTGGGGTTTTATTGAACTGAAAATTACGGTGACACGTGACTCATCATTTAGCCAAAATATTTAAAATTTGCCTTATCAACTATGTATTTCTACTCAAGATGCATTTTGACTAATTGAACTGCACTATAATTTAGATTATAAATTAAACAATAAAATATTATCACCACGTGACTGATATTGGGATGCTAAATATATGTATCATGTGCGAGTTTATGCAAATGAATGCCTAATGCTATTTATTAATGTTGTTTATTGTCCTCATAAAAAGTTTTATTATAAGGACAATAAACAGATTATGTAGTGCACGTGATTATCACTAATTGTTTGAACAACTATGTTTGTGTTATAATAATACAATCTTTAATAGGGCATCACCAAATACAATCATTTTGTGTGTTTTACAATGCGTAGTTTAACAATTCAACAATCAATTTAACATTTGAGTACCGCACGAGAATTGTATGACACCCTCTTGCAATGAGGAAAAATTATCTGCATTGAATATTTATCAACGCATAACACAAACAAATTTCTTTTTATCTTTTTAATATTTAGTTATTGTTGTTTTATTTTTTTTTTACGTTCTTTATATCTTATTAATCCTTGGAAATATTTGTTTTAGACTGGAAAAATGCAACATTATGAACTCGGCAAATGGCTGCGAAAACGTTACGATGAACTGATCAACATCACATATTCCCGAAATGATATTTACATTCGCTCAACCGATGTGGATCGCACATTGATGAGTGCACTAGCAAATTTGGCAGGATTTTTTCCACCAGAAGGTACTGATGTGTGGAATCCAAATCTGCAGTGGCAACCAATTGCAATTCACACTGTTCCCGAGGAGTTGGATTATGTATGAATTTATTTTTTTCTTCCTTTAATTGTTGTATTTTTTAAAATTTAAAAGTATTTCATTAATTTTTTTTTTTTTTTTTTTATAGATACTTGCTGCCAAAAAACCGTGTCCGGCTTATAATTTTGCACTGAAAAAGCTTCTCGAGTCCGATGAGTTTAAGCAATTAAACAAGAAATACAAAGAGCTGTACGATTACTTGACAAAGCATACAGGAAAGGTTGTGCATTCGTTGGAAAGTGCTCAATTCATTTACAGTTGCCTAAAAATTGAAACCATTTACAACAAAACGTGAGTAATTATTTATTCTTTGAGTTATTTGGAATATGTGTGTTAAAGTTTTGAGTAGACAAAGCCTTTGTGATAATTCATTTATCAGAAAATTCATAAATATTTGATGAAAACCAATACCAGTTGCACTTCTATAAATTTGCTTATCTGTTGCTTTTTTCCATGAATTTTAACAAAAACAATTTGCTTCATTTGCAAATTTTAAAATCGATTTGACAATTCTATATTCCATATATTGAAATTTAACACTCTACAAACATTTGCATTAAATTTCCTTTATTAATTTAAATTTCAGCCTTCCAGATTGGACATCAGAAGTGTTTCCCCATCCACTTAAAGAAATATCCGATCGTTCATTTGCCACAAAAACATACACCAGACACATGGCACGACTAAAATCTGGACCATTGTTGCGTGAAATATTACAGCGCTTCCAAAACAAAACTCAAGCTCACCGCGAGGAACCGTCGAAACAGAATCGCGCTATGTGGGTGTACAGTGCTCATGACAATACTGTTGCCAATTTTCTCAATACGATGGGCGTTTTTGAGTATCACAGTCCACCGTATGCCGCATGCATTATGCTTGAGTTGCGCACATTCGATGGTGTGCCTCATGTTCAACTGTATTACAAGAATACAACCGGTGAACCGATGCACATGATTATTCCGAATTGTGGTGCGTCGTGCCCACTGGACAAAATGTTTGAAGTGTACAATGATGTGTTGCCTGTGGATTGGGAGGCGGAGTGTGAGATGTCGACGCTTGCAATGTCTTATGAGGATGCCAATATGAGCACACCAATGGGTAATTTTTAATTAATTTAATATTGTTTTATTGAAGTTAATTGATAATTTTTTATTTTCTTTAGAAATGGCTATTGCTTTGCTCATCATTTGCTTCATCGTGACGGCTGCTTGGGGATGTGCACTTTGGTGCAGGAGGCGAGATTACAATAACTCTGACTTGTATGTTCGTGTGGGCTAAAGATGCCAAATTAAGATGAAGTTAATGAAACTTCATGAGGAGTGGGTCATATTCGCCCGATCAGCCATTTCTTTTTTCTTTTAAATTAACTTTAATATTTTATTTTATTATCATTTTATTTTATTTGACTTTCCGAGTTATTTTATCACTTTGATTTTTTATAATTTATCATAGATAGCGTTTGTGTTCGCATTTTCTATGTTATTTATTTATATTATTTTAACTTGAAATCTAATCGCTTTTGTGGTATTGAATGTGTGTTGTTTATCATACGACGATTTATGATATTTTGATTCATCTGAATGTATATTGTATATATGTTTATAGTTCATATGCATAAAATTACATAAAAAATGTACATATTTGTTAAAATAATTACGGGACTGTTAAGTGCAAATAAATATTTAAAAAAATTAATTTGTTTTTAATTGAATTGGGTCATAGATAAACTATTTATTCCTATTTTAAGTATTTTTCTTAATTTTTGAAGGACATTATTTTTTGGGAACCAATAGAGGACCGGATTTTTACTTTGTTGAGAAAATAGAACTTGTTTAAAATGCATAAAAAAATAAGAAAATAGTTTAATGCTAAAAATGTGTTATATTTTTAATTATTTTAATTCAGGAACGGTTTTTAGCCGTATTTTAGGAATGTTTATTATTTCAAAGTATAGCCTGATTTGTTTTCAGTATTTATTGAAATAAAATAAATATCAAAAAAGGAATTGCAGCTCCAAGAAAAAATGGCATGACAGAGATTACATTTATAAATATTCCAATAATTGGAAATTTCATTTAAAATCCTTTTTATACTAGAGTAAATAGTCTTAATGAAATAGTTCTAAAATTCCAAACATCTTTTCATAGTTCGTTTAATAAGATTTGTACGCTCCTTTTACACAAGTTGCACATAATGTGCACAGTGCACCAGCACAAAAATTGCATACAATTAAAGATTGTTGCAATACAATTAGAATTTCGGACCAGAAGCCATCTAATTTTAGGAGACTTGCACTTGGACTACATCCAATTCGAATTGTCACGTAAAGTGCAGTTTGCAATACTGCATCGTCGTGATCATTTGGTGTAGTTAAAGGTGATTTTCAATATTATCTAATATATTTTGAGATAAACAATTTAATTAAATAGTTTAAGTTGCTGCTGCAGTAACAAAAAATCAGTAACTTTATAAACCATGAAAAAAAAATGGCTCTCCTAGCAAATTGAGCATTTAAACCATTTAAGTGGGGTTAAAATCAAAACGGTCGTTACATAATCCATTCCTTCTGTTTTATAGTTCAACTCCTAAAAATGGCTCTTTCAGAACAAATGGTTAAGAATATGGCCAAATTCCAGGTATTTCCAACATTTTATTGTGCAGCAATTTTGAGTACAATAATTAATTCAGCAATTTTTATGTTAATAGGCCAAAAATGATTTGCCAGTATTCCTAAAAGGCGGTCCATTAGACAAAGGATTATTTGGCCTGACTATGGCTTTGTGTGGATTTGGATTAATAGGAATCGCCCATATGGTCTACCAAATGGGCTTCAAGAAGAAGGCAGCTTAAATTATGTTGAATCGTCTTTATAGTATACTGCTGTGTATTAAATAATAAAGTGACTATTTTAAATTCATGTTAAATTGACTATAAAGTGTCTTCTGCAACACCTATATTTAAATATATGTAGTTAAGTTGTGGCAATAGTCTGAATGTTTGTGCCGCTGAGAAAATCTTCGTCATGAAAGCGGGCATACTCGACACCGTCACTTGGAGTTCGATGCTTTTTAGACTTTAACAAAAAGAAAAAGGAATGAATTTTTAAATTGCAGAAATATTCCACGTTTTGAAGTTACCAAAACCCCCAGCTCCTGAGTAACAACGGTGTGCTTATTACGACGATTGTACAAGTAGACTCCAATTATGGTGACAATGGCTAGCAATAAAATGACTATTGCAATGGTGTATCCCGCAACCGAAGAAGATTCTTAAATAATAAATTCCAGATTTTTTTGTTTTTTGAAAAATTATCACAGCAAAGATTACAAACAATTCACTTACGGACGTGAGTACTACTCGATGTGTGGTTTAGGGCTCCAGATGGGATTGGTGTTGTAGGACTTGATACGCTTTCATTTGATTTTACCACAATCATTATTGGCGTTGCTGTTGATAAAACAGTTGCTTGAGTTGTTGCCATATTTGGTAAATTTGTTGGTAAATTTGTGGGTAAATTAGTGGATACGATTGGAGGAGAAATAGTATTTGCTGGCAAATTGGAACCATTTGTAATTATACTTAATGCAGTTGTTGGGGGAATTTGTAATCCACTGGTTGGAGGCTCCATTAAAGAAATTGTGGTATTTAAATTTTTAGGCGCTATTCTACAAATTTTTTGAGAAATTATTTAATAAAAATAAGTTGAAGATTATTGTTGTTTGCATACCGAAAGTATCCCAGATTTTTACACTTGCAATTCAATCGCCCTCCCGCCTCAGAAATATTGTTACAAAGATTATTAACCCAATTTGTTGAATTCCACACTTGACACTGTGAAAGAAATAAGAATTTATGCAAGTTCTTGATCATAATATTATTATGTTACCTCCAATGAAGTTGAATTTTTAGCTGGATTTGGTTTTCGAAAACTTAAAAATAAGTTTATATTGCTTGTGTCGTTTTTATACAGCAATTTATTAGCTTTTCCATCTGGCGGTACTTCAATTACGTAAAACTCATATGCCACAATAGGGGTGTCAGACAAAACACCCTTTTCATATCTGGCAGAAACGACGCAATGATGATTTTCTGTTGCACCAAAGCCGATTCCGTCTGGTAAAATTTGAACCTGCACTTCAATGTCATTGTTGTCTCTTCCATCGATTGGCCACTGTTTCCGGAGATCATCGCTTCCATTAATTTTTTTAAGGTAAAATGACATTGTCGACTTTGTGGATTCTGAAGAGGATTTAAATAAAATTTTATTGAACTAAATTATTTCTAATTGAGGCAATTATTGTACTTAAAACTTCTCGTGTAAAAAGTGGTGTTACTTGGCACAATTTGCCCATCTTGTTGACCATAGCATTTTTAAAGTTTAATTTTGTTTGATTTTGATAATTGGACTGATTCATTTGCGATTCTATCAAGTCCATGTATTCTAAAATCGTTTGCTTAATTAATGGATTTTCTTTAACCCGCGAATCATCGGTGCTACGCTTTGCACGATTTTTGGAAACTTCGGGATTTTCAAGCAGATCATCAATAAGCCCGAAAAGCTCGTTAACAACATTGTCCATATCGCCCATAAGAACGACATAGCCTTTAGACAATTGAACAAATTTAAGAACATCAGCTTTGGACACTCCGTTCGGCATTTCACTAAGCCGATGCACTTCTTTTAGAATTATTTCAGCAGAAATTTCACGAAGTCGCGCTAAATTTGCTGTATCCTTTGAATTCTATGGGGACCAAATTATTTATATATTATTTTAAAGTGCACTTAAAAGTTAAATTACAAACTTTAAATGAAATTCCCATCGTCATTGCAGAGAGGTAAAACTTGCTGTATTCCATACGATCCATCATCATTCTCTGAGCGCTAATTTTTTCCTCAAACTCTGGTGCCAACATTTCAGATGTAGTCACTTTAATTTCAGGTCCATACACAATTGAACATGCACTTCGGGAATCGCAAGCCTGATAGTATGTTGTAATAGGCTTTTCTATGTTTTAATTAAATTTTGTAAATAATTTTTCAGAAATTTTTTACAACACTTTAACATTTTAATTACCAGAATAGGGAAGCTGCGAAACAGCCACAGTGCTCTCGTAGAAATCGGCGATCAACACTTCATTTCTATCAACACGATACATAAACTTGTATCTCACTGGCAAATCCATGTTTTTATCCTTTGCTAGACCAGTCGTAAATTTGAACAGCGTTCTCAACGCCATTCCGGCTGTGGGCAGAATTTCCAGTGGGAATCCAACAGGTGGTTGGTTTGTTTCAACATCCAAATCCATTGTGCTGGTGACATTTTTATTGGCATGATCGTTCTCACCATCTTTAATTGGCATTGGACACGTCATCGTTAAGCGAAATCTGTATTTCATGTTGGGTTGTAAGCCATTCCATTTATCCATTTTTGCTGGTATTTGCATCCGCACCTCCTTCACCATTGTATTATTCTCGTAGTCGATGAGTTCGGAGAGAAAATTTTCTTCCATGTTAATCACACTTAAATTACCGAGTTTTAGCTACAAAAATATTTATGTTTAATAAATTAATTATAGTTTTGATGATCTAAAACAAACGGCTGGATCAATGAATCCATAAGAGTCCATTTTAACTGTGATCCATTCAGCATAGCATGTTGGAACTAATCCACTTATTTCAGCTTCTAACTTTAATTAGAAAATGGAGTTATTTGCAAAATTTAAAAAACTGAACCCCTTTTATTGAATTTACCTCAAAAAATTCACCAGCAACAGGTACATTTTTAAAAATATTGGAACAAATATTGGGAACTGCAATCACATCTGGATCCACTGTAATAATTATGGCACTGGATTTTTGTACACCATTGACCGAAATTGTGGCGGTTATCGTGTATCTAGATATTTAAATTCAAATCATTAAAATGGAATCCTTTTTCAAGAAAAAAAATTTAAAATCACGCAAATAATCAAAAAATTTCGCCAAAAAACACTTTTGTGAATTTTATACTTACACTCCCTTTGAAAAGAAGGAAAATGTGTGTAAAAATGTTTTCCCCAGCTCCAATCCAGTGCAGTCATTCTTCATCTCATCCAAGCACTTCCAGTTCACTTCGGGTATGAAATTTGTGTTGTCATAGTCAACGTAAAAGCTGTGCACAACGAATGGTCGATCCACCCCAATGGTGACCAATGTGGGCCAAATTTGAAAATCAAATCCTCGCTTCATTATAGTTACCATAAGGGATTCCTGTAATTAAAAATAAGAAATTTAAAAAGTGTTAATTAAACACAAAATTTAATGGTTCAAATTAAATTTTGAAGGACACATCTGCACTCACAGAAACAATAACCGATGAATCATTGATGCTCAATGCTGTCGATTTGATTAAATACTTTTCGCCAGATTTTAATGAATTCGCTGGGATGCTTAGAGTACTTCCAGGAGCAGACAACTTTTGAGATTCATTTGGCGAATTTGTAATTTCCCACTGAAACTGTATTATTAATTGTAAAAAAAAAGTGATATTAGATATTGATTTTCATGGAAAAATATGTTTTCATAAATACTTTGTAATCATTTTGTGGATTACAAAACGATATTTCGCCCTCAACAACTAGCTCCATATATGAATACATGCGTTCAGATCCCAACATTATAAAGGACACATCATCAGCAATCTGTGGAAATTAAATGCATTAAGAAACTTTATAAAATTGCATGTTGTCTGACTAATGAATCATTATAATTATTATTACTTCAACCCCTTCCGAATTGGTTTGCTTGAGAACGCCACCCTCCTTGAAAGTAAGTGATGCATTCCTTGGCTCACTTGTTTTGTTATTGGAGTCGGTGCCATCGATTTGAAATGCATACACAACGCCTGCGGTGAGCTGGTTGACAATTGGGAGGGTGAGAAAAAACACATAAACAATTACAAAACGTATACACAGTTATAGTAAGTGGCATTGAAACGCAAATGTGAACCTCAGAATTATTAATGTTGATTTGGTTACTCTCTGTGATGGCCTTCCTGTTGCTAACATTGATTTTAGTTTGCAAGCTTCGAATATTTTTCCACAATTCGACTGTGTGCAGCTGGCTAACATGCCCGCCGATAACGGAGGCAAATATTTTCAAGTTATACGTTAATTGTTGACCACCCTTGGTTTGCATGCTGCAGTCACGTTTAAATATAGGTCATTTTAAAGTTAAACAAAACAATGATGTCTTAAAAGAAATACCAACCTTATTGTGATTTGCGGTGGTGCGCTGCTTTTTTGGTTTTTCGCTGTGTCGCACATAACTTGTGGTGCGACTATTCGGAATTCCGGTAGATCCTGAAGGAAAAAAAAAGGTTTAATTTAATTGCATAATTGTTTGTTTTTGAAACTTATTGTATACAAAACAACATTACCTCATCATTATCTGCAGAAGCAAACGCTAAAAGAATAAATAAAATTGCACAATAAAACTTTAACCACATTTTACTTTCGCGTATTACTATCTGTGGAGTTCGAACGTAACTGATTCGATTCTTGAAAGAGTCGAACGTCTTCTGTAACTACAAAGAACGTGACTCGTCCTGCGCTTTAACTATTGTTGATTTAAAAGCTACTACATTGAGAATTATTATTGGTAAATGTGTTGGTATTATCAAAAGCTCTCTTTCCATTGGCATATTTACTCACAAAAAGGCTTACATCATCAGAAACAATCCTTTAACCAATCCCTATAATACTTTGCACTCGTATTTAAATAAACAAATATATTCTTGGGCTTAATTTTTATTGAACGTACGTGGAAAATTATTACGATGTAGTACAATTTTCAAAATAAATGTAAATAATATTTTTTAAATACATTTTTATGAAAATGTGTTTCTAGTTCTACGCTCTTGAATTTTTTAATTTAACCTTTAAAATGTTAGGCAAAATATTATGTTTGCGACTTTCTACCCCAATTATTACATAATTGATTGCATAACAGTATAACACAACTGCAAATTTTTAAGAATTCAATTTATTAAATTTGCAAGCAAACCAAATTGTGTAAAATGTATTAAAGATCTTAAAAATAATTAATAATTTGTAACTGGTGTTATTGCGGCATTCAGCGTGTTAAGGGTTGTTTGTTGTGAAATTAGTGACATCTTGAATTGCAGCAAGACAATCAAATAGACGGCGATTGTTGTAACTGACTGCAATTGGAAATATTTATTATTAATTGTTAGATATGAATAAATGGAAACACTGTTTATTGATTAACCGAAGTAAGAAGTTCACGATTTACACTGGCGTATCCCTCCAAACTGACGATGGCTGGATTCATTTCAATGGCTTGTATAAAAACATCAATCTAAAAATTATTTAAATTGTTTATTTTGAAAAGATGTGCGATTACTCAATTAATTTTAATAATAATTGCGTTGAAACTAAATTAACATATTTATCAATTAAAATTATTGAATTAATAACGTGTTTTTAAACTACAAAAATTATAAAAATAATTTAAACCACATTTGTTTTTAAAGTAAAACATCAAATTCTTAAATATTTACCTCTCTTTGAGTGGGTTGATCAACATTTAACATGTTAATAGTCAGCAAAGTGTCTTGAACGCCTTGAGCCACTTCCATTGTTGCTTTATGCGAGCAATCACAAAACACAAACAACAAAGTTGTACAATAAAAGGCGTAGACAAATAATCCAATTTCCTTGAAGGAGAATCCATGGTCCATTACTTCCGACATTAGACCATAAATACCAATTGTTATATTAACGAACCTATTTCATAGAAAAAAAACATTTTAAATCAAGCACACTTTTTGCTAAAGTTTTTAATTTATTTACATGAAAAGACAATAAGTTGAGTACGTTCGAGTGTAGGCATTTCCAAGCGTTTGCAAAAGCTCACTCAAATTTAACCACAAGTAACGGTATTGGCAAATCATTGCAGCGGTGCACTGAATTCGAACATCCTGAATTTAAAATAAATTATATAAAATGTTGCGAAATGATTTTTTTTTAGGTAAAACAAACTTTTTGAAAGCAATCCGACAGACTTTTTGAAGCAACTTTAATCGCTCTCGTATTGATGTACCACAAAGCACTGTTCATGTTGATCATCACAACAATATGATAATACGCTGATGTATGCCACAATGTGAAGCCTATTAATCAAAAGAATTGGACTCTGACAACTTAAACAACAAATTAAATCTTTAGTCACCTTCTAGAAGGGCAGTCAATGACAATAAGAAAAGAATTGCGGCAAGAATACACGTAATCGAGATGACAATAATCAAAACTTTTAACCTTGGAAACTGTAAACTTTCACCCGTTACTCGGTAGTATCGCACTTGAAACGAACCCCACATTGTCTTATAGACAGCCACACGATTAGCAACGCCCCAGCCCACAAATGGAATCCAAAAATGGGGCACCAAAAATATTACAAAAATAATGGCGTAAATGTAGTCATCGAATTGCTTTGTTGTGTGCAGAATTTGAAGGCGTTCATGACCAACGACCAGCACAATTATAGTAGTTATAATGTAAAATCCAACAGCATAGATGGTCGCTCCTGATTTCCAACTAAATGTTATGTTTCCTGGTCGGCTGCGGGTGACCGGCATTACAGCGAGAACACGAAAAAGAATCAGCAGCAGTTTGTGGTCACGATAGAATTGGTCATGCAGTTCAGCTGTGTCACCGTCTGATGAGTTCAATTTCGCTCTAAGGATGCGCTCCTTCTCCCTTTCCATGAGATCTGGTTCGAGGACGCCTTCAATTCCTTTAGTCTCACCGGAAGTCTCCCACACTGTTCCCATGTCATGTCGGAGCAGCGCATAGTTGATGGCTTCCTCAAAATCGTTATCATCTATCCGCACCATTTTATTATTGGCTTTGTTATCCTTTACTGAAATATTTGTTTTTACACTGCAGCACTGTGTTGCTTGAGCACTTGTTTCCAAAACACTGACGCTGATCAGGATGTGGCAGTTGCTTAAGACCATGAATTTTTGTTTGTTATGCCTTTAATATTTGATGATGCTAATTGGAAATGTACTTACATGCAACACCCTTACTTTAATGGAAAATCAATTAGGAGCAAAATAATTCATGGTTCAAGGGTAAAGCTGCCTGTGGTGTTGGTAAAAGAGTTGTCCTCGCAATAATGTGAATAACCGACGAGCATGGTATTTTTATGGAAGTTATTTCATACGTGTTTATTTTTAGAGTCAATGTGTTTTTGAGGGTGATTCAGTGGTCATGAACTGTTGAAAGTCCTTGTAAATTTAACTAATCCTTTAATTTTTTTCTAAATATTGTCAAAATTTGAAATATTTTTGGTTTCCTAATTAGGCAGTAAGGTTTACCATTGTCTCTTCTATTTTAAATCCATAAATAAAGACGAGATTTCAATCAAAATTATATTTTAAATATAATTTATTTTTATGATAATAAATATTTGTGATTACAATTGGAACCCGTAATCATTGGGCCATGAAAGTCCACTTAAAGTTCCATTGAACGGTTTGTACTCACAACCCACCCAGCCATTGTAATTGGCATCCTTTTGAATAGCATCGAAAATGTATGTGTAATTTAACTCCCCAAAAGAATTCGGTTCATTTCGGCCGGGAACTTGGGCAATCTGTAATATATTTAAAATGTTTTAAAATCCATTTTTACTTCAATTGATTTATTTAAATTTATATATTGTATTTACCTGAATGTGACCAATAATGTCCTTCAATTCTTCCAACGATTTTGTGATGTTGCCTTGTATGTGTTGTAAGTGGAACAAATCAACCATCAATCTAATGTAGGGACTTTGGACAGCCTCGATTACTTCTTTCGCTGAAAATTTAACCAAACAATATTTTTTAAATATTTTTAGGTAAATTGTTTTTAATATTATTTTAAATTCCGTAAATTTAAAATGAACACAATTAAAGGGGAAACAAATGTAATTCCTAAATTCAAAAATATGTAAACACACGTTGCTCAATTTACCACAGATCCCAACCTTCGTGTGTTTATATTATCCGAATATTTTTTTAAAATAATATTTAATTTAACATCATACCTAAACGAAAGTTGTTTAAAAAGTATCCAGGCACTCCAAATTCACAGATCGGCTCAATAACACCAACAATCCTTTCAGCTTCTAAAAGTTTGCTCGCCCATTTTAAATTTTTCAAATACGCAACCTTATTAGCAGAGTTTATTTCGTATTTGCCAGCCATAATGTGAATTCTTAAAAAAAGAAAGATATTAATTTAGTTAGTTTAAATATTATTACTAATTAATAATTGTGAATAAGTTAAATCACTTTTTGCAGTTTAGTGCTTTTGCAAACTCTAAAGTTTTAGTAAAGTTCGTTTTAAAAACTGCTTCAGATCCAGCATTAGCCGCACATCCAAATTGACCACCATTCTCTGGGCCTATTTTTAAAATTTAAGTAATTTTTTGTTTTAAATCATATTATTTTTGAACACAATTTAAAACATTTATTTACTTGTAATAATATTGAGCAAAACCTGTTGAATTCCTGTTTCCTGCTGCACAGCGACCGCTTCCTCCACAGTCAACCCATTTGGAATGCCGCCCTCAACGCCTTGGAAACCAGCCTTTTTAGCAAGACGATATTGCTGCACAAAGTCGATGCCATTCTCCGTAAAAAGGAAATTTAAATTGGCACAAAACCGGAGGCCTTTCCCACTGACTGCCATGTTGCAGATTTCCTGAATTATGATACGAAATTAGGAAAAACAGTCGAATTGGAATGACTACGTAGAACTGCAGATTATTAATACTTGTTGATAACAATGCAAAAAATATTATAGTGCTGTGGAATGTAATTGTTGACGTTTTGGTGGAAATTTCCTATTCGTTTTTATGTTTTATGTTTACATAACATATTCGACTACATATTGATAAATTCCGCATGATATATATTTTGTGATAATTCACATATGAGTGAAAAGCTAAAATTTACCTGTCAATTTGCTGTTGTCATTTAGCTTTTTGGATATTATCATAATTGCTGGGCATTTATGAGACCAAAAGTTCAAAAGTAGTTGATACATAAACCAAAGCTCATTTTATGAATAAAAAAACGAGCTCAAATAAAAACAGCGCTAATAAAAAGGGGAGTGTGAGGAGTGATGGCGACATCCACAGAAACGTGTGGCAATTTTGAAAACAAGTATGTTTTAATTTTACAATTATTTGAAGTCATTTCATTTTTAAAATTTCTTTTAATAAATTTAACCCTTTTCTTTTTGTTTACGACGAAAACTTATTATTTAGTTATAATTCCGCCCAGTAAACGACAGGTAATAAATCAAATGCGGGCTCATGCATCAATTGCAACTTTTTTTGAATGCATGAAAATCCCACAACTTCGTCCGTTTAGCGCCGCCGCACTTATTTTCTGTCAAATTAAGAGGATTAACCGTACGTTATCCTAAAATTTATGAAGAATTTTCTGTAAAATACTTGCTTTCAAACTGAATGAAACATTCAGCAATGTCTGACATTCCTAAATGTGCACTACAGAATTACAATTCGCACATTTTAACTGCATCCCGCGTGTAGTAAAAATAGTCTCCTCCAAGTTCCAAATATAAAATGTCACCGTGTTCGTTTTTAGTGCCGGTTGTCTAGTGTCGCAATCACAACGTGTCCGTATATTGCTCCGCTCTGTCACACATGCGCGCGTATTATGACTATGCTATCTGGAATATTTTTAGAATTTGGAATACAATTTTACAAAATCGCAATATGATCATTCTAATTTATTGGAGTCGACAGTCGCGGATGAAAGGCATCAACCATATGATACAGCGAGTAGCCACAACATAATGATAGAGAATTGTGAACGTGTGATTCCCAAATCCCAACTATTTAGCATTTTAAATATACCAACTATAATAGAAGCGGTAAGAGTGCGGGGAAACCTGCGATGTGTAGAAGTTTGAATGAACATTTTCGTGTGTCCAAAAATAACCACCGTAACTGCATAATTGCGCATCGCAGCTTAAAACGTTGTGATTGCTTTTCTTATGGTTACATTCAAATTTCAAATTTGCCAACGTAAATTTAGTGAGAGTTTCCGATTTGAAAATAGCCCTGAACTAGATGAAAATTAATGTAATACGTGTGTGTGCCAAATCTGAGAGAGAAAAGATTCGCAGCATGGCATATGAGGAAAATAAAAACGCACATAATAATTGAAATAAGCAAAATTTTCTATGCAGAACTTTGAATAAACAAATCGATTGGTTCCTTTTGGTTGCTCGCAATTTTTCCAAGAACGAGTTTCGTAAAAGGCCGGATGTAACTTTTCCGTGTGAGCACTGAGCAGTAATGTTTTTAATTTTCTTTTTGCACTGCATGAGTGTTTTTAAAATAAACACACATCAATTTTTAACTTCGTTTATTTTCACAAAAAAAAAATCTAATTTGCTAATTTAATTAGATTGGACTGTTTTCTAAAATGTATGTCAATTTTAAATTATTTCGGAACGTGCCTTTGGTTTAAACATATTTAAATGCAGCCTTCCATTTTAGTTAAAGTATTTATTAATCTTTGATTGAACCACGACGATGATAATTGAGATAAATCCCAAATAGTGAATTTTTAGATGAAGATTTTCGTCTAAAATGTTTTACAATTTTTATTTTTATTTACTTATTTAATTTTACATTATTTTAAATTATTATTACTGCGTGTTTTCTTTGGTTCTCCTACATTGCCTAAAAATGATTTAGTTCATTTATAATTATATTCAACGCTTTGTTTTAATATTTGTATTTTATGAAATAATAAATAACTACATAACTCATATCTCATAAAGGCCATAAATGCAGCCCATTTTAATCGGAAAATGAGCTTTGATCTAAAGAAGTTCATACAAAGTCAACACGCAACTCTATTTTTGAATGCATTTTACAATAACCGCGACATTTTAGAAACGTGTGAACTAATTGCATTAATAAAGGTGCTCCAAACTTATATTAGTAAAGCAAACCGCCGCACCCTTATATCTAATCGCACGCAAGTGAGTCGGTATAGTTGTAATAAAATGCTGAGGCCGCGGCTCAGGTGATTCGAATGTCATTATTGTCACTTGGGCGGTGAGTTGTAAGTGCTTAAACAGTAAAACTTTAGTTTGAGTATCAACATCATAACTATAATATTCGATTAAAAAGATGAATGGTTTTTAACAGCAATAATTGTTGAAACCAATGGAGTGCCACTAACTCTAAATAGCCTTGGGCATTATGATCAGTTGTAAATGAGTGCACCAAGAAGGCTAAACATGCTGCTTTAATAGTGAAGGCTTTGTATTTGAGGAAATAAACCAAGATTGGGATTCATGTCCATCCAATTTAGAACATAATATAATTTTAAATGTATTTTAAGCCATCTACTCAGTAAAAGGAAAATAAAATAAATTGCTTTCATAATTTTTAAACATAAATTAACCGATTGTCAAATCCTTCGACTATTTTATGTAAGAAAATAGATGTTTTCGGAAATTTTGTACAAAATCAACAATGACAATAAAACTGACCTTGCTTGCAATTTGTCATTTCATGCATCAATCCAATTTATTGAAGCACAATAAATAAATTGAAATTGTAAATTAAACTGCCTACTTATTTGATCAAAACCCAAAACCCATCTCTTTACCCTTTGGGCCACAGAAATCTATCCAAGAACCAATCGAATTGAATTAATTTGCAGTAACTTATAAGAAATCACTGCAAAGTTTCAACGTTGGATGTAAAATATTGCACACAACTCACAATGCGAATTTAAAACTAATTTGACATCGGACTAGAATGACTTGAATGGCCATTGCACTTACACTCCGGCTGGGCAGTTTATGTCTCACCGCATTGCGAGCGCTTCATTGCGACTTTTAGTGCAGCTTTAAAATAATCACCATCCCGTAGTTTATGGTGCACACTGCAAATTGTGAAGTCATGATCAGTGAGCAGATTCTAGTTTATATTTTATTGCATCGTTTGCATTATACCTTTTTCTATTTTTCCATTTAGTGAAGTGTATTTAAAATTGTTATTTTATTTATGTTATTGGCAAGTTGAAATTATTGATTTACATTCGATGGCAATTTTTTGTTTCAAGAAACCCAAAGGTAAGTCTAAATAATAGATGGAGCAGTATTTAATTTTTGGAGGGGTCTTATAATTTATTAGTAAAAATAAGACAAGATAAATAATTTGAGCCTTGAGGACACTATAGAATTGAGTTGTTATCAAAAAAGGTAAAAATAAAATTTTGATTAAATGATGAAATTTAAAAACAATTTAAAGTCTTTAACGTCAAACAAATTTAATTATTTTTTTAAAATTTTATATTAAAATTTAAATGGATTAAAAATTAAAACTCAACCTTTCAACTCTGTAGTCTTAACTTGTTTGAAACCAAACAGCCTTAAATATTGTCATAATTTCTCTGTACAGCTACAAAACTATTTAATTTGGTTTAATATGTGAAATTCATTCATCATTTCCGAATTTTAATGATTTCAATGCTGACAGGAGTAACATCAAAACAACTTGAAAACATATTAATAAAAAAATTTAACGACATTCAAGCTTAAGCCTTTTAGCAGCAAAGAACGAAAACATTTTTCTTCATAACTGTCCCACCAAAAGCACAGTAGGACCAATAAATCACTAATGTGTGCTTTTGAATTGAGTAATTTTATAATCTCTGAGCCCTTTGGGATTAAGGTGAGAGCCTGTACGACACATACGTAAATTATTTATGTGAATAATCAAAAAAAAGTCATTATAAATTATGTGCTGTGCCGTGGTGGTCTCAAAGAACTTTTTAATTTTTTAAACTATGTAATTTAAAATGTCTGTTGTTTAATAATAGTGTTGTTTCAATATTTTCCGTAAGTGTGTGCAAAATCAATTAAACTTTATTATATTTTATATTACTGAAATCTATCCTTTTTTGAACTTTGCCATAATTTTTAAATAAATTAAAAGGAAGTTAAATAGAAAAGAAATAACAATAAAATTAAAAACAAATATTAAAAGCATTAATTGGTAAAGTATTGATTTATTAAAACCATTATTAAACAATTGACAATGCGTTGCACTATTATTATTTTTATAAAAGCCCCTATTAGGCTGTTGAAGTTTAAAGTCCTTCCATCTTCCCACACTACAAGTCTGACGACTTGATTCTTTGCATATTCGATTAATTTCCATGTTCACATGCATTTAATTACAATATTTTCTACTTATCCTAAGGGGACACGACGGCATGGGCGCTGCCACATCTGAAGTTCTGAAGGTACTCGCGATATATTAGTTGTAGTATATTTATAAAAATAAAAACACATTCGTTGCATTACGCGCATTCGATCGTGAAGCAAGTCTATGAGAAACATGCAAAGTGGAAGAGTGAGAATCCAAATTAGAATTCCGAAATAGAAACACAATTTCCTGTTGCATCGAAGTTTCACCGGCAACATATTCAATGTTTGTTATTTGGAATCACCCGCGAGAATATTGACGGCTTCATTTTATGTACTGCGCGCATATATTAACTACTGCTTACTATATCAAATACAAATGCATCGACGCTTGTTTAGTGGCTTATGAAATATGACTTCTAAACACTATAATATGATTATATGAGTTATGGAGTGCTAGAGAATTTGGATACTTCATCCAAAAATTGATGCAAAGTAAGCTATTTTAACTCTGCATTCCACAAACTCTTGTTTTAGTAACTTAAGTAGCAAGTACGTGAGAGTTTGCCAAATATATTTTCTTATAATCTTACAGAACGTGCAAAAATTATATATATGGCGTTAATATTGTTAATATTTCAGCATGTGAATTAATTTGGGTTAATCAATTTGTGCTTTGAAAACCGCAAAAATTTCCTAACCCAATATTGAATTTTGTGAATTTGATTCATGTACATTTTCCTACGTGATGAATTTTGATTCAAAATGCATATGATTAAGTGCATTTTGTTTTATTAAAAATAATAATTTTTTTTCTCAGAAATCCTTACCAAAAACAACTTCTGGATGTTGCATTTATTAAATGTCGTTGTAAGTTACGATTACAGAATTCAACTACAGTCAAATATTTCAAATTTATTATTCATGACATTGTTTAATATTTCGGTGGTGTCGCGAATAAATTGACAATGCCAACGGACATACGGGAGCCACATTACTTTTCGGAAGGGTTCGACAAATGCTTAATCGTCCACTTCAAAATATTCTTAATCTTTAAATAAATCTGAAAGGTGCCTGATTTGGGTTTAAATTAATTCCACGCCAATATTTGTATATTTACTTATCTTTCGGCGCCGATTTGCAAAATAAAAAAATTGCGGCTTTAAAATAATAATATGTAGAATTTATTATAAATGAAATTACCATTTAAATGATTGCAAAAATGTCGCTACTGAGGATCCATGCGATTTCCATTGTTGTGATGTCTAAAAGAAATTATGATACAATGTATATTTAAACTAATAAAATTATCCGGAAGTCTACACCCAAAATGCATGAACCTCCTCTGAATCCGAAACAGTATAGACGCGTGCTTGTTTTGAGTGGCAATTTAAAAACTGATTTATCCTCCAGTCTAACTTTGGATAACAAGTGTGTAAAAGAACGCATAAAATGTAAACAATGTAATACAAACAAGCAGCATTTGAATTCAATTTGTTTTAAATTTATGTTTAAAATCTCATTAAATTACTACACAATGTTGAAAGCAAAGAGTTCAATTGGTAAATTACCAACATCTGTTGGTCAATGCGAAGAAATGTTCCACCATAATGCTGCATCTGCATGATAAGCGATAACGTGCATTGACATATTTATGCCCAGTCATACGGAATGGAGGCACACTTCAAAACTATAGGCATTTTTTCCTATGTAGGGTTAATAACTATAATAAAATGCCACCAGCTAATGCGTGTCGATTGATTCACAGCCTGGATTGGCTTAAAATAAATCCCTCGGTGACTGCAGCTATTAACTGAGCTGCAATACAAGATTATATGGAACCGGGTTCGTAGTCCTCTTCTTAATACTTCAATGTTTTTTGTGGGATGACAAACAAAAGAGAAATACGTGGAAGGGAATGTCACTTAAAACTTTTTGTGCAATGGTTTAAAATGAAAATTTACGTTAGTGGAGAATAAAAATACAGTCAACTGCTAACGTTCTTTTAAAGTTTTGTAAAACTGTTTTTAAAAACCATTAAAAAGTAAAGCCAACCCTTAAGTCAACTTTAATTTTGGATTAAAATTGACTTAAAATTACAACATTTAAGAAAAAGAAATTATTTCAAAATTTTTAATTTATTTTTTGAGATCCTACAATGAATTCAAAACTTAGTACACATTTAAATAATATTAACTATGAGATAAATTCTACAGCCTCTTTTAATATAGAGTAAGTAAAGTATAGAATATTGTGGCAACATTCTTAACCGTCCCTATTGCCGGAAATTGTTTTTATTATCATGTAACATACAAACATGCTGCCACAGTTGAGAGGTCTTTAGCTTCCATCATGATTATTGCATTTTGATCATTAAAACTAAAGCTATATCCAATATCAATCTTGTTAGGGATCTATTTGAAATGTTTATTACCATTCGGGAAAAATTGAGTCCTTTGAGAATATGTTGCCCTATAGAGACTTTAGTACAGCATTTAAAACTTAGACTTCCTTGAATTGTACAATAGTTACATAATTGCTCTAAGCGCCACTGCACAGTTTGAGTTTTATATTTTTACGTAATTAAATCTACAAAGCAAATTGACTTACTATAACTACGAGCATTATCCAATAAACGAAATGAAAATTTTAATGCACAAAATTGACTGGAATGTTAATATAACAGTCTGGATCACTATTATTGTTTTAAAGCTTATATTTTTTTTATAAATTTCTGGAAAATTAATTGCGGATTTATTTAACACAATTTATTTATAAATTTAAAAACTACATCGCAGGGAGAGCAAGGTGCGATTTTATATGCGACTGTTGTTAACTACATTTTAATAAATATTTTCTGAAAATAAAGAAGAAAATATGACCTTGAAATATCTGAATTTTGACCTTGATTTTTGTCCAAAATTGGTAATTTTATTGAGATTATCAATAATGAAGAACATCATAGTTCCCAAAAACACACAGTTTTTGAATTCCATATTTTCAATATAAAAATATAGCTTTAAGTTTTAAAATTTTACCCTTAAAATGTTCTGCAAATTTTCTTGTCTTATTTAAGCCTACAATAATGTGAAAAAAATATTTCAAAAATATTTAAGGATTCTGAGATATAAAAAATTTGGCCTTAAGTTTTTCGATTTTGATCTTGAAATGTTCTGCTAGTTTGCTTATCTTATTTAATCTTACAATAATCTGAAAGAATTTTTTTATATTGTGTAAGGTGTCTGTGATATAAAAGAAGGGTTTATATTTGTCCACCCCTCTGGTCCCTCCCCTTTATCGCCAGAAGGAGCATCCAGCGGGATATAAGATGTAAGCAGTTTTGTTTAGAATGCCTTGAAGATTAATTTTTGTGAAAAAGAAGAAAATCGAAGAGCCCGTTTCTGAGCATGATACAAAAAAAAACTAATTTTGACAATAACTTGACCTTGAAGCATCTGACCTTGAAAAATCAAAAATAGAGTTCTTATTTTTTTCTCTAATTTTACAAAAAAAATTTTACAAAAATCGGTTGAGTAATTTTTTAAAATGGCTCTTATATGGCGTACGTACATTTGCAAATTTTTGGGCGTCAAAACGAGTTTCTGCATCGGCAACTTTTTTTCCGAAAAATCCGGAATCCATAAATCTATATATGCCCATGCCCTTGGGGTCGTATATAAATTAAAAATCATAGATCCTTATTTTCAATTTATAAGTTCAATGTTATTGCACTTATATTTGTTCCTAAGTTTACCAACATTGATAACAAAGTACACTTATTGCACTTTTATTTAGTTCATTTTATATTTAATCATTGACATTGGCTCATCAAATTATTTTGTTGCACTTAGATCAAAACATTGATTAAAATTTGTAAGCGTGAAAAGTATTTTACAGCAATAATTGTGCAACGAAACATCATAATGACTCAAGATTCTACACATTTTTAGTGTTCTCTAAAACTAATTTTGTTTTTAAACTGTTTAAAACAGCATTTTAGCAATAAAATGTTGTTTAATCCAAAATATTACTTCACACATTTTCTTAACACACATTCTCAAATACACTTACCCAAGAGATGATCACGTGGCTGGCGGATAAAAGATGAGTGTTTTATTTAACTTAATTTGATTCAATTAAATTCTATTTGGACTATTTACAAACACAGTGATCCCCTATGTGCTGAAAAACTACAAGTCGGTGCACAATAACACTATAAAAATTGCACCATACAACGCACTAAATCGTAAAGTCTTATAAGAAAAGCGTCTTTGAAAATGTGGAGCGATAATACTCTTGTATTTTGTGTGCACTCATTCAAACTGAATTGATCAACTGAATTGAATAATTGCCTGGATGAAATCAGAACAATGTTGTGGCAAATTAAGGGCCAGTCAGTGTGTATAGGCAATGCTGTTCGAGGTTACACAAATCTTTGTCAATTAGTTTCTTGAATCAATGCAAGATTTGTATCAAATTTTAAAATCGACGTAATTAATTGTTTTATGTAATTGAAAATGTATTTAAAAAAAATAGTTTAACAGTTATGCAAGTGAAGTTGGAAATGTAAATGTAGCTTAATATCTTGCCAATCACTATCGCTAATCAATCTTTAACAAAAAATGCATTCAATGCAAATAAAGATTAACTTTGAGTACTTGTTATCATTCCGCGTAAAATAGTAAAAACAAATTGTTTGTGATTTCCTCAATCTAATCAAACTAATGACGGAGAAAACAAATCTTAAGTCGCAGTGCACGGCAACTATTTTTGTTGTGATCAAGGCGGCTACTTAATTACTTCTGTTTTTGACTATTTAAAATTATTCACTTTCGATTTCCTTGTACTCTAGGGTCTCTAGCATTAAACCACTTAATGTTTCTTTAATTCTAAGTGTGCTAATATGCATTTTTATTCTGTAAAATAGTTAGAAAATACATTTAATTAAATTATTAAAAACTAGAGAATCTATAAACAATACACCGACTAATCACTAATCAATTATTAGATCCATACACATTTTAAACTAAAGGCTGGTAGGGCATCTATTTCGCACTTCAGTTCCAGGCAGCAAACTCAGTGGCTGTTAAAAATTATTCACAAAAATGTTACTTTTTTGCTACTTAAATAAAATATTTTACAAATCTCACCACAATCACCAAATAGTGCACTTCTCAACTGGATTCATATTACTTCCCTGCGCACATTGAAACTCCCTCGCAAAGTCTTCGGAATTCTGCAGCGTGCCAATCACCCTAAATCGTCCGGGGCTGTGAACAGCTGTTTTCATTTTATTGCGCAACGCTTCCGGCCGCATTGCACCACACCAAACCTGCGCAAAATTGATGAAGAACAATTGATTGTGCGTGGCATTAATGCCCGGCAACCGTTCCCGCTTCAACTCCTCCGGATCACTATGTTCGCTCAGCCATTTTTGATAGGCATGGAATGCTTGTTTGGCACCACCATTATCGGCAATGTTCTCACCTTGTGTGTTGCCACCATTTAAATTAATGTTCACCTCGGGAATAACGTAGTTGCTGTATTGTTTCACCAAACACGCGGAGCGATGATGAAAATTAACGATCGCCGATTCACTCCACCATTTGTGCAAATTGCCGTGCTGATCGAAAAGGCGACCTTTGTCGTCGAATCCATGCGTTAGTTCATGACCAATTACGACACCAATACCACCAAAGTTCAATGACTTTGGAAAATACCGATGATAGAATGGTGGCTGCAGTATTCCAGCTGGGAACATTATTTGATTTTTGTTTCTGCTGTAATAGGCGTTGACAACAGCGGGTGCCGTGTCCCAGGTGGATTTGTCCACTGCTTTGCCCACTTTAACCAGCTCAGTTTTTGTTAGTCTCTGGAGACAGTTCAACGTGTTTTCAAAGTACTTATCTGGATCAATGTCTAAGTCCTCGTACTTCTCGTGCATTTCCTCTCGGGATAAAATGAAGTCAGGATATCCAATTCTCAGTGACATATGATTGACTTTCTGCTCAGCCAACAATCTGGTTTCTACATCAATCCACTTCGTTCGATTGATTATCTCTCGAAAAGCTTCCTGAAGTGCATGTGTCATTTCGAGCGTGTCTTTCTTGCTGTTTTCGTCGAAGTATCTGCGGACAAACATTGCGCCAACCGCCATTCCCATATTCGAATTGACGTGCCCCACGCAATTCTTCCAACGTGGCGGCGACTCCTCTCTGCCAAATAGAGCAAAATAGAACTTCTGCTTAGCATCTTGAAAACGATCATCTAGATTACTTACGCGATGACGGACAAAACGCCAAAGCAAATAGTTGGACACTGTGCGTGGTTTTGATGATTCTATCAGCCCAACAAGATCTTTCATGTAATTGGTTGCAAACAGGATGATTGGTTCATTGGAAGAAATGGTGCGATCAAGCAATATTGTCAAATACTGCTCCCAATCAATTTTGGGTATTTCTTCCTGAAGCTCTGACAGTGTCATGCGACGATAAAGCTTCGAAACGTTCACACGATCTTCAGCTGGTGCAATGATTTCAGCAAGTTGTTTCTCAAAATTGACAATTTCGTTTGCAGCCACAACTGCATTGGTGGAGTTATCGCTCAAGAGTTCAATAACCGTTATGATGTACTTGACGTATGCATCCAAATAGATGGCGTTTGACTCATGCAGAAAGAAGTCTCGAGTGGGAAGCCCCAAATTGCTTTGATCAAATTGAATGACATACTCGTCTGACTGCTTCATATCTGGCCCCACCCACTGAGACAGTAAAACATCATTGTTGTAAAGACGAAGTCGGGCAGTTAAGTTCAGCCAGTCAAAATTGTTTTCATCCCAATTCGGGTCGAGCACAGGCCAGCCGCCGAGTTCTTGCAGTAAATCTAGTAGTGGAGAAATGCCCCTTTCTTCAAGCAGTTCATAATTCATGCATGATTTATAAAGATTTTTAGCTTTCGTTTCTGGATCGTCGGCCACTAGCATCTGCACAAATTTATCGTAACTGGAATCCCTTACAGAACTCCTAGGTTTTTTGGGTCGAAGCATACGACGGAAACGAATCTTTTCAGTCTTTTCAATGTAATAATTGGTAATAGTGTCAATTGGTTCGGAAAGCAGTTGCTGCAAGATTGTGTCAAGATTTTCACGCAATAATTCAAATGTATCGTAGGCTGCTTTGTCCTTTGGTATTGGATTAATTTTATCCCAATTGCCACAGGCATACTGATAGAAATCATCACACGGGTCAGCTGATGTATCCATGTAGCGTTGCATTATCTCAGACTGAATGCTTAGAATTTGTTCTCTGGATCCCTCATTGCGCCAAAACTCCGTTAACTTAATTGGAGTAGAACCATTGCTCACTATGGCTTCATCTTGTTTCGATGATGGTTCCTCCCGGTCTAACAGTGTCTCGTTCAAGGCACGACGAATACGAGCCAACAAATCGTATATGGCAGCCGTACCCTGGGGATGCACTTCACTTTGAATTTCGCTGCAACTTGACGGAAACTATTTTTGTTGTGATCAAGGCGGCTACTTAATTACTTCTGTTTTTGACTATTTAAAATTATTCACTTTCGATTTCCTTGTACTCTAGGGTCTCTAGCATTAAACCACTTAATGTTTCTTTAATTCTAAGTGTGCTAATATGCATTTTTATTCTGTAAAATAGTTAGAAAATACATTTAATTAAATTATTAAAAACTAGAGAATCTATAAACAATACACCGACTAATCACTAATCAATTATTAGATCCATACACATTTTAAACTAAAGGCTGGTAGGGCATCTATTTCGCACTTCAGTTCCAGGCAGCAAACTCAGTGGCTGTTAAAAATTATTCACAAAAATGTTACTTTTTTGCTACTTAAATAAAATATTTTACAAATCTCACCACAATCACCAAATAGTGCACTTCTCAACTGGATTCATATTACTTCCCTGCGCACATTGAAACTCCCTCGCAAAGTCTTCGGAATTCTGCAGCGTGCCAATCACCCTAAATCGTCCGGGGCTGTGAACAGCTGTTTTCATTTTATTGCGCAACGCTTCCGGCCGCATTGCACCACACCAAACCTGCGCAAAATTGATGAAGAACAATTGATTGTGCGTGGCATTAATGCCCGGCAACCGTTCCCGCTTCAACTCCTCCGGATCACTATGTTCGCTCAGCCATTTTTGATAGGCATGGAATGCTTGTTTGGCACCACCATTATCGGCAATGTTCTCACCTTGTGTGTTGCCACCATTTAAATTAATGTTCACCTCGGGAATAACGTAGTTGCTGTATTGTTTCACCAAACACGCGGAGCGATGATGAAAATTAACGATCGCCGATTCACTCCACCATTTGTGCAAATTGCCGTGCTGATCGAAAAGGCGACCTTTGTCGTCGAATCCATGCGTTAGTTCATGACCAATTACGACACCAATACCACCAAAGTTCAATGACTTTGGAAAATACCGATGATAGAATGGTGGCTGCAGTATTCCAGCTGGGAACATTATTTGATTTTTGTTTCTGCTGTAATAGGCGTTGACAACAGCGGGTGCCGTGTCCCAGGTGGATTTGTCCACTGCTTTGCCCACTTTAACCAGCTCAGTTTTTGTTAGTCTCTGGAGACAGTTCAACGTGTTTTCAAAGTACTTATCTGGATCAATGTCTAAGTCCTCGTACTTCTCGTGCATTTCCTCTCGGGATAAAATGAAGTCAGGATATCCAATTCTCAGTGACATATGATTGACTTTCTGCTCAGCCAACAATCTGGTTTCTACATCAATCCACTTCGTTCGATTGATTATCTCTCGAAAAGCTTCCTGAAGTGCATGTGTCATTTCGAGCGTGTCTTTCTTGCTGTTTTCGTCGAAGTATCTGCGGACAAACATTGCGCCAACCGCCATTCCCATATTCGAATTGACGTGCCCCACGCAATTCTTCCAACGTGGCGGCGACTCCTCTCTGCCAAATAGAGCAAAATAGAACTTCTGCTTAGCATCTTGAAAACGATCATCTAGATTACTTACGCGATGACGGACAAAACGCCAAAGCAAATAGTTGGACACTGTGCGTGGTTTTGATGATTCTATCAGCCCAACAAGATCTTTCATGTAATTGGTTGCAAACAGGATGATTGGTTCATTGGAAGAAATGGTGCGATCAAGCAATATTGTCAAATACTGCTCCCAATCAATTTTGGGTATTTCTTCCTGAAGCTCTGACAGTGTCATGCGACGATAAAGCTTCGAAACGTTCACACGATCTTCAGCTGGTGCAATGATTTCAGCAAGTTGTTTCTCAAAATTGACAATTTCGTTTGCAGCCACAACTGCATTGGTGGAGTTATCGCTCAAGAGTTCAATAACCGTTATGATGTACTTGACGTATGCATCCAAATAGATGGCGTTTGACTCATGCAGAAAGAAGTCTCGAGTGGGAAGCCCCAAATTGCTTTGATCAAATTGAATGACATACTCGTCTGACTGCTTCATATCTGGCCCCACCCACTGAGACAGTAAAACATCATTGTTGTAAAGACGAAGTCGGGCAGTTAAGTTCAGCCAGTCAAAATTGTTTTCATCCCAATTCGGGTCGAGCACAGGCCAGCCGCCGAGTTCTTGCAGTAAATCTAGTAGTGGAGAAATGCCCCTTTCTTCAAGCAGTTCATAATTCATGCATGATTTATAAAGATTTTTAGCTTTCGTTTCTGGATCGTCGGCCACTAGCATCTGCACAAATTTATCGTAACTGGAATCCCTTACAGAACTCCTAGGTTTTTTGGGTCGAAGCATACGACGGAAACGAATCTTTTCAGTCTTTTCAATGTAATAATTGGTAATAGTGTCAATTGGTTCGGAAAGCAGTTGCTGCAAGATTGTGTCAAGATTTTCACGCAATAATTCAAATGTATCGTAGGCTGCTTTGTCCTTTGGTATTGGATTAATTTTATCCCAATTGCCACAGGCATACTGATAGAAATCATCACACGGGTCAGCTGATGTATCCATGTAGCGTTGCATTATCTCAGACTGAATGCTTAGAATTTGTTCTCTGGATCCCTCATTGCGCCAAAACTCCGTTAACTTAATTGGAGTAGAACCATTGCTCACTATGGCTTCATCTTGTTTCGATGATGGTTCCTCCCGGTCTAACAGTGTCTCGTTCAAGGCACGACGAATACGAGCCAACAAATCGTATATGGCAGCCGTACCCTGGGGATGCACTTCACTTTGAATTTCGCTGCAACTTGACGGAATAATTACATTGTCGGGTGGAACGAACGCTGTTTGGTAAACTTTCAGTGGGTCACGTTCCTTTTCGGTTAACGCTTCGTTTGTCACAAACTCCATTGGAATGCAATTGGGATTTAGTGGCTCCACTTGCTCATCACTCATTAGCTTCTCCTGCACGACACTTTCTGGATAGTCATAGGGTTGCTCTTGTCGCATCGTCGACACCACATTCAAATGGGACACAATCATGGTAATGAGAATGATAGGCAAAAGGGCGGCCGGAACAGCGACGAGCATTTTCACGTATTTATGTCCAGGGCACCACTGTAATCGTCCAGTCTTTTCATTTATTCCCAGCCGACATTTACCATAAACGTCATTTAATTCCGTTTTATTTTTATCCCAATGTTTATGTAACATTTGCCAAAATGAACTCAAACAAAACACAATAATGCGAACAAAATTTGTTCAGGAGCACTTGTCACGGTCGTGTCGCATATAAACGCAAGTGTCTATGGGAACCGTATGCGTTTTCGTTAAATGACAGAGAATTTCTTTGGACAATATATACGCTAATTTGATAATGGGCTTACGCGTCTTGAGGCTAAATTTATCACATACAACAATTCCAAAAACACTTAAGTAATCGTACACTCAAAACAATTCGTACTTCGTTTTCTTCTAATTTTCTTCCCTCCCTGGCACGGCACTTTGCAATCGTCTTCCCCACAGACACTTATTTATTAAAATATATATCTCAAATGTTATGTTATCACGGCACTTGGGTATAAACAAGACTGACACAAATTTGATCTTGTTGAACCAATTTAAGTCAATTCCAGCGTTTTTTTTTTTTTTTTGCAGATTGATCCAAGCTTCAACTACACATATTACATTTTATATTGTGCGTCTCCTCGCATACACAAAACACATCTCTCGCAATGATCTGTACCCACATGTGCAGAGCTACACTGTATTAAATATGGACCGAGTTAGCTCACACTTATCATACACACAACTGTGGTCACTGGACACTGGTCAACCATCACAATGCAAAATAGTACGTTATGGACTCGTCTATGTATAATATTTTTATAAGAGCATAAAGTGCAAACACAATCTCCACTTGTTCCTAATGATAAACAAAAATTGATGTGTTTAGTATAGTTATGAATTATGATGATGTTAAACGCTCCCAATGGAAACAACGCCCGCGCCACAGTTGAGCTTCCAAATATTGTAAAGTGTTCTGCATCAGTGAGAATGAGAATAATTATTTATTTCACACACAACATAAAGCTCGCAACAACAATTATAATACTCTGAATTTGCCATTTATTATTACAGTTCGAGTTATGTTGAATTGGGTTGTCATCACTGATCAGTGGATCCATTGAAGCATGCCCATTAATATTTGAATCGCCAATACATTATGAGTGTGGAATTTGCGGTCTTAATGGTTGGCCACAAAGCTCAGTGCGTGCGATTAATTCATAAAAGCACATTGTTTGAATTTGAGAAGTTGTCAATCTTGAGAATTGGTTAACTCACTTTATTAGTGATGATGTATGCGTCCACTTAATGTAATTGTCATCAGTGTTGCAATAGGAATGAGTGTGGTGGTTGCAGAGCACAACAACCACGACGCCCAACATAAATAAAGAATAGTTTAGCCTTAATTAAATATAAGCGTTTATTTGCAAAATGAAAGCGTCTTCTTCACACACCGTTTGTGCCTCGTGCATCCCAAGATGCTACACTGCATCGTAAAATGTGTATTTATATGTAATTGGGTTGCAATGTGAAACATTGCCAATTGAAGTATGCAAATTATGATTAAGCATCATTATGATGTTATTGGAGAGATGTTGAATTGTATTGCTAAGTCACATTCTCAGAAATTTATTGGTAAAATGTGGGGGGTAATTTATTAAATAGCAATACTTTGGACATTGTTACAAGTATAAAAATTCAAAAAACTACATCGCAGGGAGAGCGAGGTGTGAATTTATATACGACTGTTGCTTTACTACATTTTAATAAAGCTTTTCGGAGATATGAAAAATGTGACCTTGAAATTTCTGAATTTTTACCTTGATTTTTGTCCAAAATTGGTACCTTTATTGAGATAATCAATATTGTAGAATATCATAGTACCCTAGCTAAAACATACAGTTTTTGAATTACATATTTTCATTATAAAAATATGACCTTGAGTTTTCAAAATTTGACCTTGAAATGTTCAGCAATTTTTTTGTCTCATTTAAGCCTACAATAATGTGAAAAAAATATTTCAAAAATATTTAAGGATTCTGAGATATAAAAAATTTGGCCTTAAGTTTTTCGATTTTGATCTTGAAATGTTCCGCAAATTTTCTGATCTTATTTTATCCTAAAATAATCTGATTTTTTTTTTGATATTGTTCAAGGTGGCTGAGATAGAAAAGTGGGGTTTGTCCTAGTCCACCCCCTTTTTCGCCAGAAGGAGCATCTAGCGGGATATAGGATATTTGCAGTTTTGAAGTTTAATTGATGTGGAAATGAAAAGAAACGTATTACCCGTTTTTGAGCCCCTATACGAAAAAAAATTCCCTTTGGCAAAAACTTGAAGGATCTGACCTTGAAAAATCGAAGATCCCATTCTTATATTTTTATCTAAAACTTTACAAAAACATTCCATACAAATCTGTTCCGGTAGTTTAGGAGGTTTTTTTTCCACGATAGTACATCATTTTTGTATAGTGCGGCGTACGGACGTACTTTTGCACATTTTTTCAAGATCACTTTTTTGGACTCAGGGGGTGTCAAAACGAGTTTCTGCATCATCAACTTTTTTTCCGAAAAAAGTCGGATTACAAATATTTCTATATGCCCTTGGGGTAGGATATAAATTAATAAATCTATTTTAACCTTGAAGAAAGCTTGTACATATGACCTTGAAATGTTCTAAAAAAGACGATTTTTTTTTTTGCCACAGCCTGTTTAAATTCACAAGTTTCTAAAAATGTAATGACTTTAAAATATTCAATGATTAAATCAAGTATTAAATCAAGACCTGCATTCCAAGTTCTGCTTAATTTCCCTTTAGTTTAATACTTTTCTTAATAAATGCCTTAAGTCGTTCTTGAGATATTGCGCTTTTGAGTAATTTATGATAAATGATTTATAAAATATGATAACATGTAACTTATAACTCATGATAAAGCCTTGTTGCAAAAGTAAAAACGATTATTCATTTCAAAATATTTAAAAGTTATTAAGTTGTTAAACTTTTATGCAAGCATTCAATGCCTCCTAGTTACGCCATTACCATTTGTATAAACTAACCGCTAACGACAAGAAATCATAATTAATTCATTGACAGAAAAACATGACCGCGGGCAAGTTGACATTTTAATCACGTCTTAGGTCTTTTGTGAACGTGCGTCGTAAGTCATTATTTATATAAACTCACGAGTACATAAGCACTTATTTAATTTTGTATATTTATTGGGATAATATTCAAACGGTCTAACACTAGCAAAATCGGCATTTAACAAAGAAATTATTACAATACAGGCTGGTTTGAAATTTTGCAGACACCACGCGATGGCAATGGCACAATAAATCACTTGCCATTTAATTTCAAAGACATGTTTTTTCAGTGGCAACCACAAAATAATGATCGTGCATAAAAACATTCAATAAGTGGAAAGCGAATTCATAACCGACGACTGGGGATTAGAAAGACAAATTTATTTTATTTCAGCAAACCCCGTTGAGAAACTCCCAATTATTATTTATTGCAGACTAAATTTCAATTGTTTAAAAAAAAGCACAATTTACACCTGTAATTGTAGATTTAAGATTAGTTAACAACGATAAATCACAATAAGATTTAGAAATGTTTTAACCTAAGTTTAAACCAACGACAATCATCTATTGTAAATAATAATCCTCAACACATATTATGGCGTATAAATACAAAGATACATTAATCACTGAATGAATTTGAATTATAACGATTTACGATGTATGTTTATTCAAATTTAACTCGTCATTGAGCAAAACGAGTATGGCGGAGTACCTACATTGCAGCAAAATCCACACTCATCAAGACGCATTAGAATTTCTTACATAGTTAGTCGGATTTGCGCTAAACTAGGTTGACACAATGCATATTAAATTGTAACTGTAACGTTGCATAACAATGAGGCTTAGCCAATTACAATATGACACACTCGAGGCTTGTGGACAGTTTTCTATTTTCTATATTTAACAACAATGCCGTCAGGCAGTTTAACTGCATTGCTCGAGCGGAATTCTTGAGGCATTTTATTTGTTTTTTAACGGCCGCATTTTTTTTTCTCTCCAACACAGCTTATTGGGGCTGGGTGCTTTCATAATCCACACCATTGGTGGATGCCCGCGCAATGCCACCCCGTGCGCGTCCTAATCCGCATTAACTTAACGCACGTGCACAACGAAATTATTAATCAAGCGTAATCTCAATTGAGTGCCATTGTGAATTGTAATTCTCGTTGTTGATCCTTATTTGCTATATAATCACATAGCAATTAAATTACTGCATGAATTCCGAGTTTGGGTGAAGTATTTAAAGCTGAGCTGGCTGCGCATGGCAAACGTCAGTCATGTGAAAGACGAATTGTGTGTGGGTGCGAGAGTTATTGGTTTTGTGCGTTTGGAGACGACGTGCGGCGTGTTTATTTTCAGGATTTATTGCTATACACGCGATGTCAATATTATCGTTTGATGGTGTCGCATTACAACAGTTTCACGAATGTGCCAGTTTCATTGATATAATTGTATCGTTTGATGCACTTTGTGTGATCACAGGGAAATGTTCTAATTAAGTATTGCTGCGGTGTTATAGGCGCACATGTATTGCTTTTCTCTACGTGGATGGTAGCGTCAGCGCTTGTCGTCAATATTTCACCAAAAGCGCGTTTGAAAAATATTACCTCCCCCCTCGGTTGAAATTTAAAGCTGGCTGACTGACTGCTGAATTATGTAACACGATTGTGATTGTTTCGTTGTTGCATCAACATTCTTTAAAGACGCACAGAAGCGAGAGAAATTAGAAAATCAGATGTTTTTCTTTCGAAAAACTTAGACCACACACATAGTACGTTTAATTGGTTGGAAACAAAAATAAGAATAATTGGTAATTAGCGTTAAATGTACTTATGTACATATTTGTTTTGAATTGTGGACAAACTCAGCTTGGCGCTTCCGAATTCCGAAATGTAAAAGTGTCACTAACATGCAGTGCAATAATTAGTCCAAATAAACGATTTCACTTCCTTCCTTTAATTTTTTTATGGATGACTTCCAAAGGGGGCTATGATTTCAATAAACATTGGATAAATAAATCTTCATTTAAAAATAATATGTTTAATATTGCAATGTAGGCTTTTCGGACTACAACAAAACAAGTTTGTGTTATGACTGCAAGAATAATAATGCATTTCGATTCATTGAAAAATGATCAATAGGCAATAAAAAATGTTAAACGTGATGCGGTGCTGTTTAATAATGGGACGTGCAACTATTTACCACAGACGGTTTTTACACATTGAATATTGTAATAAGCTTTATTGCAGTAAATGCATTTAATGAAGATAAAGCTTCTCATGGTTATAATTTAACAGATTTCAAGTTGCCATCCTCACAATGTTTATGTCCTTAATTAAATACAAAATAATGAAAATTATTTTAAATTGTTTTCTCTATAAATAATTTATTTTATTTTTAAAAAATAAATTTTTAATTTCTTCCAAATATTACGTCTTGTCCAAAAATTAACACTGAAATATAATTTGTGATGTGTGGCGCCGTATTTTGCTGCACACTTTTGGCCCAACTACATTACAATTATTATGTAATAAAATCTACAATTCTAAATATGTCTGTCATGTTAGCACTCATCAAGCAAACAGGAAGTGTGTTTGAATTGTCTTTTCCAAAATCATTATCTGAAAACAAATTCATCAGGTTGTCGTTATTCCGTTCACGATTACGATAAATTCAAATGATATATTTAAATAAGTGTGCATATACCAACATAAAAAGCAAAACAACTATTTATGTGTACGAATGAGCACATTACTGAGCATAAGTCTTATTGTTCAACAATACCTTAAAGAAACCCAATTAGGAACACAAATAAATATTACAATTTACAGACACTCCAAACTGCATCTTGTATAATATCTTTAAAGACGTTTTTAAGTTATTAAAAATACATAATTAAAAAATGTAAAGCTATTTTTGGCATTGAATCCACGTTTAAATTTATTACGACGTGGTTCGCGAATTTTTTTAACCTAATTAATAATTAATGCTGAAATGTACTAACTTTTGTGAACTATAATGTTAAATTCAACCTTTAAGACTGAGATTTTTTTCTTACTTTGTATGTACTTTTTTTCAAAAATAACTTTAAATTGCATTAAAATTATCAAGAAACTCGAAAGTTGAATTTTTGGCCCAAAATCTGCAAATTGTTTTTTTTTAGACTTTTTTTAGACCAAAAAAATATTTTCATTAACTTTGTGTCTACAACTCTTAATTAATTAATTTTATGATAGTTTTGAAAGGTGATAGGAATGCTTTTGAAGGCTTTGAATTTTTTTTTAAATAAAATTTTAGCACCGAAATTGATTTCTCCAACAATTCATTTATTTATAAACAATTTATGTGGCATTGTTTTAAAGAAGTCAGGACTCACTAGTTGCCATATAAATTCGAGCATTTATCAGTGATTTTCTTAAGCCAGACAACTATCATTAAAGCCAATACAATCTTAAGTACGTTATTATTGGAACGTTGCGTATTCTAACGCGTGAAAGATGAGAAATGTATTAAATTACACGCGGGCAACACTTCCTGTGATCGTGCTCCTTATGCAACATATTACTGAGGTGATGATTTCTTTGATTTCAAAGCACTGTTGCAAAATACAATACCCAAATGATGCCGGTTCCGGTAGTGTTGTCATTAATCAAACTTTGACAACTTCCGCAAGATGAGAGATGATTCCTTATACCTTAAAAAAATTTATCTCAACTGATATTTTTGTTCTACAAAAGTGAAACATTCCAACTGAATATTCGAGTAGTACCAAATTTGTGTAGTTAAATGTGTGATATTCAAATTCCTGCTACAGTACAAAGTATATAGTTTATTACATAAAACTATTCCCAACATCCAAGTCTCGACCGGATATTATCGTCAGTAATTGAGACTTTTTTATGTTGAGTTAGTATATTATGTTTAGGAAAAAGCAAATTGAGCAATGCAATAAAACTCCCCTGCGAATGCACCAGCATTTTTTTTTTGTACATCATCACCGTGTTCTGTCACCCATAAAAGACAGACCGAAAATGTTATTAAATCGCGCCATGATCATGCGAAGATCGTTGCGGGACCTGAATGTGTGCACATAAAACACAAATAAATGAGGCGCACATTATAAGCGATGCTCGCAGCTCAGTGCTGGATCACCAACCAGACACACTGGGGTTTCATGTCTTCAAGGACACACATTGCTTGATTCGTATTTTGGCTTCTGTTTCGCTTCACCGTCTTCAGCATTAACTCACTTTTTATTTTATATGCGCGGCTAATGTTGCAGAAATGTTGTGCAGATGTCTCTGCGTTTCCTCAACAAGTATTTTGGCTGATCCACAACATTGTGCATGATTTATGTTGATTGTAATAAAACGAAACAGTTACTGGGCTACAAATAAACTCACATAATGTTCATTTTAAAGACCTTTACACTAAATTCGCAATAACTTCTAACTGGAATGTGTTTAAAAGTTATGAACAAATATTATGCAGACAAGTTCACAGCATTTAAGACACATCCTTGGTTTAAGCATCTCTTCAATGATTTCTTATTAAGTTGAAAATCAAAATATCGTTGGCATAAAATGTATCACATCACAAGTCAAAGACTGTCGTTATAGCTCCCTCATTTTTAGCGCCTTTACTTTTAACTTGGGCACATCTGACAATTTCGGAGTTGATGACTGAAGGATGCCACCTGGTTTATTTACCACACAGTTGGTACACACTTTCACTCTATCTTTACTTTTGTCAATCACATTTTTTGAACCCCTCAAAAGTGGTTAAAAGTATTTGACAAATCCTTGGTTCCATTTTTTACAACGCAGTCAGTTGATTCGGATCATAAATACGACAAACTACTCGCAGTTGTAACCGTTTTGAATATTGTAGTAATACTCGTATAGGGTGGATTGGAAATGTAAAGTGATCAAACAAACCAAGTCTAGAAGCACTGCTGGACGCCTGCCATGCAAACGAGTAACGACCAACGACCAAAAGTAAATCGTTAATGTTATTTATATCGGAATTCTGCATTATAACCGCGCGTCTTTCGAGAAACGTTGTCACCTGTCACATAACTCATAATTCATGCAGTTGCATGACGTGCTGTGTGTAAAGTTGAGGAACTATGCGGGGTGGGGTGCATAGTCCGCAATTATGATCTATTATTAAAAACAAACACACATTTTCATAAGCAACATAATGTACTGCACAGTGCACAATTATAAATGCATTATAACGATGTGTGTCACAATATTAGCATGATTTTGACTCAACCTGCTTTAAAAATAAAATCAATTACTTGTGATCTCAGCTTTACAAAAATTTACTTACCTTTTTGCATTAAGGTGCACGCGTTTACTGCGCTCGCAATGCTCATTGCTCAATCCACGAGCGCCTTTCTTGAAATGTGACGCTAAACATTTCACCGTGCTTCGTATTTATCGGGTCTTATTTCATTGAGTGCACTCTGGTCTCTGACTGACACCTGGAATTGTATGTCTACGTAGAAAGCAGATATGAGATAACAATCTTCAGTCTATATTTATAAGCACACGATCTTGTGTTTGCCATCGTCTGGGTGTGGGGATGACATTGTGGTATAGATCGCCAAACATAGATTTGCAGCTGAAAGTACATTTATTTAATTTGCATATTTTGCTCATTTAAGACGCGTTAGTACAATTCTGTTTTATTTGCAATTTGCGCCAGCACATGGCGATTAATCATCATTTTCATGACTTTTATTTTCAATTAATTTATGTTTTGTAGTTAGTGTTTGCAATTTAATGGATCAACCAATGAGAGGGATTACAGAGTATAGGTATAAATAAATAAAAATAATATAAATTCAGTTATGAAAAATTTGTTTTGAAATTCAACTTAAGAAAATATTCTTCCATTTGGGGACTTTTGTACATTTAAGGTAAATTGATAAGATAATGAGGAACACCTAGGGGACGCGTTGAGTCTCATATCCAGGTAGGTCACTATAACATCGATGATTTTAACATCTTTACCTAGATGTAGCCCTATTCGAGTTGTTCCCGAGTTGTTGAATAGGGAATTGGGAAATGTTTGCATTTTCTAGTAGTTATTTAATAAATAAGTGTATTCCGGTTTCTGGGAAAATGTTTTTATTATGAACTAACTAACTATTCGCTAGCAGTTTTGATGTCAATATTTCCTCCACAATTTCAACAAGTTAAATTAATTCCTCAGTTTAAATTAAAAACAATTGAAAACACTTACAACGAATTTAATTTTCTTGGGAATTTTAGACTTTTACAGAATTGCGAATGGGAAATTGGGAAAAACTTAACTACGCCTTAGATAGGAGGAATGCTGAGACCAAGACGAAGAGCACTGGGAAAACTAATTTGTGGACTGTGGCGCTAAACCGCGCGCTCTGGGGCAAACTTTTGTGTCCGTCCAAGACAAGGATCGGGTTGTAACGCCAAATATATAATAAATAAAAAACATAAAAATACAAATGTTCAAACGAGCACAATTTAAATATGTTTAAAATTCATTCAGTTATCTTTTAAACAGTCCCATGTTCGTTACGGGTTAAATTTCAAATGTTTAAATAAAATTTATCAACATACATATCATATAAGTGAATGCAGCATAACTGCAGCATAGGTACAAGTGCATAAGATTAAATTCACAAGGGTCCCTTAAATACTCATCTCGTTTTAATCCACTTCACATTCAAAGCTTCTGTGATTTTCCTGTACATTCGTTCCATTTTTGAAGAAAAGAATTTTAAGTGTCTTAACGGCGTTGTATAATATGTGTGTTCTGAGAAAGCAGAAAGTATAGGTATCATTCTGTATGGGAGGATCCACACTAAATTCCCAAGAATGTTTTCTTATTGTACGTCTCCAGAGATTTGTAGCCACTTTGTTCAATTATGAAACGAAAATCAAAATGACAATTTTATACTAACACAAAATATGTGGAGTGCATCATTTGTTCTATAAACTATACTTAGCCGTATAATGCATTAATCCGCCATGTGATTTTGCATTCAACATGTAAATATTAGCCAGCGGGCGCCTCCTTGTGTCAACGCTAACATCACTGTTAATTATTATTGGACGATTTATACGCCCTAAACAAAATATGTTGTGATATTTTAAGTACACTAAGCCAATGTCGCTTTTAAAAATATATAGTACAACCAGTTTAACATTTCTGTACAACAAACTGCTTCAAATGTAAGACGGCAATTTATTAGGATAAACGCGTATCGTTGTTAAAAAAAAAATTTAAAAATTCCCCAAACGGCAGCAGATAAGCGCGCATGACTTTGAATCTGCATTGCCTGCAGGAAACTAAGATTTAGCTTCAACCAACGACAATTCTACGGTGCGTCAGTGATTTATGGTTGATAACTAGTTAAATACACAAAATTACCTTTTATGAAATACTTTATCTATGTCTTAATCCTTTTTACGTGCTTCAGATTGAAGCATTTTGTGATTTGTTTGTTTACTTTATGTTTGTCACAATGCGATGTTAACTTTTGTCGCGGTGTTTTCTTTGTCACTTCCGCGTGGACACGTAAAGAAAGGAATCACGAACATTAAAACACACATGTTACATTCTATGCCATGTTAAAGTTGTATCTTTACTTAAATGTTGAAGTTGTCAAGTTAATCTAAAAACCCCGGTTGAAGCATTTAATTTTTAAGTAAGTTTTGTTTTACCTTCTGTATTGAAAAATAGTTTTAATCCTTGTCCATAATTTCTAAAATTCAAGATTTTTGATCGTTATGTTAAACTCCAGGTGTTCAATTTTATGCAATTATTATTTTGCAAATGATTCACATTTCGGATTAATTGGAACAGCTTGTTTAAAAATTTATTGATAGAAACGACTGATTAATAAATTGATGTATCACTTCGGTATTAAGTTATCTTGCAATTCCATTCATTAACGAGGAAGTAATCATGACTGCAACATTTTTTTTTTTTATCACAGTTACACTTTGGAATCAGTAGATCGATTACCAAAAAAACAAATCACACAAAGCACTAATAAGTGACATTAAACGCAGTTCAATTTTTTGCTGGGGATAACAATTAGGCCAAGCAATTTTATCGCAAAACTGATAAGCACTTTTATAATAAAAATCACACCCAACAACATAAACATCATCCCGTTAAACAATAAATATTAATATTTCAATTCAGTCGAAAAGAAGCAGTCCTCTAAAATTTATTGAAATTCCTCCCTGAAATTTTAAAATAAATTAAAAATTGCAATGAAAAGTTTTTTGCTAGTTGTGGCATGTTTGACATGTCTTGTGTCAGCAGAGTCAGATGACTCAATTTCTGAAAGAACATCTGGCATGACTGCTGCCTTACGTACACGCATTGAAGATTTTCGTGCAACAATGCCTTATTGCAATCCAGAAATGGGAATACCTGCACTTGCACCAATCACTCTAGAAGATTTTGTGCTGGAAACAAATCTACCAGGGTTAAAGTAAAACTATTAAACTAACAGTTCTAAATTAAAACAGTCATAATTGTGTTATTTAACATTTTTAGAATTAATGGTGCAATTCAAAATATTTCAATCAATTACCTTGATACCTTTGAAATAAATGAACTGTGGTTTGGCTTACTGACAAGACGTATTGACTTTAAGTTTGTGTGGCCAAAAATATCAGCAAGGGCGTCATATTTTGTCGATGCTAGTCTACCGAATTCAATGAAACTTTCGAGGAATGGTGGTTACAATTTGGATCTCTTAAGTAAGTTTAAGGAAACTTTAAATTTAAATTTTTTTGTAAATTTAATTTACCATTGCAGACCTCAGTGCTACCGGACACGTCCAAATTGGAATACAAAACTCATATATTATTGTGAGTGAAATAATAGTTAAACTTCACATGGATGGAGCGGAATTGAAAGTAGAAAATTTTGATGGTTATTGCATTATCGAATACTTGGTGAATCAAGTTATTGGGCAAGTGTTGCCCAGTCTCCTTGACCAATATCAAATACAAATTACGAATATGATCAACGAGATAGCCACACCATTTGCTAATTCTATGCTGGATGGTATGACTTGGCTTGATTTAATTAATCTTCTATAAAATGTGCTTCTCTTTTATTTAGTTTAGTAAATTGTTAAAGTTTGTAACATAAATGTTTGTGTTAAATATTGTGAAAAATGAAATCTTATAAATTAAGCAACTCAAAAGTGTAATGTTTGCAAAATAAATGTTTTTTTAAAATAATAAATTCGTTTTAAAAAATGCAGCAAGGTGATTCAAGCAAGGATTTCCGTAAAGATTCAATAAAAATTGTTATACTGATCCAGTAGTTCTGTAATAATTGTTACATAAAAAGTTGTTACATGTTTTATTGAAATATTTTTTAGATTTTACCTTAATTCAGGAGCATCACAAATTGACATTTCATTAATATTTTGACCTTGAAATAATTGACAATTTTTTTTTCTGTTTTTATTTGTATCGTGTAATTTTGCTTGACCTAAACATTTTTTTGATAAAAAACAAACACGGCACTTTTCATAGCCTTGGAATATCTTAAAAAGATATTGTATCTATCTGGTTACATCGCTGTTCCATTCATGACACCGCTACTTTGCAGTTTCAAAACATTTTTTTATCAAATAAACTCCTTGGAATTAGAAGAACGGATTAACAAAAATAACACTTGTAAATTTTTATTTTATATTTAGCTGAGATTTAAATTTAAATCCAACCTTTGTTATCGTAGTACTGATAAGCATTTTTGTAGCATAAAAATCCTACCTTAACAATGTCATGCTGATGGGTAAGACAAAACTGTTACTACAATTTAGTCGAACAGAAGCAGTCCTATAACTAGTTTAAATATAGTCTCACAAAAGTTTTTCTTTAATATTTAAAAATTAACAATGAAAAGTGTTTTACTAATTGTGGCATGTTTGACATGCCTTGTGTCATCATTCACGATCACGCCCAAAACGGAGGCAATAACTGAAGCCTTGCGGGCACGCATTGAAGATTTTCGCGCAATAATGCCGTATGGAATTCCGGATATGGGAATTCCTCCACTTGCACCACTCAGATTTCCCGATATTGTGTTGGACACAGATGCTCCTGGATTGAGGTAAAATCTAAAAAATGTACATTGTACAATGAAACGTGTATTAATTTTATTGTACCACAATTATTACAGAATTACTGGATCAGTTAACAATTTTACAGTCAGCTTACTTGACACCTTTGAAGTTACCGAACTGTGGTTCGGTGTGCCCACATTGCGTGTTGATTTCCAATTTGTGTGGCCAAGGATATCAGCGTATGCATTATATGTCCTTGATGCTGTTTTACGGGACTCCATAACACTTTTTGGGAATGGTGATTTCAATTTGGATCTCTTGAGTAAGTTTATTTAAGCATTTTTAATAATATTTTAATAATATGAATCGCTTTCATAATAGACGTTAGTGCTACCGGTCACGTCCAATTCGGTGTGGAAGACTCATTCGTTGTTGTAAGGGAAGTGATAATTAAACTTCACATGGATGGTGCGGAATCCAATATCGAAAATCTTATGGGTGGTGGCGCTTTGGGAGATTTTGTGAATCGAGTTATTGAGAAAATGCTGCCCGAAGTTCTCGACTTTTATGAAATACCTTTAACGTTCATGATTAACGAGATGGCTACTTCTTTTGCCAATATGCTGCTGTATGGTCTTACTTTGGAAGATTTAATCAATCTTATTACAGGAGGAAGTGTAGCTAATTCTATTTTAGTAAATTAATCTGTTAAATTTATGTCTCTGTAAATAGTAAAATATGAACCAAATCGAAATCGAATTAAAATTACTTGAAACGTTAGTTGTGACGCCGAATAAAAAGTATTTTGCAAAATGGCAATAAAAATTCATGACTCAAAAGCTCGTGATGATTAATCAAAAATAAAAAAACAATAAGTAATGTTAGATATAGAACAATAATATAGATAAGACAACAAACAATGCAACGTAGAAGTTTTAAATCATGCGGATAAACAGGAAAATTTTTATAAACGAACAGAACAACGCGGAAGCATTTCAACCGAAGATTTCCTTAAAAGAAGTTTGATTACTTAATTAAATTTTTGGGTGTCACTAAGTGCAATGTGTAATGAATTTACCAAAATGAATTTGTTTAATGCTTTCAATCCAAATAAAATAAAAACTAATAAAATTTAAACATTTAACGACTATAACATTTATTTTTATTTTTAAATTCTAAGCCATTTTAATTCTAATGACACAATCATCTGAATTCTTAATAGATTTTTACATAATTCCTGATTGAATAGAGCTTCCATATACAGTAAACAATATGTTATTCTTATCCAAAAGCAGAATATCTTCCTCGTTATACATAAATGTTTTTGACAAAGTTACACAATGAATTTGAAGCCACAAATAGCCAGTTCTTGATGTTTATGGTTTCGCCTGCGTCAAAAGACGTTTTAAAGATTCTTTCTTCACACCTACTGATTCAAAATAACTTTGTTACAATCGATTATTTAGACTTAAGAACCAAGAAAACATTTTGTTTTGCAAAACCTACAAACATTGTTGCAACACATAAAATTTTTATTGATACTTAACTTAAATCTTGTAAATTCTAATAGCTCTATGAAAAATAAATTCGATCATAATTAAAAATAGCACAAATGTAGCGAAACGTTTTTGAATCGCTTTTACTACTTTCAAAGTAAACAATAATTTACTTACCTGATGCCTCCTGATGTGTGCACAAAGTATGGTAAGCGGGTTGTCTTTATTCAACAGTCTACAGCCTCCCACTAGTAAAAAATTCATCAATCGTGAACAAGCGGAATGCACATTGCACATCCAACACGAACTAATTTTGACATAAAGTTCCGGTGCAGTTTGGTGTGATATTTCCGGCAGCCCGACAACATCTCTATAGACACCAACTATTTCTCTTTGCAGCTATTATTTTTGTTACCTAGAAACATCAGCTGCTTAGATTCCAGAAGTAAAATAGCTGTCGAACAAGAAGCTGTCAAAACAATGTAACTTCCGGCGTGATGTGTAATCGATAGTTGCTACTCATTTTGCATAAAAATATCGAGTAAAATAACAATAAAGTGCTGTAGTTTTGCTAAAATATTTTGAATAAATTAAATGCTTGAATCATAAATTGGTGAATTGTGATCGACAGAGAATGATTCTCTGAATAAAATATTATTTTGATGCACGTGAATCTTGTTCCCATTGATGCAAAATTTGATGTACTGTCGAAACTTCTTCCAGAGCAATTGATTTTCTATGTTTTAAATCTTTTTTGTGAAATAATGATTCTAAAATAGTGGTTTTACTGGAGTTTACTAGAAGCCATCAAAATCATTTGAAACTAAACACATTTTGGAGACAAAACAATTTTATCAGCAGCTTAAAATAACGTTGTTTCATATTTTGTTAATTTATTTTTACATAGTTATAATTTAATAGGACTTTAAGTGTTACTTCAATGTCTCTAGGACTTAACATTTAAGTTGAAACACTTAAGCAACGAGTAGGTACTTTTCCCATTTTCTAAAATATATTAAATAACGTGGCTCGCTGATAACTGATAACTGAATTCATATTAAAGTCAACCGTTCAGACACACTTTCGAATTATTAAGACACATGTGGGTTGATATGATGATGAACAAAATTAAGCATAACGTCTTAATGTATCGTAAAGTTCAAGTTGATTCTTAAGTGAGCTCTTAAACCATATAAAGTATACAATGTGTACAGATTTAACTAAATGGTATTTTACTAAGTATTATAATATAAAGTAAGTTGTCTGCTTTTCCTCACACAATCGTTCGCTTACCAACTATTTAAATTATTTATTTAGTTGTTGTACATTCACAAAAACAACATCATAACAACGAAGCACAGAAAGACAATGCAAACTTCTTGAATATGTGATGTAGTCGCAATAAGTACGTCATGAGGTCTCTTCAATTACAAATGATTTAAACCTCATTGAATTCCATCCAGACAATATAATTCAATTTGATGTTGTGATGCCAACACAGAAAACGTGCCCTTATATTGTCAATTGTCATAGTTACACTTACGTATAAAGATTGTGGCCTGTAGCTGTTTCAGTCGGCGCAACGTGCAGCGTGCAGTTTCATTCAAAAGAAGAAGATGCTGATTATGGAGCAATGTTCAAAAGCAAAATCGGCGTCTTGTCATTGCTGTAGAATTTTGCTAATCCGCGCTCACACGGTGCATCGTGCGCATCGTAAAACTGGTTTGAAATATATTTCAATCCGCTAAGATCAAACGAATTGCATGGATTTCTGCATAATGGATGTTGATGCAATTAATTGTCTGTGCAGAATGAGAGGAAAAATTGCCAATCTGAATGAAAATAACAAGGTCGCGTGTCTGGCCGATTTTTGTAACACTTGTTTGGCTTTTTAATAGTGATGGGCTTTCGCTTTTATTGAAGTGTCTTCTTCTTCTTCGTTCCTTTCGAAATATGGGTGCGATCGGCAGCATTTTGTGCCAAATAAAATTAATGTGATTTTAATTAAGCTGAAGCCCTTTTAAATTTATGTGAATTCGAGATTTTAGGCGCGGTTTTTGTGCAATATTTTATTAGATTAGATTATGTAGAAACACACTTTAAATATATTTTAATTAAAATTAGAGACCCATCAATTAAATCCATAACCTTGTTGGTGTTTTGATTTCTATATTCTTAAGAAACTCCACTGTTGATAGATGCGTGACTATAAAGAATTTAATCCAACTAAGCTGTTATTCTCTAACCTCAGGCAAAAATTCTACATCATCATCATCATCAGTAGAACATTATAATTAAGACTATGCAATACTGAGAAATGGTGGAAGATCCCGTGAATACTGCCATGAAAACACCCGATTTTTCTATATTATATTACGCTGTCACTTGTCAGTATGTGCCAATCATATGTGGGGCAAACAAAATTATATCTCCTGTTTCTACTAATCCAATTTTTTATACTCATCTAAGCTTCTCAATTTTTCAACCACTTTCAAGAATTGCCAACACATCTTAACTTTGTAGAGACATTCATCTTGAGTTGCGGTAAATTATAGTTTCTTGATTTTTTTCATTCGTTCCCTCTTCTTTTTTTTCTTTAGACTTTATGAGAATATCTTCTTTATACAATTTATAATTCATTCAGAATATGGGTCACGTAGACGAAGCTCTAGAAGTTTGATCAAAAATTATTTTGAAACCGAAAGTCATTTTCCTGGAAATTAAAAACACAATTTCATATATTTGCATAAAAAATGCCACTTTATGCTTTTAAGTGTCTTCAAAATTTGACATGGGTCATAATTGTCTTTATTTGAATACATAGCCATTCAAGTCAAAATAATAATTTCAAGCAAAATGATTTCAAAGATTTGTGTAGCATTCCCTGCCATTCATTAATTTGATGCAATTTAACAGTAGCTGAGATGGGAACACAAAATACCGATTTAAAAGTTATTTATGTTGTACAAAAAAAAAAAACCCACAAAATATCTACCCTTCCACTTGATACAGGATTGAGCCTTAATTATGTACACGAATATTTTACTTTTCCCTTTTATAAAGTGTTGTGAGTAAAATTGCTATCGAGTGGTTCATTGAAAAGGGATCAACTTCTTAAGAAATGTATAGTTTATCCCATCTCCAGGTTAATTTCCAATTCAACTCACTTGCATATTGTGCAATGAACATAATATTGAACATCCACTCGGTGTAGGACATTGCAACAAATTTACGATTATCCCTTGAAATGTGTCTTGAATGCGTTGGCACTGTGTCACATGTGCAACAAAAGGAACTTATATTTTGTAGGCGCGCACGTAGCATTTCTCCCAACGATCGTATCTTTATGCGCCGCGTATCATATTGTGTAATCTAAACCAGCACGCAATATTTACTACGGACACCTATATAGATGTACGTACATTTGTATTTATAGATCTGAAAGAGCGTGCAAAAGTAAACGGACGTCTTTATTTGTTTGCTGATACGATGAGCTAAAAGATGAGGTTTGAGGATCATTGCAGTGTATAGAATCAGAGGATCGCGTTTTGGGTTGATTATTTAGTTGTCTTTACATAACGTTGTGGTTGCGTTTTGATAATCTTTCAAATTGGGTGTGATCTTGCTGTGATCAGCAGCATTTCATCGCTTTATTTTTTCTGGTTTTAACCGAAGCAGAAACGGTGAAAATAATAACACAAAAAAGTTCTGCGCTTCGGGATTCGTGGGGAATTTAACTAGAATTTTGAAACATTCGTATATTTAAGTGTAATCACTTGGAAATTCGAATACACAATTTAGTTGCTGTCTATAATAATTTTAATATTCTGGGAAAAGTCATCATTAGAGAAATAATTTTGACTGGCATTATTAATTTTAATTTTTTTTTCATGAATTAAATTTTGTAACTTAAATTTTTTCAGTTTTTAATATTCTTACTGAATAAAGTTTTTGATGATAATATTCTGCAGCTTTGCAAAAGTCCTTGAACATTAATTAAGGACAATAAAATAAATATTTCTTTCATAAATTATCATTTCGAAATATTTATAAATGCGTTAAGATACTTAGCACTCGTACGTTAATTTTGACGCATGTACTTAAGCAACCAGCGTTGAATCCATAACGACGTGGATTTAAAGTTTTGTAAAAAATGTTAAAGTAAATATTTAAATGGGTGTTGCCTTAATAAAAGATTTCAAAACATAAAAATAAGACTCTAATATATTTGTTTTAGAAAATTTAATATTAAATTGCAATTATTCAGAAAATTTTAAAAATATTAAAAACTCTTCAAAAAGACTTAATAAATTGATGAATTATTATCTATTGCATTGTTTTGCGTTAAATTGTATTTTGTAATTTTGACGCACAACGGTTTTAGCAAGCAACAATTTAAACGCATTACGCCGCAACGCTTTATGGTGAGTCGCGACGCCTCTATTGCCGCAGTACATAAAATTACAGCGAGTAACGACATTCGACGTTAACGTTTCTTGAAGTTTTCAATTTAGTGCGCTACCGACTACTGAAACGAGAAGACGTCTGCCTTGTTAGTTCCGTTGAATTTATTTGAAACGATTTAGTGACGGTTACATTCAACATTTTTTCGGTGTTTATTTTTATATTTAAATTGAATTGTTTACAAATTACAAAAGAAAACGGAATTTAGTGAAAAAAAGTGTTTCCAAATATTTTGGAATGAAACATTTTTGTGTGTAAAAAAAAACAACTTTATAAAACGATTGGATTAACAGTGGAATTTGTGCCAACATTTTGGAGTACCATCTATTTGGAATAAAGTGACAAGCGATCGAAAAGATTTTTGAAGTTGTGGTCGCAAACAAACAAAGTGGCGTAAAATAAATTTTTGGTGAACGTAATCTGACGTACAATTAAAAGTGATTTAATGGAATTCGTACCGTTTCGGGAATCGCATTGAATGGATTAAGTGCAGTGTTTAATTGTGGTTTGAATAAGAAATTAAGGACACCACTGCATTAATTGTGTGTCGCATCAATCAATTGTTGTCTACATACACTTGGATTAAATCATGGAATTTTAGGATAATTAAAAAATATTTTTCCTGAAAGTTTTTAAAACATCACTTAAGGTTAGTGTGAATTTTTAATATTTAAGCGATTTCAAGAACAAGAAAACAATTGGCATTCAATTGTTGTTTGATTTCTCGTTGGTTCCCTTGGGATTTATGGTGGCATTTGAGGCCTCATGAATAGAAGAACTTTAATCAATATGGGAAAAATAATAGTGATTCATATTATGTGACTGACGCGGGCGTAACAAATTGCGTCTATTGTTGATTAATTGATAAATTACGTGTACGTTGAGGGCGGCCAATTGAATTCATTCTTAATTCTTGAAATGGAAGATTTTAAATCACGAATATGTAAATATTTGTGTGATGGTGCCTAGTGCGTATATTTTTGTACCAAACTTAATATTCGTCTGGATGAGCTCAATCAGAAGATCATCGCGTCATTGCGATCAATGAGATACTCTGCGGATGACGATATTACACCGCAGTGCGCAGGAAGGAGTTTGTGGAAATCGTAATTTGTTATGATTTCATTAAAGTTTTGATTGATTACATATGAGGGGGCTATGGCTGAAATGCGTATTTTCTGTTCGCGAACGCGTTTGTATGTTTTTCTTGATGAAGCGCAGATGTTTCGATGCACACACTATTGTTTATGTTTCTATAGTTGAAATGCAATTTTATGTCGAATTATTTATTGCGATGAAAGTTATGTATGTCATCTTTAAATTTTCAAAAAGCAACCTTGCAAAATATTGTGCAATTTTCTAAAAATTTAAATAAGTTTTTCCTTTAATTTTATTTTAATCAATTTTGATGTTTATTCTGCACATTTACCTTTTTTTTGCTAAGTAATATCAGTTTAATGTTTTTTAAATAATGAGGAATATTTTTAATGTGTGGCTTTCAATTTAAAATGCAATACACAATCGTAAAGATGTATTTTAAACGACACTTTGAAGTTTAAACGTAATGCATTTATAATTAAAAGCAAGTGCACTATGCAATGAGGATTGGGGACGATGTATGAGTTGCAATTTGCAATAATAAAAATTAGTAACGACTGTGCAATGTCGTGAATGCAATTGCTTAACACACTGACAAGACAAACAAACAAATTAAATTAAAAATGCAAGTATGTATTCTTGAATTTGGCAACATTTCCGTCTGGTTAAAAATATAAATTTAATTTTTTTAAATCTACTATATAGTTTCATTTTCCTTGGCGTTTCACTCAATGAAATGTTTCTGTAGTTTTCGCGAAATAATTATGCAATATTGGCGGACTGTTTGTCTAGTCGCATTTATCAAAAAAACTAATCCAAATACTTAGTTTGCATAAATTACAAATTATGACGCGTTTGCTAGTTGCTACGTTTTTTACTACGTTTAACTTAAAGTTCAACTAGAATGTTATGTAACAAACAAAAGTCATAATTTATTGTTGTTTCCGTTTTTTAATATTCATTTTAGAACATTTCACAAAAAAAAAATAAAAAAATAAAAAAATGACGTTCATACTTATTTAAATTTTATATTTATTTACATAAATAAGTCAGAATGTGAAACAAAATCAGTTAAATTCTTAAACTTATAAGTTGCGTTAAAATAATTTATTTATAAACATGAGAAATTTAACAAAACTCAACGATGCACTTCGCAATAAACGATGCTGATCTTTGTTGACTGCAAATATAATTAATTGCTTATTGAATTTCCAAATATCCCAGTTTCAAGGTCTTCCCAGCGATAAAACACTTTTCACATCGTAAAAACAACAACAAAAAAAAAACGATGTCGTGTTAAAAGGCGATCACAACTTGTCATATCGGGCCGCAATTTATTTAGGTCCATATGTTGATTTATGCTCATCCGACATCAATGTGTTTTTAATTCTTTTGTCTTACAAACTTATGACTTGTAAGCTCATAGCGCGAGCATGGATTAACTTTATGTTTTATTATATGAATCTGCGCGCGCAGGCTTGCACTTTCGTTTTATTACAGTATATGGGGAGTATGGCGAGGATAACGCCTCTGACAGGATTGTTCTATGTTTGTTATAAGGGCCATTTATCATTGCTTGAAATGGCAGACACAAAAAAACTGTCTGTTCTGTTTCTTAGCGGCCTACGAACGGGTTGAGATGAATTATAATATCAAATATATAATATGTACAATGTAAGTACACTATGCGTCTATAGTTGCAAGTATTGACGTTGCATATGGTGGTGCGGCTTCATTTCAAAAGTATGTATCAGTTTGCATGTGAGTAATAAAATTGCATGCAATGGAAAATGCATGTGATGTTAATAATAAGGCGCCTTCAGTTATTATAACCCAACAACCCTTTAACGAAAATATACTGCCGAGCGGGTTCGCTAAAAGACTTCAGTAAAGGGAAACAGGATGTTGCAAGTCTTTCAGCGGTGGTGGTGTAGTTTATTTTAATTTTAACTTTGTACTCGACCTGTGTGGATAAAAAAACATATTTCCGTTTACGTTATTAATTACCACGTATAGTTTGTGAAGTACTTTGTGTTTCTATAAAATTCTGAACATTAATTAAAAATCGTGCGTGTACGATTCCTTGTTTAAAAATTAATTTGAAGTCGTAAAGACCATTTAAAAATCTGTGGCGCCTTTGATCGAAAAAATGTGGGACAAATTTCCCATCATCCATTTAAATTCAAGAGTAATTTCTCTTGACGGCATTCGAAACAAAATACAAATTAAATTAAATTAATTTCATAACTCATCCGCTGAGATTAATTGTGAGTTATTTTTAAGATGAACCAAAAAAATTCCAAAGGATGCAGATCGACACAACAAAACATTCAATATGGATTTTACATTTGAATTAAAAATCCATGGAATTGTTTCAGCGTCTTAAAACTCACAGTCACACCAGACGACAAATCTATTTTGTGTACATTATCACTCAAGTTAATGAGGGGTTGTTAATCAATGAAATGGTTTGTTCGTTTTATTTCCATACGTTTTTTTTTTATATATTCGATTCCCAAAAAGAGCAACAAAAAATTTGTCTGCATTTTAAATTAATTTTTTAACATTAAAAATTGTTCAAGAATTTTTGATTTCCTTGCACTAACCGCAATACAACAGCATTGGGGGTAGTTGTTGTTTACATTTTAGCATAGTGGTTTCCGTTTTCTAACTGCGCGTGTATGTGGAAAATTCACTTCATTTATGAAAGCCCAACAATATTGTCTCTGGGATTTTGTATAAGACACAATTTCCATCGAACTGGATCAAAGTTTTCCCAAAATGTTTATTTGAAAATGTTGGGTGCGAGCGTTCAATTTCTTCGGGGCGAGGGAATGCTGCGTGGAATGGTTTTAACGCGTTCTCTTATACAATGTTATAAACATTCGTTGTGCGAGTTTATTTTTGGCTGCCAACCAGACGCTTCCGAAGGTGGAAATTTATTCGATAATTACATTTATTTTTCTTTCAAGTGAATTTCAAAATTTGGTTTACTTGGGAATTGTGTGCGCTACCATTGGCGTTGCATTTAGGAGAGCTAAACGTGAAGTGGGTGATTATGTGGATTTGGAGTGTATCAAACGGTGAGGGTAAACAAAAGGGCCACGTTTGTGTGTTCAGTGGAATTATGCAATTTTAAAAGGCAACAATAATTATTAAAAAAATCATGGATCGGTTTTAAGGGACCTTATTTGAGGGGGATTTTTCACACGAATGTTGGCAGGACGGATGCTGCACGCTTCAATTCATGAAATCAAATGAAATTAGGGAGAAATTAAGTATTTTAATTTTACAACAAGTTTTGAAACAAGGTTGAACAAACATTTTTGGTTTAAGATTCTTTCCCACGTTCCTTAATTGATTCCAGAAAAATTGTTGCAATCACTTCTTTAAAAATAAAGTCAACGTTTAATGTTTTAAATTTAAGTTTACGAGTATTTACGTACAATATAGTTTATAGAGCTACTTAAAATGACAAATTCGCTAAGACAAAAAAGCATTCATTATTATTCATTGAAGAATTTGAGTGTGACCGTTCAATTCAACACTTAATAAAAAACGTGTTCAAGTACTGCACCATTTGTAAAAGCTGACGTAAAACAAGATATTATAATACTGGGCGGTGTGGACCATAATACGTCTTACAAAGTTATGGAATCACTTGAAATGCGCGTGGCCTCGCATATAAATAATCTGCACAAAAGCATTATTATGTCAAGTTCGCGAATTTTACACACGCACTCTCCACATTCAAGAAAAAAAAACAAAAACCCAGCGATGTGCCAAAGACATAACACGCAAACGAATCGATTAATCGATGACTGTGCTATGTTTACTTAATCTTAAAATTAATTTCAATTGTATTTGGCAATGGAAAGTAAATAAAAGATGTGTTGTGAAACGGCGGCTTCCACATTCCATTAATTGCTCAGGTTTTATAAGCGTGCAAAAAATGCTATATTGTATACTGTTGTTCTAAAAGTCTCAAGCCATATGTTGAGAACTGAGACATTCAACATAAATATAGAGAGATCAGTTTTATTTTAAGTGACTGTGAGTCATAAATGCGGCGTACCACTCGCATGGGATGAGGAACATTTGCATCCAGCGTTTGTGTCTGGCAATTACTTGGAAATACACTGATGCTGAATTTACACGCCCGACTGGCTGGCTCCTGGCGTTCAATATATAGTAGATAGTTAGATGTACAGCAGGCTCACAACAAACATCCATTAGGATTTTTCTTAAAAATTTTAACAAATACTCAAAAGCCAAAACATTCGAAATTAGATATGCGCCTTTAAATGTATGTATTTCCAATAAAAACAATGAAGATGCAAAGTCATAACAGATGTTTATGGATTTTCGCAAAATTAACCGATTTAACGATGTGATGTGTGCAAACTGACTGTGAAATAGCCCGTGCACGTCCAGAATACTAGGTTAGTGACCCGTTTTGTGATCCAATTTCACAAACACCCATTTGTATTCCAAACAACTCAAACCGGCAACAGTCAGGAGCATGATCTCATTTGAATGAATGCCCAAAAACAGTCAAATCATTCACATTAAATTTTATGTTGATAGTTTAACCCACGACAGTGAATTTGCATTTTGGACATTAAACATCGCGTGTAAATCAAATTATATTTGGGAGCCTCACCGCATTATAAAATGGAACTCATGTAATTTATCTAAGAAATATAACGCAACTTCATGCACACTGTAAATCAAAATTTTAACGTTAAGACATCATCCACCTTTATACCCATAGTAAACTGGCACACACAAATCACAAAATCAATACATTAATTGTGTCCACCAAGCGTGGAGTTCTTCCGCTTCTTTTTATTTTCCACTGCGGCAGCAATATTCATAAAGTGACATAAATATTTAAATGAAGCTATAAATTTCAATGGGACGGAATAAAACTGTCCAAATAACAAGCAATTACAATCTGAAATGGTGTTTTAATATAAATTGGATGTGTCGTAAATTTCTCGCTTATTAATGAACTCAACACGAAATGTTGCACTTTATAATTTTAAACGCGATTGTATATTTATTATTTAATTGTCATAATATAAATCTAATGAATATTTTCTCTTCACTTCCTTTTCAGTGTCAGATGTCGACGATTAGATAGCATTGCGGCATCCATCCCCGACTGGTTGCGCTTTCACTGCATCATCATACACCCAACTCTGAGACAAACACCAAAACTGATGTGTTGATTGAGACGCGTAGTGTTGATTTAGAAGCAAAAAAAAAAAAAAAAAAGAAATGTGGAAATTAAAGTTAAATATAGTGCTAGCCCACGGGCATAAACATTTAACAATCGTTGGTTTCCTCTTCATGGTGATTTTTGTGCACACAGCATCAATGAGAAATGTGCCATTGGCGGCGGACAGTCCAGATGTTATTGAAATTAGCTTGGGTAAGTTGCTGGGGGCCTGTGCCTTGTTTGCTTGATAATTAATTTCAAAATATATTACATATAGGAAACATGTTTTCATGTGCGGCATTCGCGTTAAACCCACGCGAGTTTGGCGACACATATTCATTATATTTCATTTGAAACAATAATTTAGTTCAATAAATAATCATATCACCGTGTGTTAAACATTGCAATCTGACAAATCTGTTTCTAAATAATTATTTGAAAACAAACAAGATTAACTTTGATTTATTGAAAAATACTTTCAATTTATTATAATATGAGGAATGATGGCTTAAGTCAGCAAGCTATTATAGGCTTAAGTTGTGTGCATGTACATGGTGTTTCTCTAATAAAAATAAAATCATTTTGACTTTAGAGGCTGGTGATTTTATTCTGAAATTGAGCCTCAAAAAGGACTCCACTTCCACTTTATAAAAACCATGTGGGGGCAATGAGGCATATACAATAACATACCCATAAAATATATTAACTTTAAAATTCAAAACAGTTGTCCGAAAACAAAATAAACTCGACACTAAGCCCCATTAAGAAAACCTAAAACAACCAATTGTTCCGGTTGAAGTGGAAAACATTGCATTTGTGTTTTCTTCTATTTGGCAATTTATTACCCCCGGGCACATCCTCATGCACATCCTCCACGGGAGAAATTTCAGCATCTTAAAATTTAAGTGCCTGTTATAATTAAGATGCCCAAATCCTATTTCGCATGTGTTGTTGTTAAGAAGTTAAAAATTGAGATGCTTCCATCAAAACTATGGGAAAAATATGAAATGTGAGACGTTTTGAGGAGCAGGCAAAATTTAAAAGGAACCTTCCGAGTTGTGTGGAGCCCGGAGTGGCATGTGGCATTGTGGCCATTGCCCATCTATTTAATGTGTAGAGGGACACACATTGCACATGTGGAGATTGTCTGGTTATTATTCATTTGTTGTGAAGACAATAATACAATCGCAATTATGGTTTTGTTTTTTTAATTCTATTTTGTTGTTAAAGCTCTAATTAAAATTATAATTTTGAAAATAAAAATTATTGAGCGTTGCGTTGTTTTATTTTTAAATTTTATTTTGTTGTTAAAACCCCAATTAAAATTATAATTTTGAAAATAAAAATTGTTCAGCGTTGTACACATTAAAAGACAATGCAATAAACAACAAACATTCTATCATTTTGTTCGTGTTTTGGAATTCATTTAAGTTGAGTGAATACTTAAGACGCTGCTGTTTCTTTATGAATGTTTTCCAATTTGCATTAACTGCAATTTTTACGGTCAATTTGAGACAATCACGAGAGTGCGCTAACTATAATTTACGCGTACTGGTAAAGTGAATGAATTTATTGAATTGGTGACTGTTTTCGAATAAACTTTTCGGTAATTTATCTTGTTCTTATTTTCCATCCACCTATTCTATATTAAAAATTATAGGGATCATGCTATAGCATGTGTAGTCAAATTAGTGTTCTGATGAATGTTCTTTCTAGCGCCACCCATGAGATCGCAATCATGAAAACATTGTTTAATTTTAAAAATTGAGGTAAACAATCATACACGATGGTAAAAAACACTAGCTAGAACATCTACAACATTAATTGCTCACATGTTTTTCTTTAAATGCGGACTCTAGTGCCTGCAGCCTCCTTTTTCCCCTTTTTCATGTGGTAATACTTTTTCTTTATTTACAAAGTGAAGACACAATTCTCGTTCATATAGCGGCTAGTTACCATGTGTTCGGCTTCATTTTGCATGCAGTTGTTTTGTTTCCATTGGCATCTGCTTCTTCTATACGATTTGAATGCTCCACAGTCCACACAGACATTTAACATTATACGACGTTGGATCATTTATCATACGAGTACATGTGTGATTCTGATTCTAAATCACCTTGGTGTATAAATTATGCTTTATTGTTAGTTAAGTTATATAAAAAGTATAGTAGTTGATGCGAGATTCATCTTGATTAACTGCAATTTTGTCGTGACATTTGTTAAGATAATTCGCATGCTTTATATTACACAAATGGGGATGCATGTAATCAACGAATGCCTAAATGAATAAATAACTCTTTATTTTAAATCTCACAACTAACAAGTAAATAATTGCTGCTGCACATTTAGGTCTGGCAATTATCTAGATCGGCGTGTGGCAAGTAATCCGCTCTGTATATTATTTCAAAATCCAATGAACCTTACCAGCTACACCCCCATAAATTCATTTCAGTTATAAACAGTAGAATAAATTGAATGTTTCACTATTTTACGATCTATCCATCATAGCAAAGTTCATTGACAATCCACCATTTCTGCGCTCATACACGCCAATAAATGTTTAAGTATTATTGATCGTCGGATTGCATGTAATGCTAAATTGAAACATTTTAATGTAAACCGACTTCTTCTCGTATAAATTACTGAGTTGTTACAACAATTGTTGGTATCAACAACCTGATTAGAACAAAGTTACGCCAACATTTAATTGAACACGCAAGTAAACCTTACAGTTTTATTATGCTGAGTTGATATAGTTTAATAAGCTCCATTAATATAAAAAGCCAAGCACTTAAGTGTACAATTTAAATGCGCGATCACTTGGCTATCGTCACTCGTTCACTTTATGCAATGAGTTAATTTGTTTACTTTATGGTAAAAGCTTTTGATTGTTGAATTAAAAGTTTGATAATCTTCTTTTATTTTTATTGGAACATTTAAAAATAATTTTCTAGAACAAGACACGAAACTTTTGAATCAATATGTGCAGTAATTTAAACACTGATCGATTGATGCACTTTTTATATACTCAATTCTTGGTCTTTTAAAACATCTTCCATAATATCCATTTGAATAAAAAAGTAATTTAATGTGGGTTCTTACAAATTCCACCCACTAAACATTTTTGTTTTTTATTTTTGTAATCGTTTCGTGCTGACTAGAAAACTATTATTTATATGCACATAATGTTTACACCTTTTTACATCTTTCCACGCAACAAGAGGAATCTCGATAAATGCTGATGTGTCTTTGAAAAATATAAATGTAATGTTTGTGGGACCACCTACAACAATTTCATCAATTATCATCGACAAAAGTTTTTAAATGTTGTTATAACATTTTTTTGACATTTTTTGATGTAATCTTTGTATTTACTTTGAAAACATGAAAAATATTTAATTGTTTAAAATTATTATCTTATTTGTATCGTAATGCCTCGAACAGAACCAACATAACATGACGGTACGCAGAATTGAAAACCGCAACATACGCAGAAACCGAACACATTCAAAACGAAATTTCTGCGTTTGCGTGACATTTTGTTTTTAAATTATTTAGTTCCTGTTTTTTTGTTTTTTTCAATTATGTATTGTAAAATCAAACTAGTCCGCTAACGACTGCTATGTTATATTCAACCGTGTTTTAATTTTGATGTCTGTTGCGTACGTCCTGCGTAAAAGTTAAAAGTCGGTCAACTTTCTTTCGGTTCTGCTTAAATACTGCGTCGCGTTTTCTATTGTTTTTGTTTTCATTTGTTTCCATACATTTTATTGCGCTGCGTCTTGTTGCATTACGTTGGTTCTGCTCGAGGGGTTAAGCGTTGCATTTACGTTGTTTTCGAATAAAAGATTCTTAATTGCAGAAAAGGGATTAATATTAATTTTTACTATTCATTTCTTATTACTTTCTTAGCTGCATTATAGTGAAATTAAAACCTAAAAAAAATTCTGCAAAAAAAAACAGCGGTTCATGAAAAAATGGGATTTAAGATTTTATTTTGAGTACTTTCCAGTAAAATCCACAAAAATTTGAAAGATGTCTCTTTGTAGTGCGAAATTTGAATTCACAACTATAACTACAAGAATATGCTAACTGTCGATTTTTTGTCGTTATTATTTTCTTGAAACCATGTCGCAAGTATTTCTTTTGAAAATTCAATCCGACGAGAATATGCATGAATGTATGCTTAATACATTACTGTACATATTATATTGAATTTATTTCATTTCAAATTACGCACGAACTGTACGATCGATGTTTATTCGCTTTCGCAAAATTCATTATGGCGCTGCTGCACAATTGTGTCCATCAATATTCCTGTCGCGCAACTTAAATATTTTTTTATTCAAGACACAAGTGCCAACCGAAGCCACATACTTTAACCACGCATATCTACTGGTTACTTGGTTTCACTTTATATAATATATTGTAAATACAATAATATTTATATCATTACGTTGTGTTGCGGCTGATTAATATAGGACGTTGTGTAGAGCCGTTGTCTCATTCGCCCCTTTACACACAAAATATGTACTCAAGTCGCAGACGGCCACATGATAATCGTTTAAAAGTCTTAAAACTTCTTTGCATATTGCGGCGACTTCCCTCGCAACGACTCAATCTTTTCTTAATAATAATTGTGGCTGCGCTCATCTCAATTCCCTTATTATTTAAATCAGCATGTTTAATGTTGTGGGACAATTGTTGTTGCTTTGTGAGATGTTCGCTCCCCGATTTGACACGCTCCACTTGTCATGTAAGAGTACACAAAAAATTATATGTAGGCGATCAGTGCAAGTGGCAGTCGCGTTCACTAAGTCGTACAGTCATAGCATTTCTGAATATTACTGTAATGTACTTAAGAGATGCGATTTAAATTGGTGGGGAAGAGTTTAAAAAGGATGTGTGTTCATAATTTGAAATAAAAACATTTGTACTTCATTTATAATTCATCGCCAAAGAAATGGAAGCAATTTCTTTTTTGTTTTGGCGTTTATTTTTTTTTTGTTGAGACAATCTCAAATTTGTTTTAACGATTTATTAGGGTTCAAGTGCCATTCCCAATTAAAATTAATTTTTAATAGAATGGTGCCGTTATGGGAATTTAAATGTTGTGTGGGATGAAGTGAAATAAGTTCCCAAATTTAAATGAGATTATATTCCACGACGATTATGATTAGTAAATTTTTTTTTGTGTAGTTCACTCAGTGATGAGAAATTATAGAGCTTAAATGTTATCAATCGAATGCGGCTTTATTAATAATTAAGTGGATTGTTTGTTTATAAACCAAGACTTTGACTATTTGCCGCGGCATTCGATTACAAATTGATTAAGTACTTCCGTTTTATGAATTCGCAATGATGTGCAATTTTAAATTCTGCACATTTGATGAGCACCAGTATATAAAGACGTCTTGTAATCATTTCATATATTTGCAATACAACAAATTAATTCAGTGGCACAGGATGCGACGCGGAACTTTGTTGTTTAACTTTATTAAATTGCGTTTCTATTTCTTTAAGGCGCATAAAAAAAAATTAAATTCAAAATGTTAAGAGTTTGATAACAGGAAATCTTTGTTTTAAAACATTTCATTCTTCCTTTATGCTGAGAAATAATCGGATGTCCTAAACTAAATTAAACAAACATTTGAATTATGCAAATAATTAATCTAAAATCTTAAATTTAAACATTAATCTCTTGATAATATTTAGACAAAAATCCGCAAGTCCCGACTTCACTAACATCAAGGAAACGACCGCACATAATTAGATTAAAGAAAAATGCAAAACGATGGACAATGTTATGTCTAAGCTAATTAGAAACCCATGCGACCTATTTCCGATGCCAATTCTCAAGCGATTCTTTGCAAGTATAGCAAGAAAGCCGGATGAACGCTAGTTCTTAATGAGCATTAGCTGAGAAAACGTTTGGGATAAATTGTTATGTATTAATTGTATGCACATACACAATCAAATCCGACAACATAATAGTATGCCCAGCACAGTCCCATCGCATGCTAGACGCTGCATATTATGCTTCATTCCAACAAAACGAATTAAGACCCCACATCATGCTTCATCATTATTCGATGTCGTCTGCGTGCAATAGTTACACAATTTAATATACTCGTTATGGTGAAGAAAACGCGTCTTTTATCGGCTTATTGTTTACAATGTGCATCGTAGACTGCAGCAGACGTTGTGGATGCAATATAGAGTTTTAGAAAAAAAATGGGCACTGGGTTGTTCTTTACACGAGACGTGAGCAGACATGGAAAATAGTCGCACGTGCTTCAAAGAAATGCGACGAATCTACATAAGGTCGCAGCACACAACACTTTTTTCTTATTGCAAGTTTTGCTGCACATAATTGCAGTGCTGCGTTTTAACTGTTCACGCTACGCAATTACGTAGCTTTGAAATCTTTCAATTTTTCTTGTACATTACTCTGCAATTTTGTACATTTAAATATACGCAAGCGGCATTTAACTATTCAGCAAACCAATTTTCACTTAAATTTGTTAAACATTCTGTTAATCGAAAATTAATTACCCATACTATTTAATTAGCTGCCATTTTCTGAGAAGACTAAACGTTGCATAAATCTTAACAGCTTTCAAACGTAATGCGATCGTCGATCATTTTATGCTTCTGCGTAGATCATTTGCGCAGATCTCTTCTCCCCGCAGCCGCACACCACTCAGTTTGATGTTGCGATAGATTATGTTCTGCGCTTAATATAACTTCTGGTTATTATTTTATTCGCTATAGTAACTACACAATCTTATGTCTGTTTAATGTAAAGTTATTATTAATGCTTTGTGTAAATTAAGTTATCTTTTTGCGACTCCCATATTGCGGATGTTTTTTAAATAATACAATATGAGCGTTGTTCGAAAAATTTCGATAACAATTTTTGTACTGAAAGTTTTTAAACGTATACACGCATAAATAATTATGAATTTTCATTTATGAAATTTCATTTATGTACTAATGTTTGTATATGTTCAAGTTAATCGTTATTGCGAGTATAAGATTCAAACTCTGCTTGCTGCAAAGATAGGAAACACAATAATCATAAGTCATATGTTTAATTGTATATAGAGTGTGGAGGATTGCAAAATATCAGGACGTCAAACTGAAATTAACCAGAAACGTTTTTTGAGTTCTAATTTATGTTTAGCCCGAATTTTATTTTGGCAAAATATTAATTTAACAATGTTGCGGTTTGTTTTTCGACAAAACCACGCCATCCAGCATATTACACATTAATTGAATCAACAGATGCCTTGTTATTGTGAATAAGTTGTTTAAACTCTGACAGTTTTGGAAGTGTCCTCAAATAAATATATGTTTAAATTAACATTAGGAATCTTCATGTTTTTGGTTTTAATGAATATTTTTGGCGGAACATTTAGCCAAAAATATTAAATCAAGGCCAATCGGTCGTAATTTTAATTAAACTATTAGGAGCTCCAATCATTTATTAAATAAATTATTGCTACAACGAATAAATATTTTTAAAATCATAATGTTTGATGCCATTAAGATTATTTTTAAATTATTATTTAAGGGATATAATTTAATTTTTAAATTCCCGAAAATCTTATGTAATTTTGACGGATTCTATTGTCACAATTTGAATTACAAAAATGTTAAAAAAAACCGCGGTTCATGCAAAAATTAAATTAAAATTTTGTTGAAAGCTCATCGATTTATGCTGTTGAATTTTAAGTAAATAAACGCAAAGTTCTCACAATAAAATACATCCTATATTAATATAAATATTTTATCAGGGCTCATCTGCACAACATCCGGTTCCAGACTGCATATTTATTTCATCAATATAATAATTTACATAAATACTTTATTAACACAAGTGAAACTAAATTTTCAACGTGATACTTGCACTTGATGTTGACAGCGCCATTATAATCGTCACATACAATGTAAATGCAATTCATAAAATATTTTATATGTTCCCTCATGCTCAGCATAAACATTAAACACAAACAATATTTATTGTTATTACAACAAATACTGAACATCCTGAATTGTTCAAATTTTATAAACAGCCAATAAAATGCCTCTCGGATATGTTCACTTGTGATTTTGGTTCACATTATTAATCGAAAGACAATGAAATATGCACCACAACATTAAACACGTCGGGCTACAAATGTTTTAAGTACACTTCTAGACACAAAATGAAATAGCACACGTTCACATTCAAGCAGAAGCATAATAAGAGACACGAAGGCAACGCACCTTTGGATGGTAAAATTTTTTTTTGATGAATTCAATGCGGTGCACATAGACAAGTGACACCGGAAACAATCCAACACGTGACCTCGACAGGAAGGAAGACATCTACACCATCTTGCATACAGATGGTGACAGCGTACGATGTTGTTTGAATAAAAATGATTATATTGCTTTCTTTGACATTTCAATGTGAATAAACGAGGATCAGTTGTATTATATGCGAGCGGTTCGGCTTTTGGTTCGTTGATGCCGTTGCGTTGCGGCATTTATGTAGTTGGTCGTTAGTATATTTGCTGCTGTAACGTACAAGCATTTATAATTACAGTCGACGCTCGATACAAAATTGTATTGTATTATTCTAACTGTTATGTTGAATGCCGATTGGAATCACTTCCTCATAATGATCTGTGTTTACTAATTGCAATTTGCTGCTGTGGAAAGTAAATGCGCTGATCAAAAAACAAAAAACAATAAATAAACATGTCGCCATTATTAGAGCCGATGTACAAGTAATGTACGAAGAATGTGATATTGTAAACTTTGTCACTTTATTATAATGACATTCGTTGCTTGTTACTTGATACTTATGTAATATTCTGAATTATGACGGTGTGTTAAATGTAATCTTAATTTATTCATAACTATAATGTCATTTGATTTATTATTTTCCATGCAAAATGAGCACAATTTATGTTAATTGATGCGTAAAATATTATTTCAATATTATTTATGAGAAATAGAAAGGCACTATACAGTTTCAGCGTTTTAAATTAGCATTTAATGCACTTTATAATAAATACTCTTTGATCTTCAAGGTATGAGAAAAATTGTAAAAAAAAAAAATTTACCACTTAATGTGAATTGCTAGAACTACTCGTGTATGCGAGGGCGATTTGGATCATACAAATATTAATAGTCCGTTTCATGTTGTGAGCCTCCTCACTGCCTATGGTGAGCACAGTTGCGATCCCCGAGTATTCTGTGAAGTATTAAAGTGAAAATAGATGCTCTTAAATTACGATTCGCCAGTTCCTGCATCAGAAGCCGCAAGGCGAATTTATTTAATAGCATTGCTGAATGAAAATTCTAGCAAATTAACATGTTAAATTGCCATGGTTTATTGTTAATGAAGTCATTTAAATTATAACGTTTTATGCATTGTAAATTAAATCATTTTGTATTTTAAACAAGATAATGTAATCGTTTGATCCCTTTTATAAAAGAAGGGATTAAAAAATGAAAAAAAAATTATTCCTCTTATATAAAAGTCTTACATCAATTAATAGTTGCGTTCTATTGAGATCTCATTTAGTCGATTTCAATAGAACGTTTCAATTTGGTTTACATTTTAAATTTAAATACTTTTTCTAATCCACAAAAGGTGGCGCTCTTTTTAGAGAATAAATGAAACGGTTCGACCACCTAATAGTTGACAACATAACCAAACTACATTTAATTTAGTTAAAACTGTAAATAGTTAACATACCAAGGCGTTACATGCAATTAAAACTTTTTAAATAATCAGATTTAAAATCCCGTTCCAATCATAACACCTCTGTAGAGATTATAGTTAAATTCTTGACTATACATAATTAATTATTTGCAGCGCCATTTACGGCGAGTAGAGTAATAAATATAGCGAACAACAATCGTCGAAAGCAAGCTTTATTTGAATTTCAAGTAAAATATCAAAATACACAAAATGAGATCGCAATAGAACGCGATAATTATAAATAAATTAAAAAAAAAAATATTCAATTGATTTCAACACACATTCTATTTTCCAAAAGAAAAAAGTTCACTAGGTCGCCGCATGAAAAATGAAATCACACACAAACATGAGTGCATCACTATATTTTTTTGAACCAACAGATTTATCGACACGCATCTGTAGCCCACGTGTCGAATTTTCAACTCCCAAAAAAACATTTTCCTTTCTTTGTTATAATGCAAAAGATGTACCAAAAGATCATTTTTCGAAAGAATATTTTTCATTCAATCTTTTACTTTTCTAATTAATCAAAGCAACAGAAAAAACCGAGGGGATCATATCCATGATGATGAACAGAAAATCCTCCCCATACATGTTTTTTTATTCTACACGGTAGACATTATACATATAGGGGAAGAGACAACATTGAATCCTTCACTGGATGTTGCACATATCATCAAAAAAAGATGACGGTACTGTGATGTGGTATGACAGTAGATTTCGAACGTATATATTTACTCTTTCTGGGGCATTAACTACTATAAGATCATCTTCACAAAATGTGTTATGTTATCGGAAGTCTTGCCACGAAACCCCCCAGTCCGGAGGTGACATCAACTGTATACTCGAAATGCTGGTGTAAAATATTGTAAGGCATAGACGCTCGCATCACAGATGCACGCATTGCACTTTATGCTTACTGTCTGTGTATGTAAAGGATGAGGATTTCCTTTTGGAATTAAATCTCTGCAGCATAACCGCACCTGCTGTATGCATTTGCTTGTTTAATTAAAAGCACGAGCCCGCTCGCGCGCCGCGTCGTCTCGAATGTTGATGAAGGAACACACAACTTACATAGATTTTGCATGCATGCACGAATTAAGTCTATATTAAATGACTGGATATTTATGTGCACAACTGAGTATAATGTAGAAACATTTATTTAATGTACTAAAGTTATAGAAACAGCAACGCGTATACATAAATCTGTTGCACATGTCCGTTCCTTAAATACAATTTTCATTCACATTTAACCGAATGTTTGGCTGAGCAGTGCGAGCACACATTTTTATTTTTATTTTATACAGCGAGTGCACATTGCAGCATCAGCATGATCTTCTGTCGTCTGTCTTTAATTAGTCAAATATTCTATACGGAGCGCAATGCAAATAAAATGCATTTATCATATATTATGCTCATTTGGCATGCGGTGCTGCACACTTGTCTCATCATCAGTCTGCAGAAGTGCAGGGTATTTAAAATGGATGTGTAAATATAAATGTGTATGGCCATTTGGCTGCTTAAGTCACACGAGTTGCGCCAATGACTTTGTCATGTCTTAAAAACTGTTTTGCACAAAAATAAGTTATTTATTATTATTTGTTAATAAAATACTGCAAAATATTTGATAGCTTTTATCATAACAAAGATAGAAAAAGGAGCAAATTTTAGTGGAAAGGATTAAACATCTAAAAAGGAGAATTTTCTGGAAAAAAACAAAAACTATTTTTAATGTAAAACATATTAAAATTAAACTTTCAAAAGTGGAGCATCCCTTTGTGTACATTTAGTTTCTTTATTAATGGAATTTAAAATGACGAATGATATTTCCGTTAGTCGGATAACTGTGAATTAATTCCTACAGAGCTCTGCAGACAGGATACATTCAATCTCCACCTGCCAATACTCTTCTTTCCATAAATATCGCATCTATTTGAAACACTTTTTTTTTTAGCCTTCTCTGACTTAATGTGTGTGTGTGTGTGTGAATGTGAATGTGTGCGTTTATGTATTAGCAATTTATGTTATTGTAAATAAAACAAACACCAAACATTAATACCGACGATTTTATGCCAATGCCTCGCGCGCCTTTCATTCAAAATAAAAGATTGGCTGACGCGCGCGCGCGCAGTCGTACGTGCGGCAGCTGATTTTCTCGCGCAATTCAACATCATCCATTACTTCTAACATAAGATGTGTAGTTACATCTCGAGTATGTGTTAAACTGCGCGGACCAGACAACAAGAAGCCAAATTGTCAGAATTTTGTGATTTATTTAAATGTCGGCCGCAACGTTTTGAACACATTAACAAGTTTCCTATGTTTAATTGATCAAGTGAAATTATGTGTCGATGCGGCATGGCAGACACAGTCCATTTATATTTTTCAATGTGAATATATCTTTACAAATCGCGTCACAATATTTTTTTTTGGCTCAAATTTAACACGAATTATGTTTTTTCAATCAAAATGAAAGGCGATTTACATTGCAGCTTCTATTTTAAGTGGATGTGTGAGTAGTTTCGTTTAATTTTGAGTACTCGTACCTATAGACGAAACTATGTTCAAAGGATTATCTTGTAATTTTATAAAGCCCTTCAGTCATTGACATTATTTTTGAGTCAATTTTTTTATAAAAAATATTCTTTATGATTTAATTGAAGTACTTATACAAATTTTGCCACACACATTTTTAAATTACAGAATAAATAAACACAAAAATCTTCATTTTAATTTTAAATATCGCGCTGCATGCATAAATTCACTCGCTCAAGGAAACGAGCACAATTACTTTGCTCAAAAAATATTTGACTCAGAGGAAATGCGTGAAAATATATTGATTATTTTTACACTTGATTGCCATTTCGCGTACACCATTTTCCGACATCGCACTCACTTTATGTTAACATACTACTCTCGGGTTCATGTATTAAAGTGCGCGCGCATATTTGTTTAATATAAAGCGCGCTATAGCGTGCGGCTTGGAGAAAGAAATGAATCGCCCACGGATTTCCTGCAATATAATTAGCAAAGCTCAATAAACGATCCGACTCGAAGATGTTTATGCGGCCCCTTTAGCTCGCAGCTACTTTGTTCATTATTGTATGAGTCATCTGTTAAATCCAGAATCAAAAGCAAATTAAAATTATTGTAAAGGCAAACATTTTCAATGAAAATTTCATAAAAAACAAAGATTGAGTGCAAAATTCATAATTAAGCAGCTATTGGGGCATGATAATGAGGTGGCCAAGGATCAGTGTTAATCAAGCACGCGGTGTCAGGCGCCGCCAGCCAACTGAATTCAATTGTTATCATATTTGTAGAAACTTGTCTATTTTGACAAGTAAATTGATTAATTGACGTACTTAAAGTCAATTCCGATCAATTTAAATTCAGAAGCACTCCAATCAAACGCGCATTAGTAAATATACACACGATATGCGTATATTTTGTTGAAGTGTGCACACTTATTACTGAAATAAAATTCTGATTGATTGACTTCGGCATAGAATATATAAAATTGGGTCGAAATTGAATTGCAGACGTCGCGCATTTATTGAATAATTTTTCCCCCCTCATCAATACAGGCGGAATTGAATTTTGAGCAGAAGGCCATTTCATCAAAACCACAATATCGAAAAACGTACGTAGCTGCGCCAAATGCCAAGTGTCAGTTTTTGATCATTCGATCGATTCCACGAATATAATTATTGTATGGAAACGTTTATACGTATTCACTCGCATTTGAATAGTTTACGTAATGCTCCTCTTTTGATATCGTAGAGCCTTTAAAATGTTCAAGTATTCAAACGTATATATTCTCAACAAAACACACAAAAAGCAACTTTCCCAATTTATTTTAAGATCAAATAATAAATATTTATAATTCACGGTGTACCACTCGCGAGTCTTTGTTTAAATACGATATTCCTCAGAATTCTTTTACGTTACATCGCGTACAATAATTATTTCTTTGAGGACTGACACCCAACTATAATATTTCTATCTTTTTTTTTTGTTTATTTGTAGATACCGAAAGCAATGTGAAGCACAGCGTACCTGTTAACTCCAAAGTGGTGCTTAAATGTGATTTGGCCAATAACAGTTGGTTCAAAGACGGCACACGACTTACAGTGGAGACAAAAAAACCATCGCAGTAAGTAGAGTTCAGCATTTCTATTTAAAATTATGAACAAATGAGCAATGACGTTGAATTAGGTGCAAATATTGTAAGCATAAGTCAAATACTTTTACTACCAAAACACTGACTGGCTTTAAAGCTGGTGGTAGAGCACCTGTGTGTTATTTGTTTGACCTAACTGCAACGCGACTTTCTATATTTAAATGATGATGGCGTGGTAATAAGTAACGCACCTCGTGTCAATGTCCAATACTCATAAGACGTGTCGCAATGTCTTATGCTGTAATTTTAATTTTATAATGCACCCAAGTTTGCGTCCTAATTTCATGAAACATTAAATAAATTCACTGGCTCAAATATTGATTTTCAAGAATTCAAAAAAATTAAATTAAATCAAAAAAAATTAAATAAACAAATAGTTTCTGTTAAATTTCTTGCATTTTGGGTAACAAACAACGTTGATTTTCTTGTCATTTTAAGTCTCCATCAATTAAAAGTGCACTCACGTCTCAATTCAATTTACTATACTTAGGCGTTCCCGAAAAAGGATAATATTAAACTCATTCTTCAACTCTTTTCTTCATTTAGAATTTGCTTTAAGCCTGCAGCCTGAATTTATTATTGCTTCTAAAAATAAGTCAAGGAAACTTAATACAAGTGCGATTGAATTAGACCCCTGCCAAAGCAAATCATCGACATACTCTTGCATGTGCGCGCGCCCCCACCAATGTCAATGTCAAGTGGTGGAGGAATGCATTCCCCGTCGCGCGCGATTCCTCTTCAAATTTGAATGCATCAAATTTGTCGGTACACCCAACAAATATGTGCCTTCACATTCAAAACGCTAAGACATAAGTCAAATAGATCTAAGAAAAATATTATTATTTTAAGGGGAGACATCGTTTAAAGGATAAAGTATTTGAACACCTTTTTTCAGAAAACGATCTCATTTGTCTGCAACCAAACCACAATATAGTTGGTGTTGTGTGTATATTTGTTTAACCGCTTGTTTGTGGGTAATTTATTATTAGACGACTATGTACATAACCTCGACCCCATTGTTCCGGATTAGATGGAAAACAAATTAACTTTCATCTTAAATAACCAATATTATAGGTGTGTAGAAGATCTTAAAGTTTTGATGCTTCAATTGCTGCACTCTTATAGGAAGGGTAAATAACATAAAAAGTATTATTTTTTTAATAATTGCGGTTCAACAAATTTTATTAATGCTTCTGGTTGGTTGTCTAGAAAATGGAGGACACCAAAAAAAATCAAGAACACAATTCCATTACGCCTGTAATATAAGTGTCATGTTTATGTTTCCATACGTGCCATGTTTTTGTCGCCCTGTGCTCATAACATACATTTGAGCGAGTCACAACCCATTTCGTAATAAATTATTATGGCGAGACATTTGAAATTTCTTAAAAACAAAAAAAGGCAAGCAACAGGCCGCAGCATTATCCGCGTCTGTCGTTTATTCTTAATATTGTATGTTAAACACAAATGCCCAAATTCACCAAAGATGTTTGGTTGATAATGTGGCAGAATAAAGTCTGTGGTCTGTGACTAATGAAATAAAAAGTCGTTCAAAAGTAAAACAGACTTCAACATGGTCCTGCAATCTCGTTGGATTTTGTAAATTTAAGAGTACATAATCTTCAAGGTCTTTAATTAGTAGAACAAATTCAATTTTTGTAAGCCAAATAATTAAATCAGTTTTATAAGTGAGGTTTAATTTTAATTTAAAACAATTATGTAGCCTTTATGCTCTCCCGTCAATACGCGGATATTTTTTAAATTCAAGTTTCTACTGCACCTACTATGACATAAAACACAAATTCATTTTGACTTTTATTTAATGTGATCTAACATCAATAATAAAAAGGGGCTCAACTCAAACACAACTCATACACATAAAACACGTTAATTAAATCAGTATTTGTTTTAGAAGCAATAAAATATTTGTTAGTTTGAAAATAATACACATGTTGTTCATGTTTGAAAAGCGGTGTCACATATGGCCCTAAATTATTTTATTAGATTTCCTTCTTTTTTTTTGAAAAGAAATTGTTTACAGTTATATGTCATAAATGTGCTTTATCCCAATGTGTAAATCTAATGGAAACCCTACACACTATGAATTGGGCCTTTTAGCAGGGTTTATTTACACTGTTCCAAATGTTTTCATTGAGTTTTTTTAATATTCTCTGCTGCAATAAACAATACTCGTTCAACTAAAAAAATTTTTAATGCACACAATAACCAAACAAACTTTTACCTTTATAATAACTGCGTTTTTAATATTTACAGATTTAAAATCGAGAAAGTTAAACGCATTGATGATGGCATTTATGAATGCCGATCTTCACGTGGAATAATAAGAACAGTACGCTTTGAAGTCACCTCGTCTTCAGAACTAACAGGTTTAATGTTTAAAATTAAATTAATTTTATTTAAACTTCGTTTATTAATTTAACATTTCGAAAAAAAAGTCTCTGATAGTCTGGATCATGGCACCAAGTCCGTTAATAAATTTTTTGGAGATGACAATGAACAAACTGACGATCAAGATTCGCGATCATCAGATGAAAACAATGCTGATGATTTCAATGACAATGCTGAAATAGATGAAGAAGAAGATGATGATTATGTAAGTTGGAATCCACTTTTTTTTAAAACAAATCAAAGTTTCATTAAAAAAATATTGTTAATATTTTTAAAGAACTACTATGATGACACTGAAACTACAAAGAACCTGCACGAAGGATTTCCAAGGTTTTTACATGTAGACAACATGTTTAAGCAGATTAAACATTTTACTGGGGATAAAGTGCGCATAAAGTGCAAAGCTGATGGTATGATCCCGTTAAGAAGTAACAACATTAAAACATATAGTTTATTTTAATTTGATCGCACAAACAGGAACTCCTTTACCGAACATCACGTGGACAAAAGATAATGAACCAATTAATGCTAATCGGCAAGCTAGGTACGGTTCCTGGTCCGTCGCTCTGTCTGACTTGTCTGTCAATGATAGTGGCGATTACAATTGTAAAGTTTGCAACATTCACGGATGCATTGATTATTCATCTAAGCTGATTGTTCGTGGTAAAGAAAATTGTCCACACAAATGAAAATAACTTTCTAATTGTTTTTTATTTTAATTCTACAGAATTGCAAGTCAAATCCCACACATCAAATTTGACAAATAATGATGAAGATGATGAGGACAAAGATGTAAGTCCTAATTAAGATGAAGCATTATTTAAAGTCCTTAAAATGATTTTTCCACTATTACGTAGGCGTTGGCGAACAAACCAAGTATGCCGAGATTTATAAAAAGGAGTGACATGGACGAAATAGTTGCTAAGCCATCGGGAAACATGGTTCGAATTAAATGCGCAGCAACCGGCAATCCCCTGCCAAACATCACATGGACAAAGGACAATCAAAATATATCACGCAGCATGGGCGTGGTGAAATATGGAAAGTGGTCCATCGTTTTGGAGGATCTTATCCCAAAGGACACTGGGGAATACAAATGTTTGGTGTGCAATGAGCACGGATGCATTCATCATATTTCCAAACTTCAAGTTAGGGGTAAGTCAAGTTTAAAAATTTAAAAACTTCATTTTATATTCCATTAAAAATAAATTTAAATTAAATCGTTTTAATAATTGCGCATTACTTTTGATGGTTTTTCATATTTTTAAAAATATTTTTGCAATTATTGAACCACATTCAGAGCGTTTTCCTAGCGGCCCTATAATCAAAGAAAACTATCCAAAGAATCAAACCGTTCTTGATGGTTCGGATGCGATGATGGAATGTGCATATTTAGGTGTTGATTTAACCGTGTACACACAGTGGGTGCGGAATACAATTAATGCCACTGACAGAGGTGGTGTACCAAAAAACGCAACCATCCTTAAGGTATTTTAGCGTTTATTACGGTTAGAGGTGTCTGGGAAACGGTGTATTCTGTAATGTTTTCTCAACTGCTCTTTCGTCAATACCTTAATGGTGCTGGAATCTTTGATTTAGTTTAAGTTCTTCCTCTAAATGTTGGTGCAATAGTTGAAGTTGAAGTTTCATTTTTTTAAACAATTATTTTAAGGACACTGGTGGTTGAAAGTTTAATTATAATTGACAGGAATTCAATGAATAACTTTTTTTTACAGATCGTGTGAACCACAGGCCAATTTTTACTGAGCCATTCCAAAATTCAACAGTCTTAGTTGGTAGCAATCTGACGCTGTCTTGCAACAGCCTCTCGGATTTGCACATATCAAAGCAATGGATTGTGGGACTTTGTGAAAATGATAATTGCTCATTAAATATGGTTATCAAGGTGATGGTTTTATTTAGGCATGGGAATTATCTTAAGTTTGTACATTGCATGTCGAATTAACATCATTAAAAACTTTTTAAATAACTCATTAAATTATTGGTAAATTTTATAAACTAACACAACTTAAATTAAGTTTACTTACTACCATTAATTGTAATTTAATATGTCTGCACAAATTAAAATGTTCTGAAATAACAAATATTTTGTAAGTATTTTATGCGTGAAATATTTAATATTTAATGTTTTAAGTTATTTTAAATTATTTATGTTAATGAAAAACAAATCCCAATAATGTGTTTTAATTTGGTAATCAGGGTAATCCCGATAGGCCAGAGCTGCTAGTCCTCCAAAACATCACCTATGAAAACGAGGGTTGGTACACATGCATTGCAGCAAACTCTCTCGGTCAATCAGTTGCAAGTGCCTACTTGCATGTAGTTGATGAACTCAGCGAAGATCCCATCCAGGCACCGATTAAACCCCACTCAAAATGGATCAGTATAATTGCATTCGGTTTGGGAGCTCTATTTTTGGTGGCCCTCGGCATTATGTGCTTCACGTTCAAACGTCTTAAACATGAAAAACTGATGAAACATCGCGCCATGGAAACAGTGCATCAATGGACTAAGAAAGTAATCATCTTGAAGCCAAGTTCGGATGTTAGTAATCCAGAAGCTGTTGTGGTTAGTATCATTTTTATTTAATTAAACAACTATTTTAGATTAGTTGTAAATGAACTTCAGTTAAATGCTTAAGAAAATCCTCTTTTTTTTTATTAATTCAGCAAATCCCCATCGTGAAAATTGAAAAGCAACGCACAACACTTATTCAAAGCTCAAACTGCGACGCTGGCCCATTTAACGAATATGAATTTCCATTGGATTCAAATTGGGAGTTCTCGCGGTCGCAACTCAGTTTGGGTCCAACACTGGGCGAGGGAGCATTTGGTCGCGTTATAATGGCTGAGGCACATGGTCTTGTTAAAAATGGCATGGAGACGATCGTCGCTGTTAAAATGGTGAAGGAGGGTCACACTGATGCCGATATGACCAGTCTCGTACAAGAAATGGAGGTCATGAAGATGATTGGCAAGCACATTAATATTATCAATTTGTTGGGTTGCTGCAGTCAAGATGGACCACTGTATGTGATTGTGGAGTATGCTCCTCATGGAAATTTGAAAGATTTCTTGAAGAAAAATCGCCCCACGTCAGAGTATGAAGTGGGAATTGCTGATGACAAAGATCGTAAGAATTTAACGCAAAAGGATTTGATATCGTTTGCATTCCAAGTGGCCAGAGGAATGGAGTATTTGGCGTCCAGAAGGGTAAATTTTTTAAATTCCTCATTCTTATATGAATTTAAATTATGCATTAACTTGCAGTGCATTCATCGAGATTTAGCTGCACGAAATGTTCTCGTCAGTGATGACTACGTTGTGAAAATTGCTGACTTTGGGTTGGCACGTGACATCCAGGAGTCGGAGTACTACAGAAAAAATACAAATGGACGATTGCCCATTAAATGGATGGCTCCTGAGTCGTTACGCGACAAATTTTATGACTCCCAGAGTGATGTGTAAGTTTCATTTTTATTAAAGGTGCAGACTTCAATGTTCCTCACTTTTTATTTTCTATATTCATCAGATGGTCCTACGGCGTACTACTGTGGGAGATAATGAATTATGGTGAACAGCCTTATCCACAAGTTTACTCATCAGAACACCTATACGAGTTCTTGTGGGCGGGCAATCGAATGGAGAAGCCACAACGTTGTTCATATAATATGTAAGATAATTCTTTAATCCACTGTAAGGATTCAGTATGTACTTACAAAAAAAACTTTTGTTTTTCAGATACATGTTAATGCGACAGTGTTGGAATTTTGATCCGCACGAGCGACCCACCTTTACAGAGATTGTGGAAAATCTCGATAAAATATTGGGCGCAACAGCAAACGAAGAGTATTTGGATTTAGGAGTTCCATTACTAGAAACACCACCGTCCAGTGATGACGAATCAGATGCGGAGACCCTCCGTGAGCACTCACCGTTACGATATAATTTTTAAGAAACACTGGCATGGACTGAAAGGGTAAAGTCCTATGCGCAGAAGCAGACGTATTAAATATATACGCAAACGTGGCATTGTAGCAATATACTCGGCATAAGACTGATGCATCAATTTGCATTGTAATTTGTTACTGAATCATTAACCATCATAATTAATTTTAATAACATTCATTAAGCCTAACACCTGATCACCTCCGCAAAACAAAAAGAGTAAACGGGCACGCGTGTCCGCGCTAAACCAAATTATTACGTGGCTTAAAAATTAGAAAGAACAAAGTAATTGAATCTGTATTCGTTAAAGTATGGTCAAAAACGATTATTAAAATTGAACTAACCACCATGTAAGATCAATCCAATCATAATGCGTTATTTGTATTTACAGAATGCACTCCTTTTTGGAATTTTCGTGCAATTAAAATTCTGCGAGCGTCAATGTTTTGTTACATTAATAATTAATTGCATTAAAATATGAAATATGGATCTAATCGTAAAGTTAAGTCATGCAAAATAAGTACGTTTGTTTTTGTTAATTATAGAGAAAAAAAAACTCAAATTCTGTATATATTATTATTTTAAATTCATCGATGGAATCCTTGAACAAATTTTGAATCACTTATGGGACGTCACGATGACCATAAATAATCCATTTTATGTTTTCCAAGAATAAGGGGTAATAGAGTTGAAAATTGCAAACGCGTATCCAATGAAATTGAATTTTATGTGCCAAACCAATTAAGAATTTAGTGTAAGATTTAATATATTGTATATTGTTTTAAATTAAGTAATAATTTTAATACATCTTTAAACACAACTTATGGGTTGACTTTTGCTTTTATATTTTTAACTGTAATCGTATGTCACAAATACAATATGTGCGATGTTTAATCCTTATTTTGTCATTGAAAAAAAACGAGCCTATTTCGGAGTTTGTGTGTTTCAACTATTGTAACATTGTAAGATAAATAATTTATTGTAATATGCGCTATATTAACGTTCATTTATATTGTTAAGACAAATCCATTATTATTTTCTTTGTAAGAAATAATCTTAAATACATAATATATTCTAATTAATTAATTTGCACAATTTTAAGTGGTCATTTTGATTTTTCTAGCACCGTTTTATGTTGTAAACTGCATAAGCTGCGTCTGAATACAATCCTTGTCTAGAGTTATGGTAAATTAAGACTCCCATTGTCAATTTCTGCAAATAGAAAACGCAATTAGATGCTTGTATTTCTTACATCATTTACATGCTACTTATAAATTATGTTCGGCTTTAAGTCTTTAAGTTAACAAAAATGTTTATAAATTAAATTGAAATACACATTGGAGTAAAATATAAATATTGTATATTTAGTTTCGATTTTATATTATTTGTACATAATAATTTCTTTCCTTTTTATGTCTATAAATAACTGCATTTTGTAGAATTTTAATTAATCCGTTATTTAAATGATTCATTAATTTTAAGTTTTTTGTTAATTAAAATACATTTTTTTCAGAAGGGTTATTCATGTTTAAAATAGCTCAGTTTGGCGATTATTCAAGACACTAACCACCATTTTCTTTATGAAATCATATTATATCACCCGATATCCTAGGCATCAACCATGTTCACCATTCTGCATCATAATTACAATAGATGGCTCAAGAGTAGGCCTTAATATTACCGCCGGCCTAAATATTAAATCTTCATTTATGAGAAGGTTTAATTGCAGGTGTTCACATTTTATTCTAGAGTCTTCAAATTAGTTCCCGTATTATTAACGGTTCGCTGAAGTCGGAAAATAGTTATTAAATAAACTATATAGAAATGATTGATGTTATCTGAAACTATGGAGGTCATAGTTACCCAGCCCTAATTATGAGCCGTATTGTATTATCAGAATTCGAATATTTACGAGAATGTACTTTGAAACCTCAACAGGATAAATTATTCAGGAAAGTAAAGTTTTCAAAACTGGCAAAGAAGATAAACTTCACGTACTCTACTACTGCAGTTTACTCTAAACTATACAAAGACAATGGCTGGGAAACCTTATACCTGCCCACCAGAAGAACTCATCAAATTACCGTTGAAAATAATTAATAATTTTAAAAGTGTAGTTTTAGAATCAATATACAAAAGTCACGGGATCCTCTTCACACCTCTCAGTATTTCTTTGAAATAAATGTGATTCACGTTTTTAAACCACAATTTATTCTCAGAAACTTTATTTTTATCAATTTTTTTATTTTAATTTCTATTACTAATTGACATTTAAAATTAATTGCATAAACAATTGATTTACACGCTTCAATTTGTGTTAATATTTAGTAAACGTCACTAGAGATGTAGAAAAATCATCAACAATAAGTATCTCTACACGAAGGCGTCAAAAGCAATATTATTTTCGGCGATAAGGACATAATATTATGTTCATGAATGAACAGACACCATTTGTTTTTGTTTTGAGTTTTAATTCATCATATTGCTATTGTAGATAGCTGATAAATTGTAACTGATTTACCTCATACTCACGGCCACAACACTTAAATTACACATTGCAACACGCAGCCAGGCAATAAACTTCTTTACACATAATTGTTGATTACACTCGCGATAAGCCGATAACAGTTATCTTAAAGAGAATTTGTCCCACAGACAATTGGACATTGATTAGTGACATAACAGCTAGACACTTCGCTGAACACCTGAACTAACCTTTGTGTAATTTCCGCAATATGTATATTGTATAGTAAACATTAATATATAATTGTTATCTTTAGTTTCAGCAAATTTACTCATTGGTGAGGAAAAAATAAAAATGGAAACCCAATCGTGAATCACAACTGCTATTGACAATGCGTCAACATGTTGAAACGAAAAATGTAACTACAGATAGGAGTTCTATAAACACTATCGATGAAATCGAGTTATCTGAATGTTTTGTATTGATTACTTTATGTATTCAATGCAACAGTCACATCATTGCTTATGGGTTGAGGTGGTTACTCATACAATATTCACTTCACGTGTTAATTGCAATAAAACAATTGACGCGAAATTAAAAACAATAAACAAACATCTTTCAATAATTTCGTCGAACCCACAAATTCATTCAGAAAATTGGAAGTTTTCGCACAAACAAAGTTAATTCATTGAGGAATTAGACGATCATTCACAATAACCAATGAAAGTTAATCTTCATTTTGCAAAGATCATCCCTCAGAGTTAGATTCATTCTTCCTTTGAGGGATAATCTTTACAAAATGAAGATCCCTTTCATTGATAATTGTGAATGAAAATCCAATTTTCAGTTTTTTTTACAAAAAGGATTGCAATTTTGTGTAAATTTCCATATTGTGTTGGTGCATTTGACAAATCATTGACTTCATTTTAAGGCTATAGTTTCAACAAATATATAAATTTAAAGGATCCGCATTCCTTTGCTACATCGCGGCCGCATAATCACATAAAAGTAAATTAACAATTTTTCAAACGCTGATAATAATAAGACTTGCAGGTGCTAATTGTATTATGCAATTATTGTCAAATCAAATACAGCGTTATCAAACTGAAACGCCTGCACGAATATACAACTAACACTATAGATAAGAAAGTTTTAATAACTGAACTACGGTCTACGTGCCTTTAGCCGAGTGTGTGATATGCGCAAACTTTAATGTGTTGCTTTTAAATTTTAATTATAATTGAAATTGCCGTTGACATACTATGATTCATTAAATAAAATTTGTTATCAATCGCTTATTATTTGTTTCTAGAAACGAGACAACACAAACAAGAGAAAGCTTAAAAATTATATGACTACCGCCTTAATTTTTTGTTTCACTTATTTGTTTTATTTACAAAACATTTAGTGATTAAATGTGGAGAAATTAATACTTTTGATTTAATACGTAGGTGTATATTTGTTATCATGAATTAAATTTAATTATATGCTTGCTCGTATAAATACAAATTATACACAGGGTGAGTTTGTGTGTAAACATTCTTATGTAGAAAGATAGGAAAAACTGTACTTATATCGGTAGCTTGAAGCCTTTAAATTGGGATGAAATTTTTTTTTTTATAAATCAAAAAACAGTCCTTTAAAATGCTCTAGATTTTGGTAAAACTTGATTTACAAAGAGGCTTTTTATTAACATAAAATTATATTGAACTAACGGTTTTCAAGATACTGACACAATCGCAATTGAACTATTTTCAGAAACCGGTTGGTTATCATAGAGTGGCAGAGCCGCAGAGGGTCTCACCCACAATTAATGTTTAGCTTAGTTTTATTTATTTATTTATTATTTTCATTAAAAACATTACAAAACGTAATTTACCATAATGAAACCAAATTTACAATGCAGGTAGTGAAATTAAAAGAAAATGAAAATAAACAATTCATAATTTTTACTCTACAATTCAAAACTTATTACTAATAAATCGAGTGTTATGACGCTTGTGAGACCAAATATAAAAACACTATCCTTAAACGATCTTATAGATATACTAGGACTTAACCTTTGAGAATGAATTTAACCAACGCGTTATTTTAGAGATTGGCTCATTCAAACCATAATTCGTGCGGTAGAATGGTAAATGTACAAGCTCTCGATGAATAAGCGACTTAGAAGGTGTATTAAAAACAATTAACTCAGAAAGCTCATCACAATTAATACGACCACGTTACGAAAAAATAGAAGACGTTGAAGGGATCGACAAATTAGCATTGCCAACAACGATGAATTGTATTTATTTCAAAGGTTTTTAAGACTTTAATCACATGACAAACATTTTCATTAAAAAATTATAGAAAATATTTAAGTTACAGTCACTTTTTTAGGCTTGTTTCCTTGATGTTAAAAATATAAAATTAAATTTTGTATAATTACTTAAATATGTAGTATTAATTATAATTATTTTATTATTGAGCTTAACTTGTTCATAAAATTGGTGTTCGAAAGTTGACCTTGAAAAACTAAAGGAACAAATTAAGTCTACAATCTAACACACGCAATTGACAAATTTTAGATATACTCAAACCTCAAAATCTGCTAAAAAAACGCGGTTCATTCAAAAAATTGTTAAAACCCCAACCTTATTTTGAGGTTTTCAATATCTTTTCAAATGCAAAACAGATAATTTTTAGAAAAAGTGCAGTAATACTTCTCAAGAACAACTCAATTAATGACAAAACATCATAACCGTATTAATGCAATAGACTGTAATTACGATAAACTAATCTATTATCAAATGTGAATGCGCAGTTCTAAGCCCGCCCCTAAAAGGTACAATAAAAGCGATGATGTTTTGCTTAAATACGCTAGTCAATAAACTGAAGCTAAAGTGAATTGAAGCAAAATCCTTGTGGGTCAAAGTCAAACTCCCAAGACGTCGCCCACAGTATTAGAACGTGAAAGACGTGAGTATACAGAGTGGTGAGCATTGTCATTTTGTCAGTAAGCACGAATGCCCACGACTCGTTCATAATAATATGTAATTGGAAATTTCGTCGCTTCAGAAAACCGCTGTATAGGAAAATTGAGTCGCGAGTCGCGCCGCACAATGCGGCTATGCCATCCAGTTGAATTGAACGTGCACATTTATTCGAGTTTCGGTTTCAGACTTCAGTCCATACAGTTCTTTACGCGAAGCAACAACGCGCTGCTTCACATTGCCTTACGCTTTGCGCTATTTGAAATATATTAGTTTTTACTTGGGCGTTGCTAAGCCCACAAGAGGCCTTTACACATGTAGTGACTATTTGTTGGATATTTAGATTATTGTGATCATACCAAAGAGTGCATTTTAATTGAAATTTAATAATTGTGATAAGATTGACCAGTTGTTCTGTGTACGAATAACTTCGTGTGAATTTGAATAAAATAAAAATACAAACAAGTGAAACAATATCACCGCCCTTTATTGTACGTTTATGAAGCTGGAATTGGAAACGTTCCGTGATCATCATTTGCATTTCCCTGAGGTGTGTATCTTCAAATTGGCTTTCTGTATAGCATTAAATACTTGGTGGCTGCTGACTGCTGAAGCCTGTATATAGGGCCACAATACGCATAGTGTTTGTGTAGCACTAGTTTGGTAAATGTGTGCATATGCCTGGATTGCCAACACAAACCGCTTTTTATCTTACCCACGGATCGGGTATGGGTATAGAAAATAAAAGACGTACACTCGTGCATTTAACTATATGTAGGTGACGCACATTGTAATTCGTACGTATCTTTGTTTACCACAGTGATGTAATAGCCACAATTCTGTCGGCTTGGTTGAGCGCAAAATGCTTACACCAATATTCAACAACAAATCCAAACTCCCACAATGTTACAACACAACACAAAGTGTTCGAATCCGAGGCTAATTACTTCTTGATTGTTCTTTGGAACTGAACGTTGAAACATTAAGCCGCATTCATTTCTAAATACACTTTTTTCAAGTATTTGTTGTGGCTTGTTGTTGGCTGAATTTTTTTTTATTAGTCACTTCAAAGTGTTAGAATTTCATAAATAAATAAATTATTGACCGATGGCGGAATAAATCAACAATTGTTTGTTTATTTGCTTCAAGTTTGAGGCGCACTCTGTGTGTGTGTGCGCTCACACGCGAGCTTTTATTCAACAACCCCCATTAGCAAAATGCCACCCCTTGTCGACAAATTTGATCGACGCTGCATGTTCATTTAAATATTTACACCATCTCAAGGAATATATGGAATGAAATAAAAGAAACGAACATTTTTATTGCAATATGAGTTATGACTAATGTTGTTGTTGTTCACATTTTGTTTTGGACCCTCACGCCTCACAACAATATATTATAATCAATTTAATAATATTACAAAGCTTTTGTGTGCGTTTGATGCAAACCACAATTGACATTCATCGGCGGCGTCCAATTTCTATGACATAATTGGTTTGCTATATATAATATCATGCGTTGTGCATATATGCGCTCTACTTTGCGCAACCACTCGTGCATGAAGACGCTCACAATGTTTTTAATAGCGAATTCTGAAGGCTCACACACGCATAGATTAATGGCCCCTCAATAAAAATAAAAGACATGGGCGTCAAAAGAAGTTATAACCGCTCGTGTTTATATCATTTTTAGAATTACTTTTGAGTTCTGACAATAAAATTATACATATTATAATATATGTGTGAAGCTATAGGCCGGGACGCCACATACTATAAAAGTGCACACTACACTTACGATATTATCCTACGTGTACAGTAAATCGTATAAATAATAAATACATGTTTTGTTATTCACTCTTTTTGATAAGCGTGTTACAAAAATGTTTATAAACTGTTTCGACACTCGTATATAAACTAAACAAAATTTGATTAGCCACTGTGTGATTTAGACTTAATGTTTTTATCATTTAATTAACTGGGATTTAAGTTTTTGTTTATTATCGTAAACATTATAATGCACACGCAGCATGACTTTAAATATTCTTGTATAAACTATGGTTGCGAAACATATTGCAGAGATTTTCATTAAAATAGAAAATGTCGATTGAGCTGTAAAATGTAGCTGCAAATTTTACTCCAAAGCATCTTTCCAACTAAATACAGTGATAAATTTTCATTACATTATTTATTTTTATTGTAAGTTGAACAATATACACAATAGAGTATTAATATGTGGCAGTAACAGGTATAAATAACTGGTATTTGAAAATACATAGTTTTATCTGTCAATACTTGGTATTAAAATATACTCATCTCTAATGCTATTAAATAACTCGGAATAGAATAAACCGGCCTGATCAAGGCGTTATAAAATTCTTCGCAATCTCTGATTTACTATTATAGGATAAAAATGGAACTTTTCATTTGCTAAAGAAATTCACTAAAATGCATATTTATTAATAGACTGTGTTAAGTTGGAACAAAGTATTCCTCCTAAACAGTCTGAATCCTATAATTCAAGCATGTGGCAGCAACATAATCTTCTATTTAGATTTTAACAATTCCTGGGAGAATTTTTATTGCGGCTATTCTAAGAATATTTTCCCATACACAATTCAGTGTATAAGCTGGATATTTTATTTTGGATCGCCCCCAATCCACAGCTGGCAATACAAATCGCGTTTTTATTTTATTTGTATGATATTTATAATTAGACTGAGTCAATCTTTCATGAACCAGCCAGCATCAGTGGCCAGTGCAGTCAGCACCTCACTGAGTCACAAGTTTTAAACTGATATTATGAGCGGTGTGACTTGACTTGAACTTATTTATATTATACTGACTAGAGCACCCACCTCTGAGCACCGATCGCATGCACGTTGCACATTAAAATTCAACGCCACATTTTCCATGATGTTTATAAGAAAATGCAAAGTGTGAGTTAATTATTATTGTAAACGTGGATAAATGATTTTCTATAAAACTATTACACAACGCTAATGAATTCAAACTGTTGCGCGTGTTCTCTGCACTCATCGGGGGGGTAGAAAATTTTCCAATAAATGTATTTATTCACCACGCAGTCACTGGCACCACCACAATTTGCATATGTGCAATTTATTAAGTGAATTAACACATCCTATTACATAACAATTATTGCAGTAAGGTGACAATTATATTCAGTTGCAGCGGGCAATTGCATTAGTTTCTCTACATCGCTGCAAGACGGCAACGTTAACGCACTCGGTAGGCAATTGCTAAAGACAATCAACTTAATGAGTTGTGGTGTATAAAACTAATTGTTGTCTAATACACTTTGTACACGTTTTCAGTGTAATTTGCCATTAATTTGCTATCATAATACTGCCTCGTGACGAGTGAATGATTAAATTAGTTAGAGTTTGAACTTCGTGTTCTATCAATTGTTCACGTTCTCTTATAAATTACTTTATTATTAATTGGGCAATGAAAATGACGCTAAATAGAAGATGTATTAAGTAACATGTTTAATTTGTACAGCAAAAATTGATTTTGAGTGACGTTTAATTAATTCATAAATTTGTCGAAAATGCGCCGAGCCGTTCGCGAGTTTTAGAATCTAAAAATGAACTCCGTTACTTTAACACTTCCATTTTTTATTTTTTGTATTTACAGCTCTAAGAAGTGTAAAAAAGAGTTTCTTGGCTGTTGTGTCACATATCTGTTGAAAAGTGTGGCATAAATAATGATCACAGAACTTTTAATTCCTCAACACCTTTACTGATCGATTGCAAAGCTAAAAATCCCCATTTTCATTTACCTTCCCGAATTCATTATTATAATTATTCATTCGTAAAACTATTTGTTTAAGGCGTGTGTTTGTTGACACGTATGTTATGCATATTGTATTAGTCTCCTTTAGTGTGCGAGCACTGCATCGTTATCAGTTGAAGCGACTGATTGTTAGAAAAATGGTTGCCCAACACCACCTTCAAGCTACAAACCATTTATTGATATTACTGTTTATTTCACAATGTTTTCCATTCAAATTTTATGTAGATAAATGTGCCACACACAGGGTGGTCCCGTTCACATTTTATCTACAACAAAAAAAAATTGAAAAATATTTAATATTTATTTTTGTTTTGCTAAATTCATAAAATAGTGAAAGTCTTTTTCATTTTAATTATAAAGTACTTATAAAGACATCAACCTGCATAAATTGAGGCACATTGATTAATGGTGAAGTGGTACAAAAATTAAAACAATTCCAAAAGTCACGAGAACATTCCAAAAATTCCATTATTCAATATCGCACATACTATCTTCAATTCGAATGCCCCGCCATACAATGAAACCACTCTTTGCTCACGAATTGATAACATTGATTTCAATTGACCCATTAGTTGCGCCATAAATTTCTGTCACTGTTTTTACTCGCAACCACGGTCACGGCCCGCAACACACGCAGCAGTTAAACTTATAATGGGTGCGACCAATTAAAATTATTTCGACCATTAGTCAACTGAGTGAGCAATGCATAATATTATGTTAAATTTAAATACTGCTCGAATATAAAACATGCAGATGTTTTGTAATTGCAGTGATGGGTATTTCTGATAATAATACAAATTTGTTTTTAAATATGCACACTATTAATGTGCGCGGCAAAAATTACTCCTTCACAAATTAAAAGTGCCAATTTATTTTAAAAACAAAACCGTAATTAAAAATTTAGAAACAAAAATATGTTGGAAATTTGGAATAGTTTCCAAAATAAAGTATAATTTCGCTCTCCCTGCATTGCATATTTTTAATTTGTGACACATCCTGTGATGACCATAATGCGAAATGTTGAAAACATTAATAAAATTTCGCCAAATTTAAAATTAACGACCGCTTTACTGGGCGATACTTTATTTGGTTAATGGGTGGACGAATGTGATCGCAATATAAACTAAAAATGAATGAATTTATTATTATCAGCAATTGTTTGAGCGTTGTGACTAGAATTTTAATAAAAAATACTCACTAACACTGATTTTTAGTAATTATACTAGCGAAGAAGCAACGCCGGGTGCTCGTGGACTGCTTACTGTTAATTAAAATGTTAATCCATTGATAAAAGAAAAGCGGGCTGTACAGCAGTTTATAATAAAAATCTTTATTGCAGTAAAATCCATTCAACATGAACGAAATTATAAATCAACGCACCTCCCAAAAAAATCCGCGAAATAAAAACGCAGTTCATGAAGAAATTAATCGATTTCTCTGAATCCCAAAATTTTTAATTAAAATAAATTTGCTGTTGGTAAATTTAAAAATAAAAAAGCAGAGAATATGTAATGATAAATGATTAATGAATGATAAGTGATAAGTAAAGAGTAATAACCAATAACTCAATAACCTTTTGTAACACATTAAAACACATTAATATATATTACGACAATTTTGAATTTATGTATATAATTTTGTAAACTACTTATTATGTAATTTACCTAATAGTTTTTCAACACTTGCAATGCAGCTAGTCACTATAAATAATAAAATACAATTTATTATTGCTAAGGGAGGTTTGATAGCCTCTCACTTACACCCCTAATAAAAAACACTATACCTTTGAACTATTGTTGTGCGTGGGGGCGCATTTCATATCATCCGGTACTTAATACTTTATGATTACGGCAAAAGAGAGTGGTTAGCTCCTGGTTGTCGAATTTCGATATAAATAATCGAGGGCTTGTGATTCGATTTCTTAATGTCCTTACGTGGCGTCGTCCTTTTTTATAATTTAATAGTAATTACTGTATATCGTGACCGGATTTGTACCAACGAATTTGAAACACATTGGTGGTTACAAGATTACTGATTACTGATTACAGATTCGTAATAAAAAAGTAATTTCAAAATTTATATTGCTGCGTTCTTGGAATTTTTTTACCATTTATTTGTAATTGAAAATGGAAAAGCATTGCTCATTTTTGACAGTGCAATTATAATGAATTTATTGTGTAACACAATACAATGTTGAAATATAAACCCTTTTAAATAATGCAAGTGCATTTAATTGAGATTATATTTTTAAACAAATTGGTGACAATTTATTAATCATTATAATGAAGAACAACAAATGTGTTCTGTAGCATAACATGATGATTGATGACTGTTATTTTAATCTATTAAATATGTATGAGCAAAGGAAATGCGATCAAAATTGCACATGAAATTAGTTTTTAGCCGGAAATACTTACTCCTAAATCTACATAGTTTATTTTATAATTTTTTTGAAATTGTATTATCCAGCAATATAATTGTTATGAGCATTTAATCGTTTACAAATCTGAATATTATCATTGTTCATACATTGTTTTAATTTATATTTATGACCTTGTTTAAAATTTAAATTCCAGCTGTTTTTAAATTCCCCTATTCATTAGAAAAGAAAAATTTAAAATTGAGATGAATATTGTAGTTCAACGGTCAACTTGCATTTCGTCAATTTAAAACGATTTGGATCGTGTGTGTTTTTTTTTCAAATTTAGATTGTTAATTTTAATTAAACTCCAACACACATACTTTTATAAAAGTATGAACTTATCGTACTATATATATTTATAAAATTTGAAATACTCGTATAAACACAAAGCTATACTTACAGTTACATGCCTTAAATTGAAATTGGTTATCAATTCGGAGAATCTGTTTTCAATTGATGACACACTTGTACCAAATATTGTTTACCAATATGCTTTATTAATGCTCGAATATCAAGTAGTGAATTAGTTCATTAATTCTTAACATTCTTTGAATATTATATTTATAAATAAATAGTCCACTTGAGGATTTTCTATTTCCCAATAACATTTTTTTATGTTTAGTGCACTTATAAGTTATAACCGATGCACATTAATCACCCACTTAAAAATACAAACTTACGTAGTAAATACTGCTTCTATTATTTGACAGTCTGTAATAAAAATTCATTGATAGTTCAATAAAAAACAACAAAAAAAAATTTTTTTTTGAGTCACAAAATATCGTTAAACCTTATTGCAATTTTATTTGTCATTTGTTTTTTAACATTGCTTGTTTGAGCATAAATTTAAAAAACAAATGGTTTCATAAATTAATTAACAAAACACTCATGTTTTATGGGGCAACCCATTGTTGTTTCATTAAATACGCAAAAAAGCAACTCAACTTCAATACAATTAGCAGACTTAAATACGTACGAGCACTACAATTTCAATTTGTGTGTGTATTCTTGACTATATGAAAATGCATTGTGCTTTTCTAAATTCAAGCAGCTTTAAGCTTAAAAAAAGCAAAAATCTTAAACACAATTTTTTTTTCATTATTAATGTGACAGATAGATAAAATAATTTTCCTCTGTCACAAGTGACTGTTATTATGTCTGTTATATTTTTATTTATAAAGAAATCAAGTTTTTGTAAAATAAATTAAATTGAAAAGAAAACGTAAACATAAACAAACATGATGCAGCATTAAACATATTACACTCACACAAACTTAACAATCCGAGAGACAACACGTGTGGGAATTGTTGTTAAAAATTAGTAGGTAGGCATTCGGAATTTTACAGAGTTGAACAAGTCTATAAAATAGAAAACCACATTTAAAATTTATATTGAAGATGATGTCATGTTGTGAGTGTGGCTCATTCAAATTACATCAGTCTTCGGAGTTTTAGTTTAAACTTGATAGGTAGAATGATGTAATATCTTGTATTGATGTGAGCACTGTGGTTGTTCTTTCTATAATAATATCAATTGCATTTCCAAAATTATTATTTTAAAATAAAATTATATGTACTCACAAAAGTCATTCACAATTAGTAACAAAATATTTGACATTTACGTTTAATTTATTTTAAAAAGTGATTACAGAAATTTTTTAACTATTAAAACTAAAACCACAACAATTATATTTCAGACTCTCTTCGTGTGACAAATTGCGAACAACGCAACAACGGGAATTATTGGACGAACCGTAAAATACAAACAAGCTGAATCAATAAAATATCATCACAAACATGCCACCAGATATTACCAGCACGACGACGCTTTTAGAGCCCATCAGTTGTGACCATTTCAAGGAAAATATTATCGACACCAAAATTCACCAGCGATCAAATGGGTCAACCACTGCAAAGATGGTGTCGGACGAACATTTGAATGCCGCCACGACGGACTCCAGCGACAGTCTAGGTTATGAGCCACAAATCCGGTGGCCGGATTTAATTGCACAAATGTTTTTACATGGTGGCTCCCTTTACGCCCTTACACTGTTGCCATCAATGTCGCTTTACTCGTGGATGTGGTGTGAGTATTTTAGTATTTTAGTGAAACTGTTTAATTTCATTCTAGAACATGCCTACTTGTTTATGCACGGATACATCGAGAACTTTCTATCATATTTTAAAATTCATGATATGATGGTATCAAATCCCAGCGCTATTAGCTCAGTAAACGTGATATTTAGCTGTTTTTCATTGTACTCACTCGTACTATACAAGATACAATGTGTAGCCGCCTACATACATATTTTATTATGTTACGGTTCACTGATTCGATTAGAATTCTCCTCACCGTTTTGTTTTGGTCTCATTTCGTTTTACTTTCGATGATCGCATGGATGATAGAATTAGCGATCGTGCATGGCACGCAGAATTATTTATGTTGCCATACTACTCTATTGTAACTGTAGAGTGTAGAATGAAAGACTAAAGATATTACAGTCAATCACGTTTTGTACATTCAACATTGAAATTATTTTTTTATGAATGTTATTATTTTAATCTTTTCACTCACATATTTTTTTTATAAAAATTTTACTGCTCCTAATTTGAAACCTATATTGATCCTTAATTTTTTTTACAGTTGCTGTTTTGTTCTTGGTATCCGGATTTGGAATAACTGCAGGTGCCCATCGCTTGTGGTCCCACAAATCATACAAAGTCAAATGGCAATTAGAGCTATTGCTCATTTTCATGTTCACCACTGCAGGACAGGTACGTTTATCTGATTTTGAACACGTTGATTGTAACATTGTCACACGTGTTAAGCCTAAACTAAGACTCACCATTTCACAACACAAAATTGTGTCATACAAATGATACATGTGCACATAATTACGAATAGTTTTTATTCAGTCCAATGCACATGTGATTGTCCGATAAAAAATATCAGACACATGGAGGATTGACAGGCGCCTTTAGGACTATTATCGATTTATGGTCACCCACAAACAATTTCAACGGCGGCATTAACATTTGAGCGTCCATAATACAGAGCAAACAAGTTGCATGAGACCACATATGCGGTTCCAAATTTTTTCAACTGAATAATGCTGTCGTATTTGTTTGAAAATAACATAAAAAATTTCGTGCTTTTTCGGTGATTGTTCCCCACCAAAATATACTATTTTATTATTTATTACATGTGATAACTGTAAGTAGTTATCGTTAATTGGACTCTTCATTATTCAATATAGTAATTAGAATCACTAATTACACATTACTCAATAGTCAATACTCATTAGAAATTGCCCATAATGCATGTTTACTGTTGTATACACGGTTAAATGTAAACAATAATTGCGCACTTGTATTGTTCAACGCATTCATTTCACCGCGGACGTACTAACAACAATAAAACGCCTAAATGTACACATTGTAATAGCGAAACATTTTTGTTGTTTCACTTTCAGCGTGATGCCTACACATGGGCGCATGATCACAGGGTGCACCACAAATATTCTGAGACGCGTGCCGACCCGCACGATGCAAAGCGTGGCTTCTTTTTCGCCCACATTGGCTGGCTGTTCCTTACGCCCCATCCCGAAGTGGTGGCCAAGCGCAAGTTGATCGACATGAGTGATTTGGAGAATGACAGCATTGTGATGTGGCAAAAGAAATACTACACTGTATTGTTTACCATATTCAACATCGTTATTCCAAGTGTGGTGCCATGGTACTTCTGGAACGAATCACTGTGGATTACATTTTGGGTTATGTTTGTATTCCGCTTCACCGTGGTGCTCAATGTGGCCTTCTCTGTTAACAGTGCTGCCCATATGTGGGGAATGAAACCTTATGACAAGTAAATAATTTATTTTAATATTAAAATTTTCAAAAACAATATTAATAATAAATGTTTTTTATTATTTTTTTTAGAAACATAAGCCCAGTTGAAAATTTAGCAGTTGCAATTGCAGCCCTTGGTGAGGGGTGGCACAATTATCATCACGTCTTTCCATGGGACTACAAAACTGGTGAATTCGGTGGCTACGCTTTTAACATAACTACTGCATTTATTGATACTTTTGCTAAAATTGGATGGGCTTATGATCGTAAGGAATTTACTATATTTTAATTATAAATGCACTTTTCTTACCAATTTCCTTTCCATATAGGAAAAGCTGTTTCGCAATCAATGATTGCACGAAGAGCAGCTAGGTGTGGAGACGGAACTCACTTCCTAGACTCAGAAGAGGCTCACAAAAATCCCCTTTGGGGATATGGTGATGAAGACATTGACAAGGAGGACAAAGAAGATCTTCTTAAGATGGAGGGATAATAATTTATTGTTATGAAACATTCAACTATATTTATTTATATGAGTATTATGCCATCTCGCGCATTCCGCTAACCCGCAGTGGCGCATGTGGATTTGTTGATTTCTATATTGTTACCGTTTATTTTATAAGCAAAATTGCAATTACGTTAATATATGAGAAAATAAAAATGGAAGTGCCAGTAGTTGCAGGTTTATTTATTTATTAAAAAAAAACAGTGTTGATATTAATTTTGAATTTACAGTAACGATTAAGGGGCACCATTTAAATTCATTTCAAAATATTATGGTTCTGTTAGAGGCTCCCTGTTTATTGAGGAGTTTAAAACAAACAAAAAAATTTCATAAATAATTTTAAGGGAATTTTGATTAATCATTATTAATGGATCTACACGCTACAGTCCAAGCGTTGGCCACCTGAATACTCGGTCTTTAATTTTCTCGATTCAGCAACCGTGTCCTCTATGTTTCAAATTTCAATATTGATTTGAAGCCCTCGTCTACTGAATCCTATAAGATTTTTTTCGGTTTTCCGACTGGTTTCTTCCATCTACCATCTCTTGTACGCGTTTGGAAATTCTTGTGAGTTCCATTCGCTGTACGTGACAAATGCAGTTTCTTTGGCGTGATGAAGCTGCAATTCCCGGTTGCGCAGGATCTTGCTTTCTCTCACTGGTTCTAGAATTCGTAGTAATATTTTCCTTTCGAAAGCATTTACCAGATTTTGGGATTTGCAAGTCTTTGCTTCTGATATTATTCGCCTTTTTATTTTATGGATCCATTTTATGAATTGGTTATAATGGCTCCCAGAATTATGAAGTTATCCACATCGACTTTTTTATAGTCCGGTGCCGTTTTTGTCGTATTTATTTTGTCAGTTTGCCGTGTTTTTTCGTGATTGCTTCATCGCTTTCATTTAAAATTAACTAATGAAAGGGTATTAAAACCAATTTAAATTCCAGAAACCCGAAATTTTTTTAAAGATATAAAACATAGTTTTTCGGGGAACACTCAGCCTTTTAATAACATATCAGAAAGTGTTTTGAAACATGGTAAGTGTAATAAAAGAAAATGAAGAGAAAAAGTTTGAAATTTTTAAGAAATCATTTTTTTCCATGTTAAAACAAAGTCAGTACGCATATTTATTGTTTCTCCTATTATAAATTATATAGCATTTTAAGTATTGTTATGTAACTATTAACTATTTAGTATTTAAGATTTATTCATCACGCCACTGCACATGATAAACCTTAGAAGTCATCAAAACGTGCAAGCACATTAGCAGTGCATCCCATAACGCATTGCATGCAATCTTTATTTGATGAGTAAAGCTGAGACCACATGTCAATTAAAAACGTTAGCAAAGTTTTGTGCTGTTAAAATGACTTTCGTCATTTTCCTCATTACAGAATAGGCCTCAACACATCTATCTTCAAATGTTTATTATGTTACTATGAAGCTCCATGACGTGACTAGAACGTCAAACCAAAGTCTTTCATACAAAACTTATAAATTATATATCCATTTAGTAGTTAGCCAAGGTACGGTTAGTTACATAAAATAAAAGTGTAATTACATCGAACTGTGTACACCCGCTCCGGTTCTAATTTAAATGAATTTGTAACGCACATCAAGCAGTCGCCCATTGTCATTGGTTAAGACGGTAAAATCGGGGCGATAGTTATTTAAATTCAAACATAAATTAATTGTTGAACGTTGAGTGCGTCCATATGGCATTTTGATTTTGCATGCAGTGTGTTAAACCTTGCCGTTTTCCAGTGTGTCTCACGGAATCCGATAGATTACTTTGTTTGGAATACTCGCCGAAGTCGGAGGCTTTTAATCGTGAGCTGTATAGTGTCACCGTTATTTTATTTCATTTTATTTGTTTTTAATAAAGTTTTGGTATTTGGCGCAAATTTACCACAAAGTCGTGTTGATGTATTCTTGTGTTAATTTGTAAAACGCAGTGTTAAATGAAATTTCTCTAAAAGACACTAATAGGAACGTTTCTCAACTAATTAAGCAAATCGTTTGCTAAGTTTTGGCATAAAGTAAGTTTTTTTTTTTTGTGAAGATGTGCTTAAATGTTGTAGACAAAAATGCTTAATTGATTTTTGATGTAAATGTTTTACAATTAAGATGAATAAAATTTAAAGATTTTAATTGCTATAAAAGTTGGTATCCTTAATTTTAAATTATAATTTTATATTCGGTTAAAATAATACGAAATTGAAGTAACAGAAAAAAGTAATAATCTAAAATTGTGTCGCTAATTAAAGTAATGGCATCAAACGAAAATGACAAACCGAAACGGGTCGAACCGGACACCGATGGAAAAGCCTCACCACAACACGAAACCAAAGAAACCAAAGAGTCTCCTGGTAAAAGTTCAAAACGCGACGCCAGCTGGCCATCTGTGTTGTTCTACATTCATCTTAATATTCTCGGCCTGTATGGTGTGCTGGTGCTGTTTAAGCAAACCTCACTACTTACAACACTTTTTACAACGCTGCTTACATTGATTGGTATTCTTGGAGTGACAACTGGAGCTCATCGATTGTGGTGTCATCAAACCTATAAAGCCAACAACTTCCTTAAAGTCATGCTAATGTTAGCACAAACCATGGCAGGACAAGTAAGCATTTATCCTAAGAGTCGTCGGAGAGAAATAAATAATATGAATGAATGTGTATCCAATTTTTTATCTGCTTAATTTGATCCTGTCTACACCAAAACAGAAAAATCTATCCCAAAGATTAAATCAGACAAATGTATTTGCAACCTTTCGTACTTATTTCAAACTGATAATATGTACTTATATTTTTCAATCGTCATGTCACCATGTGCGTGTTTCATGCCAAAGCTCGTCGATGTCCGCCATATTAACTGTATTGTTTAGACCGACCTTAGAGTTAACTGTTAACAACCGAAACCACTGTGCTCATTTAATTCGGACTGTAGTCAGCGATATGTGCATATTATACGAGAATCAATGGCATTTGGAAGTTAGCACCCATCAAATTAATGTCACTAGTTATATGCATAAGTACTCGCACAATATGCAGCACACAACGCGCTTGACCTTTTGCACACAAATTAATGAATTGTAATGATATTCGGCGAAGAATTTTCGTAAGAACTCTTTAATTGAGAGTCACTTCCGTTCAGAATTTCATTAACTCGTTGGTTTCACAATGTACTGTGGCTCTAGCCTCTAACTTGTTATTACAGATTGTCAATTAAGTTAAATTACATATTCTCAACCCGTACAATTGATTAAAGATTAAAAAATTTGAAAAATTATGGATATATCCATAAAATTAGAAACTTATGCATTTACAAATCCAAACATTACATTTCAAGTCTATTTATCAATTTATTGTGAGTTGTATAACTAATCGTTAAATAAGTATTTTTGATGAGTTTATTTAAATAGCGCAATTAAATTCAACAAACATAAACTACAATACTCGTCGTATAATAAAAATCGTCGTAATATTTTAATTAATTATCAATATTATAAGAACATAAATTAAAAATTATCTTAAGCACTTAAAAATAATTTTAGAAACACTTCTTGAATTTACTTAACTCTTGAACTTATTGGTTTGAAAGATATTTTAATATCTGCTCTTTATAACATTCAAATTGAGTCCATCCATTAAAGTTCCTCTAAAGTCTAAACAATCGTTCTGATAACGTGTATCATGTCCCCTGCCAAGATGTTTATTTAAAAATAAATCTGATAATTGATGTAATCCATTTATTAATTTATTAATCATAAAATGTATTGAGATTAATTATTATTTAATTTTTTTTATTGTGGTTTTTAAAAAATTATCCATCATTTTAAATACAATGTGCTTTAAAGTTTTTGTAATCGTCACGCTTGAGATTAAACTATATATAGTACATAAAGTAAATTTAATCTTAAATCTAAATTGCAATGTCAAATTACCAGTTCTGCAAATTCCAATTTAGGACAATAAATTAATGAAGGATGATGGTTTAAGTACTCACATTAAATATATTGCCTGTAGTTTAATTCTGTGACTTTTTACAAGACGCCTTTGCAACAAAACTGAGAAGCTAGTATGCATCATCTTCGGAATCGATATAATTCAATCAATAAATTATTCGCAAAATTTTTTTATGATGCGCTTTCATGTCGACCAACAATTTTCTGCAAATTAGGTTTAAAAAATCTTTATAATAATATGTACAATATATTTAATGCAATTGAAAGTTTTACTCCGACATTCGCTAAAATAAGACTTCGTCGAAAAATGTCTATTACAAAAATAGCATATATGTAGTTAATTACCTCTCTGTGGGACCGCTTATGCATTGAGAGTGAAACTTTTTTGGAAAACGTTCGATCGCACATAGGGCACGGATATTGATCCTCCATCTCGGTGTGCTCAATGCTTTCATCATGAAAGCGTCGAATGTGCACTTTGTAACCATCCAGCTGCGTGAAAGTCTTGCCACAATGCTCACATGAGAAAGGTTTTTCACCCGTATGTCGACGTATGTGGAATTTCAAGGATTTAGCTTGGGTAAATCCTTTATTGCAGTGCTCGCATTTATACGGGCGCTCCCCGGTATGTAGATAGACATGTGAAATGAGTGTACTCTTTTGGATAAACTTTTTCCCACATATTGTGCACTCAAACGGTCGACTCTGATCATGCAGTTTAATGTGACGCGTCAATCGAGATTCGGATGTAAAGGTTTCCTGACATTCTGGACATGTAAACACTTCTCGTATATTCATAAACGGATCTTGATATTCCAAAATTTCTGTTGCTGTGCAAAGAGATTCGTCCAGTGGCGAATCAAGCAGCAGGCCGTCGTTAACTGTGTCATCTTCATTTGTTATTATTTCAGTAGATGCAAGTACATTATACTGGTCAAGTGATGATTCTTCAATTGTAAGAATTTGCACGCGTTCCGATTCATCAATCGTTTCTTCCTCAATATTGAATTGAATCTCTTTTGAGGGGAACTGATCTGCAGTTGCCTGAAAGCTCTGACTCACTTGTTCTATGAACCTTCGCACTTGCTGCTCTGCCTTGTGGCATTGTGTTTTAAAGTCGTGCGAAATTTTGAGACGCGCTAAACAGTTTTCGCATATGCTCTGAGGTAGATTATCATTTTGCCATACCTGAATTTTAAAAATATTCTGTTATGTACATGTTTTTATTGAAAATTTTAATAGCAAAACATTTACCTCAAGCTGTGTGCAAAATTCAAACTGTTCATGATATTGTTCTGATCCAAATAATGAAACCAGATTGTCCACTTTCAAACACACACGGCATACATTCAAGTCTAATGTGATGCTCATTATTAATGGGTTCATTGATAACAATTAAATGGTCTTATATAGACGCAATCCTAAGAACGCGAAAACTTTTTGTTTGGTAAAAACAAAATTATTCAAATTATTGTGATTACCAATTTTAAATTTTGACGTTTAGACGAGCGCGCATCACAGTCCCAGCTCAAGCGTGTGCATCTTTCATGGTGTGAGTGTGACTTATGACTTATGAAGTAGTTTGTTTTCAGCAAAATGTTGAGGCCACAATTTTTCAGCATATTAAAAAATTAATGCTGAATATAATTGGCGGCATATTTAAATTGTTTGACAAAACATTCCCTAATTCCATTTATTGCTTTAATAATAAATTAATTTAATTTTAGTAAAGAACTCAATGATTATTAAATTAAACATTATTCAAACTTTATTATCACGTTTTTTTTTTTAATGAATTCCAGGGATCCATTTACAATTGGGTACAGAAACACAGATTGCACCATGAAACATTTAAAACAGCTGATGACCTCTACTACAGCGATAAAAATTTCCTAAGTGCACAAGTGTTTGCGCAAATTAGAAGCCTCAGCCCAAAGCAAGAGGAAATGCTCAAGAATATTGACATGAAGGATTTGGAGGAAGATAAAATTGTCATGTTTCAAAAAAAGTAAGAAATTGTATAAAAATTTGCCAAACATTTTTTCAAACCACATTCATTTACCGCAATCAAGGTTCTACTGGGTTCTTTATTTGGTGTTCTTTGTGTTGTTACCAATTAATGCCCCACTTGAATATTGGGGTGACACCGTGCAAGCAGCCCTATTCGTAACGTTCTCCTTGCGATACCTGCTCGTTCTCAATATTTCGTGGTTAGTAAATTCAGCTCACTTTATTTGGGGATTGGACAAAAACAACAAACCATCAGACTCCAATATGATCTTCATTGTGACAAAGAGCTATTGGCCACAATACCATTATTTGTTGCCATGGGATTATCAGTGTGGAGAATTCGGAAGTTATGGTAGGCTATAAAAATGTTGAACCCATTTAATTATGTTTTTAGTTAATTTGAATCGAAAAGCTTTAAAAAAATGTTTTCTAAAATAAATTTAGGAAGCGGATGTTCAACAGCGTTTATTCGAGTTTATGCTGCCCTTGGTTTGGCCACTGAATTACAAACAGTGACCACAGATGCCGTCAAGGATGGGCTCATGATGGCTGTTGATACCAATCGTCCAGTGGTTGACTGCCTTCGTGAAGCCAGCGCTAATGATATGAAGAACTTGCCCAAGGATCATTACTTGAAGAGGGAGAAATTCAATTGATTGCACAACAACATAACTTTTGTATCTAATGCAACGGTTTATTGCATGATTTCCCTTTTCATTAAGATTGTTTTACTTGCCACAGTAATTAGTTTAAAAGAATTGTAAATCCATTTTTAATCGCATCAATAAATCCGGATAACCGAAATTCTTAATTAAATATGATTATCTGTCAATTATTTAAATCCCTATGTGCGGTGGCTAATAGCTCATGTGAATGTGACGCAAGAAAATTTTATTATTTATTATTGTTAGGTTGGATTTGGTTATCAATGCAATTGTCACGTTCACAATAACAACGACGCGCATTTTTATCTCCCAGTTATCTGCAACTACCGATCCTATAATCTAAGCCGATTAATCCATTTCCTAAAGTGCAAGCTCACTTCAGAATGGCAAGTGTACTAAAATGTGTAAAATTATTCTTTGGAAAAAAAGGCGAAGTGCGACGATCTCAATTTGAGCAAAGGAATAACATTAGCCGGTTTCATTGACGCACGTAGCAACGTGACGTGCTTTAACGCAAGTTGCTTTGCACTAAACAAATTCCTTTAGGAAGTTGTTATTATTTTGGTTACACACATGTCAATACTGTGTATCAATCATTAATTAATAGTTTTAATTTGAAATAAAGCGTAGTTGTAAAATTTTGGTTAAAAAAAAAGTAATTTTTAAATTTAACTTGGAGGTTTTTTGTCGAACCAGAGATGTTTTATAGCCTAGCCAGTAGGATTTAAAAATGATCCCAAAAATTATTGGAAAAAAAATAAGTCTGTCAATAATAATAAATACAGTTAACAGAATAGCAAAACTATTAACACAATTGCTTGTGGAATTATCCTAATATCGTGGACAGACTGACACTTGAATAATCATTTTGCCCTAATCTACGTTGTTGCGAACATTTTTGGACTTTCGGCAACTCCATTCAACATTTAAATCACGGGAAATTGTAAAAGTGTACCTTTTCATTCCTCAGACTCTCAGAAGTCCCGACACATCACTTTCTCGCCTTATTATATGTTCACGTTTATAATCTATTTAAAGCATCATTTTAATTAGCAATTATAGTTGATTTTTTATTTAGAACATAATATTTTAATCAATCATAATTTATTTATTTTTTTATAAATCATTAAGTTTATGCATAAAAGCTAAAAAATAATATTCCTTATTTACCATAGATTGAGGAACAACCATAAAAAGATTATTGCATCGTTTATAAAATTGTAACAATCTCTGTTTTAAATTAATTAATCAGACGTCAGTACTCAGTTTTAACTTTAAATCATATCAATTCAAAATATTTCCGAGAGGAGGCTTGTTTCTTGAGATAACGATTATTCGCCGTTTGTCTTGAATTTGTTAATCTTTCAAATATTTTCCGTTATGGGAGGGAAAAGTACTCGACTTTTATAATTTTTCTGTGTAATACGCATATTTAGTTATGCTACATTATGTTGCGAGTATTTTAAACAGTTACATAATTTTAAGTTTAGAACCTATAAATTATTTAAATGCAATATAATCAGCTCTCGTGTGATCTGCAAACAAAATTAAGACATAATTTCTTTCTGCTCATTCCAACCGGTATTATAATTTATTTAAAGATTCTGAATTTATTGGAAAAAATATGCAAAATTAATAAACATATTTGAATAACAACTATTAATAGTCGTTAAAGTTGTTTTTTTCTAAATTATTGTTTCACTTTCGATTTAATATGACAAAAAAGAAATGAAAAAAGTATTTCGGTTGTTAAGAAAGAAAATCTTCTATTTTTTTTTTGAAATCATATATTTAACCTTGACATGTAAAGCTAAATTTGTCAAAGTAAGAATGACTCTTTATTTTGGAACTGGTTGGTGGTTTTCTACTTAACTTAAAGTGAACTTGAAGTTATTTCTATATCACATTTATCTCATTAAAGTCAATTGATCAATCTGTTACAGTAACATTGTTATTTTTTTAATGAAAAAAAAACATTTTGTGATATTTATTAATTAATTTTAAACATACAGTTATTAATCTTTGTCTATTATGAAAATAAAAAGTCTACCTACTAATAATGAAAGAAATGTATACGAGTACGCATACGCAATAAGCTTAAATACGCAACAAGTCACAAATTTATGTTTGTGGGTACTATTTCACTTTTACGCAACTTAATAATTCAAAAACATTTTGGTTGTCTCTTGAAAGTGTTTTATATTTCTTCTAAACTGGAACTAAACATGACTTAGGTAAGTTAGTTTTATGTTAAATATTTGTTAACTTAAAACAAATGCTTATTAATTTTGTTGCAGGCGCATCGTAAGATTAAGGTACTCGTGTCTTATTTATTGTTTACTGCAAAAATGTCTGCAGATCTGACGAAATATTATTATCTGGATCATGCTTCAAACCGTGAGAGTACCGTGCATTGCATTTAACCTTTGAAATATCGTGTTCCTCATTTCCGCGGGATCAAAATGTTAATAAAATAATTGTTTCAACAACAAAAATTATGTCTCGTGATTATTTTTAAATTTCAATGTTATCACTAAAATTCGGTAAACAGCCAATTTTGATGGTCTGCGGCACACTTCTGCGATTAACTTTTGATTTATTGCAACACCATGTAGTATAATCATGCGAATTTTTGTTTTTTATTGTTGAGAATAAAGTTCAGTCTCATAACTGATTTGTTTTTAGTGTAAAAGGAAGTTTTTCCTTTTTCTTATTTATTTGATTATTTAGCTGTATGTATTTAATTTTAGAGACTATATTTACATGCTCATTTTAATTAAATTGAAATGAAATGTGTATACAATATTCTGTGTTTACTGTTTAGTCTATTTAAAGGCTATTCCCAAAGACTCAACGACGTTATTGGGACCTAAAAAAAACTAGGCAAAACAACTTTTAAGCAAACCCAGACCCCAGTTCGTGTTTGTTTGGGAGTTTTTTGTGTATATTTTTGTAAAAGTCAATCTGTTATGAAACAGTAAAATCAAATCAATGAACTAAAAAAAATTTTTTTTGCTCCACAGCTATTATACTAGACTTACACATTCAACTTTTTTTTGTAATGACACATCAAGGCAACCATATTATAGACTTAAGGCAACAATTGCGACAACAACATAAATAAGTAATTGCTCTTAACAACGAATTGACTAATTTTTAGTAACAAATACAAAAGTCTGAAACACTTAATTAGCTCATCACTGTACGCCTTATTAATTGTTAGCAAATTAACCGCAAAATATGATTGTACAAAGCAGAAGAAATGTTGGACTGGGAAGAATTTTAAACACTGGATTATTGAATGAGACTATTTTGTTATAGTTTTCAGTAACTTTAAAACCACATAAAACAATTTTAAATTTAAGCTATTTTTAATTTTCTGAAAGAGCATTTTTTTAAGGTTAAATATTTTAAGTTAATATAACAACTATATTTTAAACATATTTTGTAATTATAAAAACAAAAAAAAAATACAAAAATTTTTTTTTGCTAAACTAATATGTCGCAATGCTATCATTTTGATTCTTCTTGTTACGCCAATGAATGGCAGATCAAAACTTAATATTATAATTTGTACCACAAACCACATGTTTTCTATATCTGAATTAAAATACAAAAAATGTTTTAGAGTTTGACGTCCATGCTATTTAATATATTAAAGTAGTCTCCGAACTAACTACGAGTTTGTAAAAGTCATGCACCTTTTTTGATAATTAGGTTATTAACGTTTTTGTGATCTGATGATTTAAAAAAATATCTTACCTGCGTTGAAAGATTGCATTCAATTCATATTGCTAAATTATATTTAAAATTGAGAGTTAGTGAAATAAATACTACTTAAATATAGTTTTTGAGTATTTTACAGTCAATTCAGTTTCAGGTTATTAAAATTTTAGCATTTAAGTGTAATTTGTAGGCCCTCCCTATAGGAAAATTTTGGAAAAAACATGTTTTTTTTTTATTTCTCACCTTATTCTTTTTCATTGACGTAAGCAGCCGGTATTCAGAACAATTACAAACACGTTTCAGGATGTTTTTTTTGTAATTTCGTGTGTATTGTCAACTGCAAAAATTTTTGGAAAATCCAAAACTCAAAATTTAGTTGTTTACCTAATTCTGTTGTGCTTCCTGCACGAATTTAAATGATCCGTTATGTATTTAAAGTTCTGGATATGCGGACTAAATAAATTTTGCGGATTTACGATTGACAAATAGGAGTTGCAATATTAACGGACAGGTTTTTAGATTTGCAATAATACATTTTTAAAATTTCCCTTTTTTTTAGACAAAAAAAAGTCATGCAAATTGTCTACATTTATCCAAGAAAGTTATTTTAATCATAATGCGTTTTTTTCTGGTGAGATATTCAACGTTTGTTTATCATCAACAAAAAAGTCGTCAAAAACTGTAAAATTTTGCAAACTTTTAGTCAATCATAGAAAAAAAAAATCAAACAGAAATTGAAAGTTAAAAGATTTTAAATTATTTAAATCTGTTTGATGCAGACTACGCGTTGAATAACGGGTTTTATTTACAATTTTTAAACTTTTAAGAATAAAATATTGCAATTTAAGACAAACAGTTTATCCACATTATTTTTTAAAAGTCTAAGTCGTCTCTAGTAAGATGTGCACGGCACAGTATGGGGGTGAATCAAAAGAGTAACAAACTTAAGTTAGGCAAGACAAAGTGGATTTAAAAAATTTGTTGTTGATTAAAAGTTTAGAGAGGTTACTTTTAATTTACAAAAAAACTGAATGGAATTAAAGGTAATTGGCTAGAGATTATAATTTCAATGACCTGTGCAGTTATTGTTCCCCCCAGAATGATAAAGTAAGAATTTATAACATAAACATTTAAAGAAAAAACCTCCCGCAATATTGCGAATTTTATTTTAACCATCAATGTGACTAACTTACACGTAACGTTTTGAAGCAAAATATTCGTGAAATAAAACAAAATAATTAAAAAGCACCTTGCTAATAATTTGCTCTTAACAAAAACGTCCATGATAGGATGTTACGTTTAATTAACAGAAATATTCTCAAATTCGCTTGCAAGCGCACACGATCAAACTTCCAAACTCCCAAACTAATGTGGGGAAAACATGGTGTGCCTGAAAACACATATACGCAGCATGTGCGAGAAAAAGCTACAGAAACCCAACCACCTCTAAAGTAACACCGGCATCTTTTTTTGTGATGAAGCTTAATACTTTTCTTGTCGCATTTTTCGAATAGACCAATAACAATGGACCATACACTTTGAAAGCTTATAAAAAGGCCGTGTGTACGGTAATGATTTTTATTTTATGCAGAGCTGGCATTAGTGAAAGAGATGCCGTCATAAGCAGGCAGTGAACGGATTGAACTAACATCGCTGATCGTTCATCATAAACAACAAACATTTTGGGATAAACAATTTGGATTATATATGGCCATCGGTGGCTTGTGAGTGAATCGCGCATTTGGTGCAAAAGAAAATTAAAAGCACGCAACGTGTTGAATGTGAATGAAAGTTTTTTTGGTGTGATGCATTTGTTTGTTGCGTCAAGTGATAGTGAATTTGTGAAATAAAATTTAAAAAAAACGTAATAATTATTACTGCCATAGATTGAAAAAAAAAATTAATTATTAAAAAAAAAATAAACGTTGAAACATGAAATTTCTACACACCAGTGGTGGTTTATAAAAGGAAGTTAACAAAGGCTAAAAACACAATACATAATTGATATTGTAATGTATGGTTATAAGGATTTCGCCACAATATGTATTTCACGATAGTTACAATAGAGTTTAAACATACAAAAAAAAACGCTTTCAATCATCTAACGACTGCATCACATTATAGTTAGTTACACATTTAACATTCCCTTTCTTGCACAAACACCGCAACCGTAAAGCACATTCAATTTTCAAATAACGAGGCATGTACCCCGAACCGTAACCATTAACCGATGCGTGTCTCCAAAAAAAAAACAAAAAAAACGACTCAAAAATGTGGGTCAAACTCTTGTTAAAATTAATAGTCGCAAGTCACAATTATTGTCTTCAGTGACTTAAGTTAAATAATTATATCAAGCAGGTTATTGCACAATTCCATACAACTGTCATAACGATACAACATTTCGGAACAGGAGCAATAGATTTGATCTTTCCAAAATCCTTGACACATTCCTATGAGGTGTAATTTTTAATTGTGATCAACGCAGGTATATAATTGTAAACTAAACGGCTCCGCCATTAATGGACACCGCAATACCAACATGTACACTTTTTTATTTCATCTGCACAATTCCTCAACGTGGGTCAAAGATTTTTTTTTTTGTTAAGTCCATTGATCATTTCTTGTGTTCATTTTTTGCCACTACAATTTTTTTTGTAGCCACAAAGTATTTGGCAATCGTCAAACTCACTTTATATTTGCCACAAAAAAAAAGGGATCGTGCCTATATTTACCTGGCTTAAAAAAAACAACTACATTCGTACGTGCATTCAAGGTTCTATTACGCAAATGTGCCCCAAAAAAATGCATTTCTTTTAATTACATTCACCTCCAGGCTTTATCTTCGCATATTCAATGATGAATCATGATGATGCGGTTTTAAAGAGATGCTGTCTCAATAAAATGCTCATTGTTCATATTATTGCCATACATTCATTAAATCCAATCTCTCTAATGATTCCATTGCCCAAAAAGACGCGTATGTTGATAAGTTTGTCAATTCTTATGTTGTGCCATAATTTATAGTCGTAACCATCTCCACAAATTGTTTTCTCAATCAAGGTTGAGCTCCCACAAAAAAATTGATCGAACGATTGTGCCCGCGTTTTACCTGAGATGTTGGGTTAATGGCTAATTACAAAACCATGCGCGCAATATAAGTTTGGGTACGATTTTTTTGTGTGTTTTGCTTTTAAAATTACCCTTCATCTTTAACGTTTTTTTTTTTTTTAGATTTTCGATTTGCCAATTGGTTTTAATGTTTAACCTTGACATGCTACAAATATATTATTGTAAAGTAATTAACCTGCAGACTTGTGTACAAAGTACGCCCATATCGAGGTTTCAAATAACATCTTTGAATAGATAAATTTAAAAGATTTATTGCATTTTTTTAAGGATCTTTCACAATTTTGAAGAAATGAGTTTATCACTGCCTTTTAATGTAATAACAATTCGTTTTAATGATGTTAAATACTTTTAAATTTCGTTGTTTACCATTTTTAAGAAAACGTTTACTCTTATTTAAAAAAAGCATTACACTTATGCATTTAAAGAAAGCCTAAAAATAATATGGCTTCCAATAACTAAGTTTTTTAACTTTTATTTTGAACCTTTTTCAGTCTCTTAACGTGTCTTTTAACTATTTTACCACGAGAAACAATTTAAAAAGTGTCAAATTTTAAGTGGTGCCTCAAATTTAAAAAAGTAAAGAAAAAACCCGCCTTCAGCAATAAAGGCACGGTACTGTAATGGATTGATTATCATGAAAACGGTTGAATTGGGGAAAACACTTAGTTTTGTTTGTTTCAACTGGTAGCAACCCATTTTAAAACAATCTACAAAATAGTTAGATTAAATACGTCATGGCCGGAAACACTCAATTTTTAGCCTAATGCAAACATTTTAAAATATTTAGAATTGTTTTTAAACAAACATTAAAAGTAACTACCGCAATAATACAACAGCTGCTTCCTTTAAGCCCTTTACGACCTTGTATAATAACCGACGACAATCTATAATTAAGAAAAACAACAACGAAAAGTATTCATGCACAATAATTTATTATAAATTATGTAAAATCTTGTAAAAAGACTTAACATTTTATGAAATGTCTTGTCTTAATTAAATAGGCGACAATGTATACGCGCATTCCTTCAGATTTTTAGACCTCATTAGGCCAAGAATGTGCATTTCTAAGCCTAATTACACCGAAAATCAATCGTAGGGCATTGTGAAACTTGTACCGTTCGACTTCCATAATGACATAAGGTCAAACCACATTTAAAATGAACCTGATTTATAATTTTTCGAAATCACTATATAATGTGTAACACACAATGCGTGGTAGGGGGACGATGGGAGAGATTTTGCATGTTTAAAGTCACGTCGTCACTTTGCAAATGACACAGCAATTACTTTATAAATAGTTGTAACATTTGATGACACCTAAATAGTAACAATTTAAATTTTGGCAAGTCCAAACTAATATTAATTAACGCATCAAAGTTAAAGTTAAAGCTGGCACACTCAATTTAATGGAATCAATAAGCATAGCAGTCTTTCAAGGACTTTGCGAATCTTCCTCAAATTCGTCCACAAATATAAGCAAATTTCTTGTTTCAACGGTGTTTTTTATGGACAATTATTACTTGAAAAAAATTAACAATAATTAATGTGCTTATAGGAAAAATAAAAGTGTGAAAAGAAAGACTGAAACAAGATTAAAGCATTTGCTATAACCCAAGCATATTCAGCTTCATTCAAACAACAGTGATAAATGAAAACAAAAAATTAGCAACATGACGGTGACGACAATAACTGAAACAAAAGCATGCGGCGCTGTTGCAGAATTGGATATCAATGGCAATATTCCGCAGAAGGTCGGTAAGCGTACGTTGGAGGTGAAGGAGGAGAAATTACCGGAGGATAATGAGAAACCAATGAAGTACTACAGCTACCTGGGGGTGAAATTTACGCAACCCCTTAAATTTAAAAACATCATCTCAATTGGAATACTGCATCTGCTGTTTTTGTACGGCATGACTTTGGATCCAGGAATGTGGCCAACAATAATCTTCAGTAATTGATGAAATATATTGCCAATAAATTTCAAATATTTTAATAATCCTTTTTTTGTTTAATGCAGCTTTTATTTACGGCAACATGGGCGGTTTTGGTGTGACTGCAGGTGCTCATCGATATTGGACTCACAGAAGTTACAAAGCCAACAAGGGCGTCCAAATGTTTTTGATTCTATGTTTCTCAATTGCGGGACAGAACAAAATTTTCGATTGGGTGCGTGATCATCGGATTCATCACAAATTCTCCGAGACTGATGCGGATCCCCACAATGCGAATCGTGGTTTCTTTTTTGCTCACGTTGGATGGCTGATGATGGTGAAGCATCCTGAAGTGATGAAAAAAGGCAACGCCGTCGATATGAGCGACATTTTGAACGATCCATTGATTCAGTTTCATACGAAATATTTTGCCCTATTCAAAATATTTTTCTGCTTCTTTTTGCCCGTCATAATTCCTCCACTATGTTGGGGCGAGCGTTGGGATTCGGCACTTTGGATTAATTTGATTATTCGATATGTAATTGGACTCAACTCAACATGGCTAGTAAATAGTGCAGCACATATTTGGGGCAATCATCCCTATGATAAGTACGTAGTTAAAAAATCCATTTTAAAGATTTTTAGTGATTAGACAATTTTTAATTTTATTACTTTCAGATCAATTCAGCCAACAGAAAACACATTTGTATCAATTGCAGCTATGGGTGAGGGTTGGCACAACTACCACCATGTCTTCCCATGGGATTACAAAGCGGCCGAATTGGGAAGAAGCTTCAATGTGACAACGACAATCCTGGACTTTTTCCAACGAAGGGGATGGATCTACGATTGCAAGCAACCAAGCAAAGAACTTATTTTAAAGATTGCAAGAAATCGAGGTAATTATTTTTACAATAAAATTTATAAATACAATTAATTCGGTTTGTTATTTCAGGTGATGGATCACATTCTCATGCGCAAGAAGTACCACCACCCGATGATGATGAGGAAGTGACTTATGCGAAAAGATATTAGAATAGTTAATGTGGCTATAAATAATTTTGTATCATATAATTTAATAATGCTCATGTACATTATAGTATAAAAGTTATTTTTTTAGGGAAACTTGTTTGTTCAAAAATAATATTAAAAATACAAAGAAAAAGTAATTAGCATAATTGTAACAGGATTTTTGTTTGTTTTCATGTAAAAGTTTGGTTTCACAAAGTTAAATTTTTTGAAATATCATTCTAGCTATATATAATTTAACCTGTCTAGAACTATAATTTAAAACATGTATTAACCGATCTTACAGCATAAAGTATTTTTAAAAGTCAAAGACCAAACTGGTTTAGACATTGGCACACTCTTTCCGATATTGAGCGGTTAAACAAAGAAGCTTGAGTAAAAATTGAGTACTTTTTTGATTATTGAGTGTTTTTCGTTTTTAAGTTGCAATTGAGTGAACCACCCTTTGAATTGAATTTCTTTTAATCAGGATTTATTTTAATCATTATTTATGTATACGTTTTTTAATATAATAATGAATTTGGAGTTAAAATCAAAAATATTTAAATATGTTTATTGTATATGAAGCCATGTAAGAAACAGAGTACAGACTATTGAAAATTATATTATAGTTGGAACTTTCATCTGCACAATATTTTGCAAATTTTGTGTAATTTAGTGCAATGCCGAAGCGTGTTTAGTATCATCAATTTGCAAACGAAAAACAAAGAATACGTTTATAAAACGCAAAGAAATAAAGCCTTTTATCTACGAATATTATTTAAAATCAATTCTAAAAAATTGATTATACGGAGTCGATGCAAATCGCAATATCAAAAGTCAAGCAATGACCACAAGTCGCATATACCTGCTCGTTCTCAATGCTTTCAGCGGAAAGACAAACCAAAATATTTTATGTTGGACTTTGACACAGCTTCATCGCTTTAATAATATTCATTCTATTTATATTGCAAAAATTTGTATAAAAAATGTGCAAAATAAATGAGATTCTTCAAGTAAATTGTACAATTTCAAATGTCAGATTTTTATAATATAAAATAATTAATATAAAAGACTTTTCCCGGAAGATGCTGCCAAATAAAAGTTTACTTTAAAAGGAATGTTTGTAAATATTTAATTATAAGTGTTTTATGATGTGGCTTAATGACGAGTGTGTAGTTACAGTCCACAGCCACCCCTCGAGATAATTCTTTTTTCAAAAAAGGGAAAATTTAGATGGATATTACGAAATCCAAGCAATGCAACTGATGTACGTCATAGCTTAGGTTCATATTATACTTTTAGTTTAGCATTAAGAAGAATAAAATGAATTTAGAAAACAAAAATTAACATTTTGCAACAAAAAGACGGCGAAATTTTAAATACCCAAAGAAGTCGGGAAAACATTGTGGACATAAATTTGCATAACCAGATGTTTCGGCAAATTTAACAGATCGTGTCTTCGGAGCTCACTGAGTGTGGCTTACGATCAATTAAACCGGTAAAAGTTATAAAAAGGCAAACTTCGAAGTGACATTGCTTAAATTGGGAGTTTCGATCTTACTGTAAACAACTATTCCCAAACAAGATAAACAGAACATTTTTTAAATAATAAATGTCGTTAAATAGTTACTACCAATTAATTGTGATAAAGTGAAAAATAATTTAAACTCGATTGTATGAGTATTTTGCATATCCATTGAGTGTTTTTTATTTCAATATTAGTGTTATTGCTTAAAATTGTAATGTAAATTGTAAATAGTTTAGTTAGGTGTTTAAATGTTTGTGTGTAAATAAAAATTAATTCAAAACAACATATGAATCGCTACCCTTAAGTAATGAAGTGCAATGAGTGATTACTGATTAATATTATACAAAAACGGTATAAGCGTGTTTAGTGTTTGAAAGTGAAATTTTTTTAATAAAGACTGCTGCATCAGCATCAAAATCAAGGTTATTTAAATTTATGTATGTCAAAGTCTTAAAATAAATTAGTTTTTAAGGTCAAATCTCACAGTGATGAATGAGCCTAAATTTATAATAAAACCAATACTTTTCCCACAGGTGATTGAATAACATAAATGCATACATTAATTTTCGAAGAACAAACAAATATCTTACGTTGAATTATAATTATTAAAAAGGATGGTTCAAACAATTGGTGCATACAAAATTGAAATGACACACTTTAAAACGTTTGACCGTTGACGATGTCAAATTCAACCCTCCTTTAAAATATTTAAAACAAAAAGAACTTTGTAGGTTAATAATGTAATACAAGTTAAAATACGTTAGAAGTTATAATAAATATTGAGTTAAAAAGGATGCTAATAAGTTTCGAAAAACAAATGATTAAAACGATTTTATATTCGCATTTAAAAAGTACTTAAAAATGAAGCCTATCTCAAATTTTTTGTCATTAAGCTCTTTTTTACTCAGGACGGGGTGGTTTCTCCTCAAGTTACCTATTGTGTTGATATCGCTTCCCAGTTGGGCATGGATGCTTTCGATTTCGACAATCGGGGGCATTGCCGCGCTGTTCATAATCGTGCAGAACGATTTTGATCCCGTCAAAGTGCGTGCCATTTTGATTGATCTTGATAGTATGCAGATTAAAAGCGTACGCTGGAGCACAGAACTAATTAATTGTAGTGGCCGAAAAACCGTATCATTTTGCCTCACTCCTCCTGCGCCTTTTGTGGACGAAGTTGCTGCTATTGAGCCAGTTATTACTGATATAGAACGAAAAGTAGAAGCAGTGGTGGAAGAAGCAGTGGTGGAAGAAGCAGATGAAACACTTTTGTAATAAAAATACTTTATTTTTGGGAATGTTTTAATCCTTTTCAAAACTATTTTGTAGAGACACTACTACGTATTATGTCTAAAAAGATTCAAATATGCAAGCAGGTAATTCCATTGACGTCAGACTGCTTTGCTGACGTTAACCTTTCAAATTATGTCCGAAGAGAAAAAAAAATTAAAATAAATGTTTTAAATTTTTAAGGGTTTGTGCGTCATTTAAATTTTTTATGAATACAAATTAATATAATTATTGATATTCTATTTATTGTATTTTTAGTGTGTATGCAACTTAAATTTTTAAATTAAGGAGGAGATGTAAAATGGATCTTCCGCTTTAGTAAGACAAAATGTTAATAAAAGCAATTTTACGTCAACAATTTTTATCAAGAAATGTTCTCAAAATTGTGTGTTTTAATTCATAACAATTACATTCGAATAATTATTAAATCCACACTATTAATAAACTATTTGTAATAAAGCCAAAAGCCTTTGCTTCTTAAAATCGTGTTGAATTTTTAATTTAATTAATGAATTACACAAATAAAACTTACTCCTTCAACAATTTTGGAACCCTATTTCAAATAGAAAGACATAACCTCACTTTGTTTTATTATGGCAACGTCTAGACTTTATAGCCAGTACCAATGTTTTATTGGGTGCAAACATTGGAAACGATTTTGGAAACATAAAAGCTATCCAATATACAAGTACGCGAATACTTTATCATATTTGAATGTATTAAGTGTATGTGTTTCGTACTTAAGATTTGTTTTAATGTATTAAAAAACATATAAGATATCTGCACGTGTAAGTAGTAAAGTACCACTATAATTCTATGATTTCCGATAAATTTAAGTATAAGACAGTAGTATTGGTTAAGTATTTAGTATTTTAAAAGTATGTATGAACTTACATTTTAAAGCTACACGTATTTAGAACAACACAATAGAACGCACCAGATATTTCTCAAAGTAAATACTCGTAGTATTTTCTATATTTACGTATTGACTTCCGAATATCCAAGCACGATGGAATCAACATTATAGCCTATATTTAATTTTGTACGAACTACGAGGCAGCAACAACAAAATACAATCAAATGCATAGACAGAGTGCATAGTGCATACTCATACATGCCTCAACACGTGCAGCTATTTAAATATGAGAGAGTTAAAACTTAATTATGAAAGTGTACGATCACTACGAATGTAGTGAGAAACCTATACTATAAAAACAACAATTAAATCGTGGCCGGTCAGTACTTACTACTCAGTGGCTGTATGAAATATGAATATATGCACACGATTTCCACGTGATGTTATAATTATACGCGCAATACGTTGTATATTGTGGAATACATTCAACATGACCTTGACTTTGGTGTGCAATTTCAAGATCGCTTATGCGTGCATGATGTACACATGAGGTTTCGTCCTTACTGTCAGACATATTTTATTACGTGTCATGTGTACTAGAGTGTAAACAAGCAATTACCGATTACTGATCAGTGCTCACTTATAGTACTTTACATATCTAGATACTACTAACTTTCATCGGAAATTCAATTATAGATTAATGTACAGGGGCTCTTATTTAAGTTACTTCACTTTAAAGTACCAACTCACTTATTGTTTACAAAACGAAATTTGAACTGCGAATATTACAATCAGCAATAGACATTTAATAGATAAGTACAATCATTAATTTAAATGATGAAATGTGGTCTTCAAACTTTATACTTTGAGTTTAAATGCACAATGGTTTTAATCGTTGGGTTTATTTTCGAAGAAAATAACAATTTTTAATCCAACCATACGTGGCCTCTTCCATCAAACATCCTGCATATTGTGCAATAGTCAAAACGTGACTCATGAATAAACAAATATTTTTACGATTATTTATCGAGTATAACTGACCTAAGTAAGTACGTACGTATAATTAAGTACATGTCTGATTTGAAAACATATATTTTTAAATATTTTGTCAATGTCACCAATTTATTACGGCAGTTTGAAATCACGGTAATCGGTAGTTCAATTTTCAATGGCTGTAATTTAAATTTAATTATTGTCACCTTATCTTAAAATTCATTTTACTATAATGATCGCCGGTATTTTTTTTTTTTACTTTTTAGCAATTGCAGTTTAAAATTGTCAAAACAAAATGATGATCACCACACTTTATTGTTTAGTTAATTATTATCAGTAAATTAATTAAACAGTTAAACTGCGCACATCCAGATACGAAGCAACGCGTTATATGGCTTTCGATCAGTCAAATACAAACGTACAGCTATATAAAATATGTTGCAAATTACAAAGTCTAATAAGAACATTAGGGAGGTTCAGGTTTTATATTATCAAATGTGCTACGTGAGATTTGCTTCGTACTCACAAGTTCCAAATCAACATAATTTTAATATATACATAATATATTGTTATTGCAGCTGTCATTGAGTCATCAAATTATTATTTCGAAATATTTTTATAAATTCTATTTTTATTTTGGTTATGAATTATGATATTTATTTAATTGTTATCGAATAAAAAGTTTCGAGTGGACCTCTCCCACACTAAATTCATTATATTAATAGGCATCGATGATCCAAGCGTGCAGACAAAACAAGTTTCATTCAGAATACATTCTTTCTTTTAGTTAAAAAATTTTAAAATTTTAAATTTACGCAAATATTTGTGAAAGGATGAGAGAACTTAAAAGTCGGTACACAAAAATATGTAATCGAGCATCGCACGATACCATCAACCAATGTGCGCGCTTCGTTGGTATGGTCAGTTTGAAACACATGTTCTCGACCGCGTTGCTGTGCGGTGGGGTGGCGCGCTTTGCTTAAAAATAGCATCTTAAAGACGTGCATTTAAATTTTATGCGAATAAAAACACCTTAGTTCAGATGTATGCATAGAAAGGTGATTCCAAATAAATTTAGCAAATTTTTGTGGGTTTTTCTTAAGTATATGTAAGTAACGACGCAGTTTAAATCGCAACAATTTGCATTAAATTAGTAAGCAAATACTAATTGGGGCACTAATCACAGGAGACGTGCTCCGCTTTTGAAAAGAATTGCGAAGGCAACTAAATTTAATCGTTGATCGAAAAAAGAAACCTAATGAATATTCTAAATTCTAATCATTTCCTCTATTTACCTAATTTACATTTCAAACGCGCTTTGACCCTTTCCCTATTTCATTAGTATGTTCTCGTAATAAAACAGTGGAGCTATACTATGTCAGTAAGTGCATTGTTTTCACATGAACGCACTTTTAGCTTCTTGGGTTATTTTCAAGTTTATAAATCGTTTTATTTATACGTCGCCATACATATTGAATAAGTTTAAATGCGTCAAGAATATAATTTATTACTGGGTTAATGCTTTTTTAATTTATGCTCACAAAATGTTTGAAAACAAGTAAAAGACATTTGATTAAATTGCAAAAACTGTTAATCCCAATATCAATTTAGATCAAATAATTAAACACCTCAATCTGCACACGTGGTTACGTTTAGAACTAAATCTTTAACTTGAGTGTGAAATTTCGGCGGGAATGGAAATTATCTTCATTAGAATAAGCGAGCCGCAATCCTCGTAATTTATTACTTATCTGGCTGCTACTATGCAATATTTGTAATTTTAGAACCAACGTATTTCTATAAAAAAATAGGTAAAAGGGAGTAACGAAATTTTACAGCATATTTATCTAAATAAAAAAAATCAACATGAACTACTAATTATTACACCTTAATTCTAAATATTTCTGAAAGCCGGCTCTGTCCATATTCCAAATTCAAGAACAACCGTCAATATTAAGCTATACAAAATCAGCCCATAATATTTGCAAGTAGCGCCATCCTGTTTTGTCTTTCAACTCCAATGCGCTAAAAATTGTATATCCGTCGCAAATCCCAAATGTTCTACACTTGCACAAAAGCCCCCTCGTTTTATAGTAGTGGCGTGTTACAAACACAGCGTTCTGATTTGGCCACGTTCGCATACATCTGCTAGACTGTACAACCGCTGTTTTGCACGGTTAAGTAGCATAAGTTCCGAAAATTTACCCATTGTCTGCATTCGCTCATATTCTTCGCAAAGAGATGCAGTCATTATTTAAAAAATCAGCCGATTAGATTAAATGTGAATCATTAAGAATTGTGCTCTAAAAATCAAAAGCAAAAAATCAAAGTGATGCAAACATTTTTTTAAAACGTGACCAACACATGCAAATTGATGGATTTTCCGCACACATGTTTAAATTTGTGTAATCATTTTAATTAGTGCACATTTCGTATTCGCGTCGCATATTATGGAAGCGCAGTGCGAGTGAAATAAAGAAATAAGAACTCAAATCAGTGTTGTAATAGAAAAAAAAAATTATAGTAAAAAAAAACAACACACAAGTTCAAGATCGGCTCATTGTGTTGGCACTTGGCACTCAGTTTAATTCGCAAATATTTCGCTGACCCCAACTAGAAGAACTTTGGCTGTCACGTTCGTGTGTTGTGTGTATCAGCGCGAGATTACAATTTTTTACAATAAAACGAGATAATCGCTTAAAAGCACCGCTTATCAACTCAAATTGTAAGGAAATTGTTTATTCCTTGTCTGTGGACAAAAAGTGACTTTACGACAGATTAAATTAAATTTGTTGTAAAGCAAATTCGCCAACTTTCTTCCGTTAGGCTTATCACTTGTTATAAAAATGATTGGTTCGGCTCCAACCGGTCAGTTGAAGTCGTGATTTCGAGTTGGTCACATCTGAGCTTTTATTGTTCTGCTAACATTGGATTTTCAAACATTTTTAGTTACTGAGTGTGTTTTTTTATTCAAGCTTCCTTTTAAAGGAATAAGTGAACGAAATAAATACGAAAAAATATTTGTGGTTCGTGCTAAAATACTCCATTGGATTTACTGTGCTTAAGCAAAAGGTGAGTTAAAAGTTAAATAATGCAAAAAAGTTTACAGGAATCAAAGTGAACTCCACGTTTTTGGTTTATACCTGCGAAAAAAAATTTGCTAAGCGTGGCATTTACTGACCTGACATTTATCGAATTTTTAAAGTGATTGGTTAATATTCACTTAGTCCATTTTGTGCAAAAAAAGTCATGAAAATGTGCTAATCAAATAACAAGATTTTACCACTCAAAATTCTTTCTAAAAATGAAGTAGAATTTAGGAAATATGGAATTTTTTAGTGTACAAAATATGTGTAGCCTAAAGGTTACATACTATACATATAATATGTATGTAACAAATTTACTGTTGTACAACTTGCGAGGAGTGAGGCCATGCCAAACAGCCAATCAGAAGCATCTCACCTGATCCTATGGTTTCTCGTCCGTATACACAATGTTAACACACACAAAGCCAATGTTGACAGTTGGCACACACACTAAACAATTTGCCGGCGCTTTTAAAATTGTTCTCATTTTTCATATTAATTTCGTTTTATATTGCTTCACGTATTATGTCCGTAAATCATAAATTTAATACAGTTTGTTGTTTTCTGTTGAAGTTCTGTTACATTTAATTTAAATATTTGAACACTGTCGTCGTATTAAAGCGTTCTCCGGTGAAAATTTCAATTATTCATTAAATTCACACTACGGCGAAAATTGATGTGCATTTTCGTCACAGTATTTTTAGCGGAACAAATTAAATATTAACATTTTTGTGCATAATTAAAAATGTTGTGGTAAATATTAAAAAATATGCAACTGTTAACATGTACTTAGTTACGCATTGGGCACATTCTCGATGCCACCGAGTTTCAAGGTTTCCAAATTTGATTTATTGCTAAATGAATATGGCTGTAATAATATGATTGTTTTCAATGCTAGGTAATTAAATAAAATTACCGTTTATTCAATAAAAATTCATACGGTGACGAAATTAGCAATTTTAAACTCAATTCCAATAAATGCTCGTACAAAAATGAATGAAATAAAGTTGTAAAGCGGAAAAAATACATACATAATAAAATGATGAGATCACATACCAAATTTTATTGAGTTATACATGTATGTGAAATTTTACATTATTAAACTACACGTCCATAACGCCAGTTACTGTTCCTATTAAAAAAAAACTATTGTTTGATTATTTTAAAGTGGTTGTGGATATATTGCGCTTTCCTGTCGCATTTTGATCAAATACAAACACAAATTGAATTACAATGCGGACCTTTGTTCTGTGCAAATAAAATCTAAAATAAATTTGCATAAATTCAAACAGGCAATGAAACAACAAGACTTCATAACAATACGCGCAAAATGTTAACGCAAATCAATTTTAAATGCATTATCAATTCAATTGATTGACCATTAATGATTATTTATGCGAGAACTCGTGTAACATTGAATTTGTTTCTTGTGCATAATTTAATTGATCTGCACAACCTTTAATTTAATAGTGTTATAACAAGATTAAATCAATTTTGGACCTATCAGTATTATTGATTTATTTTAATTCTTTTAATATTAATATGTGCATTGTGCAATGTGCGTGCAAGCTATTTGTATGTTCTTAGATTTGTATATGGCAAATCATCTTTCAATACCTAATTAAATATGAAAACAATAATTAAAAAGTCATTAATTATTAATTGGTAGTATCAATGATTTGGTATGCGACAAGTGTTGTCTGTCATCAATTATAATACAAAGACGCAATTGTTTAACCTTAACCTTCAACTACTATAATAGTTGTAATGTAATTTTAACAATACAATACTCGTAGTTATAGTTACATGAATCATTTTATAGTTCTCTTCAAGATCTATAATCATAGGTTTTGAAAAAAAAAACTGTAAAATTAACGAGATGAACAAAATCAAGTAAAATTGAAGTATGGAGATTTCGGAAGTTCTATAATGTTTTTTTTTTAAATTCATTCAATCAAACAATTTCCCAAAAAAACAAACAGATTATTTTTGACACTAAATTCAATTATAAGTGGGTAATTATTTATTGTCGTTTGTTGCCGATTGATTATTAAATCGTTATTATCAATCATCAAACTCGTTTATAATTGTATACTTATCTATAGCATAAATAAATTATCTGCGTTGATATTACTGTAGCATTTACTTATCGGTTTTTCATTTGATTTTAAAAATAGAATACAGTTTTTTATTGCTTGCAGTATTTAGTTAATTAATTAATGAAGTATGCATATTTTTTGAATTCTGTTTTGATTTATTGTCATACCAAATTGTTTACTCTTTTATACCGTCGCACACGGTAGTGGAACGCATGCACAAATTCAATTAAATGCGAAAACATTTTGAAATGGTTTCGCTGAAAAATTTCCAAAACTTAATACAAACATCGTCATTTTGATAATGCGTCAATGATATGCGATTGTTGTTGGGATGCTACGGCAATTTACATAATGCCACACTGATCAACTGTGTAATCGCATTTCTTCCAATTGCTCCAGCCGTTATTAAGTGCAGCAGTGCTTTGTTGTTTAATAGAAATTGTTATTGTGCGCAAGCAATTGATGTCATTTCATGTTGAATTACGCAAATTTTGCCATAACATTTCTTTACGAGCAACTTAATATCAGATTAGATTAGTGAAATGTTTTTTTTTTTTTTTTGCATTATACTCATAATTTAAAATCTTTTGTAGCGTTTTAAATTTGCAGTGGAGGTCATTTAAATTTTTGCTATTTTTGACTCATGTCAAATTATTATTAATCTCTTGATTTTGTTATTGATTAATCGCAATTTATTATCAATTGAAAAGATTACAGTCAGTTCTTACAGAGATTTGAATTATATAAATAAACAAACCCTGCACTTAACTATCCTTTCACATCAAATTTTATTAATATGTACGTATAAACTTAAACAAAAAATCTTCATTACGACAAATTTCATTAATGTACAATTTCCTAACTCATTTAATTAATTCCCTCATTTTACTTAAACTGTGCCACACATTAAGAAAGCAGTTAAGTCTTCATTTAAAAAATTGTAATTAAATCTAAACAAAATAAACGCGGGTAAAAGTGCGCGTATTTTAATTGCATTATAATGTAACTAAGTTGCGACATTCGGGTCTTCAAACTTTCACTTTCGACCTGCCATTACAAAAGAGTTGCTTTTATGTAAAAAAAAATTAAAGCATTCCGCGTTTATTTACATTTCAGCAAAAGACGTGACATTTTGCACCATACTAGATCAAGGATAATTCACAAAATTAGTTGCGTTAATTCATTTTTCACCAATTTCTACTCGTAAAACTGGTTTTATTTAACTTTTTTAACAGCAAATTGAATGAATGGGAAAAAATGGATTTAAATCTTAGCATTTATTCCCTTTTATTCCATTTTAAACCGGTTTATTTATTAATTATGATTACATGCAGTGATATAGGTTATAGTTTTTATATAGTTCACTGCACTGTCATCGCGGTTATTGCTATTGTATGCCTAACAGATTGATTAAAAAATTAAATAAGAAAACAAGCAAGTTAAATTGTGGAACAAATTGCGATAATGCAAAATCAAGGTCAAAGTCATTATCACGCGATTGTGCTCGCACATCTCACCAGTCTCGATTGCATCAGTTTTATCTGCACATGTTGACTGTTTAAATACCCCCCCCCCCCCTGATGCTATCTTTGCAGGCTCCACTTCCACAATGAGCCACATATCTCGTGTATTCATGTTTTCATACACATATTATCTTACTTACAAGTTATTGTTAACAACCGGTTTTTTAAAATATACTGCTCGTATTATAATTCCCCTTGCTTTCATTTATTTCACTTCATTTTCACTTCAATTCAATAACTAAATTCTGGATTATCACTGATTACAGTTGTGTTGTGCATTCAATATGCCGCGTGTGATATCGCACGCGTTATCATTTACAACACTTGTGTAATTATTATTGTTTCCTGCGCGCGTTGTTCGGCCACACATCGGCTGACACGCTCCCAAAGTTTATATATGCGATCCAGAGGTTATCAGTGCAGGTCAATAATCATGGGAAAAAATTGTTGCGCTGTGTAGGAAAGTTTTAGGAAACTCGCGTGATGGGGCCATGTGAGGCGACGTGATTAGCTTTAAGCTGATTGGATTGGGATCATGACATTAAGAATCAGGCACGCGCTTATTGTGTTATTTGGCATGTAATTGATACAAAACATATAATAAGCAGTTTTTGATGTAATTTTTCTTTTGTAAAATAAGCTGCTCTGGTAAAATTTGGAGCTCGAAACTTAGTTGCTTGCTTGCTAGTATTGGCAACGAGAGTGTGCCTTTATGCATGATAATCACTAATTAATATTAAATGTGTTTAAAGGATCTTGCGTTACACTCAATCACAAGTAACAATAAACAATAATTTCTTTTCAATTGAAATGATTTATAATTGTTGCTATGGAATCGATGGTGTAATTTTAAATGCATCAAAGATTACCCAAATAGACTATAAAGTTAAAACAACCAACGATAAAGTCTTCCTCATGTTGCTATGTACCTTCAATTTTTAATCCCATAGTGAAGTCTTTAGCGATCGTTAGATTAATCATCAAATTGATAATGATGAAAAAGATAAAATTTTCTGTAAACAATTTCAATTGATTAAAAGCATTTATACGTCAACATTTGTATGTAAACAAAATGGATTTATCAACAATTGCGTGTCCCATTTTGATAGGCAGAAATTGCAATGATATATTCAGCAAACACATTTTTCATGTTCAAGGCTTTTAAACTGATGTGAGCAAGAAGATAATCGCCAACGGGTCTTGCGATTACGCGATCGCATAACATATTATGGTAATGCACAGTTGTATAATTGGCGTTTATTTTTGCGTGCATTCGTATAGAGTTGTATAACATTTTAAAAATAATTTTAGAAGAACACGCCACGTGTGTCAATCAAAAATAGTCAGCAATTCAAGAAAGAATTGAGATGCTTTAGTCTTTATTTTTATATCAATTCGAATGTAGTACATATAGGCAATCTGATCTTCATTGCATGCGCCAATTTAATTTAAATTTTGAAACAATTTGACTTAGTAACAAAATACAGGGTGATTCTGTGGAGGCGTCCAGTGATTTTAACTATTAAATTTTGACATGATAAATAAGAAGGTGGGACCTTTTTAAAATTAAAATAGATGGGGATGGAGGACAAATGTTGGTGATCTTTAAAAATTGAGGTGTGATGCGTCATTATATGTAGGGAAATTAGTTAATTTTAATTTAATTTGTGTTGAGTAACATTGTTGACTTAAAAGTCATATTTTATCCAATCTTTTTAATTTAAATTCTAAAGGTTTAAAGCATTTAAGTACAAATTTTTTGTTCGACTAAGTTAATATTTCGACAATCAATAAGTTTTTCAATAATAGTCCAAAATAAATGGCGATTTTTAAGCCAAGTTATACCAACAAGATGATTTATAAAACAATCCATTTTACAGTGCATCTCAAAAATTAAATTTTAAGAGGTCATTAACATGGCGTCTTTCTAACTCTATATAAATTAGATTATTCACCTCACAATCACCCTGTATATTTGCCAAAAATAAAGTTAACAAAGAAAAACGTATGTTACAATACTTATACCGTTCGCGCTAATGACAATTGCAATGTAAAATGTTTTTTTAATGCCAATTATTATGCAATGCACTAATAATAAATTTTACAAACATTATATGGTGTTACTTAATACAGTTCCCATTAAGTGTAGTATATCGTTCACAACCGGCTTTTCTTGCAGTCTTTATATATTTCTCTCTTCACATCCGAGCGACTTGTTGAACATCTGCATTAGTTTCCTTACAACACAAAATTGCTTTCCTTCTTTGCTTTTCCCGCATACACAAACTCGATTACATTTTAATTGTATGCACATTTTTCATTTAACTGGCTTGGCTAGTAACAATTAACATTGTGATTGAATTGAATATGCGGAGACAATGTTTTTAATTCCGCGTCCTTAATATGTTTTCAGTGTTAATTGAATTATGCGCTATTTAATTGAACTAATAAGGCTTCTTGTTATACGTTACAATGATTATCCTTTTTAATCAGAATGTAAAATGAAGCAAAATTTAAATTCATTTCCAGTCTCATAATAATATGTTATTGATGCTCAATATTTTTGTAAGTACGCACGTATAGGGCTCCTTCATGTCCCTTCACAACACATTTGAAAGTGAGCTTTAATATGTTTTGGAAAATCGATATAACATTTTTCGTGTTGCTCCGCCGCTGCTTGCTTTATTGATGATTGTATTGTAGACGATCGTATATATATGGTACTCGTAAGCAGCGGTAATAATAATTGTGTAACCACTTACTAGTAGTAATTGAATATCCGTTTGAGGGTTGAATTGCAAGCACGTGTCAATAATTTTAAAATGCCTGAAATGTACTTAATTAAAGTACATATTGTAGTAATAATATTAAATTATCAATCACACTTATTAACTTAAAGTCTATCAATTTATTAATGTATTTGCATTCTTTCAACGCATTTATATTTTGCTGCGGAATAAATATCGACTGTATAATATATTCTATAACATTACATAGTTTGTTTTGTTATGTTGACTTTGCACTTTTTCCACATTTTCCGCATCAGCTGTGCGCTTTTCCCAACGTTTTTGTGTGAGTGTGTGCCTGACGTGGACGGTGTACAATCATTCGTTCGGCGATGGCGTGATTTTTCTCATTTCACCAACACAACATAAGCTCCAAGTTTCCATATAGAAATTCGCTCCATTTCTCATATATATTATACTGACAAAGATGCGGCGAGAGTCCGCGATATATAATTGTGACTTCAGCGCAGTTTCAGAATTATATTGTGATGTCGGTGGAGTACTAAGAAAATTATTTTCCCTCAATTTAATTTCAATTTACTATAGTTCCATTGCTGCGGTTAGACGCAAATTTAACTACATCTCTTAAATCTATTTATTTAACTATATATTCCGTCAGAATTTACTTACTTAATAGCATGTAGTCTCTGTACCCTGGCACATGCTATATTTTAGTACCAGCAACTTTAATACAAATTCAAGTTTTAAGTGGAATTTTCTGGAAAAAAAACGTCCACCTACTCGGTAGTTATTCTATTTGAATAAACTTTTTGTGTATTACACATTGGTGAGTTTTCTTTGTTTGTTGTTGACCCCACAATTAAGTAATTTCGGTGGCATTCTTTATTGATTTGTTTTAGTAAGTGTGAAAAAAGTGCAGAAAAAAAACAACCCTTTGGAACTTCTAGAAGCTTAAAGTGGGGGTTCCATTTGTGAATCCATATTGGTGAATGTTTAATGGATTAAATTATATGCTTTTATGTAATAAAGAGACTTATTTCCATTTTTAATAAATCCGTAAATCCTATCTTTAAAATAGACGTCATTATCAGTATTTAACTTATTTAGATCGGTTTATTAGAGGGTCTACGTGCAAAATAAAACGAATTTCATTCCAAAATAATGTGTGTGTGTTTGTGTGTGTGCAATTCTGATATCAGTGAGAAAGAGTAAGTGATATGCAAAAAATTTGATGGCAGGTTTTACCAATACACTGACTCCTAATATGCATATTTATTTTCCTACACCCGATCTATGGTAGAGCTTTTGTGTGACCTTCTAAAACTTGAAAATTCATATCTTTAATTTATTGTTTGTGTGTGTGTTTTGTGAGTTTACTTTTTACTTAATAATTATCATCTTTTATATAGGGGATGACGGATGTTAAAAGCGTACTTTTAAAAAAAAATAAAAAAAATATGAAGCATATTTTTAATACGCACCAATTTTAATTTATGCTTATATCTCAAAAACGCCAACCATATGTTTTGTCGTTAAGATGGTTTTTGAACAAATTTGTGGTATTTACGTTGTTATTTTAAAACTTTAATTGAATTATGTGGGTTTCAATTAACAAAAACAGTCACAAATTAAATTTGAAATGTCGTCTTTCTGCTTATTGTTCTTGATGATGTCATTTTTCTCAATTTGATTGATTTACTCCGGTAAAAAAAAACACTTGAAAATATTATGCGTTGCAATTATGTTTCAATCTAGTTGTCTCTTGTTGCTATATTAACGAACAATTCACAAAAAAATGTTTGTTGAATTGTGAGTGATTGAAAACCGTAAATATATTTTTAACTATAATTGAAAGCTGAATATAAAAATGGTATTTTTTTTTATCAGACAATGTGAAAAGTAATTTAATACTATACGTACCTCAACAATGTTCTAACATAATAATATCGTAATTTATTTTTTTCAGAAATTCTAAATTGAAAATTCAAACAATGGCTCCGAATGCAACTACGACGACAGCTGAGTGCACCGGCGTTCTTAATGAAGCTGATGCCGAGACAATCGATGGCGGATTAGTGAAAGACATAACGCCATTGAAGAAGGCCGAACAGAGAAAACTGAAGTTAGTTTGGCGTAACATTATGGCCTTTGCATACGTGCATCTTGCAGCCATCTATGGCCTATGGTTGATGTTGACATCAGCAAAATACGTTACTGGAGCATTTGGTAAGTTAACAGTCAAGAACAAAAAAATGGTGGCAATTGTCACTTACTTTTTGTTCTGAAAAAAAAACATATTTTTAATTTAAATTCGTTTGCTCCTCATTACAGCAATGCTACTGTACACATTCTCTGGCTTGGGCATTACAGCGGGTGCCCATCGTTTATGGGCGCATCGTTCGTACAAGGCTAAATGGCCCCTACGATTAATCCTAGTCGTCTTCAACACAATCGCATTCCAGGATTGTGCCCTACATTGGGCGCGTGACCATCGCGTTCACCACAAGTACTCAGAAACCGACGCCGATCCACATAATGCCACCCGCGGATTCTTTTTCTCGCACGTTGGTTGGTTGCTGTGTCGCAAGCATCCCGATGTTATTGCTAAGGGCAAATGCATTGATATATCCGATTTGAAGGCCGATCCCATTTTGATGTTCCAAAAGAAACACTACTTGATTCTAATGCCGTTGCTGTGCTTCTTGTTGCCGACAATTATTCCCGTGTATTTCTGGGATGAGTCGTGGGTGAATGCCTGGTTTGTGGCCACCATGTTCCGATGGACTTTCATTCTGAATGTCACTTGGTTGGTGAACAGTGCTGCGCACAAATGGGGAGACAAACCGTATGACCGTTATATTAATCCGTCGGAGAACAAGGGTGTAGCCGCATTCGCTTTCGGCGAGGGATGGCACAACTATCATCATGTTTACCCCTGGGATTACAAGACAGCCGAGTTGGGTAACTACCGTTTGAACATGACAACAGCATTTATTGATTTCTTTGCGAAAATTGGATGGGCGTATGATCTTAAGTCAGTGTCAAATGAGATCATTGAGAAGCGAGTGAAGCGTACTGGCGATGGAACACATGCTACTTGGGGATGGGGTGACAAGGATCAGGACATCGTTGAAGTGCAAAATGCTAATATTACACACAAAAAAGAGAACTAATTGTCCGGTTACACATGTTAATGTACCAATACATCCCTTCCTGCCTCCTGTCACTCCCAAACTTTTGATACAACCATAGACAAATTAGGGAGAGCTTCTGGTAAATTCCTTTTTAAACATTTTATGTGTGTAACTATTCATTAAATACTGTGTATGTTAATTAATGGTGAGTATTTGTTACTAAGATTTCATATTAATATTATAATACTTGTTACATTCTTTTTCTCTCAAGCCTTTCTTAATATCCGTAATTATTGTAAATTTGTCACTACATAATTGTACATTAATTTCTTTTTGCTGTTGCGCACATTTGGTTCGATAATTATTGTTTTGTTGATTTTGCTTTGAACCATATACAAGCGCTATTATATTTTTTAATTTTTGAGAATATTAATTTTTCATTTGGTAATTTACAATATAACAAAAACAAATCCTAAGCAAATGTGTAATAGGTATGTAGATATTTTGAATGTTGCCGTAGATAAAAAACAACTATTAGATTAGAGATGAAACTAAATATTCATAAAACAAAAAACATTAATGGAAAACATATTATTTAATGCAAATGGGGAAAACTATTTTACAAAAGGGATAAACAATTTAATTTTTTAATTAATCCAAAACAAATTAAATAGATGTAGCCTTATAATTTCTTTGATTTATCCGAAATAAATACAATTTTTTGGAATTTCCTTCAAAGAAATTGTGTAGTGTGTAAAAAAAAAACAATTTAATTTAAAATAGCCTAGTCAAGAGAACTCATTTCATTGTGCATAAACAAAGACGAAACAAAATAGTGCAACTGTATTCTTTGGCCTTTCTTTCATCACATTTTATTGTAATGTATGTCATAAGTTGCAGCTCTTAATGGATTAAAAATTTTGTAATATTTTTACGAACGAGAAATGTGGAAAAAGGAGCATTTTAATCGCGGATGAGAAATTGGTTTAATTTGATTGAATTTAAACAACATAACTAACTAACTTACTATATGGTCTGCAAGCATCTGTTTTTTTGGTTAAAACAAATAATTATTTTTTGAATATTCTTCATTTCGTTAATTAATCAAAAAGAGACAATTACTTAATTGATTAGAAAACAATCGTTTGTCGAACAAACGTTCTAAATTCCAAAAACCGTCTTGGAAGTAAAACAAATTGAATGGAAAAAGTGCACTGGGAAAAAAAAAACAGAAACATAAAAGATTGAAAATGAAAAGATAGAATTTAATAACTGGCGAACAAAACGAGAAAGGATGAAAGAGATGGAATATTTGTATTTATAAATTTTTGTAATAATTAATTAAGAGATGAATAATAATTCTGTGATACTAAACGTAGACCATTGCACAAAAACGTGAAAAAAACTTTAATGAAGAATACATCAAATTCACAATAATTGAAATTTTCAGTTAAATTTCCAACAATTTTGATTCCTTTTTTTTTCGGCTTCAATATCATAACAACGATGAAATATTAATTTCAGTAATTGTTATTAAAAAATAAAACCTTTAAAATTATGTTGATTTTGGAATGGATAATTGGGTAAGCAGACGCGATAGGTTAGAATGCGTAAAAAATAAGACTTTTAATTGAACACAAAATGGAATGAATAAATTTAAAACAAATTTGTTTTGGTTTAATATAATCTACTCTTAATTTATGCTCGAAAAACAATTACAACTTAATTGATTATGTTATTTCATGAGCAATTTTTGTATTTTCAATTAATATAACAAATATTTATTGTTTAAAAAAGGTAAACAAATGACTTTTATTCATGACTTCTTTTACAACTTCTTGAAAACAGTTTCCCAGATTTCAGTTTTTATCTAGATCCGATTTGCTGATGACTTCTCGCTCAATTTCGTCCTGCTCCCAATCTGCCATTGTTTTAGGTTTGATGTTTTTGGTGCGTCCACTGCGGCCAACACCTACATTTTGGAATACGATTGATGTAGGTTATTGTGTTTCAGCTTTGTGAATAAACTTAAAAATCCTCATACAGGTTAAATCAAAAAGGAATAAATGAATTGGCTTGTGCACTATGAATTATAATTACTAATTAGCAAATTAATAACATTGACCGACTGTAATTGAGTACATAAATTAATTGAAAGACAGATATTGAACACTATTTAATTACCTTCCTTGAACTGCTGCAATCCAGACGCCATTTCCGTTCTGACATTATCGTTGACGGTCTGAATTTCATTTCTTAACAATGAATTAAAATCATTCGGTTGAATAAATTGAGAATAAACTGCATTCCGGTCATGATTCATGCCAGCCTGTGGAAATTTAGCAAACGATCCAGCCAAATTGATAGATTGTCCAAGAGCTGAAAATACAATATGTACTCAAAATATTTAAAATCTCAATGCTATATTATGAAATGTTAAAGGAGCTTACAAGTTCCACATGCAACCAATCGATTGGCTAAGCCAATTTGAAGTGCTTCTTTTGCATCAACTTGTCTTCCTGTTAAAATCAAATCAAGCGATCGAGATAGTCCGATCATTGCAGGTAGTCGACTGGTGCCACCATCAACTATTGGAACTCCAAATCGACGATTAAAAAATCCCATAAGAGCGTCTTCCTCCATCACCCGAAGATCACACATTAGTGCCAATTCCAAACCACTAGCCACGCAGTATCCACTCACAGCGCAAACAATCGGCTTTTTAGTTATGCGACGAGTTGGACCCTTTAAATAAACAAAATATTTAAATTTGATCTTAACTACTGAAAATATAATTTAACTATTCCCAATTAATGACTATACCTACAACTGTCCCCTCCGAATGCAGCAATCGGTCTGTATTGTCTAGACTTTTTTCAATTGTATTCATATCGGAACCAGCAGAAAAAGTGCCACCCACACCGTAAAGAACTGCTACGGGAAAACTACTTTCTTCAAATTCCTTAATTGCGTCTCCAATTTCAATGGCCATTTCTGGAGTGATTGCATTACGAATATGTTGTCGATTAAGACCAATTGTAAAAACACTCTCCATGCTGCTCGTTAACACCCACTTGTACTTTTGGTCATTTTGAGTGCTGCATAACTTTTTTGACAAATACTCTGAAACAATTTAATTATACACTATTGTCAATCTTAGATACTAATATTGAGTATTTTATTATTTTTGGATTATTTAAAAAGGAGTAGGAGGATTTGTATGTTCAGAGTATACCGTAACCCTCCAAATTGGATGGTTTAAAGGCAGTGATTACCAAAGTGGCAACCAAAAATGGGAACTAGCTCCAGAAACAGTATGTGGAATGTATTTTTAAAGGCAAAGGTCCTATAACTGCTGTTAAAAAACTTAGTAATTAACTGAGATTATCAAGTATCAAAAAATAAACCCAAACAGGAAGTAGGAACACATTTAGTAACTCGGTTAAGGGAAGATCAAACCAATGAGACAGGTTGTCTTTTCTAGGGGTTAGGGATACTTCACGAAGCCGGAAGCAGTCAATTGGATTTTAATGGGAATTTGAATTTAAAAACGAACTAAAAACAGCTGTTTGTGAGGCCTATGAAATATCTGTGTAAGAATTAAAGAATTTAGCTATAATTCCTCCGGCGAATGGGGTACAGGTTGTAGAATAAATATTTCTTTAGTAATTTATAATTATAACCTAAAAATCATTTACCTATTTTGCCGAAATGATTTGTATTTAAAAGCCAACTTTTACAGCAAACATTATTGAGAAATATTTTAAGCATGGTGGCTTAAAATGTCCTTATTTAACAATTGTTGATCTTAATGTAGATTATTTAATTTAATTTAAATAACTATTATTTCTTCATATGTACACAACTTTTTTAATGACTTAAGAGTGGGTGCATAATCTCATCGACAAATTTGAATATATATATATTTGAGTCGATTAAAATATAGAATTTATCTATATCTGTTAATCAGAAAAAAAATAAAGTTTACTTTATATAAATCTACTGGTTTGCCGTCAACCGCGGTCCGCGAGGTAAATACAATTTAATTTAACCTCAATCTTTCACCTCCATCACTGAAGAACTGTGTGGTTTTTCTGACTTTGTTTTAAAGTTTAATTTAATTGTTTAAATATCCATAAATTTAAAATAACAAACAGTTCACAAAGTCTTAACAATGGTGAAGAAAAAAATTGACAATCGCATTCGTGTGTTAATTGAAAATGGCATCAAACTAGGACACCGCACCATGTTTATTATCATGGGAAACAATGGAAAGGATCAGGTAAATATAAAGTCATAATACGCATAATTTCAATGAATAAAATCTGAAATCTTAAATACAGGTTCCAATTTTATATGACATGCTGACAAAATCAACGGTTAAAGCTCGTCCAAATGTGCTCTGGTGCTACAAGACCAAAGACGAAGGCATATCAAGTCATGGCAAAAAACGTGTTAAAAAACAACAAGTCGGAAAAATTAACGTTGATGATGGTGACATGTTTGACAAGTTCCGTTTATCGACGACAATCCATGGCCGATACTATTCAGAGACAAGCTCCATTTTGGGAAAAACCTATGGCGTTTGTGTGCTTCAAGATTTTGAAGCACTAACACCAAATTTATTGGCACGAACTGTGGAAACAGTCGAGGGTGGTGGATTGATTATTCTGTTGTTGAAATCAGTTTCTTCTCTCAAACAATTGTACAGTTTGAGCATGGACGTTCACAAACGCTACAGAACGGAAGCTCATCAAAATGTGTCGTGTCGCTTCAACGAGCGCCTTATTTTGTCGCTAGCCAATTGTGATCGTTGCTTATTGATAAACGATGACTTGACAGTGATTCCATTTAGTTCAAAGACTGCAGAAATATGGCCAATCGATGTTAGTAATTAAACCGAGATTCAATTAATTTTTTTCTAATGATTGGTGTTTTTATATTTTGTTACAGGGACCTTCTGTTGAATCAAAACCATGCCAAGAGTTGTCAGAATTAAAAAACAAACTACAGGGTACACCCCCAGCTGATGCATTGGTGAATTTATGCAGAACATTTGATCAGGCTAAAGCAGTGGCTCAGTTTATTGATGCATTAGCTGAAAAGAATATAAAGTAAGTTCAAACATTGATTTGTAATTCCAATACTTCAATTATTCTTTTCAATTTATTTAAGACCCCCAACTTCTCTCACGGCTGGCCGTGGTCGTGGTAAATCAGCAGCAATGGGCCTGTCCATTTCGGCGGCAGTATTCTTTGGCTATGTTAATATGTACGTGACTTCGCCACATCCTGAGAACTTGATAACTTTGTTTGAGTTTGTTCTAAAAGGATTTGATGCACTACAGTATCAGGAGCACACAGACTACACAATTGTTCGATCAACCAATCCAGAGTTTAAGAAAGCAATTATTCGCATCAACATAACTAGAAACAATCGACAAACAATTCAGTACATCGCACCAAATGATACAAATTTGTTAAATGCCGCTGATTTACTGGTTATTGATGAAGCTGCCGCTATTCCACTGCCGTTGGTGAAGAAAATGTTGGGACCCTATTTAGTGTTCATGGCTTCGACTATTAACGGGTATGAAGGAACTGGAAGGTCATTGAGTTTGAAGCTCATTTCCCAAATTCAAAAGGAAAATAATGCTTCGCCACCGGTATGATTGCTATTATATTTTCCTTTTTTGATTTGTCTTAACAAAATAAAATATTTTAGATAGAACTGCATGAATCCATTCGGTATCGTCCAAATGACCCAATTGAGTCTTGGCTAACATCATTACTTTGTTTAAATGTCAATGCGGTACCCCATGTCAGCTCTGGATGTCCCACACCATCGGCATGTGAATTGTATTACGTCGATCGTGATGCTTTGTTTTCATTTCACAAAGCCGCCGAATTGTTTTTGCAACGCATGATTTCCATTTACGTGTCTTCACATTATAAGAATAGCCCAAACGATTTGCAGATGATTTCAGATGCTCCAGCACATCACTTGTTTTGCTTGTTGGGTAAGTGGAATATTTTTCTGGTGCATTCCATTAGGACATTAACAAAAACAAATGCTTTGAATACTTTTAAAGGTCCAATAACAAAACAAGATACCTTACCTGAAATTTTGGTGGTCATACAAGTGTGTTTGGAGGGTGAAATTTCTTATGAAAGTGTTGCGAATTCTTTGGCTCGAGGCAAAAAGGCGCACGGAGATTTAATTCCATGGACTATCTCGGAACAATTTAACGATCTTCAGTTTCCAAAACTTGGTGGTGCACGTATTGTTCGAATTGCAACACACCCAAATTATCAAAGGGTATGTTTATTTATTTTTTAATTCGATTCTTACGCCTTATTCCACCAACTGGTTTCATTATTGTAGATGGGATATGGAAAGCAAGCAGTTAAGCTGTTAAAGGATTACTATGAAGGAAAATTTACATCTTTGGATGAAACAGCAGACGCAGAAGATGATGAGGGTAATTTTCTTCAATTTTTAAAAGTGAAGATTGAATTTGAGTATTTTTTATATTACTTATTCGCAGGAACAAGAAGCCTTGGTAATGATGCACTTGAATCAGATTCCATTGAACCTCGCAAGAATATTCCTACTCTTATGCGTCGATTAAGTGAACGGCGACCAGAAAATTTGGATTACATTGGTACAGCATTCGGTCTGACCGGTGAATTGCTAAAATTCTGGAAGAGCCAAAGTTTTGTGCCAGTTTATTTAAGTCAGAAAACGAATGAAATTACCGGAGAACAATCTTGCATTATGTTGTCATCATTATCAAAGCAGAACTGCGAAAAAGTCGTTTCCAATAAGTGGCTTCAAATGTATTTTGAAGATTTTAGGCGTCGTATTTTAAGATTATTAAGTAAATCTTTTAGTTTTTACACAACGGGATTAGCCCTATCGCTGCTTGATAATCGTTCAGTAAATATATCAAAATCAGGTAAGAAATTTATTCTTATTAAAATTTATACACATTTATTAAAATTGTTCCTACCTTTTTATTTCAGATTTAAGTCAATCAATAATTGATGTTCATTTTATGGCTCATGACATTAAACGACTTGAAGCTTATTCAAAGAATCAGGTTGATTACAAATTAATTTTGGATTTAACCTATGACATGGCACGTTTGTTTTTTGAAAATAACATGGATGATGTTCAAATTGATGCATTGCAAAAGGTAATTTTGCTGCATTTGTATTTTTTGCATTCAATGTATACTCACATTTAACTTTAAAATTTTAGGCTATCCTTCTTGGCCTTGGATTGCAAAACAAAACGATTCCTGACCTCGCAAACGAATTTAATATGCCCCAAAATCAAGTGCTTGCTAAATTTTACAATGGCATGAAGAAAATTACGGCTGGAATAATTAAAGTCGTAGAATCAACTGTTGAGAAGGTTGTTATAAAAAATTCCGACAAAAATTTTGGGAAAAATCTTGTGTCTCTGGAACAAACTCTTTCCGAAGAATTGGAAATTGATGAAAAGGTTGGTTTTGTCGGCAGCAATTCTAAAGATTGTTCTCACATTTAAATTTTTTTTTTTAGGAATTAATTTCACAGCAGCAAAAAAAACTTCAAATTTTGAAAAAGGAAAGCCTTGATATGTATGCTATTAAGGGTACCGACGTGGAATGGGGAAATGTTCTTGGTAGAAAAGATCTTTCGGTTGTCTCTGTCAAAAGGTTAGACATTTCAGTTTTTTTGCTTAAAAGATATACATATTGCAATCTAAACATAATATTCTTTCTCATAGTGGAAAAAAACGCATTGGTGATTTGGACAGCATTCTGGAATCGGAAGCTCCAAAGGCAAAAAAACAAACTACAAATATTAAAAATAATAAAAATAATAAGAACAGAAAATCGTCGGGGAAAAAAAGTTTTTAAAGCATACGATTATTATATGATTATGTTTGACTAAAGATTTCCAAGGAGAATATTTTAATTAAATAATTTGTGAATAAAATTGTTTTTTTTATTAACATGTTTGTTTAATTTAGATAATTTATCATTCTTTTACAGAATATCTAACATGTTTTATAAGAGACAGTACTTTGTCCTTGGAATGGCTGAAAGTTTAGTGCACTTTGTCTGCAAAACATGTTGTGTTGACCGTGCAAGGTTGTTGACCGTTGCTGCTGCCTGCGGACTACAGCCCGGCGCCCATGAGCTTAAAGCTTTCAGTTGTGTCGCGACCTTTATGAAGTGTGGAGTGTGGACTTGCTCTAATCACTGGTGGTCAAAAATATTTATGTTGTTTCGGTTGTTTGTCGTCTTGAGAATGGCACAAGACACATATACGATTTATTGAATGGTATACAATATACACCACACACGCTGTACCCATTCTTGAAGCATGAGTATTGTTTATCCACCCACCAGAGTTACGTGCTAGGGTGCTACTGGTAACATGACAGTTGATGAGTCTTGACCATCTAGCGTTTTCTTGAGTTTGGTGCGCGCATACTCAAGGGTTAAAGTGTTGTTTGAGTTTTAAAATTACAACTAGGTGTTATTAATTTTCTTATTTCAATAAAAACAGTGTTTTAAAATGGCATCTTGCAGAATACAGAATCCGTATTGGTGAGAGCAGTTTCCTGATTTTGACTTCATGGGATTTTCATTTGTTGGATGCAACACATTGACTACTTGATAATTTATTTAGAGCCCTAAAACCTTATCCTTGAACTCTTTTGATTTTTTTTTTTGGGAGTGATGTTGCCCTTGTTCGTGCTCTTTGATATTTGTAATAAATGGCAACGATTCAAACCTCATATTTATAGAAATTTAAACAAATTTAAATAAATTGTTTTCAAAACTTTAATATTGCCAATTATTATACAATAACCAAACACCAACAATATTTTTTAATAATTTTTTGTATTTAATAATTGCTGAATAATTTTGTAAAATAAAATAAAAACCCTCTAAATTTATTTATATATTTAGTAAGTATTCATTTGACGTGATGAAAAATAAAACAACACGCATACAATGAACTTTCTTTATTTTGTATTCGAAAACTACAATTATCTAGACATGACACCAATACAAATATACATACTTTTATGCATATTTAATAATAATTAATTATTATAATTAATTTAATATTTATATTGATTGATTATTATATTTATAACAATTAGCTAGGCAAGAAGATCGCGTTATTTATAACTAAATTTAAATCTATCAGAATTTCTTGTACGGCATACCGCCGTTATTCATCATAAAAACTATGCAATCAATAAATTCTCAATTTTATTTTGTGTCCTAAAAAAAATGTTATTCTCAATTTGTTTATTGGATCGGACAGATAATTTTAATATTAGATTAATTGCTGTAATAGCGATTCTATTTATAAATATTAAAATTATGTTAAATTGTATTAATAGTAATGGTTAGGTTTTGTTGTAGTTAACTACAGATGAAAATAAAAACATTTGACGTAGAGTCTAAAATTTGCAACATAATGAATAAAATATTGGCTAGTTAAATTAAAAATAGAAGCACCGCAAATTGTTATAATTATATAACAAATAATGTAATTAATTATGTACAGAGTATTTTAAGTATTTAAATCATTACGCATTCAATCGCATTTAATTTAAAATAGCTAGTTAGGATTTGACTTGCATGCTTTTCTTACACATTAGAATAATAAAACCCAAATAAATACACACTATACCATTTGCACTTCAACAACAACCTTTTGCAAATCAATAGCAACATCGTTCAACATTTAACAACAAATTGCAAATGATTAACAACATTTATTATTTGGTATAATTTTTTTGCAAAATCATATCAACATAAATTATCCCTATATGGACGCGAAACACAACCCAATAACGATATTTTCAGTACAAAATGGGACAAAATGCATTTTGAACTTCAACATTTTGCAAACCAATAACAACATTTCGCAATTCATTAACAACACAATAACAATCATTAGCAACATTTGTCAAAACAATATCAACATCATACACCTTATAACAACATTCTATAAATCAATAACAACAATAATTAATTTAATAACGACACTTTTTGCGTTTTAATGTGGACATTTCTAATTTTTAACAGATACAATATTTATTCAGTTCTTTTGTTAAATTTATTATACTATATGATAGTAATATGTACTGAAATATCATAAATAATAAATATTCATGTTTAAATAATATTTAAATTAACTTAAAATTGCGGCTACGGTTCGGGGCCGTAATGTGTCCCTCATTGCCGCCGTCAAAATACATGGCCTGGTACACCATACAGTGGTCGGTGCCTACTGATACAGTGTCAATTTTGACAGATTTTGTATTTTCCTAAAGAAACATATTGTAAAGTCTGTCAGAAAAAAGTTTGACGGAGACATGGCTGGTGATGGACAATGCGAAGATCCACAAAACGGCACAGGTGTGCGACATCGTGGAAGGATCAGGGCATTGAATTTTTTTTGCCACCATACTCGCCGCAACTTAATCCTATTGAGAGTGTGTTCTCAAAGGTCAAAATACATCGGTTGAAATGGTAACTACCAGTGACTGCAAGAATTATTAGTTATTACCATAATATGGCCAGGCAAATGAACATTGCTGCATCAGGTAATCCGCTGTGAGCCTTCCTCCGTTTTTGCTTTTTTTATTGATTCATTAATACATTTATTTAATACTCGTAATTATAAACTCTTTCAAAAAATTTGTGTATAAGTTTAATATAATTTAAATGTTTTAATTGTCAATATCTTAAAATTATTTTCATTATTATTTAAACATGAATATTTATTATTCATGATATTTCACTATTATATAGTATAATAAATTTAACAAAAGAACTGAATAAATATTGTATCTGTTAAAAATTAGAAATGTCCACATTAAAATGCAAAAAGTGTCGTTATTAAATTAATTATTGTTGTTATTGATTTATAGAATGTTTTTATAAGGTGTGTGATGTTGATATTGTTTTGACAAATGTTGCTAATGATTGTTATTGTGTTGTTAATGAATTGCGAAATGTTGTTATTGGTTTGCAAAATGTTGAAGTTCAAAATGCATTTTGTCCCATTTTGTACTGAAAATATCGTTATTGGGTTGTGTTTCGCGTCCATATAGGGATAATTTATGTTGATATGATTTTGCAAAAAAATTATACCAAATAATAAATGTTGTTAATCATTTGCAATTTGTTGTTAAATGTTGAACGATGTTGCTATTGATTTGCAAAAGGTTGTTGTTGAAGTGCAAATGGTATAGATAAAATTGTGTTAAGCTTAATTAACGGGGTAGTCAAGTTCCAAAAACCAAAAAGTTTATCAAATAAACTTTAGAGAGACCATATTTAATAATTCTATTGCGCAAATGATCGAATGTTTATGAAACATTAAATTTTTAAAAAATTCTATTAACTACATAAAGCATGTTTTATACTACCAGCAAGGCGGAACAAAAATTAATTGTACAAAGCTATGTTTACTTCAATCTGGGAACAAAAATCATTTTGACTTAAATTAACGTATTATGATCATTATTAGTCACAATTATGCTTGAGGATATATTTTAATAGTTCATTCGCTAAAAACATATTATGTTAAGCAATTAATAAAACAAAAAGCAGTCATAACAAATTTAATGTCATGAATGCACTTACACTTACATCAACATCTTCCAGTTGTTATTGCATTTAACAATTGACACTCCTCCGCTTTGACGAGACTTATGTACTGTAATTTGTATTATAACTAGTATAAGATATAAGATGGTAACATCGTGACGATATGTATGTTAAGTTTTTATGTCTTTTTGTTCTGGCTCGTATTAAGATTATGACTAAAAATGGTTATTTCTTGTATTTGTATAATATTTATATCATAGGTGTAATCATTTTTCATTTTGTTCGATTACAATAATAACTATATGTATGTATATAAGTGACCAGTTACATTTAAATTTTAACAGTTATTTTAATTACACAAAAAAAATGCTTTATATGCTCAATAATATGGACACAATTTTTTTCATCGAAACTCCTTCCGGAAACCGGGTCTATGTATTCATTTGTATTAATTGCTAATATTAACGGTATCGGTATGTATACGAGTATATATTAATGGGTTAAATTTAATCTGAGATTCGAGGCTTCACGGATTGAATTTTTAGAAATTAATAAGACTCCAGTCATTCTTCTAAATTTCTATCTAAATCTATGAATGCAAAACAAAAAATGCATTTTTAATTGAAAGCAAAATTTGTTTTTTTAAACTCAATGGTCATCCTTTGAATTTTGTTTAGCAGTTTGATTGAGAAGACCAGTTCGTTTATAACTTTTTAAAAATAATCTACATTAGTACATTACAGGGAAGGGATGGTGTAATTTGTTTTAGCACTCCATTTTAAAATATTTAAGAAGAAAATACAAAATTAATTGGCACAAATTAAGTTTGTTTTCAACTGTTTGAGCCTTTTTCTTAAAACCTTAATTTTTTACCGTTAGTTTTTGTTATAAAATGACAACTATAAACATTAAATTGCAAACATGTCCATTATGCACATTGCGCTTTGAACTAAGTACAATTTGTTTTGTTGCTTATACCTAAACAAGGAGACTTGTCCCCCTAGTCCTATTTATCTGTAACACTTATTGCATGTAAATATAAAAAGAAACCAAATAGTTGTCCTTCTTTACTGATTCAGATAAAATAACAATTAAATTAGAATAATTAAAACGTAAAAATATTGCACTTGCTTTTTTTTTGATATTTGAAAAATTATCTTTGCAAACTGGAACACATTGCATTAACCAAAATGCCTAATTAAAAACATAATCTCACGACTTTTAAAAATTAAGTTGGATGGAAATTAGTAGGACCATGCAAGGATTTGCAAGTCTTCATTCGACCTGAGTTCAAATCCCTCAAAAACACTTTATTTCAATCGCTGTGTAACATTGGCCAAAGCCACTGCAAATGCTTGAAGCGCGGAAAATGGATATTGAAAATCCAGCGTGTAGGCATTTCCATCAATGCGTCCAAATTGCATAACCTTTAATCGAACAAAAGAAACAAAATTAAGCGATCAACATTTCGTAAAAAATTACTTCAGGCTACTATCACCTGCTTGCCGCGAAATTCAATTTGAAAATTTTTGGCTGACTCCTGTGTGACACGTCCCCCAAAATCTAGCTGATACACTTGGCTATTTTCATTCCACATTGGCGCCTTGTTGTGCATCACGAACTCCCGACGAAGTGGCGCCGGCAGGCTATTTGTGGCCGACGCCGTACCATTCGGTTCAATTTTGCCGCGCTTTAACTAAACAAATTAAAACAATGCAAAGCAAAGCGCTACAATTCAAAAAATGTACTTACTTTCTGACGAAGTTGCGCCTTCTGAAATGTCTCCAAATCGCGATACTGCCGACTGGATGCATCGTCGGGTTTTCCATTAGTTGGTACGCCACCCTCCTCGTCGGAGCTTTCAGTTTGTTGCTTCTTGCGTTGACGCCGATTGAGCAATGGCGAATTGAGAATATGGCGTATTGGGGAGGAGCTTTGATGGCGTTTACCCTTTTTACTGGGTGCTGGTGACGCCGGCGAACTACGCGGCATTCGCTGATTCTGTGGCGATGACGGTGGTGTTAGTCGACCCTCATCTAAGTCACGAAGGCGGCTGATTATATTCTCTAGTGTGGTTAATGCTTGTGCGTGTAATGAGACGGATGATCTCGGCTCCATGGGAGTCATTTCCACATTCTGATCTTCAGCAGTTGGTTCGGAAGCTTTTGCATTTGAATTTTCCTCCCGGCGGCGACGTCTTGCTTCCGATAGTTGCTTTACGAAGCTAAACGTATTGTCCTTTCGACCGAGAATCGGAGTTTTAGAGTTGCCGTTAGTTGATGTTGATGCATCATTTCCAAATCGATGCTTACGGGAAAACAGCGGGCTGTCAGTGTAACTGGTGATAACCTCAGTCTTCTTTTTATTGGATAAACTGTACGAATTTTTACTCGTACTAAGCTCGTTATTGTTATTATTATTGCCAGTTGCCTTACTTGAATTCGGACGAGATTCTGTTGGTTCTAGTTTAGTTTCTGTATTTCTTTCCATTTTGTTGACGGAGTTGTTGTTTTGCTTATCAACAACAATCTCAATCGGAAGTTGTTGAGGTCGAATCAAATCACATGTTTCACAGTTATTGTACTCGCGAACACCTTTGCATGTTGAACAAATTGAGACAGTTATTTTGTGAGTGCATCCGCTTGCAGTAACAGTCGAATTGTGAGTATTTTGAGACTTTTTTGTATGAGCTTTCTTGGCGTGTACGCTGCTTTTTTGATCAAAGGCATCTGACGAAGATCCATCATTTTCTGATGTTTCGTGCAACTCTGGCATAGTTTTTTCATCTTCCGCATTTGGTTTGGTAGGAGTTTGTAAAAGATCATAGGAATCAAGACTCTTTGATTTGTGCTGAAGCTTTTGACGCCGCATATCATCACTGTGTTTTTTATTTTTTCTATTTGGTTTTCTATCTACAAGAATAAGACGCTTATTTGGTGTCTCGCGTCTAAGCATTGATAGTGCAATGTCTGAGGGAACCATTTCAACTGAGTCCAAGTATCCAACGCTACAACTTCTTGTTATAGATTCTGGTAGGCAGATAGGTGAAATCGAAATCACTGTCGGCGTGCGATGCATTTTCGATTCAACAAGTGGCGCTGATGATGTGGTTGGTGTCTCTTCATCAATATACTTCATGTCACGTTTCTTTGTGGCCTTCTCTTTAGCCGCCTTTGACTCTAGGCGTTCTGTACAATTGAGATTCAGATTTAAGTTCAGTGGAACCGGATTAACGTGCGAATTGGTCCGAGGTTGATCTGACATCAAGGCATTTTTAACTTGTACTACATTATTAGAATAGTCTGTGTTACTCGAGTAACTCATCATTGTAGTTTGTCCAGCTGCAGGTGGTCTATCAAAAATGATATCACTCGGTGCGACTGCATTTTTGGGTGATTGCAATGTCGGCACAGATCCTTCACAACAAAGTGGTGAGATTGCATGCCTGGATTGACCACTTGAATTGGACGATGATCGGCTGTACTGCGCCACGAGACTGGTGTAACTGGGGCCCGGTCGGGGATTGGATGAGTCGGATTTTTGTCGCACTGTCTCAACGTAGGTAGGCTCGGCTGGTTCACAAGTGCTCGCCGCATCGTCATCATAAGATTCAGCTTTAGCCAACGGACTCAGTGTTTTGGGTTTTTCCAGTTGTCTTGAGTGCTGCGGTACATTTTTACTTCGATTTGTGAATCTATTGGGCCTTGGAGACATTGGTGCTATTGGAGGCGCTCCATCATTCAGACGACGCTGGGCTTGCGTTGCCTAAAAAGATGCACAATGCAATCAAACGAAAATTAAATTATATTTTACAGTACACTGCGGTGACTTACCTGTTGCTTCTGAACCAATTGCTCTTCTTCGTCTTCCGAAAATAAGTTGGGATTAAAATTTGGATCAGGTCCAGTTGGAAAATCATCCCTTAATTCAGTCATGATGAGTGTCATTTGGCGAGGTTGAAGGTGCAACAGGGAAGTTTTGTATGTGACTTGACCCAAATTGGCTGGAACTGTTTTAGCCAAGCCATGAATTTTAAATTTCGTTCCCCAAATATTGGAAGTTACTTCAACAAGTTTTACTTCCTGTAACACAAAAATGTTAAAGAAATTTGTTTGTGAATTATTGCTACATTATTGCGGGTTACCTCTGGAAGAGTGTCTACATATGCCAATTCATCAGTAGTTTCAGTCACCTCTCCTGACGTTTTTTCAACGGCAGGTGGATGCCGTTGTTTTTTAGACCGAGGTTGCCTTTTTCTAGATAATCTTGGTGAACTTCGGCACCCATCTTCTAAATCACTATCCGAAGAATCAGTCCTGCCACTATTACAATTTCCAGAGCTGGACGCCGATGAGCTTTTGGCACCGGATGAGTCTGGTGAATATTGTATAAAGATGGATGAATCTGTAAAGAAATGCAGCTTGTTAAAACTAACAAACTAACTAAAGAGTTCAAAACGACTAACCTGCTGTTTGAGGATCAAATATAACAAATTCTGGACGAATTTTGGATGTTCGTTTGCCTTTTAGCAATGGAACGAGCCCTCCTAAATACTCCAAATAAAGTGTGTAACAAGTACCCGAGCTGAGGTTTGTGTCGTCGTCATGGCGGATCATCGTACAATGCAGTCGTGTTGAAAATGCTGGCGGACGAGAGACGAAGTCCCGCAATGACTTGGAATTGGGAACACAGCACTATAATAATCATGAAATTATTAACTGTTTATTGTAATTGCATTGCAATCAAAGAATAACTCACTCGAATGGTTTGAGCAAACAGATTACCAATCAAAGATCTGATCCTTAATGGCAAAGGCAATTTTGGTAGGAGTAATTCGGAGCTAATGCAGGATTGAATTTGTAGACGACAAAGCAGTTGAAGCGATGCCACACGCCGTGAAACCCAAGCAATGTGAACATAAGTTCCAGTGGCGATAAACAAACGCTTATCATTGTGACCCCAGGTGAGTGCCGAAACGGCTGTGTTGGTATTTGGGATTTTAGCACTGTACAAAAGATTGCCACATTCTGTGTAAAATTTAAGCACGTTATCGTACACAGTGGCACCTAGAAGATCTAATGGTTGAGTGGTTTGTTGTAAAGTTCCAGCTACGGCAAGTAATTCACGTGAATTACTCCACTCCATCACAAATCCCAGCGAGCCATTCATCTCGGTGTTAATGTGAGCTGGCGAAACGTCATCGAATGATTTCAGCAAATATATGTAGCCATTTTGGAAGCTGATTGCCAAAACAAATGACCGTTTTGCTAATTTTTGAAAATAATTTAAAGAAATTTTACTAATGTATATTTTCATTCAATTCCAATATAATTTGTAAATACATACATGCATTTGTGACGCCAGGCTCCGTCTCTTCACCCTCTTCCATTTTAAATTTCTCACACGACCATGCCATTGAGGTGATGCCAACATCTGAAGAAAGTTGCACTTGGGACACCATAGCTCCGTGCACATCCATAACAATAACTTGTCCTTGCGTTGTCCCAAAATACACTTGCTGATCATCGGGCGTCCAAATACCACAAGTTATAGTGGATTCAAGGTTCAGCATGGATGACCAATAGCGTTGTCCTGCAACTGAACCAACCAGGACAAATCCATCCTATAGTTAGTTAAGCGAATTTATTAGCATGAAGTTGTATTGTGTGTGTGTGTGGATCATTTTACCTGATAGCAAATTAATGCCATTCGACCGTCATGGGACCATGAAAAATGCGTCACTGGTGTATTCCTATCATTTATGAGCTCGATGGACCATCTTCCCTCGTATTTTATCCAAACAAAAATAATACCAGAACTGTCGCATGATGCAAGCTTCTGATAGGGTTCGTTCCATTTCACAAGGATTACCTAAATGCCGATGATTTAAAAGTGATTGTATTGAATAAAAAAGAGTCTTTTCCAAATATGCAAGAGGTCAATTTCATGAACGACATATTTCACTCACATCTGACCGATGACCTCTCAGATTGTAGTTTGTTCTTTGGGGATATTCTAAGTTTTTTTTGCAATGTGACGTTGTGTATGTTACTCCGACGATTCCTCGAATATTTCCAGTTGCTAGCCACCCTTCTTGATAGTAATTTGTTCGATTGAGTTTCCAGCCATCATCCTAAAAAATTCAATAATAAAAAAATCGATTGAAATACGATTCACGATTGTGTTCTCAATATTAGTTGTTCAAAAATGGTGCACTTAAAATCTAAGTAAATATTTATTGGGGTAAAATAAATAGAATTGGCATTTGTGGTTGCGATATTTGAACTGTCAAGGCTCAACTTACATAAGATCATCCCTAATAAAATCCAATTTATGTTTACTCATAAAAAATGCCGTCAAAAAAAAATGTTTGTTGGAGAATTTCATTATTAATTTGAATTTATTAAAGTGGTTTGTGGGGTTAAATAAGAAGGAGCTGATAACTAATAATTAAACATCATCATTACAGACATTACATCATTATTTATTAAACACCTCGTATTCTCATACACCTGTAGGGCGCATAAATGCATAAATTTACAGAGCATGCTCCTGCACAATCCACACACTACACATTACCGGCGAAAACAAAAATGTCCCTTTTGTACACCCTTGGCTGTTTTATTATGCGATCGTATACCTGCATGGTAACATGGACCACTTAAAAGCTATAACAATTGTGTAAATAGAAGGCCATAGTAAAATGTCTAATTGGAAGATACAACAAATATTGTGTGAGTTCAACAAGGCGAGTTAGCTTGCAGATGTTGAGAGAAATTGACGCAACTACGCAAACGGACAAAAGGACTCATGCACGTACATGTGTTCATTGTCCCTGTTTCATAAACATGTAAAGCTCGTTGAAGTGCATTTACTCTTTTACGTTCGCATAAAGCACGGGGCATGTTCATACATAAAAACCTATCTAATGTCTTCATTCATCATGTATTATGTATGAAAGTATTGTATGAACCAACATATTGTTCTACTGAGGACACATGTTTAATTACGTGTGGCTCAATGCTTTGTTTTAATAAATTAATCAGACTACAGCAAATAAAATACTCTGAAAATTGTTAATGTTTGTTCCGAAAAAATCAACTTTGTTTTGAAGAAGTTTAAACCCGAGAAGAGATCAGAACCAAACACCTAATTTAACATAATTAAAATAAGCTTAATTAGTGTGATGAGTGAACTGCATAAAAAACCCTTAAATTTCCGACAAAAAAAAACTGTGGTTCATGAAAAAAAAAAAACTGCATCGCAGGGAGAGCGAGGTGTGAATTTATATACGACTGTTGCTCAATTACATTTTAATAAAGCTTTTCGGAGATATGGAAAATGTGACCTTGAAATTTCTGAATTTTAACCTTGATTTTTGTTCAAAATTATTACTAAAACAGACATGTATTTGAATTACATATTTTCATTACAAAAATATGACCTTGAGTTTTCAAAATTTGACCATGAAACGTTCAGCAAATTTTCCTATCTTAATTAATCCTACAATAACGTGAATTTGCTTTTTTCATATTTCTGAGATATAAAAAATTTGACCTTGAATTTTCAGATTTTGACCATGAAATTTTTTGCAAATTTTCTTATTTTATTTAATCCTACAATAATGTGAAAAAAAATTCAAAAATATTTAGGGTTTCCTTGAAAATTCCTATTTCGACCTTGAAATGTTCAGCAAGTTTTTTTGTCTCATTTAAGCCTACAATAACGTGAAAAAAAAAATTCAAAAATATTTAAAGTTTCTGAGATATAAAAAGTTTGACCTTGAATTGTTCTGCAAGTTTTCTTATCTTATTTAATCCTACAATAATGCGAAAGAATTTTTTTGATATTGTGTAAGGTGATAGAAAAGTGTGGTTTGTCTTTGTCCACCCCCTTTTTTGCCAGACGGATCATCTAGCGGGATACAGGATATAAGCAGTTTTGTTTAGAATACTTTGAAGAATAATTTTTTTGAAAATCAATAAAATCGTAATTCCCGTTTCGGAGCCCCCATACAATGATTTTGGCAATAACTTGACCTTGAAGCATCTAACCTTGAAAAAAATATAATTACATTCTTTTTTTTCTATAATATTTAACAAAAAATTTCACACAAATCAGTCCAGTAGTAGTTTCTGAAATGGCTTTTATATGGCCACCATAGTACGGTGTACGGATGTACATGAGCACATTTTTTATGGACCACTTTTTTGGACTCAGGGGATTTCAAAACAAGTTTCTGCATAGTCAACTTTTTTGTCCGGAAAAAGTCGGAATGCATAAAACTATTGGGGTCGTATATAAATTAAAAATCGCGAAAAATTCCGCAGTTCATGAAAACATTTTTAATAATGACTTTGAACCACTGATTTTTCTTCCAAGTAATTTAAATCTATTATAGTTCATATTTAAAAATTTTAAAACAAATAAAATTATAAAACAATATTATTTAAATAATTTGAACGTGGTTTCACCAACTGCTTTTCCTGATACACTCCACAAATTAAATTGTTTATGGCAAACAATTTTTGATTGAACATTACCCCGGGAGCCATACACGTTCTTTGAATGCCCGTAAACATTATACAATGTACATTATATTGAGAAGTTTGTAATCTACACCAACCCTTGTCCATACTTTTTGTTTAATTTGATCATTGACCTAAATTCATAAAAGCACACACTCGAATATGCTCGTACAGCTAAAGCTACATGGTGTTATGAAAATTATACTTTCTTAATGGGATATCGGGCATATGAAGTGGATGTTTTTGAGTAATGTGCATCGATCTGCACCATGCATGCGCCATTCATTTGAGATTGTACAATATAGATACTATTCCAAATACAGGGACGCACTTGAAACAAGGACGTCACTGACAAGGAGGCACTTGCTCTGTGAACCTATCATCATTATGTGTGTGTGTGTGTGTGTGTGTGGATGTCATTTTATTAATGGAGATTCTTGAAAAACTCCCATTAGAATACAATGTACTTCAACATTTGCAGGTGTCTCCGTTATGGAATTCCCCGTAGGCACAGACGAGATGACAAGACATGCAGCAATTGGTGAAGTTACAACTGAAAGTATGCGCAGGGGAACTACTTTTTCTGTGGTTCATCAAAGTTACATTTTGCAAATTAAAACTGTTATGCTGGGTCGCTGGGGTCTTTTAGGTTGCGGGAACACGGGGATTCCCAAATGCATTCTATGCGCTTAGCCACTTTTGTCAGTTTATATTCACCACATCCCAATTTCCATTCACACTCTCGATCTTTATACAGTCAACGTACAATTTACAAATGTAAAGAGGAAGCAATAAAAGAAAAGAACATTAAGTCATGTTTCAGGTGTTTTTTTGTTTGAGTAACTGTTTGCGGCACAATGCAGCATGGGCATATAAAAGAAGATGCAAAATAAGAACATTCATTAAACAAGAGTTTGCAGTTAAAGAGCTCAGTTTATTGATTCACTTTAAAATTTATTTTGAAAGTAGTACAAGAAGAGTGCAAAATGAATTTTACAAAATTGTTTTTTGTGTGCATAATCGCTTTTGCTTTATTGATGGGCAGTGGTGAGGCGCGTCCAGGTCATTTGAAAAAATTTGGCAAAAAACTTGTAAGTTCTTATTTACCAAATTTCAAAGAAATATTAATTTATTGTACTTTTTTCAATAATTATAGGAGGGAGTAGGAAAACGCGTATTTGCTGCGGCTGAGAAGACACTGCCCGTTTTAGTGGGATACTCTGCATTAGCAAAAGGCAAATAAACCTTCCAATGTTTAAGACGTACTCTTACACTTAAATAAGAATTAAAATATTTATTGAAACATGTAAATTTAAATTTTGTAAAAAAAAAAAATGCTGTAAATTTAATAATTAATGCTAATTTTTATTAAAGACAGATTAAAAATCTTAACTAAAACAAATTAACTCAGTTCAACTTTTATTGTTAATCTAAATTATTATTAATCAAAATATTAAGGCAAGTATTTTAAAAGTAACAAAATGATAAAGTGAGAAGTTAATAAAACTAAAATCAAAGTAAATGCATTTAACGGAAAAATGCTATTGCTATGGGACACCAAATCAGTGTTGTTTGTGGTGATATTGTCCTGAAATTGGTACTCAAGCGCATTGAATTCATTCATGTCGGAAATTGCACTTAAATCGGCATCACCATAATTGAGATCATCCTCATCCAACGATCGGTCATTGTTCCCCACCTCCATTTCAATCGCCACATAGTAATCGGGCACTTCCTGTGGCTGATACCCAAATACTGTCATGTTGCTGATAAGAAATCGCACGTCATCAGCATAAAACACCCCATAGAAATGATGGGCAGAAATATTTATGGCCATGGAAAATAAATCTTCTGACTATGAAAAAAAAACAAAAAAAAAACCGGCATTAGGAAAATGTCACCACCGATAAATTATTGTTCACGAACATTTGCGGATATTTGAACACATGTAACATATTGATTGCCATTGTACTCATAGTCCACGAAATGCCGTCCCCGCGTCCATGTCGGTTGTGTGCCACAACCTTCAAAATACAGCTGACTGTCGCCCGGCTGTCTAACACCAATCTCAATGGTGGCAGAGGTTGGTTGCTCATCGATTTTATGCAAATTGGTGACAATTCTATTGCCACTCTTATTGCCATCATTCCATTGCATCCAAATCTTGTTGGGCCACTGAAAATTTGCATCAATTGTGTTGTGTTTGAGCACTGACACAAATTCAGCTGGTTGTCGATTATCCTCAAAACCGTAAATGGATATGGTCACATTAAGCTGGTGTGTGAGGTAGGACGTCAGAGCAACTTTAAGCGAATGATGGCTGGTGAAAACAATGTCTGCAAATACGTTCTAAAAGTTTATCCGTTTTTTCAACGTACACATTCACTGTTTCATTATTTCATACACATTGCACTTAAATTGTGATGAGATTTTAATGCACTTACTTGGGGCGTAATCACCGTCACGTATGTGGCAGGCAGTGGCACTGCGTACTCATACTGGAAGGTGTGATTTTTTAAATTGTATGACGAACGTGTATTGAATGTTCGGTTGTATAGCAAACTGTCACCTTTATTTTTTATTTTTTGAAAGAAAACAAACTGCACAATTAAATGATAATCACTAAAAAAAATTAAAATAAATTAAATACCCGATAGCCTCTTTCCAATTCCGTACAATTCACTGTTGATGCAAGCCATCACAAAAAACAGCACAATCGGGATCAGCCAACACTCACTGCTCATTTCTTTGGTGGCTCTTTAAATACTACAGTTATTTATTTCAATCGAGAGGAAATATATTTCGACAATATTTTTTGAGTGCGCCTTAAGCAATTTGGTTGGCTGTTACAGTATTGCAGTAGTCTTATGTTGATCTTTAAATATGTGCTTAAAGATTTTTGAGATATTCTTGGAAGTGTGAAAAGTAAAATAAATAAACAATAAAATTCTTAAACTTGAAATTACCTTCATCACAGGACTATTACATTTAAAACAAGATAACAAGACAAAAAGGTTAAAATAAAAATTACAAATAAAAAAGTTTTAAAGTTAAATGTATCCCATCACTCCATACATTTCAAGTTTCACGTAATTTTCTGCAAAATGAAGCAGAAAGCGATTCTAATTATAGATCCGCCTCAAACCGTCACACTATTTTCATTTAAAAATAAATAAATAAAACACAAAACTGAATACATATGTTTTCCTATCTGCAGTGAATGTTTGTACATATTTTTTCAGTTAGTCAAATCGGCTTAATCATGAATTTTTTACAACATACAAATAATAGGATTAGTTCCTGCTCCACTTTGAAGTCGACCAAATATTTGAATATTGAATTATTGTACCTATTCGGAATAGTCACGTCACTCACGCAGTCAATAAGTTCCTTATTATGAATGTAAATTTTGTAAAACAATTCTAAACTAATTTTAAATTTTGATTCTTTCAAGGACTTCATAAAAATAAATTATTTATGTTGTCATATTTATGAAAGCTTACTCGTTTGTACGAATATATTATGCTTTTGGACAAAAATAACTTTAGAATTCAAAACGACTCTCAATATGAATCTTTATATATAGTTTCTCTGCAATTTAGCGGAAATATTTAGCACGCATAAATTGAGGCTGTTGTGATACATCGATGTCATTCTCTCATAATTTATGATTGTTTCAAAATCAAATAAGTTGTTTACAACAATAAGTCGTACGATGAATTGGATTATCGTCAAAATTTCCACATAAACTATAAGGATAAGGACAATTATAATCTGGTGCTTTTCAGAGAAATAAAAGTCTTTTTATTTTTTGTATTAGAGCAATACATAATAGTTCCATTCTACTGAGATCTCATTTATTTTATTTCAATAGAACGATATGTATTTGCTTTACATTTTAAAAAGAGATACTTTCGCTAGTCGGCAAGAGATGGCGCACTTTTTAATGAACTAGTTCTAGAGATCGCAGCTTGCGGGATAATTGTAGAGCGCCATATAGCGGCCAATAGAGTAATAATTTGACCGAATGAGTAAACTAAAGTCGCAAAATGCAATATTTTGTTGTTATATTGCACGTAAATTATAAAAAAAAACTAAATGAAATCCCAATAGAACGCGGCTAATATCAGAAAGTGTTACAATTTGTGGCCCCCTTTTAAAATTTAAGGCTTTCTTGTGATTTGTTAACTATTTACTTAGTTCAATTATTGATTGTAAGATGCTGAATAAATTATTAAGAATATTTAATAACAAAGAAGTTAAAATCTAAATAAAATCGGGACAATTTTTTCTTTTAACTCGAGTTTTTTTAAATCACATTATACGGAGCTTTTTGTTTGAAATATTTGTTACTGATCCATTACAAAATGAATTTTGTCACATGCAAGTGCATTTCCTGTTGCTAAACGAATTAGGTTACGATATTCACGACCCACTTGTTATAAAAATACCCAGAACTGTATTGAAACGGAGTCATCGCAGTGAAATGTTGACACCTGACATATGACAATCATGACTCATGTTACTTTATACTTTGGGATCAATTTCCAGCTTATTTGAAGAATTTGTGGAATTTTTTTTTCAAAAAAAAAAACGTTTCCTGAACATGAATTTACCATTGATTCTTATATATGGACTCTTTATTACTAGAATTTTAATCTGTGAAACATTTTTAGATATCAAAGCAAGTTTTTGAATCATCAAAATAAAATAAATCGTTCTATTGCATGTAAAATCTCAAAATAAATTAAATAAGATCTTAATAGAACGCGGCTATTGATACTGCACATTAAAATGCAATGCACCACAAGGCATAAATTAACTCTTGAACTTAAACGCGATCTTATGAATTGAAAACCGCAAACAAACGAAAGAATGAATCCTTATTTAACTTATGCGAAAGCTTAACTGTGTTAAGTGAAATTTGTCACATAAAACCAAACGACAGTTAGAAGTCAATTGAGATTTAAGCTGGCAATCGATTGTCTTTAATATTCAATGAAACATTCAATCAAATTCACATCTCAATCTATTTGCGTATTGCACTGCATTGTTAAAGCAATTGCAACTAACTCATTTCGCATTCGATATGTGCAATCAATATTTATCGACAATTCACAGTTGCCAATTCTGCAGCACATACTCGCATATGTTCAATTATTATCAATCCCTTATGCAAAAACAAATAATAAAACTCGAGTTTATTTACAATTTACGTACGAGTTCAATGTGTATATGTAAACGTTATAATCAATAATAATAAAATGACGATGAAAAACAATAACAATAATATGCGCATCAAACACCCACTCACCTCGGGTATGTCGTCTGGCACTTTTCCCATCCACGACAGCGACAATATCGAGCAGTCGCATTTTGTGTTGGTGCTCCGCTCGAAGTGAAGATGCATGGCTGTCGAATATATCACGTTCCAGCGTATCCTTTGCAACCGTTTCGACGCACTTGTTTGTTTACAATAAGCACTTTATTTGTGCAATTTAATACACCACCGTCCAATGTATGGAACTGTTCAAACAAAAAATGGCACAAATTGTTCTTTTATGTGTTCATGTTTGTGTTTATTTACTAATTCCGTTGTTATTATTATTATTATTATGGATAGAATGATTGTTGAAATAGAAAATAAAGGACACGTGTGAAAAAGGAAATTCATAATCCGTCATTCAATCAAACCATTTGATTTCGACCGGTTAGAACCATTAAAAATGTATGTTATTGGCTCACCACGCAGCCCAAACCAAAATGACCTATCAGACCATAAAACTAAGCATTTAAATTCCGTATTTATGTTACTCATTTTTCACCCCCTCCCCCCAAAACCGTTAATGGTGAATCGTTAAAATAATAGATAAATTTTTAAACGTCTTTAAAGCCATTTTAAAACCACAGACACAATTTAATTACTCGCGGTTTAGTTTAATTTTGTGATTGTGAATTAAGCACGTAATCGTCTAAGAATTAATTTGTAAAGTCTATATTCATTAGTCTAAGCAGGTAAGTAATTTATAACTGTTCGTTATTAACAAAAGTCGCTGAACTTGTTACTTTGTTATCGTACAATAAACACGCTCGTCAATCATCAGTCATAAACAATTGCATACAAATGCATTACAACACCTACGCACCTTTTAATTAGCGCCACTTGACAATGTGTCATGTGATAAATGGTTGCAATTATGTTGCACAATGTACATTGTTAAGGTGAATAATAATTAGTAATTAATAATGAATTACCAATTAATTATGCTAAATGAACTCGCCCACCACTTCATAATCATTAACGGATAATAACTACATGTAAGGTATTTCTCAAAGGAAATGATTTAAACGTATGTATGTATTTGGATTGTTTATGCCTAATTAATTTTATGAATACAGATACAGGGTGTGCTCTTCATAAATGGAACATAATGAAATTAAAAATAATTTTTATTTAATTTTGTGGGGGTTTTTAAGTTTACGATTTCTGGCGGTTTAAATTCAATTACGATATTTTTTGTTATTGATTCTTTTAAATTAGAAGACTCAATTATTTGTCTTAGTGGTACATACTCGATGTTCTAGCTAGTAAGTAGGCGAGTTTAGTGTAAAAGCTTGCTTGAAGTAACTAAAATTTTGTGTTTCTAGCAAATTTCATCACTATTTGCTGGACTGTTTAATATTTATTAAAATTTGTGTAACCGATTGCAATAGTCAAGAAAGTTTGGCGCGCTTAACTTGCTTACTTACTTGCTACAACATCGAGAATGTGCCTTTTAAAATTAAATTAAATTTTTAACGATTATCAAATGAAAATGACACAAGTTGTGTGGAAACAGTACAACAAACTATTAAATTACGATAATTACAATTGACAGCAATGTGCAATGTTGTTTTGGTGGTTAATCAACATTAAACTAATCCAAAACAATAATAATATTAAAGTTTAATATTTAAGCTTGATTCTTCTTGAATAACGAAGCTAAGTGTGATTCCACAGATTAAGTATCAATACTTCGACCAAGTTAAAGCATTCAATCAAGCTTTAACGACCATTACACCGATTAATCATTACAAATCTTAATTAATGGCTAAGAACTGTGTTCTAAGTGTTCTCACAAGGAGCTTCTTACTCAAATCAGAATATGTATTGCAAAAAAGTTAATGATTGTCGTTCTAAAACAAGGGAAAATAACATCAAAAAATTGTGCGTTCTTTAAAAAAAATCCCAAACAATTTTGGTTTAAAAAATCTTGAAAAGATACAGTATTTTATCGTAGGTCATTAATCATAATCTTAAGATTTTGGATTTTAAAAATATGTTGAGAAATAATGAAATATAGGAATTTCATATTTTACCACAATTAAAAAATGTAGAAATAAAAATTGGGGCCCATTTTTGTGACGTAGTTAAACCACTGCCAGGTAACCGTATATTAAAAATAGTAATTGAAGGCTGCACGTCGCGACAATCGTGTTGTGTATAATTGCACTAATATCCTATATATAGGTCATATTTGTAATTACTATTTAGGTTCACAGGTCACACACGCTAGTTCGTATTTATGGATTAAAAATTAATTGAAATCGTCAAAATCGACTGAAAATATCAACTCTTTTTATTGATGATTTTTTTTATGTATTAAATCAAAACTTTAATCTGTAGATGTAAAGATGAGAAGGCGGGCAAAATTATGATGGGTACAAAAATATAAAACTTTACTTTATGTATTAAAAATTAATTCATTCACTTTCGTAAACTATCCAACGTTTCATCGATATTAATACCAATCAATTGTACTATAAGGAAGGCACTCAATTTTAATTAAAGTTCGTACGTCCACTTCATAAACAAACATTGAAAATCTGACGACAACGCACTTGATGCGCTAACAACTGCAGCGTGATTAAAGAATGTGAATTGACGGCGCTCGCCATGAAACTAAATTTAGCGTACAGCTGTTATTGAAGTTGTTGTTATATTATACTATATAAAAATCCGTATGATATGATGTAAGAAACGCGATCGTATGTGGCCGCGGAACACTCGTTCACATTGTTATTATAATAGTATACGTCTTTACTGTTTCTGTACAATGTACATACGCATAAAAACAAATCACCTTATTGGAATATAATAAAACGTGCGACTGATACGTCACACGTACAGATTCTATAATGTTTTATTCAAACAAATGTAGTTTTAATTTGATAAAAATGTGATTTGATGAAATTATGCAACTCAATTTTTAAATTGAATTTGAATTTGATTTAATTTGTATTCGATTCTGAGTTTAAATCAATTGAAAAATTTGGCGCCTTTAAGACGTTTTTTTTTGCTTCTAGGATTTATCGTCCTGTATTCTAGGATGCTTCATCGTCAGTCGTCATGAATTTTTAGTAAAATTTGGAAATAAATATGTGTGGAAATGAATATTCTTTAAACTTAATTTCATGAAATTTTGACCTTTAATTAAAATCTGACCTTGACATTTTTAACAGAATGCCTCCCATAGGATTCAAAATATAAAAAGTATTTACAATAATTAGATCTTGTTAAATTAAAGGATTTTCTTCAGCATTTAAAAAAAAAATTTAACTTTACAATAATTAAAACCATAATAAAGTAGCCAATTTAAAATTACAATAGCGACTTAAACAATAAAAGTACGCACACACACACAAGTGTTAACGAGCTTTTCAATAGGCATATATTATAAAACACAATACATGATTGAAAACATTTCCATATAGGTTTGCGTGAAATTTAAAATTGAGTTTGATCGATAAACTGAACTCGCGAGTTTCAAGTTACATGTTTGATATTAACGTTATATTTACATAAAAGTAGGCACAAAATGTACAATGTAGCTAGAAGGCTAGTCGCTGGTACATATCATATTATGTTTATGGTAATATTCAGTTACAAGTTATTTGTTTATACATATTTGCAATTAGGTAATTAATTCATACAAAATAAGAATTGAACATAAACTGGAAACAGAGCTGTTGAGTAATGCGATCATTTTACATTTAAATTTAAGCATTGAGTTTGAAGAAATGGATTACAATTTTGGCAATCATAATATGAAATTTATCAAGTTCAATGCCAGCAGCCAGGAGCCAAGAAAATCCTTATTTGGCTGCCAACTCCACAGGAATGCAATGTGTGTGTTTTTAAATTAGAATTACGTCTATGTTGGCGACAACCATGAATAATTATGTAAATCATAATAGCAATAAAAAGGGACGAATATTAAAAAAAAAAAAAATTTAAAATGTTGCAAATTTTTTAAATTTAAAATATTTTTAGTCCCTCATTCGAACCCGGAAATTAAAAGGCTGTAATATAAAACGTGTACGTAAATTAATTAATACTTAGCAATGGATTAAAGGTTGCAATTCGATCAGATTTGAGTGCAAAGCTACGTGAAACATGCACCACTATTTCACACAGGTATAAATCCAAACGATTTATGCTTCCTGATCCAAAATTCAACCTTCCAGAAGTACGTGTGCAATAAAATAACAGCAACTCGAGGGGATAAAGAGCTCGTATATACACGCCATACGGCATAGTCATACTCGAGTACACCCCATTATAACGGGAACTCTTGATGTCAACCGTATTTGGGGCCTATGGGCACTACTGGGAGTGGGGGTGGCACCATCGTTAGGGTGTGAGTTTAGAGTTATGTATGCACTAAACTATTTGAAATATGTATTTGTGTGCGAGTGCGCACAATACTGTGGGCGTGTGCGTGATTGTATTTGTAGCGGCAAATAAAGTTTTATGATTTATCCTAATTAGTTAGATAATAGTTGTAATTTGCTTTTGATCACAAACATTTTACAGCACGTTCTTGTTTCCATTGTCCAGGTGCAATTGTTTAAATGATAACGCAATATGTATTCCTTTCAGCACTTGTTCATTATTAATTTCTATTTGATTTTTTTTTCATTGAACACCTACACAGTACGAGGACTATTATAAGGTACACACCTTTTTCAACTCTTCGTTTAAACAATTCTTTAAATTGTTCCCGCAACAACGTTTTACTCACATTGAAGTTACTATTTAACTAAGTGCTATTGACTATAATGAATTTAAACTATAAAAAGGGTTAAAAGCAACTTTATTACAAATATTTAAAAAAAGACATTTCCGGATAACGATTGCAATTTCACGACGTAAAGCCACAAACGTCAAACTTAAAACTGGGAAAAAGCTACAAACACCCTTCCGTATTTATTGATTTTCATTTCGCCCCATACTTGATACTAGGGACTAGGGGTTGTGTTTTTGTGCAAACGAGCATATTTTCTTTAGTGCGCAGACATTTTTAGGGTAACATTTATTTGTGGGGATTTCACTAAAATTAGCGCGAATTTCAAATAAATGTGCAAGAATTTCTGACTGCTGTACAAATAGTGTAACAATTTGTAAAATTATAAGTTTAAAATATCAAAATATTACATAAGCATCCAAGTTTTGAAGAAAATCAAAGCGATGTATGAATTTTTTTTGATTAACGACCATGCAGTATATGCATTCTTGCGTTTCCAAAAAGTATATTTTTTAGGAACCACATTTTAACAATCCCTGTCGGCTGTCCCCTGAGAACAAATTAGTTGGTTAGAAAAATGTTTTAGTCAAAAACCATTTGGAAGATGTGTCTGGAATTTTAAAATGTAATATTAAAGTTTATTTATTGGAATACTTTTCTGTATTTTAAAATTACAATATGAGTATTTAACAGATGAAAATGCTAAAAATGTGTGTATAAAAAAACGATTTTTGAATACGTTTTTCTTCTGTTTGAAAAAACCTTAACGAAAGAATAAAGACCGTTCACGCAGCGAATAATTTTGATAATATATATTTGATAATTTTTGGCTGTACTTTATAATTATGAACACCGCGCACAATTGCATATGTCAAATCCTTTCCTACTGTCAAAAAATATCAAATTTAAGATGCTCTTATCAGAATCATTTCTGAAAATAGCTTGCTTCGCGATTATAAATTGTTGAGTAGCTCTCCCTGCAGCGAATTATATTTTAATTTCAAAAAGTAGAATCAAAGGCGTTAAATATTTTGAATTAAATAAGCCATACTGAAGTTGGTATCAATACTTTAGCCTAGATTTGAACCACGTTAATTTATTGATTATTCAGTCTTGAGAACTGACGTGGATTTGACAGCAACAACAATTTTAAAACATTAACGCGATTTAACATACACGTCGACTTGAATTTGCTGCGCGAATGAGGTACATTCCAAAAATAATTGATTAAAATCGGTGCGATAATTTACAAATTAAAAACGAGACAGTTTTAAACACTTAATTGATTAGTTAAGTGTTGATAAAAAATAAATAATATAATTGTGTGGTAATACCGCATTTTTGGTGACATTTAGAAAGTGAAAGTTTTAGCGGTTTCATAACTCTGTTAGTTATACGTTAAAGTCTTAAGCGGCTGAACGATGAAGGTGTTTGTAACGTTAGGAGCACTGCTGCTTCACCTTTCCGTGGAAATATCTGCACAACGCGTGGCACCTGGAGTGAACCCACAGCACTATGTAACATATTTTATTATTATTATTTTTTGCTAAGAACAAAAACATTCATAGACTAAATTGTTAAATTTTTTTCTCTTGGTTACAGCAACAAGTGCCTCAGCATCATCAAGGACAACCACATCACCAACAGGTAAGTCTTCCTCTTTTATCACAGTTAAAATTTAAATAATGATTATTGAATGTTATAAAACGTTATCGATCATTATTTGATAAGATTTCAAACAGAATGCTTTATTTAAACCAAAACATATGTTTTTATGTCGATCAACTAAAATACTCATGTAAAATCTTATCAGTGACCACTTATTTAATCTGTATTTAAGTTAATAAAATAGTAAATGTTGTCTTTAATATTTTGCAGCAACAATACCAACAACAACAATTTAATCAACCACCACCACCACAGCATCAGCAGCAGCAACAACAACCACCACAACATCAACAACAACCACCACAACATCACCAACAGCAACAACAACAATATCAACAACCAAATGTACCAGTACAGCAGCAACAGCCTCCATCCCAGCATCATGCTCAGCATGTCCCTCAGCCACAAGTACCTCAACAGCAAGTCCACCATGGTCATCCACCTCACCAGCAGCAGGTTTTAGGTGGAAATGTGCAGCAAGAAGCTCAGTAAGCATTAATTACACACTTTACAGTTATTTTGATTTCATATTTTAATGTAATTAATTCCGCTTGTTTAGGCATATCGCTGAACATATGGAAGTTCCAATTGACACTAGCAAAATGACTGAGCAAGAATTGCAATTTCATTACTTTAAAATGCATGACGCCGACAATAACAACAAATTGGATGGGTGTGAGCTGATCAAATCCCTCATTCATTGGCATGGTAAGTCCTTTTTCACTTGCAATTACTATTTCACATTATTTAATATGTGTTTTGGGTGGGATGCAACAAAACATTGGGCACGTTCTTTATGGCAAAACTAGCAATAACGTAAGTTTGAATTAACTTGCTTAATTGCTAGCGGTGCCATCGAGAATGTGCCCTAAAATCTGCTTGATTTTGCGTTTGTGAATATTTTTGTGAGACTGCTTGATTGATGCACTTTTTTGTAAACTAACTAACTTAAACTATTTGAACGTTATTTAGTACTTAACGACTTTAAAAAAATTAATACAATTAAAATTAAGAATTATTTATATTTAATTTGTTTAATTGGATTTTTTTCAATTTGGTAATTTTTTTATTTTTTTTTTCTAACAATTAAAATTTATAACAAGGAAAACAGTGTTATTTTTTGAGGAAGTAAAATTCCGCTATTAATTAGTATTGTCTTAAAACAAAAATAATACCTTTAATATCACTTTGGTACAATTTCTCGGAACAGAATGCAAAATTTTTGGATTTGTACAATTTTTTAACTTGGATTTTTGCGATCCCATCGAAAATGTATCCTTTTTTAAAAGGTGATTCCATTTTTAAAGTCGATTCCACACAAATATATCACAAATATTAAATTTAAGTCAATCTGTTTGTCACATTGTGTTTGAATTTCACCCAAAGCATATTAATTCTTGAAACCACATTCTAATTGTTTCTGTACTATTTGTTAATCATGAAATCGTGGTGTTTGGTAAATCAACATTAAACAAATGCAAAACAAAATCACAATCCGCCATTCCATCTTCAATGCAATTAATAGAAGAGGGTAGCAAGGATAAACAACATCACGCAGAAAATCCAAACGTACCGCATGTCGAGGAGAAAGTGTTTTCTGACGGTGAATTGGTTTCGCTAATTGACCCAATTATGGAAATGGACGACATCAGTCGTGATGGATTTATTGACTATCCTGAATTCATTCGGGCACAACAAAAAGCGGCCGCCAACAATGCACAGACACCACCTCCGAATGGGCAACAGCCAATACAACATCAGCAACCTCATCCTTAAATAACTTATTATTTATTCCCTTTGATGTCTACGTTAGTCATTGTTGTGCCTAATGAATTCGTTAACATTATTCTCCATTCTGTTTTTGTTATTATAATTATTATTATTATTGTTTGTTTTTCCCTTATTCTCAAAATTATTTTGTTTTTTTTTCGTGCAATAGCAAAGACTGAAATGCACTATCTCATTTTTCTTGCAATTTAATTTTCATTAGTTTTTTTTTGGAATCTCCATTTTAGCATTCTTGCTTTAAATTTTTAATTTTCTTCTTTCCCATTCCATAAAAGTTGGTATGTGTTTAATTGTCCAATTAACTAAATTTATTTAATGTTAATTAAACACAATTAGGTGAAAAATAAAATTTTTATTTTTTGTATGTAATCATTGTTTCATTGAATATGATTTATACATTTTTATAATTAATTTCCATTCAACGTTTTTATTGGATATTCATTTATTTTTTCATTTGAATGACCTTGAAAGAAAAAAAATTTGTCACTTGTACAATGTTGAGTGTTGTGTTGTTCAATTCCATTTTGTTTTTTGTTTTTTGAAATAAAATGTAATTCATTTGCATATTTAATGTCCCAATGTAATTTATTTTTGTAAAAATGTTATGTAAAATGATTTCGGCATGAGCAAATTTTATTAATGTGCGCAACCACAAAAATCAGTTTCGCTTAATTATTAATCATTTTAAAATTCATGCTTAATTTCATGTGAATTAAACATTTCAATTAATTTTTGAATGTAAATAATTCTATTAACAACCTTTTGCATGCAGCCGAGTCTAAACCAAAATCCTACACTGATGATGAGCTGCGTGACACTGCTGACATGGTTTTAAACCAAATGGACACTAATAATGATGGCTTTATTTCGTATTTAGAATATCGCAAATCCGGAGTGAATGAAAACCGTGAATCCGATTTACGGGGAAAAAATTAACTTACTAATTCTACTAAACCCTGTACAGTTTTTTTTTGGTTTTTGACAATAAATAATCACATTCTTCTGTTTTGTTACTAACTCTTCAAACTTTTCTTCATTCTAAATAATTGGCTACCCATTAAGGTTTGAACTATCTTTCTATTTCTAAAAACACTTAAATGTTTGGCAAAATGTTTTGCATGTTCATACACAAATCCAGTTCCGAATGCTTTATTGTAGACCCTCAAGATCAGGGAGCTGGGGAGCACACAGAAGCGCAACCCCAAAATGATGACACGTTACAGTCGCTTATTGATCCCATATTGGACGTCATGGATAAGGATTACGATGGGTTTATTACTTATGCTGAGTATCGTGCATCTGCACAAGCCGAAAATAGTGGCACGTAGATCCATTCCAAAACCATTTAGCATTTTAAGTTTAATCCGTCGCATTTGATTTATACTCAAGTCCAATTGAATAAATGACAATTTTTAAAATTACATTTTTATTTTAATAAATAAATTATACTCTCTTAAATTAACTACAACAAATTATTAAAATCAATAAAAACTGCAATTTATTGTTCATTTAGAAAAAAACGCAGTCACCAAATTGATTTTGTTAGGATTATTTTTTGCAATCAGCAGCGATGGTGATCTTATCAGACAAATTTCTTATAGAACAACTCAATCAACCAGTGTTGCGACAGATTCAAATTGAACTGCGTCGCACTAAAAGTAAAACAACCAAATCTGCTGTTCGACGTCAATTAAAGCTTAAAGGATGTCTTGTCAATGTCAAGCAACTCACAAAGGAGAAAAATGTTATCCAACGCGAGCTTGTAAACGCAAAATTAGCCGTTATCAAAGATCGTAATTTTGTGGTCACAATTGAGCACAATTTAAAAATTCAAGAAGAGCTGCAGAAGGAGATCAACAATTGCAAAACAGAAAATATACATTTGAGCATGCAGTTGGCGCGTCTGGAGAAAATCACCTACAAAACTAGCGCAATGGCCTGTTCCGAAGCTCAGTACCAGCTCAATTTGCAAAGAGCATTCAAAAAGCGAACAGCATTGGAGAGTCGCCTTAACACCTCGCGCAAAAAGGAGTCGTCGCTGTGCAGCGAAAATGAAGCCAAACAAAACATGGTGAAACATTTGCTCATCGATCGCCATAAGTTTAATCTCATGTGGACAAAGTTGATACATCACTTGATGCAAAACAAACATAAGCTGATTCACTGGGTGGATCTGGCCGTATTGAATATCGGACGCAGCGTTGAAACAATCCATCGCCACAGTGCTTTGCGGACATTATCGGAGCGCCAACGGCAGCTGCATATTCAAGAAATCCTCGATATTATACGCCATCAGGATGCCGTCAGCAATTTGGAAGGTTTTATTGCTAACAAGGGTAAAGCACGGAGTTTGCGGGATTTGCCCGAGAAGGAGTACAGGCGACGTGCCAATGTTAAAAAGTCTTTAGAAACTGACTTGGACAACTTTAATCAAATTGTGTCGCAAGTGAAGCAATTTGCTAAAGTGTCGGAGATGTCTGATGCAATGACGCGATTCAAGTTGCAGGAGGTGGACTACTTTGCGGACTTCAACTACTTGAATGAATTGAATGATAAAATTAAAGTGTATAATCAACGGATTAAACTCATCAGTGGGGGAATTGATAATGCACGTGTGACCAATGACAAGCGAACTGATAGCCAAAATAGTCAGCTTAAGAAATATAATGAAAAGCTCATGGAAGAGATTCAAACGAGTAAATCATTCTTAAAAAATGAAGACACACAGAAGTTGAAAATAAAAAATTTGCTCCGTGTTATTGACGATATCTACAAAGTGACGAAACAGAAATGTGACCCAGTTGAGCTCACTAATCGACTTGATCCCACAAATAATGCATCCGTCTTTAATGCCCAAGTGTTTTTGTCCATCATTGAGAAATGCCTGCATCTTGTGCACAAGGCTGATCATAAGCGTCACTTGGAGCCGACTGCTCTTGACAATGAGGTCGTTGTTGTTCAACAATGTCCTGAATGTGCTGAGGGTGCCGATGTAAACATCTACGATGAGGCAACTGTATTGCCAATGGAAATGACGGAAGTACGGGAGAAAGTCCATGCTAAAGTCCGTGAGCCGGACTTGCAGTACAGATTGCACAGCATCAGTGCTTGTAGACTTCCAAGGTGTAGAATTATTGTCAACAAGCGAAATATGTAGAGATTCAAAGGAACGATTTATTTGGCAAAATTTTGTGGCTATAATACTTGAAAAAAATTAATTAATATTTAACTTTGTACAGTTGTTTTTATCTTGATTAAGGTTTCGTTTTACCACATGTGTAGCGCCTCAAGAAACTGTTTAGCAACAGCAGTCGTGGCCGAGCGGTTAAGGCGTCTGACTAGAAATCAGATTCCCTCTGGGAGCGTAGGTTCGAATCCTACCGACTGCGGACTTTTTTTTTTTGTATCGCCCCCAAATTTTTAAAATAAAATTTATTTCCTAAAATAAATTTTCCGGAAACTCTAGGCACCATTGTTTCTGCATATCCCATATGGTCTAGTGGCTAGGATATCTGGCTTTCACCCAGAAGGCCCGGGTTCGATTCCCGGTATGGGAACTTTTTTTTATATCCATGAATTTATTTTTGTTCTAAGAATTTCTTTGTAAGAAGGCAAAATAATAAAAAAAAAAACTGTTAATTTTAAAAACAAAAAAAAGTTCCCATACCGGGAATCGAACCCGGGCCTTCTGGGTGAAAGCCAGATATCCTAGCCACTAGACCATATGGGATATGTAAAGTTCGTTGGACCAATGTTGCATTTAAATGACATATGTGGGACAAGCAATGTTTTTATGTTATAAAGGAACATACCGGTGCTTTCGTTCAGAATATGTACTCTAGCCATTTTTTTTAGAAATTGAATTCAAAATATTGCTATAAGTTATAAGTATTCATTAGCATTGCACAATGCACATACAGCAAATAATATTTACACAAAATAATTCTAGTAATTTTTGACAAGCGCTCTGATTGGTCAATGAAATGAATATTTGACTATTGTGACTCGGAGCGATCCCTCATCGGTCATCCCATAATAGTTTTGATAAAATTTTTCTTATATTTTTTGACAGTTCGCGCGGCGTATATGTTGTCATAATCTGACAAGTTTAAAAATATTAATAAGCACCAAACAAAAACAAAACTTATTTAATAGACCCGCGCTTATAAAAGTTTAGTTTGCAAAAAATTTTTTTAAAGAATGATGGATAATAATAAAAAACCACGATTGGCGACGCGCAAGTGTAAAAAGGAAATGGATATTTCAAGATACTCTGAAATTTCAGGGAAGGGATGAAAAAAGATTTAAAGAGTAAGTACAACAAGTGAGCCGAATAATGATGGCATCAACGAAGCATCAACGTCGGAACTCGGAGCCATTGGTAGAAACCGTGTTAGAGGTAATTGAATTAAACATGATTTTAATATTTATAAAATATATATCATCTTGTATTATTGGGATAATACTCAGACGACCAGCCACTGCAAATGTTTAAAAGATTTTTGACGTCAACACCATCACGGAGGAAGCGGGCATATCCAACGTCGAATTCGGCTGCGTTTGTCAATGAAATAAATGTGAGGCGTGCGGATGCATTGAAGCAAAAATATTTGTCGGAGGCCAAGTGGAGAGAAAAAGATCTCGAGTTTAGGTACAAGGAGTTGGATTTTAAAAGGGAGATGGAGTTGGAAAAAATTAAACTTCAAAAAGAAGAAATTGAATTTAAGAAAAAGCAGATGGAATGTCAGAAAAAGCAAATGATGATGGAGATGGCATGCAGGCAACAGGAGTTGGACAACGACATGAAAATTAAAATTTTGCAATTAAAAAAGAAGAACGAATGGAAGTTCTTAAATTAACAATGTTCGAAAATGATAAAATATAAATTCATTCAAAAATTGCTTCGTGCAGTGCTTGTCTTTTTATTTCTACTAGATTATTTGTTTCAGCACTTTGAAGTAGTTTAATTATTTCTTCGTCGAAATTACAGAAAATTGAAATTGGGATTTTGTCGAGTGAAACACTTTGTGGTCCTTAATAAAGTCGGAAAGAAGGTTGAATTGATGATCTTTTGTGACTCGAACAATCACTTTAAATCTTTTGTACTCCAAGTTTGCTAATGTTCCTTGGTACCAAGAAGTATTTTTAGAAATTTTAGCCGGTATGAATATCGAAAGCTGGAAATAATAGGTAAATCTTTCTCCAAATCATCTGAAATCTCACACACATTTGCATAAAGTCATATTATAAATTACCAGATGAATTTAACCATTCTATTTCTGCTGCATTTTCAATCAAAGCATCAATATGTTGTTTTTAATTCATCATTTAATTGAGTAGCTGAAACGAAACCCTGAAAATTTAACCAAATTATAAGCAATATTCTACTTTTTAGATACATATATATAATCAGATTTGAAAATTTTCACTTTATATATATCTATGAATTATGCGGGCAGTAATTTTTTAAAACGCAAATGTACGAAGGGGTTTTATGTCTTCATAATTAATTAATAAATTATTAAATAAAAACAGCTGCTAAAATAAATTTCCACAAAAATGTTTGCTGCCAATTTGAGGTCGTGCTTTAAAAATCCACTCTTTACCCAAAACTCCTTATCTATGGGTAAATAAAAAGAAGATTTATTAATCAATGGATTTCTAAAATGTATACTTTTCTTGTAGAATCAGTACGACAAGCCAGTAAAAAAACAGGCGGCAGTACTCGAAATCCCAAAGGACATGCCCGCCCAAAGCATCGAGGATGGCGTGTGCAGGATGGCGCAAATGTTACTGCCGGAACAATACTCGCCACTCAACTTACCACCAGATTTCATCCAGGACTAAACGTAAAATGCCCATCTCATTTGAGGTTATGTTTTTTCCCATATTAATTGAATTTTATTCCGTAGGTTGGGTTTGGACGTAACGGCACCCTCTTCGCCATGGAACACGGCACAGTGTATGTAACATGCGAGAAAATTGATCCCAATTGGGACCACACATGGGTGCAGCGCAATTACGCCGGTCGTGAGGGACAGACAATTTACAAAAAATTCTTCAATGTTGTGCAGGAGCCCCAACATCAACGTTTTAAATTGGTAGATGAAATTTAAATGTATTTAAGTTGTTTAATAATAATAATATGTGAATTAGTAATTTTTAAATAGAACAGCTATTTAGATAACCATTTAATGATCTCATCCACTCCCTGTCCATCAATGGCGCTTGCTTCCACAATAGTAATTGTTTGGTTGATTTGTTTCTTCAATTTGTCCATTTGAAGCATTAATAGGGCTTCATTTCGCATTTGACGATACGCGTAATCCATTTTAGTTAGAACTAGCAGGAATTTAGTCTTTTGAAGGCGGGGATCAGCCAGTAGAGAGTACAGCAGTACACCTTTGAAATTAAAAGTATTGAAAACTAAGCACTTAAATGAATGAATTTTCGTTTACCTGCCGCTGCAATTTGACACAAATTTGATGTGTCCACAACATAAATGATTTTCTCAACATCATTCAAAAAGGTTCTCCACATTGGTGCCATGGAACCACCCACTTCCAACACACTTATCGATTTTTCCTGCTTTGTTGTTTTTGCAGATTTTTGTTTGAATGTTTTTCCACTTTCAGGTAGTTTTATGGTAAACACATTGGTACCGGTGGTTGGCACTCCATACGACGTAAAGTCAATTGAGTTTGAATCTTGTATTTTGCTCATAATGTGGGTTTTGCCAGCCCTGGATGGCCCCAAACACAAATACTTCATTTTTTACCAGCAGTATGGATTTATCAAAAATAAACAATTCCAATGCCATGGAAACGGCGCTTATTAAAAACGAATGGAAATTTACAAAGAATGGTAATTAATTGGAAAAGGTATGTATGTATTTTTATTATGCTTAATTGTTACACATAATGTCCAGACAAAATGGGTTTAATAATATAGATTTCCTAAGAACAAATTTCTCCTTGGCAAACATTCACAATACGGTTACTAGTCGGTCTTAGACTTCAACTGAACATATTTTGAAGAACCTTAAAATTTATTTTGGATTTTAAACTACAAAATGATTGCCTAACATTTGAGGAGCAATTTTTTAAAAGCCTATCAAATATTAAGAATATAAGCTCAAACGCTATGAAATTATAATAAAACCTAGTTAGTGAATTCGTGTTAAATCCTCGACGATCTTTATAACGTCATCCACCGTTGCATCCCTTTTAACGCCATTCGTTTCAATCTGCAAAAAAAAAAAAAAAAATTAATAATAAATTTATAATCTAAAAAAAGTAGGTTCAAATTAACCTTTAATCCATTAACAGCTTCTTTCATCTTTTCCCGGTTAAGGTCTAGAAAGCTTTCAATCAAATCACCATCAATAAAACCCTCACAAGACTCTGGCTTCAAGTCGCTTTGGTAGCTTCGCCACAACGCATGATCAATGCGACCCACTGACTTAATTGTACGTGCTAATCGCTCCTCTAAACTGTGCAAGAATTCATAGAAATCGGATGGGATTTGTGTTACTAATCCAATGGCACCACTAACAGTACCATAAAGAACACATCCCTGTGTAGGTGTGGTGCGTTCGCCGAGATTATGCATTACCAGGGTACCGTGTGAGAAAACATTAACCATATCGCCTAGATGATATTGAGCTACTTCAGGCATTTGTTGTCGATCTTCGTCAGCGGTGGCGGCCCTACAATTATTAATAGACGCATTTTTTGAGGTCAAAATATGAGCGTACACACAAATCGACATTAACATACCCATCTTTTTGGCAGACAAACAAATTGAAGCTATTTTCAGCGCCTAAAAATGTGTCGTCGTCCAAAATTTCAATAGCTGTTGTCCACTTTGGCTCATAATCACGTGAAATTTCTTCGAAGCTTCCCTCCATTTGTTTATGCTGAAGTAGTGTGAGTGAGCGCATTAAGTCGCCCACCAATATGAAATCACCTGAAATTGGGAGAGATAATAAATCAATTCATTTCAAATAAACAAAATCCAGACATACCTTTAGTTTTTAAGTATAACGCAATTATGCTGTTAAAATGACTACACTCCAATCTCAACTCTTTGTCACATGTCCACTCAAATAGGCGCACTGTGCTGTTAATAGTGGCCAGCACTTTGCCATTGAACTCTACCAGCGAATAGCAGGCACCCTTCACCTCCTTCTCAGCCACTTGTGTCAGCTTCCCATCCGAATAAAGATAGATAATAATGCGACCCACTTTAGGTTCGGGATCCTCTGTATTGACGATGGCTGTGCCAACAACAAAATATGTATGGGGATCATCACCCAATTTAGCCGACATCAAAGATAACGCGTATTCACTTTGCATAAATTGATGCGCGTGCAACACCTCGAATGTGTTTTGATCAATCACCAACATATTATGAATCTCCACTTCGTGGCCAAACTCAGCATTGGTTGCAGTTACACCGACACCCGGCTTCGATAATGTGCCCATACTGCTGGATGATGTTACATTTTGTGTCATTGTTGAGGCACTCTGCCGCATTGGGACTAAACCGGTTGAATCTTGGATATCAATTCGCATTGTAATGACACCAAATGATTGTGAACTTTCTTGATACGCAATGCGACGCGGAGACTCTCCCAATGCCACAGTACGAATGTGGAGTTTTTGAATTTCATCAATTGTACCCAAAATGACAGCGTTCTTTGTGGACAATGCCAAACTGTCGGGATAGGCCTCAGCGTTAAGGGAGCACATATGATTCACCTCTTTCAAATTGACGTTAGAAAATAGTATTTTGTGGTTTGACGAATAAATGACCGTGGGACGATCAGAGCAAGCAAATACGTTTGTTGTGGAGAGTGATTTAAAGGACTTCAATATTGTGGGTTGTGTACCAAGTGTGACTTTTTTCTTGTTACTCAATGTGCCATCAGCAATGTCCAAATTAAAGTAAAACATTGAGCCATCGCCCAAGGCACACAATAAATAGTAAATGCCTTCAAAATTAGCCATCAAAATTGATCTCGGAATTATTTCACCACCCAACTTCTCGGTATGCACTGCTTCCAATGAAGGAAGTTTTAAGACACAGGCTGATATATCCATCCAAAGTCCCACTGCTACAAAATTCGACCTGGTCGATTTTTCATCTAATGGGGAGATGTCTAAACAAGCCACTTCGTAAGGAAGTGTTGTATGGCTTTTTAAAGTAAACAAAAAGGAAAAATTAATTAAATTCAAATGCAATTCAAATAAATTAAAAAACACCTACGTCTCTTGCTCAAGTTTGCCGTCCCTGATCTCAATGTAGTAGACATCAAAAGCTGAAGCACAAACCAATTGACTAGTGTTGCAAGCTACGACTACAATGCGCTTATCATTAGGTGGTTTCCACTCACTCACTAAGGTGCGATTATCTGCTTTCACCAATCTAGCTGTAGTTGGAGTGACTTGAATTATCTGAAGGAAGAAATAAACAATTTTTAATTAACTTCAATTTTTAATTAATACTCCGGGAAAAAAATTCTTACTTGTCCAAAATCAACGTTTCCGCAGAAAAATGTCTGCTGGTCACTCATGAAGCCATGAATTTCCGTCTCCTCTACTTCCTCACCAGTAAGTGTCAAAATTCGTGTATGACCAACAAATGCCAACACCAGAGTGTTGTCATATTTTGACTCCTGATCACCCACTTTAATGGCCCACATTCCCTTAATGCCAGGCAAATCAATGCAGGCGTGCTCCTGAATTCCAATACCATTGCGAATAATACGAAGTGAGCCCTCCTTAAAACTTCCCGAACATGTTATCATTTGACCTTGTCCCTGACGATCTAAATCCACCACACACATATCAAGAATTGGTCCTAAATTGGGGAATGTCTCCATGGGAATCACATAGGTTCCATTTTCATTAACAGTTGTACTTAATTTCACAAGCTGTGAATCACCGTGACGGGAGCCAATGTACAAAACACCATTATCGAGATAGGTTATGCACTCTGGTATTGTAATCTCACCTAGCAATTCAACTTTAAGATCCTTAACACAAAGTACTCCTTTAGAGTTATCTTCAGTCTCAAGGAACAACATGAAAAGTTGGCCATTCATGTTACCCATTAAGTAACGGAATCCTTTTGTATCGATCCTTGCATAACAATTGAGTGTACTTTGCTAAAAAAAAAGCAAAAAGATTAAAGTAAGGGTATTTTGTTGGGACGTTTTGGAGGACTACCTTTATAATTGGTGGGGCAACGGCAACATAATTTGTTCCATCATGATAGACAATAGATTCTTGGCCAACGACAATTGCGCCACCCAAAGGCATCGGCACTGGAATAAGCATTGTCGCCTCTGTTTCAACATTGTCTTGTTTCCATGGCGTCTTAACGAACTCCTTTTCGCGCAAATTAATTTCATGAGCCTTTATATGACGTCCATTAAAGTCCTGATGCAAAACAATTACAGTTGGATTTGCGCATCCATAGAGAAACTCAATGTCTTGGACTTGAATTTCTTCCATTCTGCAATATAAATGTACATACACGTTAATTTAACATGATGGTGTGAATAAAAAACACACGTACCTCAAAGTAGTGGCTCTTAATTCAGCAGCGTCTTTATCTAAGGGCAAAATTTTAAACAACCCCTCATACAGCCGCATTGCAATCACACGCGCCTTTGGATCAATAATAGCTATGATTCCAGTCTGTGCTGGTTTTCCAATTTTATCAGCCACACAACCATGGGCACGTGTAATGACATCCATTTCACCATCAACCGTGCGACATTCCAATATCATGGCATTGTAGCGATGCGTCAGTACAAAAAGTAAATCTTTTTTATCGTCCTGGTGAGTCAATGTGAGATATTATAGAAGTCTCAAGATAAGATACTACACATCTACAATACTTACAACTGGTCGGAAATGTTTCATTACAGCAATCTTGCCATTGATTCCCACTTCTTTCATAGGCCGCAAACCTTCGGGTGTCACCAAGTACAACTCGAGACGAGAATTTTTAGCCACAATTAAGTTCAAATCGGTAGGGGAAGTAAAGTTTCCTGTGTAAATAATTCATAATGATTAATACAACAATGCATAAAAGGTTATCATATATTATATATTAGTTATCACTGAGAAGGCCAACGCGTCAGGGATTTGCAGGTTATATTTGAGGGGGTAACAATTGAATCCGCTTACCCGTTACACAAGCAGTCACCGCCGTCGGCTTTTGGGCCGTTGTAATGTAGTGATGCGACATTGTTGTACAATTTGCTGCTAGACGATTTAGTATCCCGTGAAAATTTGAATTATAATTAAACACTCTCAATGCAGTCAAAATGGAACGTTTTGTGTGCCAATATTGCCAAAATGCCTCCCTTTCCGAAGAATTAACAAAACAACACACTGCAATAGCACACTATACAATTAATACAATTTACAATGCGCGTTTTCCTTTTTAGAAATATATAGCAATATGAATTATGAAGTCTAGCTGTCTAGACTCACGGCATTTAATTCAGACTTCTTCTTCTTTTTTTGATTTATTTTAACGGTAGTTCACATTCGTGTTATATATGTTTAATACAGAAAGCCGTCTAGCGTACCATTACCTCAAAAGAATTGCGCTATCTAACGGTTACCTAATTTAGTATGACTTAATAATTAGTTCATCTGTGGTTCAAATCTTGACTAATTTTTTAACCGAGAGAAATAGTGAACGGTTACAAAAATTAATTCTTCGGTTCGAAATGAATTTTTTTTTTAATGTTGGTTATATAATTAGACGCTATAAATAAATGAGTTCTAAACTGTACGGCAATTTTAAAAAAAAATTGTGTCCTTACGGACTTACATTCTTTGTGGATTTTTGGCAAATAATTGAAATTCATTTGTTAAATTCGAAATTGTTGTCAAAGTGCAATTTGTATTTTCACTTTCTGAAATTAATTGCGTTCTCAATTTCAACTACAAAAAATACTTCCAAAAATGCATGCAACGCACAGAAATGGAACACTCGACGTGGGTTGTGAAAATTAATAAATAGTGTTTGTTGTTCTTTTTTGCAAAACACACACATGCCGACACGCAATACGCGTTCCGCTTCGTAAACTCAACTAAGGAATTTGACAATAATGAGGAAGTTAAATAAGTATGATTTGAAAATTTTACAATATTTTCTTTTAAAATATGTAACAAATATGCTAACGAGTGAATAACAAAAAAAATAACATTGCCCAATTAGTGCACTGAAGTCAGAAGTGCAATCAATATTTTAATGTGTGCTTCACACCTCACAAGTCATCGAATTTGAAAGTACATATACAGACCTTAATTTATGGAGACCTATAAATTAAGTAACAAGAACATCTCTTAAGAAATCGAGGGTTTTAATTTAAAAACAAATAATTAAGTTTTTTTAATCAAGTTTGTTTTAAATTTTTCTTAGCGTGTTTGGATAAAAACTAACATATTTAAGTTAAATTAAAAAAATAATTTAGAACTTGAGCTTTCATTTTTACATGGCTAGCGTGGAGGATGGAAGTATCACTCACAAACAATTTCTCATCCTTTTTATTTAAATTCCCTCTCCTTTTTTGAAGAAGTAAAATCAAAAAATTTATTTATTTCCCCTTCCTTTTCTCGAAAATTAAAATTCATTACATTTTTTTATTTCCGCACATTTCCCCCCCCCCCCCCCCAAATGAGAATGGGACTCCGCCCAATGCTTTAGCCACACCCGATCAAGCTCGTGGCCACAAGAGTGAGCTAACATATGTTAGAGGAGGGATGAACACACTCCCTTCTTATCCCCCTCAAGGAGCCACAACCTTGGTCAACTGCCTGTGCTTTCATGATTTGGGGGCATCTTCAGACTCCCTTGGGGAAAGGAGCATGGCTACCACACACGAACTTGATCGAGCGCGTGACCACAAGAGTGAGACAACATAAATAGGAAGAGGGATGACCACTCCCCCCATGCTGGCCAAGAGACCACGCCCACGATCGTGGTGAAGTCTGTCTGTGGACACTCAGACTAAATAAGTCCACACACTATTTTTTCTCTATACTACGAATATTTAAGCAAAGCATATAAATATAGCCAGCTTATTTTTGCTCGTTTCTAAATAAAAATTCTCAACACGTAAAATTAAAATGTTTTTTTATCCCTTATTCTTCAGGCTTCAATATTTCATAATTTAAATGCTATTATTTGCATTTACTTAAAAATTAATTTTAATCAAAATTTAAAAATGCATCCTGGCTTAATTATAATACATTGCAACAAATAAATTAACATAAATAAATTCAATATTAATTAATTAGAAAAGCAGTAATTATTTTAACGTCATTTCTGTAATGTTTTGATAACCATGGATGACGCATTCGCCGTGCATTTAATATGCATTTTCAATCAATTTTACAAACGCTAAGAAAACACACTTAACTTTACACACATACAAAAAGTGTGGGCCAATTATACTTAACTTTATAAATTTCTTCAACATTGCACATTCTAGTAACAAAAAACTGCAGTGCAAGTCGATGAACGAAAAAGCTTTTAAGCGTCAACACACCAGCGTTCTAACGTTTAATCTGTGGTGGTGTGGTAACTAACGAAAGGAGGGGATCAACAGGTTTTGTAAATAATTATTTAATGTCTATACGGTTTGGCTTTAAACACAACGTCATGGGTGGAACAGCACCGCGATCCCTACTATCCTAAACAAACGGCGAATGCATAAAAGTGAGTGGTTGTAGCCTGTCGTGCTTTACTATTCAGTTATTGGTCGCGGAGTGCTCAACAAGTCAACGGAGTCACATCGCGCATTTCCCAAAGATTTATAACCCCAACAAAGAGAATATAAAGTTTCTTACAAAACAAGGTTCGATTTCAAATGCATATTACACGTTTTAAATTAATTAATTTCATTTTTCATCTCTGATGGCTTTGTGTGTTAATGTGGTTTGTGTGTGATTTACAATAGTTAATTTATTCCGATGTGCCAGATAATTCAAACAGAATAGTGTCATGTGTGTTTATTGTTTGGGACTTTTTTTAATATAAATAAATGCATAATAGTAAAATAATACTGCTGATGCTGTAAAGACAAGAAAATGCAAGTGGATTGTATTTTAATTTCGATTTCATAATATGCAATTGCTGCATTGAAATGACGTTGCAACACAACAGTGAACATAAAATGATGATTTTACAGTGCGAATTAAACGATATTTAAAAATGAATAGCGGTGCCTTGTTCTCAATAAAGTCCTTTTATTAATTTAACTACACGTTTGCAAATGTTGTGTGAAGGTTATGCGCTAATTTTCTTTACTTTTTGCTGCATTTCGTAAGCGTCAAGACGTCACAGAAGCGACTCGCGACTTTTATAAGCATTTATTTAGCCTTTGATGCTGTTGCATGTTTTATAAATTAATATTTTAAATTTAAATTAACATAAAAGCATCCAAATAAATGCTTTCGAAGATGTTTCTTTGTCAAAAGTGTTTGAACCTTTCTTTATGCCACACAATTAAACGTAGAATGTTTTTGTTGCTTTGTGCGTTACTTTATCAATTAATATTCACAGGATCATCTTTCCAATGTCGTGAATTAACGCATTGTCTTGTCCTTAAAAAGAAAAACAATTGGCGCGCGCACGTGTAATCAGCATTTTGTCTGTTGTCGTTTTGTTTAACAATTGGTCTGTCTGTCTGTCACCCACCAATTTTCATGGTCAATGATTTGATTTTAAATTGTTATCGTCACAGCTGAAATGAACTTGAAAATTACATAGTACTCTTGGTTTATGCGACATTAAAGTGAATGCAATCGTGCAGATGCAAAACCATATATTGTGACCTCAAAAGATTTAAGTCTTCTGCTTAATAATTACATGTTATTTAATGATTTTTTTTTTTTCAAGATGTGTAATCTTTTTATTGTACAAATTATATATTTTCTTTTTTGTACCAAAATACAAACCAAAATTAAATGTTTTTGTCTTAAAAATAGTCTCAGTGGTTGAGTTATTGAAATTAGAATTCGGACATTGAAACGTGATCAAAACCAGTTCGATTAAAACATAATACGACGAGTATGTTAATATTTTGTGTGAATTTTGTTGTTCGGTTTTACTTTCGTTAAAACACTTTTTGGTGACTTTTGTAGTGGAAATTGAATTTGGACTTTTAAACTTGTGGCTTTTCATTTTCAATTTATTTACACAATATTGGATAAAATAATATTTATAATAATTATTATTGTAACTTAATCACATTTATTTGATACAATTTTTTTTATTTAAATTTGCAAATTTTAATTTAAAAGGAAACATTTAATTACAAAAAATTAAAAACTTTCTTAAAATAATAAGAATATAAGTCTTATTTAATATTTTACATTGGCATTGCGGGCTTTGTTAATTTAGTTCCAATTCAAGTTAACATTGAAGCCAATCGGATTTAATTTTTCAATAATAATGTTTAAATCGATTTAACTTTAAAATTTTAATTTAAATAAAACTACATAAAATTTAAATGGTTAATTAACTAAACTACAAACATATTTAGTAAAATTTATAGAACGAAGGACCGCACATTGCATTGGGCTTGCATTAATTATATTAAAAAAATATAATATCCAAGGTCTAACTTAACACACATGATCACACATGTCATTAGCATTTTTGCATGTTTCGAAAAAGCTTGATTATGCAAGCGCGTATAAATCTTAAGCAATACGCAATGTCTCAAGCAAAACACAATTAAAGCATTCCTTGCTTTAATGCAGTTTACACGTTACCTGATCTTTCTAGATCTCAATTACAATAAACTCACACAATACTCGGCAAGACGTAAAGACGTATTTGCCCACAAATGCTTGATGATTTGCGAAGCATTTCACATGCCGTTTTACCACATTGGGATGAGGTGAAATAACTTTATAATCAAATGCAAATGCAATTAGCTCGTTGTATATGAGAAAAAATTACAAGATTTACAAATTTATAAATATTTAAAAGCTGAAGAAGGTGGTATTGCGAGAGTTCAAATTTTATAATAAAAGAACGTATATTTTTAATACTTTTAACATGTTCATACGGTGAAATATGTTTGTGAAAAAGACGTGTATAAGTTTGACGTCAAAACGCATTGTGCAAAGTCTCATTTTCTCACAGTTTTGTTTTAGAAAATAGTGGAAAAACTTGATTTTTTAAACGCATTTATTGCCGATGAAAATAAAACTAACGCAATTGCAAATAATTGTGCCTGAAAAAAAAAATTATGGTACGACATCTAAAACATTAAATCATAACAAAATATTTATTGTAATTTGTTTTTAATTTTATTTTTTTTAAAGTTTAATTCAGTTATTATTATTATTTATCATATTTCCTGTCTATAAATATAATTTTAAAGGATTAAATGATGTTATTGGGATAAGCTCCATTGACAAAATAAATCTAAATCCCAATGCTAATTTAATCATAAAAAAACTACGAGCATTTCGCACTTTTAAAATAAAGGGACAAAAAGTAACTACTTAAGTCAGACGCTGAGACTTAAAGTACGACAAAAAATTAATATTTATATAATCAAATATAATTAACCCCAAACACTTAGAACTACAATCATTGAAATAAACAATTAAATTGACTAATACGGTGATTACGAGAACTAGTAAATAAGTGTGTTGTTGACAAATTTAAAATCTTCTTTTTTATTATTTAAATGACCCTTGAGGTCAGCCTCTGATTTATTTATCATAATTTCTAAACTAACCAGTTTTTTCTTAATTTTGTCATTTAAATCTTTCGATTATTTTTAAATACACCAATAAAATAAATCATTAAATATTTGAAATGAAAAAATTAATGCTTTAATTCATTAAAAAATTAATTAATTGATTTGATTAATCATTCAAAACATTCAATTCCATATTTAAAAGAATTTAAATACAATTGATACAATGATAACAATTCTTTATTTACTCGTAAGTCGTAATATTTACATGTTTACATAAAGTTTCATTTGAAAAAACATTGATCAATTATTATTAATATCCAACGACTTGTTTTTTAATATAATTTACAGTTAATGCATAAAAAATGTATCATGAAAGCTAAATTTAACTGATTTTGCAACACATAATGGATTTTACAATCTTATAATGGCCAATTTCTGTAATTTGTCAAGGCCAAACACAGGCCACGAAATGTGGATGGAATGTAACAAAAAAAAAGTGACCCATGTCAGTCAAAACTTGTATGGTTGGGACCTTTTTCTTGTTTATGTTTTGGATGGCGGTAGCCGTAATTACTGGAGACTTAAACTAGTTACTTCGATTATATAATATTAACTACTATAGATTTACTTTTTTGTTGCATCTCTTACTTTAGTTATATCAAATTGGCGAAGGTCAATTCTTTCATGTGAGAAGAAATATTTAGTAAATTATGTATTTACATGAGTTCTTTTTTTTTATAAAGTTCGCAAGACTTTTTTTGGGTAACCTTTTTTTCTAAATAATTCTGATTATTATTTACTACCTATCATTATTCATTTGAAGCTTAGTATTTACATTTAGATACAAAAAAAATCTCAAAAAACACAAGGCATGCAATAAATTAGAATTAAAACATTAAAATACTTTATGTTTGTAGTAAAAATCAGAGATGTGCTTGGTAAAATGTAGTGTAAAGCAATTAGTTATTAATAAAATAGATTAAGTAGAGCTAATTGGGATAAAGCATCTTAAGACAGAGCACGTCATTGCTTTATGATGCATCACAACTTGACCAAAAAACGAAATCGAAACTGGTTTTAAATTAATTCAGTTTTTGAATTTTCTTTGCATAATAATTTGATTTGCAATAATCAACCATTCAAGGCCAAATTATTTTATATGCATTCGATCAAAGTCAAATGACCATTTCCTTTATGTAAGGAAATTATGTGCCGGCAATTTAATTCATTAATTTACATATTTTTTATTGACCCACATAGTGACAGATTGCATACTGTTAACGATAAACATATTTTGTTAAGTTAGATATTACACACGGCTGAATTGGAAGGGAGTTGTGGAGCAATGAGTTGATCAGTGTTTAATTGAAAATATTTACAAAAAAAAAACAACAAAATTTAATTTAGATTTTAACCTCATCTTACAAAAAAATGGTTAATAATTTAAATTTAAATTAATTAAGACATAACATCAAACGTTAAATATTTATTTATGAAATTTGTAGGAAAACATTGATCGTCGGATTTTTATTTCCTAAGAATTATTGTTCATTGTTTTGTTTAACAAATTTGCTCTATCATTTGCATAAATTTCTACAAATGGCTTGTAATCATTAAGTGCATTGTAAAACAATGTTATGAATTGCAATATTTCAATTCCAATAATTAAGTATTACCAGAGAGAAGGGTACTACAATCCCTTTTGACCTTGCTCCTTTCCAATTTAATTTTATAAATTAACAATAAGAAATTATTCTCATTTTTTACTTTACAAAAAACCCCGACTTGAACATTGGAGTAAAAGGCCGAAATATTGATTTAGGCCACAACACAAAAACATGACTTTTTCTTTTCCAATCATCTTGTATTCCCTTTTATGAGTCACTCCTCACTTATGTTGTGTATAATTAAAAGCATAATATGCAAGAATCATCATTTATGCACGTCAAAACATAAAGTAAATAAATGTTTAACGTCCTGCCTGCAATAACTGACTTCCGTTTAAATATATTAACACATATAACAATCAAATGTTTTACAAATAATTAATCAATTGATTGACATGCATGTTAATGTACATCCAATTGTTTCTTTTTATTACGCAACATGCATAAATTTAAAAAAAGAAAATAAACGTCGAGTATTATTAGCGAAATTGCAATTTTACCAAACAAATAAGGCAGGAAATCTTATTAGTCCCAGTGCAATTTAATTGCAAAGCTTTTAAAGTCTTAAAGACTTAAAGTCAAGCTCTTTAAATTTAAACGAAAATATATTACCAATTTTAAAATATGTGCACTGTTGGCAATTTAATGATGATGTATTTTTAAACAATTGTTGGTAAATAATTAGTTGTAAATCCTAACAAAATTCCTTTTCATCAACACACAGCTACATATTATAAGCAATTACTCTTTTACATTAAACAGACACATACAATAAAACCTTTAATTTTGTGTTTATTTGAATTATAGCTTCAATAACTCATTTCAGCAATAACAACACATAAATAAAATTAAAACAATAATTACGTTTATGTAGCATTTTTTGCGGTATATTGGTCAGTGTTTTATTGTGCATTACAGCTGCAGCTATAGCTTGCAAATGTGACACAAATATCTTGTGCATTGGCATACCACTAACCGCTACAACATATTGCATAAGACCTGCAACGAACTATGTAAGTTGCAAGCATATTGTAGAAGGCCGTTATATCATTAGAAAATGGATAGAGAAAATGAGATTAAACCAGCTCGCGCTGTATTTGTAATCATATCCTAGGTTGTAACCATTCAGTATAATGTAGGAAAATTTGTGTTGGATGTGCAGAGTGCACACAACGCGCATGCGTTTTCTTCTTCCTGATCAACTTATCATATGTACTGCAGTTAGTATAATTTATTCACATAATCATGCAAGTGAAAGTTGATCATGCTGATTTAACGCATTATATTCTTTGTGAATTAATTACGTTACTTTCGTTGTTCACATAATGACATAATAAATGCATTTCTAAAACTCGATCCGTCATGTTTGCATACAAGAAAACTTTACAAAACTAAACTATTAATTCATTTTCAGAAATAATCTTAAAGACAACAATCAAGATGGTGAACCGCGTAACCGATTCACAGAAATACAAGTGCACCTTGTCCCAAGAGTCTCAGCAAATGGCTGAACAAGAGCTGCGTGAAACCCCAGCGGCCAGAGATCACGCCCTCAAAGCAATTAGTGAATGGATTGAAAAGCATCCACGTATTCTTGCCATGAGATTTGGTAATTTTTTAACTCTCAACATTTTGTAATTTTTGTTAAATTATTATTTTTTATTTTTCTTTACAGACAATTCATTTTTGTTGCGATTTTTGAGGGCAAAAAAATTCAGTCTCCCCATTACGCAGGAGTGCATAGAGCGATACTTGTTATTGCGCAAACTATACGAGGGGGCAATCTTTGAAAATTTGGATTACCAACTGCCCACTATTATTGATTTAATTAATCTTGGGTAATTTAAATAAGTTCTTTCTTAATTGAACAATGTCATCCTTTAATTGTTCATATAAATAATTTCATCTTCGTATTTTTTATTATAAAGATACATTTTTGCTGTACCGAAACGAGACAAATTGGGCAGACGTGTTGTTCTCACTCGACCAGGTAAGTTATTTTATTATAATTTGTAAATTTCATGATAATGCATTAATTATTTTAATACATTACAATATCCTTTCTTTTTAAAATGACGTTATTGAATATTAACGTATTAAAACTCCTCTCTTTTATTCAAAAGGAGTCTTTGATCCATTCAAAAATTTTAATTTTGATCTACTAAAAATGCATGCAATTTGCTATGAAACACTTCTCGAGGACGAGGAGTCACAGGTGCGTGGATTTGTGCACATTGTCGACGCCACTGGCATAACGCTTCCATACTTGACACTTTTTACACCAAAACAAGCTGTTCGAATTGTTAAAAATACAGAAGTATGTTCCATACAACAACACACGACTTGCAATAACTAATAAATATTTAATGCATACCATTTCCATTTGTAGAGAACACTTCCGATGCGTCACAAAGAAATTAATGCAATCAATGTGCATCCATCGCTTAAAATTGCAGTTGACTTTGGACTCTCATTGGTCTCCGAGAAAATGCGGAACCGCATCCGTTTTTACACCAGCTTAAGTGAGGCAGACAATATTGATTGCTCTCTACTGCCGAAAGAATACGGCGGTGAGATGCCGATGGCGGAAATGATAGAGTTGTGGAAAAAAGAGCTCGCCGCTGTTCATCACACACTTAAGTTGAACGACTCGATGAAATTGCGCTTGGAAATGTACTCGGAGAAGGCGCGCGAGGGTGCAATAAGTGCATTGCGTGAGCCGTTTGCATGCAGCATCGACAATGCGGACAACACAGTCTATGGCATACAAGGCAGCTTTCGTAAATTAGAAGTAGACTAGGTTTAAGTTTCATTTAATTATTATGTGTATTATGTTTTTTTTTTTGTTGCGTTTAATTTTAGTTTAATAATGCATCCTCGTGTGGTCCGATTTGTATTTAGATGGTATTAATGAGACTCTCAAATAGAATTATTGTAAAACTAAAATTAAACATTTAACCGTTATTTGCATTCTTCGTGGAACGGCTCTGCCGTGCGGAAGTCACGCCATGTGGGTGGGGAAGCGTTTAACAGTCGATTTCCGCATTTTTTGCAGGGCTCATTGAACAGCTTTGTGTAGCTCATAATCCATGCCATGAAACTACGAACCGCGAGATCTGGCATCATAGGTGAGTGAAAGTGCAGCATTGCGCTGTGAGTGTGATCCTGAATTTTGCGGAAAACTTTGTGACGTGATTCAGTCCAAACATCTTCAGTCTCTTCCAAGTGCTCGTCAAATCCTTTTATTGTGATCCACTCAATCATAATGCCTTTAAATACGAGAGACGCACGCAGCACACGACCCACTGTAAGCTGTTGTCACAAAAATGATAATTACATTTTTAGATTACAGTATTTTACGGCTGACAAAAAAAATTTACATGAACAATAGCATTAGATGCAAAGGGACGTCCAATTTTCATTTGTAGATCACCAAAACTGCGATGAATATTTGTCAGAACATTGTCAACCGACCTAAAAGTTGTTAAATGTGTTTTTTATTCAACTTTTTTTTATAATAAAGATTATTCGTTAAACCTACTGTGCAGAAACATTGTGATATGAAATTAGTGGACGTCGTCGTTTGTTACTGTTATTTAAATAATTGGTGCGTTTTAATCCGTTCGCGCTAAGAATGGTTGTTGCCAATTGGCTGTACTCGTGGATCTGTAAAATATATTATCACTGTTAATACAAAGTCCTTTTTGTTTCACTTTAAATCCTAAAAATTATATATTTACCTTGTCGATCCATTTAAAGCTGCTAACAATCTGAGGATACAGAGCCTGCCGTTCTTGGATGGTTTCTTGGGATAAAAATGACGTGTTTCCAAGGCTCAACGGTGTAATTTGGGGTTGAAGTATATTTGCGATTGTCTCCATTTCTCTATTAAGATAAGATTTAATTTTAAGTTAGAATTAAATTCAAAGTAATTTACAATATAAATCGGCTAACCTCAAATTCTGGCTGACGGTGGTCAGTTGTTCTTGAAGTTCTAGCACAAATTTTGTGTCCCGCCCTTCTTCTCCATGGTCTGCTCGAATACCACTTCCAAGTGTTTCAAATACTTGCCCCGCATTGGAACGGAGAATTTTGATTGCTTTTACGGCAGCTAAGGCAGAGTTCAACTGATCCGTGGTGGAGACTGAAGACCCTGCCATTTGCTGGATTGGTGCCATGTGCGACATAATGCTGAATGTTGGCAAACGTATTAATGTTTTCGTTTGTTTTAGATGAATTTAATTAAATTAGCAATGTTGTGTAGTGTGTACTTTATATTTAAGAATTAAAATAAAATTTCAGAACCTCAACCAATTTATTTATATCGGCTTTAATGTTCAAACTTCAAACAAATTATTATTCAATGACGTTTATTTTGTATTATCTATATTACTGCTCAGTAAAATAAAAAAATGTGGTATTCACGAGGATTTAAAAAATAATAATTTCAATAGATTTTTTACCTATTTTTTTTTCTTAAAGGATATGTGACTGTTTAATTAATATACGTAATACGATGCGCAGAATAAATAATTAAATGTGTAATTAAATTATGGTACACATAAATTTTTTCACGCAGATTTTTTTTGACAGACCTGCAACTCATATATATATAATATATGTGCAGAAAGGTATGTCAATGTGACAGTTGCCTCAATCACAAAAAAGTATTTAAACAAAACAAATTTTCACAAATCATTTCTGATTTCCAGCCTCAACTCTCAGCATCAAAAAACTGCAATTTCAAACTATACTGTCTCGCTGCAATTAACGTGTGCAGTACGTCGAATAGTGTATACCAAAACACAAAATTTCTTACATCTAAATTTTTCATCGGTTCAAATAATAATGGCTGAAAAAATGAATGAAGACACTGCCCGCAAAACGTGGGAGATCGAGAATAACATCGAAACAATACCGTTGTGCGACGAAATCTTCAGATACGACAGCTCGCTACAACAACAAATTCTGACAACCCGCCCGTGGGAAAAGGATCCGCATTTCTTCAAGGATATTAAGATATCAGCATTGGCGCTTTTAAAAATGGTAATGCACGCACGCTCGGGTGCCACTTTGGAAGTAATGGGTCTGTTGCTGGGAAAAGTCGAGGATCACACTATGATTGTAATGGATTCGTTTGCTTTACCGGTAGAGGGTACTGAGACGAGAGTAAATGCTCAAGCCCAGGCCTATGAATACATGACGGCGTATATTGAATCAGCAAAGGAAGTTGGTGAGTTAACATTTTTAATTTTTTATATTTATGTGAAATATATTGTAATCAATTTCTGTGCAATAGGTCGCTTGGAAAATGCAATTGGTTGGTACCATAGCCATCCGGGGTATGGATGTTGGTTGTCGGGAATTGATGTTTCTACTCAGATGTTAAACCAAAACTTCCAAGAGCCATTTGTGGCGATTGTGGTTGATCCTGTTCGTACCATTTCGGCCGGCAAAGTCTGTTTAGGTGCATTCCGCACTTATCCCAAGGGCTATAAGCCAGCCAACGAGGAACCGTCTGAATATCAAACTATTCCACTCAATAAAATTGAAGACTTTGGTGTGCACTGCAAGCAGTACTATCCATTGGAAGTCACTTACTTTAAATCTGCGTTGGATCATAAGCTTTTGGATTCATTGTGGAACAAGTATTGGGTTAACACTTTGGGAAGCTCTGGTTTGTTGAACAATACCGACTATACCACTGGACAAATTGTTGACTTGTCCGAAAAGTTAGAGCAGAGTGAGTCGTCGTTGGGACGTGGACACTTTGTTGTCAGTGGAAGCGATTCTAACGAAAAACGTACAGAAGATCGTCTGACAAAAGCATCTCGTGATTGCAGTCGTGCTGCCATTGAACTGCTTCATGGTCTTATGTCGCAGGTTTGCAAGGACAAACTGTTTAATTCGGTTGGCGCTTCCAGCAAGCGCAATAATTAATTCGTTGTGTGTTCATACCAGAAGAAAGTTATTTACCATCAAATTTCTTAAACGATCTATAAATAAAACACGGATTACATTTATCTTAATTATGATTTGTCATAACTATAATTACATTTATAATAAATACACTTTTCTTTTAATTACTAAACATTTTCATAACAAAAACTCAATTAAAGTTTGACAAAACTTTTCCCAAGTTTATAAGCGAGACTGCGGCGTATTCGTTCTCCTTTCAGATTAATCCCAAATGGAATAAGCGACGGTTTCCGTATAAAAATTCCTCTTGCTTCGGGCGTCCAAATTCTAAAAGTTGCTTCACTCCCTCGGGGAATATTTATACCAACCCATCCCGCAGAAGACAACACAAAATCACAAGCTGCCAAATATTTTTCTTCTCCCACAACTTTAACATTATCCACATACTCCAATGCGGGCCATTTATCTAAACGTTCATGATCACCGCATGGCACTCCGAGAAAATCTGTACCCAGAAGTTTTGCATAAACTTCATCCGCATCTTCAGTAGGCGTTATAAGTGTGGGTAGCTGCAGGGATGCGAACAGTGTTAATCGTATTGATTCCACACCATCTAAATAATCAATACGCCCTAAGCCGGCTAAAAAGAATGACATTCCTTTCTTCAACAGAAATGCCCGGACACGAATCATTTCCTTTGGAATTAATTTGATTAACTCCTGAGTGGTTAGCAGGTTTGTTATTTGGTTGGGCTGCATTACACCGGGTGTATCATAACACCACTTGCTGTTAATGTGATCTTTATCAGTCTCTTTGAATGACAGTTCTAGTGGTTGTCCTGTGTTTGTTGTAAAAGGGTCAGACTTTTCTTCTGCTTTGATCTTCTCAAATGTCCTACCTGTTGAATTTTAGGGATTCAAAAATAGAACAAACAATTTACTACAACTCTTATTTACCAATGCTGCCTATAAGTGTTGCATGTTCCGATTTTCCTGTAATTCTTGCCTGGTCTCGACGTAATTGTAACTCTTCAGCACGCTGGAATCTCTGAGAAACAATTCTTTTTGTTCTCAAAAAGACTGTTCCATCTAAAATCATTAAACGTTTCACAATTTAATCCAATCAACAACCTAAACTTTTAAATTTGTTGTGAAGTTACCTGAAGGTCGTAATATTGGAAATTTTAACATTCGAAGAGTCGTTCCTGGCCACGGATTTACTGTTGCCTTATTAATAATGTTACTGGCTTTAGTTTTACAATAGTCAGACCGCAGAAGCGCATTGAATAAAGAACTTTTGCCCACATTAGTGCATCCAACGAGGTAAACATCACCTTTTGGACCCCATACATTGTGAAGCTTTGTTATGAGCTCCTCAATGCCATAACCAGTTTGTGCAGATATTAAACTGATGTATTTTACATTTGATTTGGTGAATCCTTAAAATATTATTCTTAAAATTTAAAAAATTAATTTTTAATAGAGATTTAAACATACCAGCATCAAGAATGCTCTCACTCAGACATTGTTTAATGTGATTAAGGTATCCTTTTGAGTCTTTGGGAAGCAAATCCACTTTATTTCCAACAACAAAAATGGGACGCTTTTCTCCCAGAATATCCTTAATTCCTGGCCAAATTGAGCAAGGAAAATCCAAAAGATCAACCATAAGAATTGCTAAGGCAAATTTATCTTCAATTGTTGAGACAATTTTAATGTAGTCCTCTGGAGACACACTTACATTAATTGCTGTATTGTAGTTTTTAAGAAAATGACATCGTTGGCACTCCATTGTCTGCAAAAGGGATTAAAAAAAACATTAATCTGTTGAGTTTCACAAAATTGAATACACTTACGCCCAACTGTTTATTAGTTTTCTTACGAAAAAGTTCACTTGGAAGATATCCTGGAAGGCTTGGTTCAGCGCAATGTAAATGTGCACCACATCCGTAGCAAGGGACTTTTGAGACAGGTACATTGACATCTTTTAAAGTCCATAAAACATTTCAAACTTAATAATATTTAATTCAATTTAAGACTTGGAAAGGCTTACCAGGTGTCCCAAACTGTGATGAAGACTGATAATCATCATTCACATTTTCGGCTTCATCATACAACTCGTAACCTTGCATCCAATTGCTACCCAATGATTCTTCGGAATCCAATTCTTCAGATAACATCTTCTGAACGTTCTTCTTGTGTAAAAACTTATTCATATTTTCCTCCTTGATGTTTTCAACTGTGGAGTTTATTAACTTTTTGTCAATGTCGTCTTTTAAATACTTAAGGGACACTGGAAATGGGTCTATATGCACACTGTCTAATCGGTGTTGATTTACATGTTCTTCAAATGAAGATTGCAACGCCCTATTTCGTCTGAAACCCAGTTTGATGCGGCTATCTTCTACTATTGAACTGTAGAGGAGTTTGTCTTTAAGATGGTCATACTGCTTCTTCATATCACCCGGTAAATGTGGATCTTGGAAATCCAATTGGGGAGAAGTGTTGTTTTTTGTGGAATACAATTTTCGCCATTGTAGGGTGGAATTTTTGCGGATGAATTTTCTTAACATTTTTAACTGTTTTATAAATCTAATAATTCTTGTTTTAAAGTATTTTTTTATAAACAATAACTATCGTAATAATTAAAAATAATAATTTGTTTTGATTTTTAGGTTATGAACAATATTATATGTAGAATTGTGATATATATGTAAAACTTCAGAACAATTTTATATATAAAACATCCCAGCACTCAGCAGCTGAATGGTTTCCAGTCATTATTCATTTATCATTCAAAACTCATCGATGAATCTAACAATTATTTCAAAAACAATTTAAAATAAGAAAACAACTTCAATTTAAAAAATAAAAACACTTTAAATTTCTTAATTTTAGTATGTTTATTGAACACTTTTGTGGTTATTTATAATAAAGAAAACATATTGTCAGTGAAAAAAATCATCAACACAAAACCTAAAGTTTGAAATTCTTAACGTGAAAAAAGTTCATCTCCAGCGCCTTGCCGCACAACCCCATCCCTGTCAATGTAAATATCAAGACTTGTAAGTATTTGCTTCAGCAACGGGTAGCGAGTTAGTGCTGATATGTTAAACACTTTTTGGGGCGATGGATTCATTCGAAACATTTTTAGTTCGTGTGCTACACTCGCCCATTCCTTGTTGATCTTGATTTTTTCCGTCGACCGAAGCTGCTCGTACATTGGTGATTTCGGAAACAATGAAAGGATTCCAAGTGGGTTCCGATTTGCATCTAATAAAGTCTTTTGACGTGCATTAATTTTTTGTAGTCTTGGATCATTGACCTGAATGGACGATTGTGTGACTCCACAATTTGGACTGACTTCCTTACTGATTTGTTTATATTCAGACGCAATTGAAACTGGACAAACGAGATTGTCCTTGTCCCTCGATTCTTGTTCCATAAATTGAGTCACCAAACTGCTTACATCAATTTTGTTGACTGGCACAGGTGGCATCACAAAATTTGAACTAAACACAGGCGGCATTGGCAAAGTCACTGGCAGCTTTTCTTCTGCCTTTATAACGAATTTTTTAAAGCTGTTCTGATATCCATTGCCACTCGCTTGGGTCAAAGTTCGCTTTTAAATGACAAAACATTTTTTTTTAAAGTCAAAAAAAATAAAAAATTTAAAAAGGATTTAATAATATTACATCATCCTGATGATTTGATTGAATTTTAATAGTTGCGTCATGAGGTGGATGATTATTGCGTGATTCACTCATTTCCTTTAATCGCATATTCACATCCTTTTTCATGTTCACTTTCCTGAAAATTTAAAAAATAAAAATTGTTTTCATTTAAATGTTTATCTTACAGAATTGCTTTGCACCCATATAATGAAAGGTCTCCCCTCATGTCCAGATCCTTACATCCTGGGCCACTCAAATTAAATAACCCATCATTTTCAACTGTAATCCTGTCATTCTGTTTCAATGGCAATTCCTTTAAAGGCATGGTATCGTCTTTCTGATTATGCAAAACATTTTGTGGACTTGCTTGTTTTAATCCAAAACGGATTAATAACTTTTCATTCGTCACCCTCAGACGATTCATGACCGTATTTCGTTGTAGGCACGGAAAATTTCCAAGTATATCTCGTGGCGCAGTGTCCAAGTGTTTTAAAAGGACATTTTGTAATTGCTCTGATAACGGTTTGCCATGGTGAAACTTACATTTGTCGTTGTATTCACATTGCATTCCCAAGTAATAATATTTGCATGGAAAATCGGAATGCATGTACAAACATTTATCACGCTTTGCACAGCATTCCTTCAAATAGAATTTACATATTTCGAATTTGCGCCCAGCGCGTCCATCATGTGCTTTAGTGCAAGTGTCATTCTGTAAAGGTTAAACATAATGAATGATTATAATATGTTACATATATTGAAGGAAGACGAATATTTACATCAGGACAAGTGCCCGTCATGTTGTATGTGCAAACTTCATCATTATCACGACGCGAGCGTACCTTTGATGATTTTTTCTTCCCTTTTGATTTATACGATTCTTTGTTGTTCTTACGATTTCGGTTTTTTGAAAAGAATTGTTTGGCTTTATTGAGTTCTTCTGATTCAGCTTGTGTTGCTTCACTTGATAAAGAATCATCGCTGTCGCTGTAATACTGCATCATTTGAGATGCTTTAACGGGACTAGCTCCTCGAATACAAAGCATTTCGTATTCATCAAAATAAGCGTTTTTTAAATTGTTGTAGTCAAGATTCAAGCGTTGTCTCTATTTTTAAGACATTTTAAAATTTAATAGAAATTACTTCCCGAACACATTGCAATAGACACACGTACCTTTTTATGTGCATTTTCCATTCTAGTTTTTTTACGTCTTATGCCTTTTGATTTCACGCTATCTTTTTCATCCTTGGAAGTATTTTGTAAAGTTTCTTTTTTAACACTGTCCATTGCTGTAACATTTTTCAATAATTATTTACCTTTTTTTTTTTTAATTACGCAAACAGGATATTGCTTAATTTAGAATGCAGGATCTCAATTTTTCTTCAATGAGCGTGTACAAGAAACAATTCGTAACACCTTGCATATCTAAATAGATTCAACAATTTTACGGGTTTCAAATTAAAGGATTTCAGTTGAAGGTTTACAAAGTTGTACAAGTATATTATGATAAAAATTTCTTAAAATTACTCATATCCAATATTTAAATAATTAGCTACATATACTGACCATTAGATAAAAGGTTGATGCTTTGTACATCCTCACCATCTGACTTAATTTCCTCATCTGATTTACCAACTTTATCATCTGACTCATTTTCACCATCTGATTTAATTTCACCAACTGACTTTAATTCACCATCTGACTCAATTTCACCAACTGACTCAATTTCACCATCCTCTAATCAAAGGGTTGTAACACAAAAAAAACTTGCAATATAATAATTATGCTACATAAAGAGCGCGAGCACAAAATCCAAACACCCACAATTCCAACAGGCCTAATTCCCGATAATTATTTTCCTATTCAACTACATTCCACTCCTTAAAATAACTAGATAAAGTATTGGAAAAATAATTGGAATTGTTAATGTGCTTTAATGATTTATGACCACAGGGCGCAGTTGTGACCCTCTTGGTCTTTGCAACATCTTATCTGGGATTGTCGGGATTTCGACCAAGCGTTATTTTATAAATTGTCGAGATTTTGGCCGGTCGGGATTTTGGAGTAAACCTACTCCTAATTCATCTTATAAAACTTACACACTTTATTCACGTTTGTTTCGCAAATTGTATAATTTAACCTTTAAACATCATTAAAACCCATTGATATAAAATAACTGTAGTTAAATTAAGGATATACTGACCATTAGAAAAAAGCTTATCATCTGGTTTCGAATCTTTCAATTTGTTATAATCAAATTGGCTGACTTGTCCATCCTCACCATCAGACTCGATTTCACCATCTTCTAAGCATTCATTTTCGCGTAATGTTGCGTCTTCCATGTTTAACTGTTAAATTTATGAATTTAAGTGTAAAATAAATTTGTGATTAGTGAGGTTATAAGTCCGCTCTGTTTTTTAGATTTAATGTGTTTTCATATTTTACAACGTGCCGTGTATTTAATCACAGGTATGGGCTACAACAAGTTGAAAAGTTTGACACATTAAAAAGTTTGATTGCTTTAAGGAAGCATGAAGGGAGCCCAAGTTGCAATAATCAGCCGCCTTAATTATTGCATCGTAAAGTATTCTATATGCTCATTAATTAAAGGACGCGGACATTAAACCAATTGTGAATTAGAACATAACATTACTCGTGCGGTAATAGCTATGCAAGCATGGCGTACATACAAATTATCCTTTTACTTGATGTGCTACGGTCAATATATTACAGCTCAGTTTATTGTTGCGGTTTATCTGCACATAATTTTAAACATTTGATTGTATTGCAATCGATTTCTTTTGTTTTTTTTTTTCAATTAGATAAAGACTACTGCGTCTTCCTTTTTTAAAATAAAATTTATTCGTTTTAATCTTTTTTCAAAGTCCGTGAATTTGTTAGCAAAGTAAAATTGTACTTGTTGAAATTATCAGCACTAGCAATTTAACAAAACGTTCACAATCACCTTTAATTGATGTGCAGTTGGAGACAATTAAAATTGATTTAATCTTATTAATTTAACACGTGTGGGTTGGATCCAACTTGCGGATCATATTTTTTCCACGATATTTTTAAGATTTGTAGGTTATCGCGTCTTCATGAATCTTTGTGTAAAATAAGAATAACGAGCAAAATAATATATATATAATATTTATCATATAGGTCCCTAATCCGAATCCCCATATGTATATAACTTGAGTGCTGTTGCGCGCAGCTTTGACTCATGCCAAATTCAAAAATCCAAGTGGAATGGAATGGAATTGTTTATGCGTTGCAACTTGCAACAATTATTTAAGGCTGTACGTCCAAAAAATCGTGTTTTAAGGTGTTTGCAGAATCGCTGTAACTTATTGTATAAATATCCTATAAACATTATTTTTATGTTATTTTAAAGGTAAAACATATACGCATTTTTTAACGGTTCGAAATTTTAAAATTATTTTTATTTCAAAAGTTATAAGTGTTTGAATACAAGCGATTTCTCATTAATTTACAAAAAAGCATGTTAATGTATCTTGATTAAAGTACATTTGCAATGAAAATATACACAATTTTAAATTTTATTTGCAATCTTGATGAAATTATCTATAAACTGACCGCTCACATTTTCAAAATATGGTTTATATCTTAAGATAAAAATTATTGAACATTCTTAAAAAGTCGAAGTTTTTAACTTCATTTTACGAAGCTAGTTATAATTATTTTATTTTTTTGTATTTTCTATATACAGATAATTGCAGTGTTAACAAGATACCAAAAAAATTTAATTTGTGGGTTTCGTTTTTGTAAATTTTTTAATCATAGAAAATTGTCCTAAAATTCCATCTAATTTAAAATTAGCGCTAAAAATATACTTTAAAATTGAAAAATAGTTCAACGATATTCCGTGGCGCCGTTTATATGAAAACTCAAATGTACTTAATTTAAGTACATATGTTTATACCTCAAACAAAAGTGCACGAAAAACTTTGTTTAAAATTGGAAAAAATATGTACTTAATTTTATGCACTTTGCGTACTTTAAATGATTTGTTGTTGTAATGAAAAAACGTGTTTGAGTTCGACTCCCAACAGCCTTATTAGTTTAGTTCTACTCGTATTGGAATCGAAAATGGTTTAATATTAAAGTTAACTATGAAGTAATTTAAGGACGTTACTTATTTATAATTTATATTATTCTCTAATTTAATGAATGAAATTACAGCAAATATTTTTAACAATTTTCTTTAATTAAATAAGCAAATGTACAAACTTCTTTTTGGATTTGCATACAAGCGTTATTGATATTCTTCAAAACGGAACACAAAAAGCATTTTTTAATTGCACCTTAAAAATTAAAATACATAATTAAAAAAAAAGATTTCACAATATGTAAATATATACATAATTATTTGGGTATTTAACGATTGTCATCTCCTAATCTGAAATGTCTTAAATGAGACCCAGAAAAATGAACGCTAAAGCCACAATGCGACTGCCCGCAAAGGTTATCGATTGTGCCGTGGATTTCTCTGACAAACGAATAATCTCATTCTCCTTCTCCAGTTCTTTCAAAATATTTTCCTGCCGCAGTTCATCCTCTGACAATACAATGGCCTCATTAATAGTCCTTAACAATGGGTAATTGGAATTAATTCGTTTAGGAATTTTCAATGCAATTCCCGGCGAATCTGTAAAGTCTGCAAACGTGTCCAGTTCCATGGGACAATCACCCATGAAATCATCTGTGTCAACAGACCACACCATTGCTCCAGCCAATCCCAATCGTGTGGCATATCGCATTTTATTTGCAATGGATCGAGCATTATCAAAAACGACCACTTGTCGCTGCTGTATTGTTGTGTTATAATATTTGGCAATGGCTTGCGCTGTATGTGCGTCCCAGGTTTGCTCCCAACCTGAAGATTTGTTACTCAATAACACACACATCTCGTTATAACCCAAATATCCATCTTCGCGTGTAAAGGGTCCCTGGAAGCCAACTTTATTGGCTTCATCACCATATTTACCATCGAGAGAAGTCACAAATGTGCGTCCATAAAATGGCAATCCAAGCACAATTTTTGATGGGGATGCTCCCAATGAAATAAGGTAGTTTATTGTGTATTCCTTAAACAGAACAAAGTGGTATTAATAAAACAATTTAATTATTTAAAAAATAATTCACACTCACCACTGTTAGAGGGTCGACTCCTTTAAGTGGTGCATTTGCTCCGACCTTAGCATCCCAACTGCCACCATAATCGTAACACATGATGTGCAAAAAGTCTAAATAGCTGGACAATTCGCGGATGCTGTATGCTTCATCGATTACTTTGCTGGATGCGCCAATTGCCGAAGTCAAGAGCAATCCGTGTTTGTTTAATTCACTTCGAAGATCTTTCACCAATTGCACAAAATTTTGCTTATCTGCTGGTTTACCACCACGTTGTGTTGGGTACTCCCAATCCAAATCCAAACCATCAAAGTTGTAACGCCGAACAAATTCTGTTGCATGCCTCACAAATCGAGATCGGCGACCTGGATCGGCAGCCATAATAGAGTAATTGCTGGAGCCTTCATTCCATCCACCAATGGCAAGGGATACTTTCAAATGAGGATTCGTCTTTTTTAAGTTGGTTATTCGTTCAAAGCCACCTTTGCCATAATCATCTTTAAGATCTTGCCATGGATCTGTAATTGAATTGAAGATTATCAATGTAAGAATTGTAATGTAATGATAACAACAAATTTAATGCGTTTAATCCAAGATGGCAATTTAAAGGAAGTTGCAACCCTTTAAGTTTATAATGTAACGGAAATGATGCACGAATTTAATTTCAACAGTGATTTTTATTTCCGCTACAACTCAACAAAGCAAAAGGATTTGTTAATTGCCAATTGTAAACATAAAAGTGCATTCAAATTCCATGTCATTCTTTTGAATACGTGACGCGTTTCAATTACAGTGAACAGGATCAAATTAACAGCGCTATCAAATTACACAAATCAAAAGTGGTTGAGTCATGCATGCGTACGCACAAGCCACACACATTTTGCTTTAAATTTAAATTACGTGAATTATTCACTTACCAAGGGATTTGATCGCATCCTTTGCGGTGTCTAGGCCGGAAAACGCGTAAATAACGTGGGTGCAAAGATTGGGGTCGAAATTCTCAATTTCATAGGAGCCACGTCCTGGTCGATAGACTGCCCATGTCGCCAAGTAGCACACAACAACTTTGTCGTGGGAGGGTCCTGCAAAATAAATTTAAATAAACGTTTTAACTGCGGTGTTAAGTTACAACAAAACATTTACATTATTTTTTTATTTATTTGTTTTTAAAAATCCATAAACGCCAAAAAACTAAATTTTTGTAAAAAAAAAAAATACAATGCAGGGAAAGCGACAAAATACTTTGTAATGGATGTTTCAAAAGTGGGAGACGAATCCAAATAAAAATTAAGAAATTAAATTTGTTTAATTGAAAAAATAACATGACCTTGAAATATTCAGTAAAGTTGTTTATTTTATTTGGATTAATTATTATACAGGTTTCGAGGATTAGTTTAAAAAGGTTACACCGAATTTGTTTAAGAGTAAACGTTTACTGGAAATAACTTTTCAACTGAACAAGTTAAATATTTAATTTAAGATTTTCCTTAAAACGCGGTTAGGTACTTCTTAGCCCTCAATTTATTAAAAACAAAAGAAGAAAAGTCAAATGAAGGCGATTGTCGTATTTGTCTTTAAAGTAAATAATAACTTTTTACCGTCTCTCACCAAACTGATAAGATGTGTGACCTTCAATCTGTCGTAAATAATTGAATTAGTTCAGTCTTTGAATGAGTTAATTATCGTAGCTTACAATTTGTGCATTGTGTTGCAGTTTTCTTTGTTTGCACAGAACAATTTTCAATATTAGGACTTAAATAAATTAATTCGAATACACATCTACGTATTGGAATTAATTTATTTAAGTACATAACTTGTTTCACAATTCCATTGTATTTTGCTCAATAAATGTTATAAAAATTGTCTCCAACTCATAAATTTAAAACATAACACCGATTAGGAATGAAGTGTTAATTTGGCTCGCTGAAACTTGCGACCGCCTAAAATTTAATGACTTGCGAGTTGCGCGTATGGATCATGGAACGCACATAAATGGATGTATTCAAAACACAAAATTGAGGTGCATGTCATGACTTCAGCAATCGCTTGCGATGAAATGTGAAGGTTGACTGCATGTTGTATTAAGACGCGCGTTTTAATACTACATATTTTATTTAGTATATTTATTAACACACTGTGGGTAAGTGGGAATGTAAATTTTTGTGCAGTTTCATAATATTTCACTCTTCGTTATTTGTGTTATGTGTAAGGTGAAAAAAAAATGTACACAAAATTAAATTGTTTTTCAGGATTTACCGGTTTTACTGTCTGCACTGTTCACATAAATGGCACAAATGATCCACGCCGTGCAAATTGCATACGCAAGGTTTCCGTTTTGCACAAACACCATATTATTCCTTTGGGATTGAGCCGCCGGAATGGGCTCTTTGATGATTATTTCTTTCAAAGAATAACAAAATCACACACTGTTGAGGCTGCAGATGGGATGATCTCACCGGTACAGTAAATTAATACACGTTCTTTATGTTGTTACGTGTGTGAGTTTTTAATCATGTACTAAATTTCACGTTAATGCCATTCAAAAGTTATTCAGTTCAAAAATATTCACCACCAACACTTTTATTACGAGCATTTGAGATTGATCATTAAACACACGCCACAATAATTATATTCCCGCGCGTCTTGAGTCATGCAGAGTTTCACTTCTGGTTTAACACATCCATCCACACATACACACGAGACACTTTTCTTAAGGTAAACCAGAAAATTGCCAGCACGGCTGACCCAATAAACTCATTGCAGATATTCACTAATTGTTGCAAAAATATTTGGTCACAATATTTGTGTCAATAAAATTAATTTTTATCAAAATTAATGTTTATTTGTTTAATTTAGTTTGAATACACAATGCGATGGTTTAACAAATTAAACAGCCGTGCTACTGCATGACTCGTTAAGGGGGATCCGTAAAAGAGACTGTTTTTGAAATTGGAAAGGTGAGCTCCATGCACGTCATGAATTCGATCGACAGTTAACACACATACCAGCAACCACAGCAAGATGTACGAATATTTATTCTGTTAAAATTATGTAGTCGGTGCAGCACACCAGTGAATGTTAGGAAGGCCAAATTCAATACCATTGCGGAATATGCGAATGGGGGAACACTTCCCATGATTTTATTGTCGTATAGTTGAGTGTTTTGATCAGACAAAGATAACGTCAAGAATAAAAATAAAAATTCACATGTCTTGTGTCTGCATAACAATACGGTATGCAATGTGTGGAACCGTCAACCTTTATGTGTATTTAATAATTTACTCTGGCGTTTAACGGCTATGGTTTAACGATAAAATACATACTTCAGCGATCAGTGTCTTTTTTTGTTGACGCGATTGTGGACTAGCTATTTATGGCTCAGTTACATTTAATTTTAAGCAAATTATAATGTTGAATTAGTGTTAATTTGTCAACAACATCATTAAGTCCAAGAATATTTAACGGCCAAAACAATTACAATTTCGCAAGTGATGTGGAAATGTTTGACGTAGCAATCTCTGTCGTTAATTTGTATTTTAAACGGTTCAGTTTAAATATTTTTCAATTGAATTACGTTTTCATAATATTAACTTCTACACAAAATTTACTATAAAAATTTATCCAAATCTATCTATCCGTTTCTGAGAAATCGTGAGGTTGCCAGTACGACCACCCTAAAAAAAAATTGGAATTAAAGGAGATTTCAAAACAGATTCCTACTAATTGCGTCTTCAGATCCTTTCTGAAAAAAATTAATCCAACTTTATGATGATTGTAATAAACATTCCTTAACGTGGACTTCACCAAAAAATAATAAAACTTTACATTTTAATTTCATTTTCATTAGGATCACCTTAAATCCCAAAATACGATGAATTATTTTAAAAGTTATGGCCAACCTAAAAAAGGACACTAAAACAAAATATAGAAACTACTATAATAGGTAAATAAAACAACAACATGTGGACAAATACATTTTATTTTTCATCATCACAAAAAATCTAACATTTTTCGCTTGATTCTTAAGATTTCCATTTTTTTTTTATCATTTTTATTTACTTTTTTTTTTTATTTTACTTAAACATTACAAAGAAAAAGCATTTTGTTTTTCAAATAACGCAAAAATCATCTTGACACTATGATCAATTAACGTAAGGAGACAATTTTCTCAATATTTTTTAAAAATTTCTTTAATCTTAATTTAACGAACTTCAATGTTAATCTAAATTTTCCTCATTTTTATATCTTAACTTCATGTTTTAATCGTGACTGCATGTTTATTAGTGTACAAGCTAGGGATTTCTGTCTACCATTTTTTTTTTTTGTTCGACTGCTTACTACTCGCGTTTTAATGAATTTGTGTTCCTTGAATTTCTGCCCTTTTAATGTAAACAATTTTGTTTTTACAAGAAAAGCAAAAGAGGGTATGTGCCGGAATATTCGTATGCGAAGGAGAACGTTTTATGTGAAGGGCGATGTGGGGAAATATGCGCATCCGGTCCGCGTGAATGCCCAATCCGAAGTGGGTGGAGTAAATTTGTCACCGTTAGTCGTGTTTTGTCAGTCTTTTGTACTCATTTACTCGTTTGAGCTGGTATCTAATTGATTGGATTTTTTTTTTCTTCATATTTTTCCCCCTTTTATTGTATGACAAACAATGTAACTAATTGTAAAACAATTGTAAAGTCTATTTACATTATAGATGTGATCTTTTGTGATCGCTTATTAAACGTGTAACTCAAGAATGTATGTTTTTTGCATTATGATGGAATGATAAAACCTACAATTTGCATTGAATTGACTCAGTTTATAGACACGATGTGAATAATGATTCTAAATGATTATAATAGTTAGGTGTTGGAATACTTGAACACTGATAGTTTTACATAAAAGTCACACATACAATGAAAAAACGTGCAAGAATAAGAATAATATTGCAATCGCATGAATTTGCAGTGAATAATTTTATTTTTTTTCGGCGCTTTTGCCGCACATTGATGCGCATTTTTCCCCACACAACTTTCGCCAAGCGTCGTCCTTTGCCCATAGTTATAATAGTTGGTAAAAATCGTTTAAGTTCTTTCAACTTTATATTATGATCGGCTATCAAAAATATATTTTTTTTAAGGATTTGTTTATTCTCTTTTTAAATTTATTGAATGAAAATTTTTGTTTGGTTTTTTTGTTTACATTTCCATACTTTTTCGGTTAATTTCATTTTAATTTATTTCCGGATTTTACCCATCATCAATTTTAAATTTAAATTGTTAAACCTAACTACTTAATGACTAAATGTTGTTGTTGACTAACTATTTATGTCTCTGTTTCAGTTGTAATATTTTGTTTTGTTTTTTTTTTAGAAAAAATACCTACAATTTCCATATCGTTAGTTCAGTAAATAAACAAGGTAAAAATAAAGCAGCGAAAGCAATGTACCCAAATTACTAACTTCACAAATTCTTGACTCGCACACTATTATGTGCAATTCCTCGCCCTTTTATCATGTGCAAATTTTGCAAGAGTTGTAATTGGTTGCATTTATTCAACAATAAAAAAACCATCATACAAGCAACTTGGTTTCTTGCAAACAGAAAAAAATGTACACAATAACATTCTACATTATTCAATTCTATTCTAAAAAATTCTTTATTTAATTTTATGTGTACTAAACACTACTTTACTATACGATTTGAAGTTCATCTTAGTTTTTAATTGTTTAATTCATTTTATTTTACATACTTTTCTAAGCTTTTTTAAGAGTTGCCTCTTCTTAAATTAAAATTTATTTTATCTTTTCAGCACTCCTCCTTATGAATTAATATTTCATTCATTCAAATTTTTTTTTTGTTTTGAAAAGAGCTCAACAAAAATCATAATTACATGAATAATAAGTAATAACGATTGATAAAAGGAAAGGCTGTACAACAAACTTAACGCCCACCTAAATTTAATGAATTTCAAATAGAAAAAGTTGCTCAATAAATAATATTAAAACATACAAAAAATAAAAATAAAAATTAAAAAATGGGGTAGGCAGTTGAAATGCATAGGAATTTGGGTGGAAGCCCGCACTGCCAGCAAATCTTCAATATTCGATATATCGCGTGTCTCCACCTGCGCGCACTTCTTCTATCCCATAACGATTCGTCAACTACTACTACTTTGGTTTACTATTTAAAAATGTTTAATAAATAAATTAAAATAAAACCACCGTCAATTGAAGGTCCACTGGCACGTCTGCTCTTGAACTAAAACATAATTTGTATGCACTTTCAACGCTCAAAATGTAGTTAATTTAAAAATAAAAACGCATACAAAAAAAAAACCTAACAATTCTTAATTGAATCACAATGTCAATTCTAAAATTAATTAAATTACAAATTACACAAAACAAAAAGAAAAAAACATATCAACGTTTCACTTAAATTCTAAATTTCTTAATGTCTAAATTTCCCTTAACAATTATTTTATCAATCATTTTTGAATTGCCTTACTCACTAAGTTTTCTTAAATTTAGTGCTAACTTACATGCTACAATCCCTTATACGTTACACGAATTCAAAATCAACTGAATTGTTTTTTATGAAAACGAATCACTATTAGTGCAAAACTTAACGTCGAGACAAAAACTGTTTGAACTCTGAATTTTTAGAAAAAGACAATATGAATTCAAAATTTGAACTTAATGAAACTATGTCATACTAAACTCTAGAATCTAATCGTAAATTATGTATGTGTTTTTGTTTGTTTGTTTGCTTGCAGCATAGATTATGCTGCGCACCAATCATGTGCTTACACTCAATCGCCGAAATCCTGCTTCACAGCAAAAGATCAGCACAACAATAGATTACAACTATGTAGGCATGTAAAATGGATGCAATCGAGCCCATATAGCTTAAATCTTATGTCGTTCGTTTTCAATATTCATCAATTAACCGTTGTCAATACATTACATTCATCTAAGCTTAAATACTATCAAAATTTTAAAAGCTAAATCTTTCTCATCTGTCTCACACGTCGACGACTACTTTAATGTTTGCGCCTTTCAGTGGACGTTCTCCGTTTTTGATCGAACGTACATTAAATTCTATATTTAACTCAATCATCCCCTATCATTAAATTTTGAAGCTGATTATGTCAGTTCAATTCATCTGTGTATGTCCCTTTGCCATCGAAATTATCGTTACAATAATAATTCATAAATTATAGATGAGAATATAAACTCTTTAAATCTGTCTTAGTTTCTTTTTTGCATTGTAACAATTACTTCATAAAATTTGTCTTATTTATGTTTTGTTTTACTTTCAGTCGTTCGATTTTTTAATCAGGTTTTTTAATTCAATAATTTTTTACTTATTTTTTTTTTATTCATTTTCAGTGTAAATTCGCATAGTATATTATAAATTAAAATACCTATGATCGCCCATTTCCGTTGAGATTTACTTTGACACCTCGTTTCACGTTTAACAACATTTACTTTTTTTTATTATTATTATTTTGTATATAAATTTGTAATTTTATGATGCGATGATGGAGAGTTAATATCTTCTTAAAAGTTTACAATGATTTTAAAACATTAAAATGTGAATCATGCTCAACAATTCGTGTTTAAATAAAAAATATTTTATACAACATTAGTTAGGGTGTTTCATGTATTTATTATTTATTATTGGGTGTGATTTAACAAGTTTTGAGAAATAATTTGACGAATATAAAAAATGCATATTCTTCTTCTGTTACCAAAAAACTTGATCTAAACGTCTCGTGTTTGTCTTACTATTGATAGAAAAATGTTAACAAACTATTTAAATGTGTATTAAACATGTACAACTGTTAATAACTTGAACCACAAACGAACTAAACTAAAAGAATGCACTGAGTTCTACCCCTAAGTCGGCGTTTTCATCTAAAAGAATTTGCAATAATCTAAATTTTAAATGTCTCAAAAATATGTGGTCTTGTTTATTATTAACACGCGTCATTAGGAAAGTGTTAAATTGGAGAAAACCGCATTCGAAATTCTCACATATTTTGTAACAACAACTTGTGAACATTTCCTAAAATGTATCAGTACGTTCGCTTCAATGATTTTTAATCTGTTATCAATACAAAAAATCCCACTGGAACCATATTTTTCTTCATTTAAATTGATTGTTTGTAAATGAGTGTTTTGTGTTTTTTTTTTTTTTTTGTAAAAAAAGATTACACTTGTAGCATAAAGGCACAAGCACGCGTTTGCATTATTAAAACATGTTATTCATCCGTGTCTACAAATTTGTATTAGTTCGTTTAATTTATGTATTAAATGTTTTTTCTTTTCTATTTCTATGAAAAAGTCTCTCAATAGTCGTCGTATTTATGTATAGCACTTAAATTGGTTGTTGACATGCTACGAGTTGAAATGAAAAATATGGGATGAATATTGTGCCAATTAAAACGACAGTCATGCACGTAAACTCTGTTGAGGTATCTTTGATTCAATGTATTATTTGTCATATTATCTGTATAGTTACTGCCTTTTCAACGATCAAACGACTTACTTACAATACTTTTCGCACAGATTTTAGGGTTCAAATTTTTTTTTTTGTTTGCAAAATGCGCGTTTCGTTTCTTCCATAAATTTTTATCAGAAATTTGAACGCCAATTTGATTTATGTTCTTTTAATATATCCTACAATAACTACATACTGTTTTCTACAATGTGATGTTAAGATTGTTAGAACAACAACCAAACAGCTCTAACAATAACAATCAACAAACCGGTCGGCATTTTCCAAAGTTTCTTTGTTTTTACTATAAAACAAATTACAGTAATTTCAAAATATCAACACAAATTTTCCACAATCTTTTGTTTTTACCTACAAAATTCAAGGCAACCTAAAAAGTGTTAGTAACTTACACAACTTAAATCTGATAATCACAAAATACCTGGACTAGACCACTTCTCGATAATAATTCAATAAATCAATTCAATATTCGGTTGCACTTTATAGCTCACACTTTGGTGTTTCAATTTTGCATGTTTACTAATGGGTACAGAACAAATTGCATCAGGAGGGACCAACAATGTGAATTGCGAGACACAGTTTTGACTCGTACATAATTAACCGCATACCTGCTTTTCAGATGAACGTGTCAAGACGCAATGCATTGACAAAAAATTGAAATTTGGAACAACTGAATACCTGAAAAGTAGCATTAAAATCAAATTGTAAGCACATCACTTTTTGACATGCACTTGCACAATGTGAGGATTTGGATTAGTAATTAAACTGACATAAATTAATTAATAAAAAAAGACAGAAAAAAAACCTAAAAAAACCGAAAATAGTTACGCGATTAAATTTAAATGTCCACGAAATTCACATTGAGGCTGGAATGCATAAATGAAATATAAATTTGATTCCCTTTTTGTTAATTAGCATAACAAAGCAGTCCAAAAGGAACCAACTACATTACATCATTTAAGTTTTGCAATCCAGTTTAAGTCATAACATAAATTGATATTTTTTTGTGTATTTTTTTTATATGTTTTATTCTCACAATTCTTATTTTAGCTTAAATTTCAAAACAAATGTTTGTTTGAAATTTTTACAAAAATGATTTTTTTTCCTCCCCAAAACACTACACATACAATTACAATGCTCTGCTGTATGCTATTGTGGGGCATTTTAAAGTTTTACTTAATTAAAAAAAATTGATTTCCCTATTTATGGAAAATAGCTCCCAACATTCGTTTTATTGGAACCCAGATAATGCTTAAAAACTAAAAACTAAACACTTTTGTAATCCTTATTCAATGTTCACGTCATTTTACTTAACATACTAAAGTTTTTCTTTTACATTCATCTTGTGAGTGTGCAGCAACAGCAAAAAGCACATAGCGATACAATATTTAGAAATAAATTAAAACAAAAAATATCTTGATCAATTTTTTGTGGCGTCGCTCTTTAGTCTAATTTCAATCTGTAAATAATTGTATACAGTTTACTTTAATTTACCTATACATACTTCTTAAAACGTGAAGCGACAAAGAAGCGCCGAACTCGAACAAAAATTGATAAGAAGCTGACGCAGAACAAAGGGAACAAAGCGCACATTCGGGCTACAAAAATGATTCACACTAAGCTTATGGCTTAATATGTTAATTTTGTCTGCATGCGTTAAACTTGGAAAAACGGAGCAAAAAGGAAGCACACATCCTTTGTTTTTTTTTTTTTTCAAATTCTAAGACGAACCAATCACACATACACATGATCATCAATGGTCATGCGTAAGTAATTTTTATACTTATTTAATTCAATAAATATTAGAAACAATTTATCAATTGAGAGGAAAAACACATTGAAATAGAACTAACAAACATAATTCTTTCTTCATCTTTTACTTAAAATAACGGCGGCACCTGCACCAAGCGCCCTCGACTCTATTTCTCATCATTTATAAATTTGTTTTCCTAATTTCATTATCATTTTACATATCCATTATCATTTCAACCACAGCATCAGTTTGTTTGTCGATTTAACTTCTTTCTACCATCATAATCACCATTCGTAATAATATTATTACACTTACATTCAAATCAAGGATAAGAACCACAGGAAACGAAAGGATAACAATCAATTATTGATAAAAATGTTTTGGATAGTTTCGTGTGTTCAGTCAATGTATGTGTGTGGTGTCCATTTCCTTAATACCTCCTTTTCCTCTGGTTATTGTTGCTCAAATGGTTGGATGAATAATATGAGGTAATATTTTGGTCAAATCTGTTGACAAACAGAATTAGTATTAGCATTAGTTGTAATAAAACAATTGTGACGGCATTAAAACAAACCTAAACTTCTTTTATTTGGGTCCACCCTGATGAGGATACTGGGTGTAGGCTTCGTCCGGCGAAGCTGCTGTGCTTGCCTGCTCCGAATCAGCGATTGGCATTGTCGGTATCATGGTTTGTGGATAATATTGATAAGTTGGGCTAACGTACTGTTGTGCAAAAGGATTTTTTGTTTAAATTATCAAATGCTAACTTTACACGAAGAATGTGAAGGATAATAATTTTAAATTACATGAAGTTTCTTCAAATAATTTAGGTCGCATTTTAAAAACCACATTTCAATGCCACAACCTATTTTACTTAATTAAATTAGTAGCTAATTATTACTTACTACCTCGGAAACATAAAAAATTACAAAACAAAAATTACCGGTGGCAGACTGGGAAGTGTTGCTAATTGTGGCATCATAGCGCCATATGGAACCGCCGATGAATCCGCACTCATCACCATTGAAATGCCTCGTGGTTGAACTGATCCCACACCGTCCGGTTTGTATGGTGAGCCAACTCCCAAATGAGGCATTTGCATATACTGAAACAAAACACGAATTAGATTTTCATTTTTAATCATGTGGCAACAAAAAAATGCAAAAGCTTCTTACTTGATCATCAACTTGAGTAAGTGGCTGTGCCATCATGTATCCGGGAACCCATTGCGATCCATGCATTGCATAGCCGCTTACAGGTGGCGCCCCAAATCGAGTGTATTGAACGCCCAATTGTGGTGCAACAGTCACACCATTATGTGACAGTGATGGATCATATGTGACTGGAATTCCCTGTTCCAGAGAATAGCCAAAATTCAACATCTTCTTTGAAAAATAATGCAAAAACAATTATAACAAAACATACATTAACTTCAGTGACATCACGCCATGCTCGAGTGTTCTCAGGACTCTTGAATATGTTCTTCTTTTTTGAACCTCCATCGGCGAACTTCACCAGCAATGGATCTTTGGCACCTTGCAGCTGATGACCGTTAAAGTACTGAATTATTTGCTCGCATTTTTCACGTGACTCCATTCGTGCAAATCCAACACCTTAAAAAATTACAATTATTTAAATATTGAGCAAAATTGCAAGTGTCGAAAATAGTTTATACCCTTTGATTGCATCTGTTGATCGCGTAATATTCTTGTAGAAATAACTTGTCCATATTTGGCCAAAAGATTCTCCAAATCAGTTTCCTTAAACGTTGGCGGTAAATTTGCAATGTAGAGATTGGTTGGATCTTGCTCTTGTTGCTACACACGGATGACAAAACAATTCAATTAGAAATGGCAACGACAAGCGGATCGTATTAAAGAACAAAATGAATTAAGTAAGTAAAGGGAAGGGTAAGTTTAATAAGATGGTGTTAAAATTAAAAAGGCTAACATCACATTGGAGAGATGTCTTCTTTTTTCATTATTTTTACTTTGGATTTAACTTAACTTAAAAAGGGGGGAAAGTAAAGAGAGAAGACCAACTATTACAGAGGCACTTTATCTCTCGGCTTCAAAACATATTAAAAATTATACTTTCTACTAGACTCAATATCACTACTTGTATATAGAGAATCACTAAATTTCCTAACGGATTATATTTGGGGAAAGTAACATATTATTATAGTAAATAAGTAGTTGTATAATTTGGCCGGCTCATATAAGAATAAATTGTAATTGATTAGCTGATTTCTAAAAATTAATTATTGACTATAATCTCTTTTCTAATTATATTATAATATATTAAATTGATTATAAGTACATTATATTGTTATAATTATTCAAAAATGCTAAATAACTCTTGAAAACTTTGTAAGCTGTACAAAACCACTACCAGTTTAATTGTAAAATTGAGTACACAATTTTTAATTACATATCACTATCCTTTTTAAATTCAAATTGTATCGACAAACAAATATCTCAATATATACACTTATATGGTTTTATAATTCATTAACTGAAACTAGTAAAAAAAAAATGAATAAATTCAACTGACAATAATTTCAAATACGTGATCCAAAGAAAATATCAGTCTCTAAAACCTCTAATACATAATTCAATTTAAGGATCGTCTTTAAAAACGAAAAAAAGATTTGATGATAAAACTCACTATATAATCACTATTTTATTTATATTTATTAAAAACTCTAATTAAAAACCTCTAAATTGTTTTGCACTAAAAAAGACCACGGGGAAACAGGTTTAACGATACAAACGCATAAGAAAACAACAAACTGAATAAGTAACGAAATAATTGTCACAGCCGTTAAGTTAAATCAGTAGAATTATTAATTGTTTTGTGTTACATTTTACCTGGCTACTCCTTTTTTACTTATACTCTCTTCTTAATTCATATAGAAATACATACTCTGTTAATAAGGATTAATTGCAAATCTTAAGGTAGGTAAGAATTTTTTTTTTTAAATTAAACTTATCACATAAAAACTGAATGAGATATTTTTTAAATTTAAAACTTTAAATTCGAAATTGTATTTTTTTTGTAATAAAACTAAATTGAGATAAAATTTTAACCACATTAAATGTGTAGTCACATAAATTTGAATAGAACTTTAAAGGAAAATTATAAATAATCGCGTTAAAAATTGACAAAATCCAAAAAATGTTTGAGACGCCCACTTAAGTCGTTCTCAATATTATAATTTACTTAATCCACAATTTTATTTCTCGCACATCATAATTTTTCCGACAATCAAAAAATAATAAAGTGTTACAAAAAATAATAATATTTAATTACTTAAATACATAAAACAGTATGTTGGTTGACAGAAATGAATTGAATATTAAATAAAAATAAATAGAACAGATATAGAGAAAAAGTGATAGAGATTGAAAGGGGTGAATATTACTTGCATGCAAACAAACGTACAATGGCCGGCCTATGTAGCACCCAGATACCCACTTTGGCCATCTGAGCTTGAATGCCGTTCGCCTGGAGCCCCTTAACAGCTCCTTCGGCGCAAGCAGACGATTCAAAATCAACAAAACCGTAACCTGAAACAATGGAAATGGGAACATTGTTAGTACAAACTGCCATTGAATGCGTCAGTGCATCTCAATTCGGTTACCTTTACATTTATTTGTTGTTTTGTCTAGGATAGCTTTCGTTGAAATTATTGTTCCGTACCTATATGGTGTGGTTGCAAAATGGAAGAATTGGAAAGAATAAAAAGTTTTAATGGGATTAGTATTTGTTTATTATTTATTACGTGAATTAATTCGGTTATTTTATTTGGGAATGTATCTAACTATAATTCAAAAATGTTGTGAAATGAATTACAGTGCGTGCTATGATAGAGATAATAAATCAATGCATTTTAAAACTAAACGAAATATAATACATTGTTTGAAAATCATCAGTCAGCAATTTAGTTTCAAACTTTATAAAAAAGGCTTTTAGTCATTTTACAAAATATCCATTTAAAATGACTGTTCTCTAATCCTACGTAATTACGTCATATTTTGAAAAAAAACTGAATAAATGTTTAATTAATATTTAGTTCAGCAATTATTTAATTTTTAAAATTTTTAAAAACAATTGTTGTAAGACATTCTTTAACTTCTAAGGCACTCTATTTAAATATTAAGATTTTTTTTTTTATTGACTCAATTAAACAATTTATTTCATGATTTTTTCAATTATTAAATGCTATTTCAGCAAGAACAATTATTCAGTAAAAAAAAACTTTTACATTTAAATATGAACAAGCGAACAAAATGACAATGCCGAATAAATCAATAACTACAGTGAAACTAAAACCCACAAAAAAACAGCACAATGTCAAGCATCCCCCTTTACATTTACCGCAAACTGTATAATATTATAAATAATTACATTGATCAAATTCGAAGTGGTGTTACACGACAAAACGGATGCAACATAGAAATGAAAAGGATCATGTTTTAAGGAATGAATTGCACTCACTGTGAACACATTTGAATCAAGTCCTTGTCAGTAGTGTTTTGCTGCAGTCCACGAATGTACAAATTCGTTTTGGAGAGTGTGTCCGGCACTTGGGGTGTTCCACTGCCCGGTCCCATTGTTGTGTTGGTGTTGGTCGTGTTGTTGCTTAAACTAGTGCTAACTGTGCCACTTTGTGAGCCCGTATTGGACGAGCTGCTAGAGTTTGTATTGCTGGGCGACGCGGCTGTTGGAACGCGTTGACCGTACTGTTGTCGTTGCCACATAGAAAACAAACAAATGCAAGATTAAAAACAATTATTGTGATATTTGTAAATTAATTATAATAACAAGTATATTTTCAATAAATTCATTCATTTGAAACAAATGGAAGCACAAAAAAAAATGTTTTAATCCCGATGTGTGTTTGGGGCGGCAACTAATCAACGATGAAACATGTTCCACCACAATTAATATAAAATGCACACATGCGAGTGAATGTCGCCTGATAACAAACCGGGGCGATAGAGATAAAATGTAATACAGAAAACCTAAAAAAATTGCAGACAATTGTACCATATGTGTTTTATTTCGATGGTGTGGTGTACTCAGTACAGAACAATGCCGATAAAATTTAATTTTAATCATTTCATAAATAAAAAACACACACACAAATCACTAATTTAAATTTATCGGTAAATTTCCCCCAAAAAAAATCAATTACTTATTTAATAATTAACACAAAACCGAAAACACCCACAATATTGAATAGAACGAAAAACTTTTCTAGAAAAAATAAAAATCGAAACAGCGCAGTACTCTTGAGGTAATTGTCAAGTGACAAACTTCTGTCGCCCCCTAATTGATTTTCCACAAAAGCGTGTACTCAAGTTTCAATCCACCCACATCCCTTATACAACAACTCACGCTTTATTACCTATGTATTTCTAATTGAATCACTCTTCTATGTACTAACCAAAATATGCTTGTGATTTTATTTACAATAAATATTTGATTGGCTGATGGAAAAAACCCCTCGACTTCCAAGAATAATTGTTATTAGAACTAAATAAATACAGCACAGCACTGACAAATTTAAACTTTTCAATTGCAACTAACAATAGGAATATTAAGAACTAACGCGCCACACCAGCCACAACCACCGAACATGTAATACGAGTATCAACTGTATGGATGAATTCCAACTTCTAAGTGTAGAGGCAGTGGGGCCTAATCACTGGGGACGACGACTAGAAAGAGTGCGAACTCAGAACTGAATTTCATTATCTTACTGCGCGATTATGCACAATCAGCCGAAAACTTATGGTATTGTTTATAAAACACGAATAATATGTAATTGTTTGTTTAAAAATAAAAAAAAGTTTTATAGTTGAATGAATAATTTGCTTTAAAAAAGCAGCGTTCAAGGATTTTCGTGACTAAAAAAATTAATTCTAAATTGTAAACATCATCAAGGGACTCGTTTATTTTTGTGATTTACATTTTAATTTGCAATACGCGTGAAATTAAATTTATTGAAATAAAAACTTATACATAAATCATAAAAAAAAACTCCTGTTAGTCGAGCTTTGGAAGTCAATCAATTTTTTCCCACAAGACTTTACTTAATTTAATTAAGAAAGCATCACCCCTATTTCTTATAGCGATTGTGGATTAATTAAGGATATCGGAATTACAAATGTCAACTTTTGACTTGTCAATTGAAGTTAGAAGCCTATATACTAATTTGGACGTCATTCCAAAAAACAGAATAAAAAATTCCAGCGCATATGGCAGCCACGCACACAGTTTTGGCCTTTTGTGGAGGCGTCATAGGCATTAGACTGAAATATTAACGTGTATAATACAAAATTATGACTGAAACTGACCAGAATATGCTCAATGCTGTTGTATTGTACTACACATAATAATAATACTAATAATAATAACGCTTAGTTCATTTCATTTTAACAAAAAAAAAGTTCTCATTAACATCACACATCATAAAAAAAAGGCAACAAATTCCTGATAACAACCTCCGTCATCTGTGTGCAGATAATGCATATGATGATATGGGGATCGCAACCAAATTATTATATTGTGTGCGTTGTGTAAGCCGGGGAGCATGTGATACCAACCAGTATTCAGTACCAACCAACTACAAAATAGTATGGTTTATATTGTATTTTAATTGCTATTTGTTATTGCACATATACATAATATCTTGGCTTGTGCACACAACGGAGATTCCAACTGTTTCTTCCAACACTCATTACTCATTAATTAGTCATCTAATAGAACGGGTTTGTATTAAAGTCCGCATCGCTTTCAAAGTTTGTATTCACGAGTCATGGCTTCGTTGCACTAGTGTGCACATTATACGAAGAAATGAACAATCAAATTTTACATTAAGTAATTTATGACTTATTTGTGAGTGATAATTTAGTTTCATTATTGATTTTTAATTTATTTTGTATTTTATTTCTTAAAACACAATATTTTAGAATTTATTTAAAAAAATGAAAATTATGTAGGCAAATCTTCTAACATTAATTGTAGGTACGTGTGCTGTATTTTCAATACATATTGCACTAACAAATTGGTGAATACTCTATAAAGATAAGAAAACAATTAGCGATTATTCTTCTTGGAATCTCATTTTTATCAACAGCAAGAGCCCCCACCGGAAAGTGAATCGCCGGAACATCAACATAATTTTCATGATAAATATTAAATAGTCTCTTGTAGATATCGTGCACATGTTGTTTTAGGTTTAAAGCAAACATAATAATTTGTACAAACGAATAAGTAACTGAACTAACACAGGACTTTCAATTGAAATAAAACACGCCCCCAATATACCTCGTTATCGCTTTTCAATTTGTGTTAACAGCGAAATCTGGTCCAATAAATATTTAAAAATTATAAATTTAGTATAAAATCATAATAATTAAAAAACGCTGAAGGGAAAGCGACTTAGTACTTTGTACTCGATGTTATCCAAGTTGGGAACGCACCCAAGATTCAAACCTAAAAGCGTGGAACAAAAAATTATGATGACTGATTTAAGAAAACTAATTTTTTGACCTTAAAATACACTTTGCAATAATTTATTTGACGCAAAACTTTGATGACTTGGTTTTTGAGATATATAATATTAAAAAATTAAAATATATTTTAACGCAGAAAGTTTACTCTTTTTTTTGCCAAATCCACAATAATTATGCTCTACTTACATCATAAGTTTGTAAAAATGTGTGCATGCTATTTGGATTTTTTACATTTTTTTTAAATTTAAGCTACACAATAAAAAAGTCATTTCATCTAATTTTTTTTTTGTTTTCTGATAATATAAAAACTTGACAATACCTATAACAATCACTAAACTTATTATTTTTGATAACAATATTTTATGAAAACTTAAAAATTTGTCAAGCTGTTTTCGAGTTCTAAAATGTGACATCCAATTAAATGGAATTTTAAAATTGAATTGGATATTTTAACATCCTGGACTAAAAAATATCAGAAAGGATTTATGATTATTATTAAGAACAAATAATAGCTCCAAATTAAACATAGCTATAAACGTGTAATTGTTAGTAATAAAATGGGTTGTTTGACACGCCCAATTTCATGCAAAATGCACAATTTTACCCTGCAGAAATGAACAAACATTTTCACCGTATTGTGTGTGGGTAAAGTTGGTACCTTTTAACAGTAATGTGTTGTACAAAACACTTGCAACAGGTGTGTTCAATTGCGTAAAATAATCGTTGAAATTTATTTATGAATAAATGGTTTAGCACAATTTTCAATGAGCTTTACACGTTATCTGCAGTTATTCGTTATCACACATTGGTACAGTGTAAAATGTGGCAAACAATATGGAATGTATAAGCAGTGTGTGTCTTAATTAATGTACATTTATTTAAAAACAAAAAACAAATTTAGAATACCGAAATATGCTAAATAAAACATATATTTGCTTGTTCGACAAATAAATGTACGTGCAAGAATATGTTACACTTATGATCACGTATATTTCAATTTCTATGTAATAAAATTGATCCCCTTTCCGCACCTTATTCTATATACACGCATGAAAGAAGTTCGACGCTAAACTTTACTGCACACTAGTAGTTTGAACACACTGAAATGCACAACGCGTCCCTTTAATTAAATTCACTTCAAATTACTGTCAAGCGAAGAGAGACAATTAATAAATCAATTACAATAAAGTCACGTCCCACTGAATCACAGACAGACAGGGACACCACCCTACAGCTCCGCGTATCTCGCGAGTATGTAATTCACACAACAAAGTGTCACTTTAAATTCAGAAAATTGCCATCCAAAGTATTGTGCAAAGTGCAAACGTGTACAATCTGTGAATGAATAGGAACAACTTAAAATTAACAAGATCCGTGAACTCGTTCGCTATATAGTGTGCATATTATGTTATTATATGTAGACGAGTGTGCAGATATATTTCAATGAAAAAGATTCCATATGGTAACACGGTACAACTACAGCAAAAAAAAAGAGTAGAAAAAAAAGCATAAAAAAAGCTGTCGTCGCTGCAGGGAAAAATCAAACAATCACCGCTACACAGCAGCACTTAAGGGCGAAACATGCGCAATAAACATCAATCGTACTGATTGAATGCCAGTGGAACATTAATGTTACATTGCAGACGAAACATATGTTTTCGTGGACAAAAATTGAATAGCCATTTAATGATTGTCGTCGAATACTGACACGTTTTATAATAAAAATGCCGTTATGTTCATTGTTAGGATTAAAATATAACAAACAATAAATTTAAAAAAAAACACCAAAAATGACCAATATCTTTGTTATTCCTAAACGACAATACACATTAAAGCTGCGATGAGTCATGAGCACAAATTGGAAAAAGCACGTCGCTGACTTTACTACGTTATTTTCATTTAACCAAATTGGATCAGTACGAAATATGTAGTAAAAGAAAGCCGAACCTACCCTAGAGGAGATGTTTTAAAACAACAAGGGGGAAGATTATCCCGATCAATACACACAAAGTCAAGGAACCGCTGAAAGGACATTAGCAGTCTGAAATGTTGTAACATACGCAGTATAAGAACATAATTTAGACTTATGAAAACAAAAAAACAAGAAGCCAAACCGTTTTAATTATTAAATTAAAAAACTGTTAAAAACATATTGATTGGAGGAATGTGAAAAATTGGTGTAAAAACACTTTGGTTGAAGTTCAATTTAAAAACAAAAATTGATTTCCAACCATATTGGTCGCATTAAATTTGATTTTTTTTTCCCTGCAACCATATGAATAATAAATAACTAGCTAGTCTGCACATATTATGTAGCTATTTTCGGAAAATCAACGATAACCCTCACTTATGAGTAATAATTATAATGATAAGACCTGAAATACAGGCAACAATAATAAAATGCATATGTGAAAAATAAAAGCTTACCATATGGCAGTATGGAACTTTGCGGCAACACATCTCATAATGGTGAAAGCGGCATTGTTCCTTGCGAAAGTATTTGATCACGAATTTATTCGAAATTTTGATGAATTTTTATGAAACACTATGTGAAGGAAAAGTGACACAATGAGGCGGGCACCGCAGCACGATTTCGCATAAGATAGTGCGCCCGAACAGCAGCAGTGTCGTCGCAGGGCAGGCAAGGGACAATAATGTCTCTCTCGCAATATATATTATAAACGCTAGGTGTGTGTGTATTTTTATAAAATCTATTTACGCCGAAAAAAACAGCACACAAAAAACTATATTTATTGAAGGTAAGTACGTGGACGACGGACGTGGTATTTAATTAATGCTTTATTTATTTGATGTTGAACACAAGGAGCACACTAAATCAATATAAGAAAACCGTTTTGAAATTCAACCATACGGAACGGACTCGCGACACGTTTAATAAGACTTTATTATAGAGTAGCAAAGCACACTTCAGATTTTGCGGCTGACACACACAACTTCAAGACGCGCCACTGTAACAGGAGTCAAGACGTATTATAATAAAGAACGTTGTCTAGCGCGAATCTTTCCTTCTTTTTTTTTTTTTTTAACCAACTGGCGAGACACCATAAAAAAATTTTAATTGCAAAGATGTGTGTTTATCTTCCAGATTGATGACGACGCAACATGGAAAATTTTGTTTTATTGAAGAACAAAAAAATTTGCAGAATTTCTGTTAATAAGAAATTAATAACGGATACGTTTTGCCAAGTAAAAAACAATTAACAATACGACAAAATGCTGAAGCAACTGCAATTTTTTTTTTTAAAGTATGGAACGATTGTGTGCGAGACGGACAAAATATGTGTAGCGCACGTATTGGGAGCTTTTTCAAACAAGACAGACAATTGAATGAAATCGGTAGATATTTTAGCCCGACCAACATCCCATCCATGACGGGGCGTATTCGTTCGGCGCATGTGATCTAGCGCAACGCTACTACCACCACATACAACACACGACAGCATGTTCTTCAGTGGCCGTTCGCTCCATGAAGTAGTGCCGAGTGTCGTCAGTTTAACAAGAACTTTCCGATTCAACTTTACACAATTCGTCGTGCACACATACAAATAAATTAAAAAGCTTTGTATGAATGTGAACTTGTGTGGCATTTCCCTTCAGCCTTTCGCCCTTTTCTTCATCCGCCGCGGCGCGAGCGCCCGTCCGCACCACGCGAGCCGCCTACACACCAAATTTCCCCACACATAGTAGTACAACTAAAATGTGTATCACAATTGGTGCTCCATACTCTGTGATTGCTCCCTATCGCATATTCATTTAACATGGCGACATAAATATTACACATTAAATACATAAAGTGTATCCATTTTCACACATTGACGTAATCTCAACAAGGAAAAAGGACTAAAAATTATTGTAAGAGAGTATCACAAAAGATGATTTACTACAGTGGGGTAAAATGGAAGCCCCACAAAAAACAAGACCTCAATATTAATGGTTGGGAAGGCGTTACCAATTTTTTTAAAAGCATTTTCAATACATCCAACTAATTATATCCTTAATAATAACAATAAAAAGGGTCACTTCCTTAAAAATGGCGAGCAATTTCTTAGTGCCACCGGACTGCTCCTTGTATTGTATGATGAACCCAAAACAAACGATCAATTTCATTTCTTCTTATCGTATATTGAGGTGGGGTGCGGAAATTGCTTATCAGAATGAATGACGTCATTCACCCACGCACGCCTGCAACACCCGAGAGCACACCCTCGCACACGCTATGTGGAAACGCGCGCACACATTTCAACATACATCTTAAATCTAAAACCAATAGCCATAGCAGCTTCCCTCCTTAGTCTCCACGGATTCTTTGCACCCGACAGCTAGGTCTAACTTTGTTAGAATAATCACCTAGAGGCTATAATATGAAGAACGCTGTGTAACGTACATCTGCATTTATACATTTAGAAGCCCCAACATTGGGGCATGAATATGAGCCGAAAAAAAGAGGACATTTTCAAGTGATTTTAAAAAAAAATTCCCAAGATGTGAGAGTTTGAGCTGATCAATCAATTAATATTGGATGAATCTTAAGACAAATCGCTTTTAAGAGTTTAGATAAAGTCTTGCATTTTCTTATGCAATTTAAGATTTAAGAAAAATTATTTCAGCTCCTAATATTGCCCAGTCCAGATATTGATTTCAAAAGTTAAAATAAAAAACTTACGCTGGCCGTATGTGGCGTGTAGGCTGCATAGCCAGGTTGCGGCATCGGAGCTGAATATCTGTAGGCTTGCTGCGTGGGAGCATACCCTTGTGGGGTCCAGCTAGCGCCCCGATACGGAGCGCCAGCGATTCCGCTTGCTGGACTTGTCATCGTTGGACGTTGGCCGCCCTTAAGTGTATTGGGTGCTTGTGGTGGTCCACTGGAGAAAACACTGCGTGGAGCTGTTGTTGTGCTTCCCTACAAAAAAAAAAACATTTATATTTTAGTGTTGCAATATTTTAAAAATTTGTAAAATTGTTTTTCTCACACACAATTGACATCTCAAGAAAACAAAGAAGGTGGCTTCACAATTTATGGTAACATATGGTAGGGTTAACAAATATATAAATCAATGCAAACTCAAGAAAATGGGGACAAAATGTTTTTGGGTGGTCAAATCAATAAATGCATGACTTATAACTGAAATATTAATTAACATATTTAATTAATTTTAGGTCGTATCGCATCTATTTTAGCTTATTTTGGGCATTTTAACAGGGCAGGGAGAGTCACATAAAACTTTAAACATTCACGTTACCCAAGTTTTAAACAATTATCCGGGACTCAACCCCTAATACATATATTACTCCGGTATTTCCTCATCATTTTGTTTACGGTAAAAATTATGGTTCTGATAAATCTACTTAGAATATCGGATCAGTCAATCAATTTTAGTATGAACAACCTTGACCTTGAGTGACATTTAAACAGGGTACATGGTGATTTAATTTCTGGAAATTGATGTTATTAAGCTTTAATTAAATATGTTGGGTAGCTTACCCAACATTTTAAGAGCTTTTTTCATAAATTAACATATTGATCATAATATTGTACTGACATTCAATTGAAACAAATTTAATAAATTATGTAAGGTGCATAAACCTTTGATAATTAATTATCTTAAATAAGTTCACTTTTATTTATTGAAATATTAACCCTATTATAAGAAATTGTCCATGAAATTTCCGACTGCCATATGTTGCCACAGTTAAATATATTTATTATATCCAGTTTCAATCGTGACTCATATTATACCTAATATGGTCCGTCATTTTAGATATTTAATATGGTGGTAGTGTACACTACCAAACTTAACTTGAAAGGAACACTATAAAATACAATGCACGATTATATAATCTATAGGGCACCGTGGGATTTTGTGGTACTTAGATGGTGCTAAATACTGGCCACATAATTAAAATACATTAAGGTTATAATACGAACTGCAAGCTGCAAAATATGCGGGTACAGGGTAGTTTGTGTAAATAAAAAATAATAATATCGGCTACACATTTTTCACATTTCACCATATTATTAACAGCTCGACTATACAAAGCATATGGCTATGCAGGTATGGGTGCATTCCGTAATGCATGCACCACCCCATCCAGACACTAGATATAATTCGCGAGCGGTACATCATATGTGTACAGTTATATGTACACATTGTATGAATGTGTATAAATGAAAAGCGCAGTCAGACTATAATCTATATATCGCAGAGCAGTCAGCACGGAAAGAATTATCGATTTATAACTATGTATTATTGTCACACACATCTGCAGTCGCTCTTGTCTACATACACGGCAATATCCGATGACGTAAACACCGGGTTGCATTTGTATTGCAGATTTGACGCGATATAGTCGCAACTCGCACAGTGTGAAATGTGAATGGACGAAACGAGACTCGATTTTATACACCACATAGAAATGTGGATGTGTGAAAGCCATATTTATACATGGCACTGATGTATGCAGCTGGATATGAATTTTGTAGTGAAATTTGCGAGATTACACTGCACACACAACCACAATTACCCACATTGTGAACAACCGGCAAATCGATATACATGCAGGGATCCGTTTGTGTGCAGTTGCGACTTGCGAGAATTATTTCTATATATTTTTACACGCATACACTTGCAATGAAATGATATGCCGCACTGCTTACCAACACCCACTCATCGACAGAGGGTAGTAATCAATATGTCGAGTGGTTCCTGTCTTTTTTCCATATCCACCCCCGACCTGTTATATAGTTGCGGACACATTTTATGTGTAGGTAGTGCATTATTGTGGTTCATTTTTTTGCAGTGTTTCCATATTTGTCATATTTTACTTATAAATTACGAGGAATGAGATTTTTGCCAACAAAACCATTTAATTTTGGATACACCGTTATTGTTTAGCTAGTTTAATTGCTGATACAATTTGAACAGAATTAATGAATCGTGACGTAGCTCAGCTAATCTCTTCATTGTGCATTATTTCTATTATATTGTCTATAATTCCATTGATTGAAACAATGTTAATTGTGGATAGTTGTTCAAAACATAATACTGCTCTGAAATGTGTTATCACAAATCACTGTTAAATGATGACTTCAGAAGATAAAATGCGATCATTTTTAATAATCAAAATTCACGGTTGACTGCAAAAGATAGCAGCCAGCTATTTTCATTAATACAGAATTAAGTGAATAAAAATTAAATTGGGAGACGACGACTAAAAAAAGTGTTTACACGCTTGATAGTGTTTGTGAAAATCACACTTGCGTTGCGACATCAAATTCTAATTGGAAAATTGTTGTAACATTTTTAATCGCAATCTCATTTTTGCTGTGAACAGCAAATTGCAAAGTGAGTACCGTGGACCCAACATTTCTGACGCATTTTATAGGTACAACATAACTAGCTGGTAGCGTAAACGCCACAGCAAGAAGTTGATTTAGCACACACTAACGGCAGATTATTATTACTCACTCTGCGAATTAATAAAAAAAAAAAAACAGAGAAAAAAGGAAATGGACAAGAATTCAATAAAAAGAAAGAAAAATTTGCACAAAGATCGTCATTTGTGTGCGAATTCGCAGACGAGTGTCGTATAGCCGACTTGATTGACTGAATATTGTAGAACTATTGTAGTATATGTGATTTGTGCTGCCTGAATGTAGAAGCGACTAGCAAATAGTCGCGGTTCGTCGGTCTATTTGCGATTCTGCGATTGTTGGAAGATGCGCGCATTCGACCAAACGACGCACATACTACACAATACACATAGGTGGTGGGCACACTGGTTAAGTACGTCAGATATAAAACACATATTTCTTGTAATTTACATCAAATAAATTTGTAATTCTTTTCATATTTACCATCATGTTATAATTGGTTTTCTTGGCGTCTAATAGCACGACCATAACTTGATTTATAAGCCAGAAGAATTTGAATTTATCACCTTTTTATATTTGTGACGATCTGCTTCAGTGTAGTCGCGGGTTGGTTTGGTATACGTATTCGGAGATACTCCTTTTTTAATATGTGCAACTTTTTTTTTTCCAATTTCAATTGAAACGAGCAGAAAAAGTTGAATACGTGGAATGGAATTGGTTGCGTTTTCTTTTTTTCTGAGCTCGAAAATTAATGCATAAAACCAAATAGCAGTAACTATAATTTAAGTCCCGGTTTTGCAAACCCCTTCGGCCTTTCCGTCTTCTCAAATTTTATTCAATAACAATTACTCTTTTCACACAAACACACGCACACACAATTAACTCTTAATTTTATTTGATTAAATGGATTTGTCAAAACTTTTCAGCTCGACGTACTTTGTGGGACTCGCTAAAATTTTCTCGTTTCCGTTTTTCGTTGGGTTTTCTGTCGTATGATTCCCCTTTTTAAAGACTCTGGTTGGCACTGCACCGCTGGTGTTGAATGTAGGTATAATAATATAGGTACTCCGCGATGACTAAGTTTAGTTAATAATTTTGAATATTTCACGAACCACTACACGAACACAGTGAATTAGGCTGTTTATCGAAGACGTTTTACAATTTGATTTACTTAATGTCACTGCAATTGAGTTGAATTATTAAGCAAAATTTTTCACTTGTAAATGGAAGAGCCACTCCCTGGACACCATGTTTTCCATTTGCGAACAAAAATGACAGAGCAGAATCGAGCAGCAACTTTACGATTTGTTCACTGTAATCACACAGAAGACGATGTACTAAGCCGTACGTAATTCTACGCGATATGGACTATGGTGCAGAGAAACAGGGGAACGACACAACTACCATGACCGTATAAAACGCCACGAATCGACGTCGCGTCGAAACACTCGCATCGTGAAATGGGAGAGAATGTTGCGTACGTAATGCGCGACGTCGCGTATGTGTTTAAATGACTTTTTTACTACACGCATATAAAGCTTTCGTAACCGCTGTAGTTTATACTCTTATACAGTGTAACAGTACTTTAATACTGAAATGCCGGGCGCCGGCATTAATGATCACAGGGTTGGGACTTATAGTAGTTAAAACGAACAAAGAAATAACCAATTCATAGCCTAAATTACTGGAATCTCCAAAACCCCCAGCAAGTATTTAGTCAGGTGACATTCTCGATGGTATGTAAGTTTCCGCATGTCCAAACTTTTTTGCTTGCAAAATTTGTAGAAATAAATTAAAGCTACAAAATTAGCAAGAACATCAAAAATAGATTACAGTGTCATCGGGAATGTACTCTAAAAATGATCAAGTTCTAATTTGAATTTATTTTATGTTTTCGTGAAGCTTTAAAAGCTTGATAAGCAATAACAATTATTGCTTCTATACGCTTCTGGATATTTTAACAAGCGTGTAGAATTGTGTAAATTGTAAACTTGGGTCATAAAAATTTTAATTACACAGCTTTCTTCATTTAAACTTGTACAACCCTGCTTTACCGGCCCAATAATCACAATACATGCAAGTAGACACAACTCGAAAACTCCAATATCCGTACCGTTTTCGCTTCCATTTGGATGCTCCAGCACACTTTCACATCGATGCATACACACTTGAATTATATTATCCATCCACATTCTAGATTCTTAAAAAAATATAATCGCGCATGCGTAACAATTCTCACGAACTACACCTTCATGCATATTGCATACACATTATTGTATTGTACGTTCTCGCATTTCTAGTGATTGTGCTTACGTCATAATTCTATTCAATTGTACACGGAAAAATGTGTGCCTGTGTTTGCCGAGTATTATCTCGAATGCAGGTAAAAAAATTCAAATTTGTATGAATGAATGTGTTCCGACGTACACCGGCATGCACAGTCGGTGTAACAATGCGCAAGCCGCAATTGCACTAAAGCTGTGTGCTGCGTTTTAATGAGAATATAATGAACAACTTAAAAATACATAAAAAAATTAAATCACGTATATGTGCATGTATTTGCATTTGCGAATAAAATATGATTTATATATTTTAATAAGCATTTAAAACATGTAATTTCCTTCGTATTTTACCAAACATAATATTTTTTATTATTTTATGGCCGACTACATGTTTTTTTCTGAATGACTGTATATAATACAAATATGCCATAGCATGTTTCTATCAGATTATTATAGCTGCGTCTGGAAACTATTTGCATAGGACAAATAACAAAATGTTTCTACGCAAGGTGACGCAAAAGTAATCACCCTTATGAGAACATACTTGATTTAAATATATACCGTTTGAAATCAAATAACTTTATATATCCTAATAATTATTATCAGCGTTTCCTGGTTGAATAAGCTCCAGTTGTGTTGTTCCAAAAGTTGCTTTTTAAATTAATATACGACCCTAAGGCCATATATAGACTTTTGCATTCCGTTTTATATTCGATATTATCAAATTGACGATGCAGAAACCCGTTTGGACACCCTTGATCCCAAAAAAGTGGTATAGAAAAAATGTGCAAATGTCCGTAAGCCATATAAAAGCCATTTCAGAAACTACTGGACCAATTTGTGCAAAAAAAGTTTGTAAAATTTTCGAGATAAAATTAGAATGTAATTATGGTTTTCTCAAGGTCAGATGCTTCAAGGTCAAATTTTTAAAATCAAGGCCATATTTTTATAATGAAAATATAATATGTAATTAAGAAACTGTTTGTTTTAGGGTATTATGATGTTCTATATTATTGCTAATCTTAATAAAAGTACCAACTTTTTGGAATTCAGAAATTGCAAGATCATATTTTCCATAACTTAGAAAAACTTTATTAAATTGTTGTTAAGCAACATTCGTATTCACACCTCGCTTTCTCTGTGATGTAGTCAATTGTCGAAGTCGAGTCAATTGAAATAAACAGCAGATCCTTAAGATTGTCTCAAATTTAAATTGCATTTAATTACATTGAAAACTGGCAGGAGTGCTGAAATGGTAGATCTTAGGGCAACTATGTGCAATTTGTCTTAGGTGTCTAAAGTAAAACACCTGATAGGAGTTGTTAAATTTATTGCCAAATGTTCTGGCTTAAAGCATTGAGAAAATAATGAAAAAAACTGGCAATAATTGGGATTTGTCACATTAAAAATAATGTAAAATATGCCTCAATATTTTCTCTCGTGCATTTTAGTATCAAATCACAAACACTGATTTTCTTTATGGACTGAAAATGACTAATTAGTCAAAATATTTCAAGGTCAAAATATATAAATTTTAAGATTACATATTTCAAATTCTAGAAAGCAGATAACCCATTATATTGATGACGAAACAAATGTTCAAAATCAATGTATAATTAAACAAAGGAGCAACGTTAAAGGTCAATATAGGTTTTAAAAATGTATTTCCTAATTTTATTGATTTTAACGTATGGACTATAAGGATTTCGATTTGGCCAACCATAATATGTGCAATTTATTATTTCAAATTATTGTAATATGTACATAATAATTTATGGGGAAAAAAGAAAATCTGTAAACGCAGATAAGGGCTCACCAATTAAAAGTATCAGATTTGTATGTTGTGAACCCGCATCTAATAATTATAGATTCCATCACATCGACACAAATACATTAAATTTTTAGTTGAATAAAGGTTATGTGGGCACAATTGGTCCAACCAAGAATGGACCCTTTAAAATGTTGAAATAATACACAGGAAGGAAATACTACAATATAGTTAATCTTGCATATTTTATGTTGAATAGTCTTTTAGAATGATTGTCGTTACTCTTTTGTGACAACGTCATCTGTATACTGAATAATGAATAGTAAATACATTTCCAGGCTTCAGAGATCAGACACCATTTTTGAAGATTTAGTAATGTGTATTTACTTAGATACTCACATTTGTAAATGTTTGAGGACGAGGAATCGGAGGTGGCTGCCTTACAGCACAAGAAGGTGGTGCTGGACTATACCGTGGCTGCTGCATTTTTCTTCTTGTAATATATTTTCTATATAATATATATACGATATACAGTTATGTGTGGATGCAGTCTGCTTTTAAACGTCTGCAGCTCAATTAAAATCGAGCGCGTCTCAAGGAACTGCAATTAAAAAACGAATTATGTTTATTAAGTTGACATTGTGTATTAAAATTAAATATGTTAACAGTTTATACTATCACACAATGTGCACGCAATATCAACAAAAATTACGTGACAAAACAGCATTGACTTTTCAAAAAGATAGGCTGCATTCGAAAACGCTACGGTTAAAACAAATTTTTTGTTTGACCTTGAATGTTCGGCAAAGTTTTGTTTCGCTTATATCCACAATAATTTTACTTCGTTTCAAAGATATTGAACATGACCTTGAAATCAGAAAATGTTGACATTGAAATTTTTCCAAAATTCATCCGTTCAACTTTAAGGTCACGATCACTCAAATTGTATTTTAAAAACTCAGGATGTAAAAAAATTAGCACAAAATTTCATGGTCAAAAAACAACGCATTTTTCAATTTTGAAAAAAAAACCTTCCTATTATATCATGTCCAAAATCTAAAGGATATTAAATTAATTATTATCTTTAAGATGAACATTGAGAATAGGTACTTAACAATAATCAGATTTCTATAAAATTATTAATTGTTGACCTTGAAACAGTGCTTTGGAGATAAGATATTTTCTAGAAAATGTTGGAACGTGAAAATTACCCCCAATTAATTTGCACTTTAAAGTTAAAAATAACGTATGAAAGCTTTTACAAATTGCAATTATTTGCAGTTACAAAATTAATTAACAATTGAATAGGCAAATTTAATGTAAAAAGTGCCACACAATCTCAGTTTAAAGTAACGTCTACCGACTTAATAATTATGAACAAACAAATTTGAACGCAAAAAAATATTTAAATATGTTTGAATCTATGCAATACCCGCATATAAAAATAAACATTTATATAATATATTGTTACACTTTAATGAAATGTAGGAAATAATTTAGGCACAAACCGTACCCAATAAAAAAACGCACACACACACGTCACAAAACCAAACAAATGTGGTAAATCGAATACATGTGTGCATACCTTAATTCTGATAGAAAATTTGTGCGCACACATTAACAAAGCACTCATGTATATGCAGCAAAATTTGACAGGTGCTCTTATCGCACACCAACACTAATTACAATGTTTAAGAAGCGCCTGAGAATAACGGAGATCTGCGATGTTGTGACAATTGCGAGTTGCTACAATTGCTACAGCTGTATCTATCTGATGTGCATATTTAAATTGAATGTGTATTGCAGTGCATGTAAGGATGTGTATGTCGAGACTCGATAATTACGACTCGAGATTCGAGACTGCCAAGTGCCTGTGCCGACCGAATATTTGCTGCTAGCCGATATAAAAATATGATAAAACACACACTGCCACACGCATCCACACACAATTACGTTTGTCATGCAATTTTATATTCGCATGCATATAATAATATATGTTTATTTTTGCAGCCAGCCATTGACTTTTCCACCATCTTTTTTTAAAAACGTTCCGACCATAATTTTAGCATGCAATTTTTGCTCACAAATAATGTGTTGGAGCACTTTGTTAAAACTTTTCAGACACACCAATTAATACAATAACATTAACAATAAATTGCAATAAACTCACCGAAAATTGGAATCAGCCACTTTAAGGGTAGTAGAAAGTAAACAATTGCTACGGCTGCTGCTGCACAGTGCACAAAAAATTCTTTATTTGAAATGAAATGCGCGAAATGTTTGATTATTCTCTCTCTTGCGTTTATTATATAGCGCTGCGGCCTGCGAGAGATCGCGCCTGCAAATTTTATATATATTTTTATTCTCTTGTTTTTTTTTGTTTTTTTTATTCCTTCGTGCCGTTACACATGTATTTTTATTTTATTTATTTTTTTGATTCAACGTACAGATGTAATCGCCGTCGCACTTTGGTTTATGAATGTATATGAAGTTTCTGTCGCGATAATCGTTATCCTTGCAATGTGTGTGTTAGAACCTCACGTAAATATTTGTATGTACATGGGCGTTGAACGCATAGGTGTGCGAATGTCAAATTCCTTTATCGTCGCGTTTTAATTAAAAAATAATTGATTTTCTTTTAAATGGTTTTATTTATTTGCAAAAAACACCAAACAGTGTCAGCGAAATTTTCAGGTTGAAGACAATCAACAAGACAATTGTGTATGCTTCTAATTGCCAATATAAATGTAAATTACACCAAAAAGGCACGTATTTTCCAGTCTTTGTTCCACACAAAATTTGCACGGCAACTTTTTTTTTTCATATATTACACTTTGTAGATATGATATGGGAGCACGACTTAATACAGGAAAATGTACGATGTACCTATATACGTATATTTTTTCAATAATTTTAGAATTATTTTCGGATTGTGGTATCCGTTCTTTTTTTTTCGTTTTTGTATAAATATAGAAAAGACAACAATTTTATAGTTACACAATGATCTACATGAATTAAATTCCCACTTTAAATTTCAATCCAAATGAGCACCGCAAGGATTAATATTTAAAACGGCACTCGCGACGCGTCTGTGATTGCTTTGAATTGTTCTTGCAAGTTGCAAATACATAGAAAATGTATGAATCTAGTAACTTTACGCAAATACACTCACACAAATGCATTTTGCTTATCAGTTGATACACACATTCATATGCAGGCTCTCTGTTTCGTTAATATAGAAAATATAAATAAAACCTAATACTGATTTAAATTTATGATCGTTTTACAAACAAATTATATGTAATGCGCTCGGAAATACACATTGATATGGATTATGGGCATAAAATGATAAAACCGAACTTCGACCAAACTTTACATGCAATTATACATATCGTTGGTTTACAAGCAAAATTCACTAAGTACATTTTCCAAGTTTTTGGTTTTTTGTACTAAATCAAGTCATTATAATGCTAATTTTATACTGACAAAATCTTATAAGTCTTAAACTGATATTATTGAGGGTTTTTAGGGGTACATTTATTGCACTAAGTCAATTGTGCTATTATTTCAGATACATAAACTTCTTAAATATCGATTTACTAAAAACTATGTTTTTTGACTTAGTGATTTCTGCTTTTAAACCGACGATATTATTATGGCCTTCAAGATTAAGTTCTGAATTCTAATAAGAAGCAACAACGATTTTTGAATGGATATGCATTCTCAATTGTGGGCTTTCAGGCGCACGGAAATGTAAATTAATGTTATCATAAAATACCTATGGTTTAAATAACCTATTATTTTAAATTTGCTAAAATTGAAAATAAATTATTTCTTTTTAGTACTATAATATTTCAGAATAATATGAACACATATTTTCGTTATGATACACGATACATATTGCATTTCCATACATGTGTAAACTTGAATGCTTTCTCAGTTTTCCTAATGGAATTGAAATTTGAATCTTTGCGTATGTCTTTTTAGTATTTGTTGCGATGCTCATTGCTCATGCGTCAAATAGAAGTGTTTCTACATGTATCTCTAAATTAATTTTAAAATTAAATGCGGCTCTTCATCGAATATATTCATATAAAAGAGACAAATTGTCACAAAAAAAAAAACAGTTTTTCAATATAAAAGAACTTTAAAATCTCAAAAAACAGATACATATTCGTCGTGGACAGCTAATTTACGGAACACGTATATATATTTTTTTATACATTTATATAAAATCATTACCGCCCGGCGTATCCTAAAATATAATTTTAGTACTAATAAATGTTGGTAAGATTGTGTGTTCCATCTGTTCCCGTTACTGATTACACATTAGTCATTTGAATTTACGTCAAATTTAATCGAATATTTTTTAACATCATTAAATATTTATATTTAACAATTTGTGCATTGTTTTAAATGTTGTTAACAACAATTTGAAAGTATACAAGTGTCTTTTGTAGTATTTATTTTTAAGGTATTGTAATTCAAACTAGTCGTGACAAATTAAATTATAAATATGGATTGATTGTTTTTGAAAAACAGAAATGGAGAACGGAGCACATTGCACGATGAGCAATATCTTCATGAAGGAGGTTCCCAATAACAACTACCTCAAAACCCTTGATTATTTTTTACAAGAAGCACAATTCGCTATCGTTAAAGCGACATTGGACGAAATACAAACTTCGCAAACAAATGAGACTTGGATTGCCTCACCGCGCGATCACCAACTGATTGAAGCAATTTTTCATGGCGCCGATGTTTTCATTATTATTTTTTTTGAAGAGAAACTTCAAACATTTCTAGGATTCGCACATGTTAATGAAAGTGAAATATGTAACAATGTTATTAAATTAACGTGGATGTGTAGGAAAGAGTTGTCCTTTTTTTGCGCACAAAAAGTGTTTAGTTCAAGTTGTAAGACTAATTTTGTTTGTCCATACGAAACGATCCTATTTGACAACAATTTTTATATGGAGAAGAAAGCTGCAAGTTTCCTGTGTAGTTTATTTCCTCAGGATGATAATTTCGATGTAGAAAGTTACATAAAAAAAGTACAATTTAAAAAAATATTGCAAAATATGAGTGGGGCATTAAAAAAATTGTCTGAACAACAAAAGGAAGTAGGTTGCACATTTTTAAAATTTACTTCTTTTTTACTATTTTAATCATAAACTATTATTATAATTTATATCTGATTTTAGCTTTCTGATCGCGTGGATAATTGGACGGAAAGTGATATCACCGACGAAGCCTTACAAAGAAGTTTAAAGAAACATGTAACTTTAAATAAAATTTTTAAGTCAATTTTGACTTGTAAATCTGAAGATGTCAGTGTAATTATTTATGACTCCAAAAAAGATAACTACACCCACATTACTGATACACAACAATGTTTGTACAATGTTTTATTATTATATTTAATTGAAAATAATCGAATTCTCAACAAATTACAGACTCAAAAGGAGACATTATCGAAGTACTTCTAGGATCCGTCTTAAAAAAGAGGCTAGGCCTATTTCATTTCATTCCACTCACTTAGTAATTTGTTGATTGCTTTTAAGTATATTTTAATAATTTAATTATTTCACCATTTTTAGCAAATCATTTATTTTTGACAAAATAAAAGACATCTCCAGAGATCATAAGTTAAGGGAAGTGGTGGCGGCAGGAGAAACGGTAGCCCTCGAATTTGATACCAATGTTTATCGGGCCAAATTAATGGGAATTTGTGATAATTCTCAGACACTTTTCTTCAGTTTAATAGACATTGGCGAAGAGGTTGTGGTCAAAATGTCCCAAACGAAAATATACTCTTTGCTACCCGATTTGCAATCTCTTAAAGGATTAGCTGTTTGCTGTCAAATTGATAATCCTAGCGACCAAGATATGGAGTATATAATTCGGAATAAATTAACTGAGCAAAAGTTGCAATATCTTGAAACCGTTATGTAAGTAATTAGTAAACTCCAAGTTTCTATCTTTTTAAAGTTTAATAAAAATGAGACTGATGATCAAGATATGTTCATTACTACATTATTTTAGGGGTGTAGTAAAAGTAAACCTTGTTACCCAAAAAAATGACTTAGATCAACAAATTGAAGTCAACAAGATTGTTGTCATGGATTCACAACACAAAGATCTAGAAGATTTCGGTAATGCTAAATCTTCGTTGGGATCTGTTCAAGAAGTCAAATCTGATAAAGGATCAACATCAAACTTGTCAGATGTATCATCTGAAGTCAGTGCCTATCATCTGCAGGAATTTATTAAGCCAGAAAATAGGCTTCGCTTACCTGAGGTTACGGAAACAATTTCAGTTGAAGCCACTCATGTTATAAGCGGCAATCAGTTTTATGGTCATATTCTGGATTATGACTCCAAATACTTTTTTGAAATGATTGATAGAATGAATGTTCCTACGGAACGCAACACTGTTCCGAATGAGGTTCTTGGTATGTATATTTGTTTAATTTTTGATAAAGTTTTCAAACAAGCCTTTTTTAGTTCCCGGGTTGATTGTAATTGCGCCATTTCTTAATGGCTGGTACCGATCTTTGGTGAAACGTATAACTGAGGATGATCGTGTTGAGGTAAAACACCTTTAATTATATTTAATGCATTTAATTTAATTAATCTTTAAATCCTTGTTATGTTACAGGTGTTTTTTGTGGATTTTGGAAACAGCAGTATTGTTGAACGTTGTTATATCAAGAAATACGACACTTCATTTAACAATGTTCCATTTTATGCAGTACTATTTAAAATTGGAAACGCCAAGCTTATCAAGGATAGTGCTCAGAAAGCTTTGAGGGAAATGTCACGTATTCTGTTGAATAACACAATTTCTTGCTTAATTCAGTCAGTTAATGCAATATTTTTAGTTGTACTCTTTTTAACTTAAAGAATTTTATTTTTTCTTTGATTTTTGTAGCAAAGTTAACAATTCTAAATTACTAGTGACTGCTTCTGATCCAAATGGTAATGATTTGGGAATATCATTTGCTAATGCAGACCTTATGGATTTAGTTGATGTCAATTAAACTCCATAACAAACTATAATGAATTTCGACAATTTTTATAATCTTAGGTTAAGCCTATTTTTTTTTTTTTTTTGTTTCAAACTACCTTCTTCAAGGTACACTTACAAACTATTAAACTTTTATTATCTTTACATAGATAATGCAATCTTTTATAATTATATTATGTAAAAATTATTATTTTGAAAGCATCACTCATTTTTTTCAGGTATGAATTACGTGACGTTTGAGTTTTGCACCATTATTGCATGATAAAGAGTGTATAAAAACGTGTGCAACATTTGCTACACCCGGTATTTAACCGACATTTAAAGAATAGGTATAAATCGCTTTAAATCAATTTTTTTCTTCTCTCTTATTCGCGTCGGACCATTTATAGTGTGCGCAACGAATATTCGAAATTTAAACTTTTCGAAAATTCGCCGTGGTTACCGACTTTTGTATTCGACAATCAGGGCGCCCCCTTTCAAATAAAACTTAAACTAAAAAAATTGAGAGCTAACTTTTTCATTTTGTTTTTTCAATTCAATAAAAAAAGAAGAAAATTCAAAGCGCGTCGTTCGCACTTTGCAGTTTAAGCATCAATTTTTAAACAATTTTATTGCATTAAAAGTGATTGTTATTATCGGTATAACCTTTAAAGCCATCTCATCTTAAGTGCAATTGTGTTTTAATTCAAGAAAACAATTCCATAAAAGAATATTATCATGGACATTCGACCTAACCACACAATCTACATCAACAACCTTAATGAGAAAATCAAAAAGGATGAGTTGAAAAAGTCGCTGTACGCAATTTTCTCCCAATTCGGTCAAATTATGGACATTGTTGCGCTTAAGACGTTAAAAATGAGGGGACAGGCTTTTGTCATTTTTAAGGAGATTTCAAGTTCAACAAATGCCCTACGCACAATGCAAGGATTTCCGTTTTATGATAAGCCGATGCGCATTGCTTATTGCAAAGGGGACAGTGATGTTATTGCTAAGTTGAAAGGAACTTACAAGGAGCGTCCAAAGAAGACTAAACCACCAAAGCCGGTTGCATCGGAAGAAAAGAAGTACGTTTTTCTTAATTTATTTCATGCGTCGTTTTTCTTCTAAAATATTATATGTTATTTATTAACTGACTTGTAATTAATTATATTATTAGGGAAAAGAAGAAGAAGAACAATGCCAATGCTGAATTGGGTGCAACAAATAACTCAACAGCTGAACAGCCACCTAATCAAATTCTCTTCCTCACCAATCTACCCGAGGAGACCAACGAGATGATGTTGTCTATGTTGTTCAATCAATTCCCCGGCTTCAAGGAGGTGCGTCTTGTACCGAATCGTCATGATATTGCATTCGTTGAGTTTGCAACGGAACTGCAGAGCAGTGCCGCTAAAGAAGCATTGCAGGGCTTCAAGATTACGCCGACACATGCTATGAAGATATCATTTGCTAAGAAGTAGTTAATGTAAGATTAAGAAAATTTATACAAATAAACCATGCAATAGCATTGCACTTTCGCTAAAACATGGTGTATTTTGTTTAAACAATTATTTAGCCCTTAAGAGCCAATATAAGTTCAGAGTTATGCCAATTAATTGCTAAATTAATCCGTAATTGCCTTTAAATTGTGATATTATGAAGGTTTTAGGCCCCTTTTCGGAAGATAGCATATTTTATCTTTAAGGTCACACTGAAAACTCATTAAGTCATAAAATGTAGGTCCTTAATTTATAAATGAAAATAAATACGTATTACAGAGTAGACTATTTGAGGTTATGAATTTGTTGTACATACAATTATGTATCAGTTTTGAGGTTATGTTTATATTAGGAAAGTCAAAAGTTAACTGAACTGTGCAACATAAAATAAAATGAATTAGGCACTCAAAAGTTGTTTATGTCTAAAAGCTGAAGTCCTTAAATGTTAACATTAGTAAATTACAGTTCTTCAGATGAAAGCTCTGACTTAGAACATTCTCTTCCTTGTAAAAAAAAATGTATTGCAAAAGAATGCATTGTAAAAAAGGACAGTGCTGTGACTGAAAAACAGGACCCACCAAACGAAAGTGACCCACATGATGGCAGAATAAGAAGCTTTGCCCATGAGCGTGGAAATTGGGCGTCCTATGTTCACATTCCATGTATGTTACACCGATTTTATATTTAATTCTAATTTTATAAGATTTTAATTTGATTTCAGGCACCTTAAATGACACCATAAAGGAATTACAGGAAAAATTGATCAATGCCAGTACTAACTTTAAAATACATCCAATTAATAATGTGCACATAAGTCTGACACGAACAGTGGTACTGCATCACCATTGGATTGAATCCTTTGTGGAATCTGTGGAGCGTCGACTTAAAGGCATTGCTTTAAATATGCTGTATTTCAGTCACTTAAAAATTTATCGCAATGAGGAAGGTACTAGAGCGTTTATTGGAATGGTGCTGGATCACAGTTCCAGTAAGTCGGCGGAGCGTCTTGTTGATATTTGTGATGATTGTCTTAAGGAGTATAAATTACCGAAATTTTATGAAGTGAATTGATAATACTTTCTTTTGGGGTCTCTAATTTAAATCAATAATAATATAATTTTCATTTAACAAAGGAACGATCGCTTCATGCTAGCATTTGTTGGTGGGCGGAAAATGGCACCCCAGAGAACACAGACTGTCTGGAATTGGAAGCATTCTTTGAAGAGGCATTCCATGATTGTTATCAGGATTTCCGATTTGAATGTAATGAAATATTATGTGAGGCTGGAAATCGAACATATAAAATGAAATTAAAATAAGTTGGTGGGCCGCAAATTGCGGCAATATCATAACCTAGAAAATTTTATAAACAAAATTTTTATGCGGTAATGCAGATATTGGTATATACAAACATATAATATATAAATAAATAGATTTATGTATAATTCAAATTTAAGACGGAATTTTTTTTTGGAGAAAGGACATTTATTGATAATACTTTTTGTAGGTTATGTTGAAGTAAAAGTCGTCAGATAGGAATAACTCCTAAATTCTTTAATAATAAATAATAACAAGTTTACCAGTTTTAAACCATTTAATTATGATAAGTCGCAAAATAATACTGTCGCCTCATTTAAGGACGTCAATTTCATGTGCATACCGTTATTGTCATGTCAAACCAACCCCAACAAAAGACGGCATAAAAACACACACAGAAAAGAATTCATCCCCAATAGACCACCCACTGGGTGGTACGTCAGATGGTCACACAATCTCCACAAAGTACTACAAAAAGCTGCCACAACGTTCCCCCTTAGCAAAGAATTTCTTTCTCGGTCGTGTTGACACCGAATTCCTCGCCTATCCCGAAGTAATCACCAAGGATGAACTCTTGCAAATGTATGAAAATGTCAAACCCATAAAGCAGTACATGCAACACACACTAGACACCAGCGCCTGGCAACAAACGGGTGAAATCCCTCGCACAGTGCTCGACGATTTGCGTCAACTTCAACTGTACGGTCTGGATGTACCGCAACACTTTGGCGGCAAAGGATACACCGCCACAGAGACCGCCTATCACAGTGCAGTGGAGGCGAATGACCTCAATGTGAGTGCACTGCTCAATTCTCATCGGATTGTGACCAAAATCATTGAGGAGATTGGCACTGATGCCCAGCAACAAAAGTACTTGCCCAAATTGGCGAGCGGTGAACTCGTTGGGTCGGTGGCGTTGTTTGAGAATAACACTCCAGAGACGGGTGAGTTGACCACGGTGGCAAAGTTCACTGATGATGATGAGACGCAGTTGGTGATTAACGGACGCAAGACATTTGTGTCGAATGGTGGCCGTGCCAATTTGTTGGTGGTCCTCACGAGGAGTGTGTGTAAAAATAATTTGGGTGATTTGGGGGAGGGTACCACAGCAATTTTAGTTGAGACAGATTCGTTGAATGGTCTGACGAGTCATACACCAGAAGACAGCATATCATGCACACCGTTGGGGCAGTCCACTGTTAAATTTAGTGATGTTGTTGTGCAATTAGGTTAGTATCTGTGTAGTTTGTATTTTAATTTGTCTCCCAATTAGGACCATAATTGATAATTATATGCTGGTTTTAGATAATGTTCTTGGAAAAATGAACGGTGGGGAAGAGGTCTTACAAAAATTAATCAGAACTGAACGAATGCAAGCGGGACAGGTGGCTCTCACTACAATGAACAAAATTATTAAGGATATGACAAAATACTGTATAGATACGTCGCTTTTGGGGAAACAACTTATGTAAGAATATTTTCATAATTTGAAGACATTAGATTGAGACACTTTCCCAATCCCAAAGAAAATTACGATAACTTGAGAAAAAAAAATTTTAGCTACAAAATTAAAGTTGGGTTCCTAAATCGATTAAAAAACACTTAAATTTACAGGATAACCTAAAGATCCTTCAATAATAAAACTGAAATTACAATTTTTCTAAAAACCTTCATCAGGGAATTCGAGGGTCTTCGTGATCGCTTCGCTAAAGCCGCCTGCACTGCATATGCCATCGAAAGTATGACCTACATGACCTTAGGATTGATAGACGGCTACGAAAGTCAAGACGTTGACCTGGAAGCCGCCATTATAAAATTGTACGCTGTAGAAAATGTCTGGAAAGTGGCGTGTACCGCAATGGATTTTATGGGTCCCAAAACCTTACTGGCTGGTACCATGACTGAGAAACATTTTCGTGATGCTGCCTTTTTGTACACACAAAGTGAGCCTTTAGACTCACTGCGATTGTACATTGGCTTGGCGGGATTGCAACATGCTGGCGTAATTATAATTTGTTTAAATTTTGAGGTCCCAAAATAACATATTTTTCAAATTACAGATGTCGCTTCACGAAACGGTAACAAAGGTGCGTAATCCTTTGTTCAATCCCAAATTCATTGTGAGTCGTTTGATGGAGGGGAAAAATGTGGAGTCACCCAAGTTGACCTTGAATTTGGCACATGACTTACATCCCTCGCTTGATGTGGCCGCCCAATGGCTGGAGTACTCTATCATTCGTCTGCAATTGGGTGTGGAGAGTGCACTCTCGAGATATGGTCCCGAAATTATGTTGAAAAATGTTGAGGTCCTACGATTGACGGAATGTGCAACGCTCATTTTTGCCATGTTTGCTTCAGTGGCGAGGGCATCAAAAGCTTATTGTGTTGGTTTGGCGAATGCGGATTACGAAATGTTGACCGCTAGTTGTTTGTGTTTGGATGGGATGGAGCGGGTGAAGCAGTTGATTATGGAGGTTGATAAGGGTCCGTATGTGACCAACGACATGAACCATCAGAAGCTTGCAAAACAGTTGTTTAAACAAAAAGGACTTTTCTACACACATCCGTTGACTAACAATTTTTAAATTTAATTTATATTTTGTAATTCCTAATTATTAGAGTTAATAAAAAGTGATTAGTTGTTATTGTATTTAATGTTTTTTTTTTTAATTTAGGACCCTATATTTATGTTGGTAAAAAAAATATTTATATATGTTTTTAAACCTGCTGTTTTTTTTTTGTTTTAATAAAATTAAATTATAAATAAAAATTAATTCAGTTATTACTCATTACCCCTAAAAAGGACTTATTTTTAAATTTCTGTTTAGTGCAAAAATTCCTGGGATTTTCAACAATTCAACATTGGCTTTATTGATTTTATAATAATGCCAGCGGTCAAAAAATTTACTTTTCGGGGTCCCTATAAAATATATTGCTGCCTTTTTAAGTATCAAAGCGACCGTTTCTTTATAATGATAATTGCTGTGACCTTTAAAATGGTTGAATTGTAAAACCATTTTTTAAATTACAGACAGAAAAGCAACAATTAAAAAATAGGTATTGAGAAATTTCTTTTTATTAATTTACACGTAGTCTTTATTTGATTAAATTCTTGATGTTTATGTTTTTCATATTTTTTTGTTTAAAAAATATTTACGTTGAGATTAACTGACATTAACACTTTTACAACATAAAATACAACATTCATTATGATTTATGGTTCTTTAGTGATGGTAAACTATTTTTAATTTGATTCTAATAATTTCGACACTCATTTAAATTGTATTTCAATTATTACAGTAATTTATATTATTTGTAAAAAATAAATACTGAAATAAATAATGGGAGGAAATCTTGTTCTGAAAAAAATTTAAAAAAATGTAAAAAAGATGATGCACGATTTTTCAAGTTAAGTTAAATCAATGTATTTGTAGACTAAAGTACTTAAAAACTATGAAAATATAAACTACATATAATTTATAGGTAGTGAAAGAAAAATTAATTTTTTTAAAAAAAGCTCGTTTACACGAAAAAAAAATTGATATCAATAGTATCAATCAACAAAAAAGGAGCAGTACTAACCAATATTTGTTTTTAAAGAAAAAATTAAAAATAATTTAAGGACAGCCACGGTTCCTATTTTGCCAGAGGTCGACCCTTAGAAGACGGACCCAAAATAGTTATATTTTTGTTTATATTGTTTAATTTTTTAGGTGTGTGGCTGTCTCCATATTATGAAAAAATAGTGTATTTTAAAACTGCCCATCATCTTTCACCTTCATGCTCAAAGGAGGAATAAGATAATCATCATCTTGTTTTTGCGGTGGCATTTCTCTGTTAATTATCAGATTCAGCGTCGTAGTAGACAGCCCTAAAGAGACAACCATATATTGTCAATATTCAATTAAATGCATATTGCTTTATTTGTTATAGGAGTTGTTTTTAGACAACGCATTAATGTTGTTAGTCGATTGATTTGTTCATGCTGTTTTCATAAAGTATTTTTTTGAAATGAGATGTATGCACGTCTCTTTTCACACTCAATAAATTGCTTTAATAATGTAATTTATGACTAAAGTGCGGCTTGCTGATGTTTTGGCATTTTGAAAAAAAAATTTACCGTTCACGATTTGGACGACGACGTGATGAGCGTTTGCCTGGCTTTGTTGCCACTTCAGCGTAACGACGAATTGTCGGCCGTTTGCCACGCATATCGCGTGACTGTGTAGCAACGTGATCCATCTTTTTCATGAATTTCTCAATGAGATCGGAGCAATTTAGGTTCTCCTCGGGCTCCCAGGAGTCATGTTTTTTGGCATATCCTTTCCAATGGACATGGAACAATTTTCCTGTCTTGCTTTGGGCCACATCCAAAATTTTCTCCACCTCCCACTCCTTATCATCATCCTCGTCATCGGCAGCCTTCCTTTTGTTACCACCCTTCTTGGGGGAAGCCTGCTTCTTTTTCGAGCTGCTGCTGCTGCTGATGGCACCGTTCTCCTTCATTGTTTTGAGATGGATTTTATTATGTTTTGTTAAGTTTAATTTTATTATAAAAGGTTTGGTTTTTCTTGTGTTCTTTTTTACCGCGGTTTTTCTGTACTTCGCAATTAGTGCTGCACAATTAAGGGAATCCTCATCTTCCCATGTGTTGCCATCTTCATCATAGCCCTTCCACTTGATTAAGTATTGTAGTTTTCCACGAACAGTCTTGTGGTTTACGACGGCTTCAACCTGTAATTTAATTAAAAATAGATAGAATTTTTAATTCTGGTCAAATTTAGTGTTACGAGACAAAAATGCAACAGTTTGATAGTGCGCATGAATTCAAATTTCCACGCACTGTAAAATGCAATAAGGATGTTAGGTACTGGACGCCATTTAAACATTTAAATGATATCGTTGGGATGCAAGTATTTTCGTAAAAGATCAATACTAAACGGTAAAATAGGTACCTGCAATAAATAAAGCTAAAATGTTAACAAGTACAAGGTGATCAAGAGTTTTGATCTTAATTTAATGTAGGACAAAATTAAAAACAAATTTTTTTTTTAAAGTAATAGCCTAACAATTTTTTTTTTAATTTTCCGATATCAAAAATTCATAAATACATATGACTCAAATTGAATTAAAAATGCCACCATTTTGATTTTCTCGAAAATGGTAGCCATTTTATGAAGGTTTGACATTTGTCAACTTTTTGTAAAAATTTAATAATTTTTCATGTAAACAAAAACGTATTAATTTTGGTAAAAAAATTGATAAATTTTCATGACTCTTTTTATGTCTTGTCGTGAAATTTTAATAAATATTTGTATTAATAAATTACAAAACAAATTCAAAGCGTAGCGATAATCATGTCGTCTGCTTCAGTGATTATTTGCCGTAATTGTACATGTATTTAAATATAGCTACTTGTATTGAAGGGTGAACTGGGTAACGCTGCATCGTGATAGACGACAACGCATTATTGCAATGTTGCCATGGAATAGAACAACGTATGCAATAATGAACATTGCTTCTGAACAAATTTTTATAGTTATTGAATTTATTTATTGTAAAACCGATAGAAATTAAATAAATTTTTTTTTGCCTTTTTTTTTGTAAAAAATATAGTAAAAAACATTTTTTTTAAATTTATTTATTAATATTTATAAAGAATTAACTTTTTTTTTAAATTCCGGAAAAATTCTTTGATCACATTTTTTATACCTCGAGAAAAAAAACAAAGATGGCGGTCAAAACCGAGATACGTACGAACAAACACCATGACAAAATTTGTATACGTACAAGTTACACACACTAAAAAATAATGTGCATAAACTACATATTTTGTATTTGCTGCGTCATACCCTAAGTTGTGTGTCTCCCTCTTAAGACTATTTCAATCCTGCTCTAATGTGCATTCACAAAATAATATTAATATAAATAAAAATGCTAATTAGGTACAAAATTGTTTTACCCAAATGTATGTGCCATTAACGCAATAGAATTTTTGACTATAAAATTATGCAGAAATTCAAAATGGCACACATTTTGTATGCAATGAAAATAATTTTTTCCAAAAAAAAAAAAAAAAATTCAATTCTGGATAAAAACATTTTCCCAATAAGATGCACCATATACAAAATGGCGCCATTTTTAAGAACCTACAAAAATGTGAAAGTGAACCAAAAAAAACAACAAAATAGTATCTGTTACCTCGTACTCCTTCTCCGGCTCCTCATCCTCCAGCTCTTCATCCCCCAAATCGATAGGCGGCTTAGGGATTTTGGGCTTTTTTGCTCCCTTGCGTCCCCTCCTCTTTTTAGGTTTCTTTGCTGGCACAACAACCTCCTCATCATCATCGTCACCATTAGCGGTAGTATCATTTTTGTCATTCTTAACCCCAGTGGATGCAGCATCACCATTTTCCGAACCACCACCCCCTTCTGCATCTACATCACCAGCGGCATCGGCGTCATTGTCATTATCGTCGCCATGGGTGCGTGCAGTACCAGCGTCCTCGTCGCCTTCTGCGCTTTTGTACGTGTCGCCACTGTCATTGTGGGCAGAAGCTGCACCATCCGAATCGTTGCCATCTGTGGTGGCGGCGGTTGCGTCCTTTTCGGCGCGTTTGCGCTTCAAACTAACTTTCCTCATCCTCGTGAGGAGTTTTTTATGCACTTTCAAAACAGACTAAACACAACAAGGGAAGTGTGTGTGGTGTCGAATACACTTTTCACTTTAGCAAATGAGGCGCACCTTTTAAAAATTTGTTTTAACTTTAGTTTTACGAGAAAAAAAAACACGCACCAAATATTGAACACTTTTTACTTTTGTTTTTGGCAAGAAAAAAACAAAAAAAATTCGTATGTTTGGAAAAATATCACAATCAGAATATGGTCGCGCACAAGGGAAATTGATAATCTTTTCTCGCTTCAGCAAGGGTCTACCGTATATCACGTACGGTGCAAAGCAGCAAAAGGAATTTGCTTTGGGGAATGGTGAGTGGTGACGAGTCGGCATAAGCAGTGATGCCAATGTTTTTTTCTTTTTTGTGGAGAATTCACATATTGATTTTTACATAAGCAGATATATATAAAATGCATAACTTTTTTTTTTTGTTTATTAAATTGCAACAAAATGTGGTAACCCTTCCTTATTTTGGATAATGGATAAATAATTTAAAAAAAACATAAAATCCGTTATTTGCACCGCTTTTCTTTTCTTTTTAATTAAAAAAATAATAAAAATTTTTACCAGAAATAAAGTCTTAAGCATAAAATGGGTGGGTATTGTTAAAATTTTAACTGTAATATTGTGGCGCAGTATGTCCTTTATTTCATATTAAGACATAACCCATTGGTTAGCGCAATTTTACAATATCGGTGTTTCTGTGTTACGGAGGATTATATAGATTCTATTTCTATCGGTTGAGCTGTGTAAATAATAAAAATATTTAATTACTTAAGGTCATAAATAAGCATTACTTAGACCTCAGCATGTACAAATTCGATAACAAGGTAACATCTTCGACTCATAGATGGTTTTGAAGAAAAAATTGTTCAGCATTAAAGAATTTAAACAAAAATTAAAGAAATGTTATTTCCAAATTAAAGCAAATTATACAAATTAAAAACCAAATCAGTTGGCGTTCTTTATTATTAATTATTCAGTAATTTTTAATATTTCTATATTTATTCATTTCATCATTTATTATCAAAGTCCTCCTTCCCAAAGATTAAACCCAAATTTGGCCACAGCTCAGGTGGTATCAATCAAACAGCCAACACGAACTTAACAAAAATACTAGTCTAAGAAAGGAATCATCAATGCAGAAGTGGACGTACCATTTGCTTTAGTCATATATAAGTGAGGACAACAATAGTGTTTGCATCCTATCTCAAAAATCAGTCATAATCGTCCTTCCATACTTTTTTTTACAGACACTCACACCATTAGGTCAGCGGTACAGTCTATTGGCACAGTCTTGTTTGGGGGGGTGGCGGCGATGTCCTTCTCAGTGGAGGCTGTCGCCTCATTCAAATACTCCATCACCTGTTCCAGCTTCAATTTGGGAAATTTTTTCTGCAAGCCAAATACCTCAATGCGATGGCGGCGTTTTTTCTGCAGGGCCTTTGTCGCCTTCATGCCATCACTGAACACAATGCGACGGTTAAGTTTACGTTTGCTTGTTAATTGGGCGTCCACTTCGGTGTCTGACACAGATTCGCATTGCTCGAAGATTGTCTCCAAGCTGGTGGAGTGGAATGCTTTGAATTTATTGAAATACAGTTTCTGCAATTGTTTGGGCTCAGTTGGTTTGATGTCTTTGATATTGTGTGTGGTGAAGCGCTTCTTTGTTATGGCATGATTTTGAACACCGTGTAGGCGAGCGTCATTATTGGTTTGGTTGCGTAAAAAGTGGCGTGTTGAGCGTGTTGTTGATGTTGTGCCGCTGATGCGGCTGTCATCCGAATTAAGGTTTAGGGAAGACATCACTTCCTGCACCTCTTGTAATTCGTTGACAACTGGATAACTGTGGGTGGCAACAAAATGTTAATGGTTTAAGGTAATCATTAAAAAGTGAAAAAAATGTTTTACCTTATATTATTAAATGGTTTAAAACACTTAAATGAACATAATGGTGTATCAGTCATAATATTAGGAAACATAAAATAATGCTTAAACTTTATGACTTTATTTTCACTGCATCGCACTTTGCGGAACCGTTGGGTTTTATTTTTCAAGCTTCTTTTACCCAGGCAAATACAATGACATTTATGCCCCACGCCCCACTCCCCTTACCTGAAATTGTAATTTAATATGTATATTGTTAATATTGTGAGGTTATGTTGCTTAAATTCTCAACGCACTTGAAGTTTATCCAAAAAAACTATATAGAAAGTTCAATTTGGATATCACGAATTTGGCTATAATTGAAATTGAGTCAAGGACAGTTTACACGACGAATTTTTTTCATAAATTTTCGTAGTCTCTTTATGACGCTAAGAGATCCTTTAAATTAATTATTCTAAATTTATTTCGATAGAAACATAAAAAACAATAAAAAAAATATTGGAAAATTAGATTTTTTGGATATTAAGAGTTTTTTTTAGAAGAAATCTTATTAAAAAGTGTTTTTTTAATTGAGATTTTTTTACAAGAAATCGTGACTGATTGATAATAGTCGTCTGCACATTTGTGTTTTTGCGATTTGGGTATTGCAGAAACCATGATAGGCTTAAGCCCGTTTTCGTTGCTGATGTAGTTACAACAGGCAGACTGCGCGAGTTGTTTCAGTTCAGCTAGCCTACTACTACAAACGCTGTCATAAATAATAATCAAGTACAGGAATAGTCGCTCTTTATTTCATTACATCTGTGATTACAATCTTTATAAAGAAAATCTAAACATTCAAATTAATTGAAATTTGTTTTAATTAATGTGTATAAAAATTTGATAGTTTAAATTTTTAACTAATTTAAAAAAAATAATTGAAAAGAATTCTAAACTATCGGTTTCTGGTTCATCCTTTTTTCTGGAGTTTAAACTTAGATTATTGTCGTATTAAATTGTTATTGCAGACTATACTGCATTTTTGTTAGAAAATTTTTAAACCACAGTCAAGTTCTTTTAAACACTCTGTATAATTTTGGGCGGGAGAACATTAAGGGTGAAATTATGGCAACATGGATAAAACAATAGTGACATAAGGAGCGAGTCGCAACCCTGCGGTTAAAATGTTTTGACAACTCCTTTTTTTGCAAGTGTAGTTTTTGCGCAATAAACACATCACTTTTAAAAATATTCATAACTTTAAACTCAGTTAAAATAGTTACTGATAAATAATAAAATAGCAAATAGATAGTAATTTAAATTGTTTACAAATCATGCTTCCAAATTTCTTAATGCCAATCTTTAACAATATCAGCATAACTACACATTTGGCTAAAACATTTTAAGAGAGTTGCTATTTACAATATTGCATATAGAATACACAAGAAATGTTATGTGTAATGACCAAGTGAAAAAAACCACCCACTTTAAATTATAAATTGAAACCATGTCAAGTTCGGAAAGTTCAAGCAGCAGCACTTGCTCCGAAGTGGAGGAGTGTTTTTTGCGTGCCTCGCGAAATGGCGACATTGTCATAGTCTGTGATATGCTGGAGAAAAAGGATGCCGGACGTTACAGTTTTGATGTGAGTGTCAAGGGAAAATCAAAGAGTAATCTTGGATGGACGCCATTACATTTGGCCACATATTTTGGACATCGCGATGTTATGGAGACACTGATAGCACGTGAGGCGGACATCAATGCCATCAATGACATTGGGGATACGCCCCTACATAAAGCGGCATTCATCGGAAGAGAGGTTATATACCATTTAAAATTTTGTCAAATTGTTCGTAATTTATTCCAATATTGATTGCATTAATTTCGAACAGGACCTTGTCATGGTACTTTTGCAGCATAACGCTGATGTCAACATCATAAATGGGGAGGGTCGCCTCGCACGCGATATGACACCATCAAATGAAGTCGGCAATGAAATCAATAAATTGTTGCGGGCTGCTGAAGCCACTGAAACATTGAGGCAAGAGAGTAAGCTATTGACTGCGGCACGAGAGGGTGACATCACATTGCTCAATAAATTGGTAGGTTATTATTGCAGTATAATTTAAATGTTTTTAATGGCTAAAAGTATGTATTCCTTATCCTTTACCAAAACTAAAGCTAAAACATCAACATCCACCAAATATTAATTGCACGGATGCTCAAGGAAACTCATGCTTGCATTGCGCGGCTTACCGTGGCAATAAAGAGACGGCTGTTCTCCTCTTGCAAAACGGTATTGATACAAATATAAGAAATAATAGAGGTAATTCCATAAGGTCACACAATCCTTGGTTTGATTACAACATCAGCATTTAATATTCAGTTTTAATTTCAAACTTTTTTAAACACATGAATCATCCCAAAAAAAAAACGTCATTTTGCAATAATTGCGTCAGAGATCATTTCTGTACTATAAAAAGCAAATTGTGTTGTCCTTTTGTTGTTGTTGTTGTTTGATCCACTACAAATGAAGGACAATTGGCTTTGGATTTGGCACGTGACGCTCAAACGCTTCAAGTGCTGAGCGTCAAATCTGTGAGGCGCGTACAAAAGACGGCGACACGTTTTGAGGGACCTCTTTTGAAGCGTTCCAGATTTTTGGGATGGAAACCGGTGTGGGTACGTCCTTTGTTTCAATATTGTTGTAGTTAAAGATCCTTAATAATAATTGTTTTAAATTTTAAAATCAACCCTATTACATGTTACAGGCAGTCCTTGAGCGTGGTGTATTAAATTACTTTTCATCACGTGCTGACTCCACAGTCAGCGGCCACAAACGCAGTGACTATAAGTATCTGGATAGTGCACGCGTAACTCCGCTGACCACTGATATATCCTCCATAGTGGTGCACTTTAATGATGGGGCTGTGCATCGGTTGAGTGTGCTGAACAATGGAGAAAAGGGTCAAGTGGAACGTCAGAAATGGATAAATGCATTTCAAGAACATGCCGCATACAGTTCGCATTACTTGTGGGGGTTGGAAAAGCGTCGATCTGATAGTGACGAGGATCTAGGTAATAACAATTGCTTTTTAATGAGTTGTTTTATTTATAATTTATTTATTTTAGTTTCATTAACGAAGCCAATGGGATGCATGTCGGACGCATTAGCATCTGCGACGGCTAGTTACGAGGTGCTGCAACAACAATTGGGGGATTGCGCCACATTGGTGGAGGCTTTGCAGAAAAGTATGGACAGCAATGATTCGGCGTCGGCACTTCCTAGTTCCTCTTTGATGGTAAATCAAATAGCAATCTCGTATTTGGTAAATTTTAATTTCTATCATTTATTTATTTATTTTTTAAATTTAAATTATTTTTTAAAATTTACTACAACTTATTTTAAATTATATTTGCTTTAAATATTATTGCCTTGAATTAAAATTTAAAAATATTCGCGTAAAATATATATTGCTATTTTAAAATTGAAGTCCTTTTTGCTCTTACTTAATTTAAATACTGTTCATTTAAGTTAAACCATGTTATTTAATTTTACAGCGTTTTCAACTAGTTTCTGAAACTGCAGCCAATATGTTGTCCTCGTTGCAGCATTGTCTAACGCTATTCCATCAACAGGAGGATATAAGGGTGTTGCAATTAAAACAGGAGCAGGTGTGTAAAGTATTTTATTTTAAAATTAAATAAAAACAGGAAGAACGAAAAATGTTTTTTAAAAATTTAAACATAAAAAAAATTTGAAGTGTTTCCGCCCGGGATCGAACCGGGGACCTTGTGCGTGTGAAGCACACGTGATAACCTCTACACTACGGAAACGATACGGTTAAGGGTGGAAAATCTTTGTGAAAGGGTGCCAAACTACCCTTGTGTTGTGAACTCATACTAATGCAGATATATTCTTGTATTTTTATAGGGACTGATTTATATCGAAAACATATTTTAAATATCGCTAGTGATTTTAAATTCCTTTTTATTTTAATAATAAAGGATTTTTTTCCTTACACGTAATTTATCGGTGTAAATTTGGCTCAGAATTTTTAATTTTAGTGACCCCAAAAGGAGTCTAATTAGGTCTAAACTCTAAACATTCATAAAGTTAGATATTGCTGAATTAAGAATTCAATTGCAGATTCGTCCTGTTTGTGAACAATTGCTATAATTTCGTTGCGCCTAGTCCTACTTAAAACATACGCATTATATTTATTGATTAAGCATACAAATGAAAAATTAAGATAAAATTTTGTTCCATTTTTCATTATTGCGAATTGCCAGGAAAAATGTCGCGTCCTAGAGGAGGCACTCAACGTCCTTGCTAAAGAACATCACGAACTAGAGCAGTCGGTTGCATCGCATATCACTGAAACTGGCCACGTGCCAAATAGCCTAAACCACAAATCGCCACGGATATACGACACCGACGATACGGATGAATTCTATGATGCCTACGAACGTGGTACATAAACTGTTTTTTTTCTGCATTTTAAATTACCTTCATTGTTAAAAAATTGTTATTCAGACTCCGACACTGACACCCTTGTAACCGCCGATTCACTCTTCAACTCACCGTCAGAGTCACTGCAAGACCTAAACACAATCTCGATGAACTCATACAATCCACTGTTGTCGCAACGCATGTCGGACAGCTTCCACAGTAGTGGCAGTAGTCACGATCGCAATCGTCACCACCATCGCCGAAGTAAATCTAATGAGTCGAATTCATCGTCAGAGAGTAGTGACACTCTGGTGGATGGCGTTTCAATTGCGTCGTCGTGCGGCACGTACATCTCCATGGGTGGCGACGCATATAAATGCGCTAAAACAGAGTTCAACTATGGGAACCGGAAGACTAACAAGAAATGGAGCGACGTTGGCAATGAGGGGGGCGCTGTAATCAAAAGCAGGTGTGTAATTGAATGTAATTTTTTGCAATTTAACAATGGTCATTCATTTAACATAGCTACATGTCCTTAATTTTAATGTTAATGTTTCACATGTGATTGGTATTTTGTTTGAGAGATTGGAGTTGAGCCAACTGTTATTCGATGGTGGGTGGTTGTGTTGCTTGTTGAGCGTATTCAGTAATGAAATATATGCCACATGGTTTGGGCATATAGAGGTTTTGGTGTATTTGTTCGTATTTCGACAGTCAATGTAGGAGGTGATTGATGTCCTTTGAACATGCACAAAAGGAGGCAAACAACGAAACAGTAAAATTGGCGTCTAAGTTGATGTCTTATCAGCTTTGTACAGTTACTTATCTATTTTTAGATTCATGTTTTGTGTTTTGTCCTTTTTTTATTTATTTTTTATTAAAATATTAGAAAAAATGATTCATGTTGCAACAGAAAAATCATATTGAATTTGTTGATTAAATTGTTTATAAAATATTATGCAGCTTTTCTTGTCATGGATGTTTCATAATGAGGTCCTCATCACTTAATTAATTTAAGGACATTCCCACTAAAAATGCCAAATTAATTATTCACATTGTAACCCCTAAACGGCTTTTGCAACGTTTATTTAATCGGTTACGATGTTGTTAGCACTCGACAACAAACAAATTGTCCTACCATAAATGCACTGACCTCCTAAATGAAGACATTGTCTGCACAAAAATAATGTAATTGCAATTTGCCTTCTCACAAATAAGTAAATTTATGTACAACAAAATACAACCCTCCAAATATTATGAGCCTTTTTCTATACATAATGTTTTCCACAAAATAAAGAGCTTATACGTAAATATGAAAAAAAAAACGTGAACACATACATACGCGCTGATAAATGTGTCAGAGATGAGTGGGGGTGGCAATGTCAAGAAACCTTCCCTAACATAAAATCTGATATTCGGCTAAATTCGTGCTGCACACTTTATTTGGCAGGGAGACGCAATTGTAGGCTCCCATTATAAAGACGCATGCGCGTTCGCAACTCCCCATATGTAATGTGAGAAAACTTCCTGACAAACACCCCCGAAAAAAACAAATACATTTGCCTTGTTGTATGAATTTCGGGGGGTTGCAAATGCTTTCTGCGGGAGAGTCTCAAATTATTTGAATTCATTCACAGTCAGCTCGTCCTTTGGTCCAGTCTGGTTGTGTGTTCGTCGGATTTTACAGCTCCTTCCAATTCATTGAAGCACAATTATTAATATTACATAACATTTGCGTATTGATAAGAAACGAAAAACAAAGAAACGAACAATAATAATTATTATTAGTGTGTGAATCCCTGCGTGTTTTTCTCTGGTTTGTAAAAAAAAAAACAGTGATCAGTGTTACACAAAACAAATAATTGAAAATTGGTGGTTTAATATTTATTGGAAAAATGTTGAAATTGCTTGCAACTCAACAGGACCACACACATACAACCCCTTCAGTGAACAAGTGCTTTTTATTGATTTTTTTTTTTGAATGCTGCACAATAACATTTAAAAACTAAAAAATGATTTCAAATTTAGTGCTTAATTCCACACAAGCAATTCAACAATTTTAAAATAATTATATCAACGCACACCCACAACCCCAAAAACAACATGTAGAACCACCACCATGTTGTCACTACACACCACTAAAAATGGTTTGTTGATTCTTGCTTTAAATTCATATAAACGACTCTGAAGAAAATGTACAGAAATATATGAAATTTGAAAGCGTGTCTGTTGCTCCCCTAAGTGTTTGCACCTTTTGCACAGTACAATCGAGGTAACACAATTTGGGTTGTGCGAATCAATTCAAATTGGGCACATACTCTGGGAATTTCCGTGTTTCGTGTGTGCTTGCGCTGCTGTTTTCGGGATGATCAGCATTATTATATTTAACGGGGTGGTTGTAAATTTTTATATACCAGTTATTGTTGAGTTGGTCGCACCTAAAAGCACTATGTGTAGTTTTTGCCACTTCCGGAAATGACATTGGAACTTTTATATTATTATTTTTTTCGTTGTATAATACAGAAAAATATCATATAATTAGGGTGGTTCGTGTGTACGTTGTAATTTCTTTGTTTAATCAGTTAAGAAATAGTAATGAGGGTTTCCTTGAAAAATAAAAGTTAGGAAATTGTGTGTTAGATTCATGCAATGAAAAAAAAATCCGTAACCATCCCGTTTTTCGTGGTTGTTGTTTATTCAAGGTCAATTTCACAGTGGATAGGAATGATTTTGTTGGTTAAAAGTTTTATTTTAAATTCAATTAAATGGGATTAATGCTTATTTTCGATTGTATTTTTGTTTTTTTTTTAGTACATACTTTCAAGGTCATTTGTTTTTTCCAATTTTTAAATGACCAAAATAATGACAACATATTTTATTGATTTTATTATTCAATAAACTATAAAATTTCTCAAATGATTAAAAAAAAATTTATATAAAAAACAATTGTTGACCTTGGAATTATTTTATTCTGAAACAAAAATCGTTCAATTTTGTTTGTGATTTTTATTTGATCGATTTTTCTTCTTGTTCTTACTGTTTTATTGACTTTATTTTATTTTTATTTAAGGAGGGTTAAGCAATTTCTTAATTAAATTGACCTTGAATTTTCTATACAAAAATTAAATGATATTTCACCATTTTTAGTCTATTGCTAAAACTATTGAAGTACGCGATTGGAAATTCATCAAGCTGTCTCACCTTGGCTCTTGAAACCATATTTTCTGCTATACATTTTCAAAAACTTGTACGACTTCCCCCTTTTTTAAAATGATTTACCGTTACAACAAAATGTCATTAGAGAGCTCACTTTGAATGTAGAATATGCAAGTTCAAAACCTTTTATCTAATTAGTTTTAACTTACACTGTTTGGTTGGTGGTTTTTGTTTGTTTGTGCTCCACAGGAACTCCATTTAAATCAAATCAATTCAATTTCGTTGTATGAAAATTTCAAGAAATCGACAACAAAATGTATTTAATTCAGGTAAATAAAAACAAAATTAGCAAATTTAAAACGAACAAAACAAAAAAATAGTTACGTGTGTTTTTATAGTCATAGACTATTAATAGTGCTAAATGTAGTAATTTAGTTGAAATTAAATACTAAATAATATCCTAATTTGTGTGGAGTTACGTTACAAATTGTAACCGAAAATTGTGTGCGTCTTAATCTTAAAATGATGCGTAATTAATACAACATTTTAATAGCGCCTGTGATGATCATCTGCCATCCCGCATAAATTGAACGAGTCTTATATAACTGATACATGATCTGTCCTTTTGCATATTATGCCATTATGAATTATGTATCATTTTACAATTCCTCCTCCCCATTAATGTGCATCCCACCCATTGAACCCCCTCACATTGTTTCGCATATGACAAATAAATTGCATTATTTATTTATTTTGCGCTTCTATCATGAACAGTGGCTTGCGTTGCGTTGTCTGTCGCACGAATTTATTATGTATTCTCTTGGATGGAATATTTTGTGTGTTTTATTGATGACATTGTGATGGTGTATAACAGTATACCGTACCTTTATCTCTTTAGGGTGAACATACAAACAACAGATTCAAGAACAAGACACATTGTGACACTAAATTGCAAAACAATATATAAAGTGAAATTTTCCATTTTTTCTTTATACCAATTTTTGATACAATAACAAAATATATATTTATACAATTACATTTAAATGCAATGGATAATGTTATGATTTTTTAAGAAAAATACAAGAATACATTAAAGATATTGTATTGAAATATTTGCAAGCAAAAAATAAAAACGAAACATTAAAAGAATTGCTGTATTAAATATAAATCGAAAAGGAATTCTGTTGTTTGTGAAAAAGTGCATTTATTTATGAGCCCGTGTTGTATTTTGAACAATTCTGAGGTAACTGAGGGCACACTATTGTTGGAACAATTATGGCAGAATCGCTACAACAGGATGAATGTAATGAGCAAGAAAAATCTAGTCAATTCAGGTATTTAATTAATTTTTGAGTTAAATAAAAGCACAATATTTTTCATATATAGCTTTTATCTGTGCAATAAAATTAATATTATTGCCAATATAATTTTTATTATTGTCAATATATCTAAATGTAATTGTATCTAATTATTATTTCAACATTCCAAATTATTGTCAATATTATTATTAGGATTCCCAACTTTTATTGTTAAATGTGCTTTTATAAATAGTAATATTCTTTTGATATTTTAAATTATAGTCAATTTTTGGAATACTACCATCAATATTAATTCTAATTTACACAGAAATATATGATGAAGTAAATAAAGGTGTAAAACATAATATAGCGAATAATAAAATGTTCAAAAAATCGATTACTTCTGAAATTCAATACATTTTGGCGTTTTAAAATCAATTTCTCGTGGCGCCTTGATGTCGTCAATTTTTTTCGTAATTGCTAGTAAATTCAAAAACAATTTTAGGTTAAATTTCGGAGTTTCAAGTGTTTTAGCAAAGCCATAAAATTAGAACCACTTTAATTAATTACAAATTCGAGGTATAAATCAATTTAAAAAACTGTCACTTGCATCCTATTTAAATTCCCCGGTAATAACAATCAACTTTTGATGTGCCATCAGTTGCGTATTATGTTCGTAAAAGAAACCACCGCATGACACTGTATTCATCGCGACTTATACCTACATAATATAATTTAATAATAAACCGCACAGCATTGAGTGGTAAACATTGGCGGTGTTGGTGTGTAATGAAGCGAGGAAAACAACATTAGCCCCACGATGGTGTGATGATAATCGGGGGGTTGATTGGATCGGCTGGGTGGTGTCTTGTCTTCATCAATTCTTTTCCATTATTCTGACTTCCTTATATATGTTATAATAATTGATTTGTTGTGGGGAAGAAGTTGATTTAATCGATCGCCCCTTGGTGTTGGGGGAATAGAAATATTAGAGCGTTTATTGGAAATAATTCATTTTATGTTTTATGCGTGTGACTTATTTAGTACGCTGAGGAATTGGGTATATTTCAAAAGTGAGTAGCATAATGGTACCAATTTGCGGAATGAACTTCGTGAATGCTGAAAGTGACTACTTTTGGGCGTTTTAAATTTAATGGCTATGAATTAACGCCTACGTTTAGCTTAATTTGAACCTTTTTTACTTTCGTCAAATAGCAAGTAAACTACTTTAAGGCGTTTTAAAACTAAAATTAAATTTTTATATTGTTAGTTTGACTTAAAATAAATAAATAAACATTTTATTTTGTACTTTAAATTCGTAGATTATGTCCTTAAATTTTCAATCAGTTTTCCATTAAAAGTTGCACGAAAGCTCTCACACTGAATTTGAATTCCGTTGCCTCCTTTTGTTTGACTTATTACTATTTGAAAACTTTTTGACTACATTTACATGATTTCAGTGAACAGGTGGTGCCCAAATGTGTGTGAATAAATAAATTCTTGTGTGTTGGTATGAAATGTTTGGCATAAATGTAAATATAGCGCCATCCCAACCATCAGGTGTGTTAAATTTACAAAAGTTGAATTGGGTGCGAGCACTCAGTTATACAATTTCATATACGCTAATATTTGTTCTTATTCTCGAGTCTCGATGTAAAACTGTGGGTGTTCCATTGAAAGCCTTTGTGCTTAATGTGCTTAGTCAAATGAATTATTTTTTGTATACAAATGTTCATCATTCGTTACACATGCATAATACTGTTGTAATCGGATTTGTATTAATTAAAGGAGTAAACTTTTGTTTTTATGGTCATTAAGGTCTTAAGACTCAAGTGCCGTAATTATCAAAGTTTTCCTTATGTGTATTACGTTTATACAGTATTGGGGCTCATGCATGATCAATTCAATTGGAGTGATTATTTTTGAAATGATGATTCATTAATATGAATAATTTATTTCAATTAGGACTAATGTGGTGATTTATTTGAGCTCCATGATTGTTTCTTGAATTATCTATCGTATATTGTTTGTAATGATCCCTTAGGACTTAATTGAAATATACTTTCTTGCCTACTTATTCATTTTTATCATCCAAATCCTTTAATTGTTAATTGTTTTACAAAAAATATTCGGTTAAAATAAACTGTCTTTAAAATTACATTTTTCTCAGAGAATAAACTTTCAAAACAAACAAATATTACCACCCACACTTAATTTCACAGCATGACGGTCCTTTTTTGTCACAAAAGATAAATAGCTCACATTTGGTGCATTGAATTGCCGCATGTTTTCTCCTTCAAATAGAAATGGTATGCGCTTTGTAAAACGGTCACGCATTTTGTCAAGTTGACAGCTACTTTGTGGGATATCCTATATCCTTTATAATTTTTATCCTGTGTAGATAAATTCACCCGCACATTATACTTATCGTCTATAACATTTACATGTAACTGACACAATCTGTTTACATGCACTGTAATGTGGTTTTATGATATAGAGACAAAAAAAACGGATCACTTGATGGTCGACGAGATTTTCGTAATTTTGCAAAAGCTTTGTTATGCCCCATAGAATATATTAAATATTTAAATCTGCACACACCGACAAGAAAGCGCAACTGGCACAAGGTGCCAAAAAGCTCTTTTATGGTGTGCTATATTTGAAAAGAAACTTCGTCGGCACGAATTTAGATTGTTGAATTTTATACTCCTGAATATTTAATTGGATACGTTATCGTGCATCTTAAGTGAAGCTTAATTGTATTAGCATATTTGTCGGCAAATTTTCATCGTACGCTATAGTTAATTTGCAAGGATTATTTAAATTTTTTAATCTTTAATAATTGTTGCGCTACTCATGTTAGTTAATATGTTCTTCCAATTTGCTTATTTTCAATTATTTAATTTTGTAATAGTTGGCTAATTGCTAGCAGGATTTAATTCTATTAAAATAATAAATATTAAATATTCAATCATGAGACATTAAACCATACGACTTACTGATTAAAATAATTTTTTAAAGATCGTATTGAGAATTGAATTAAAAAATTGTTATTGAAATATTTTGTTTTTTAATTTTTTATTTAATTGGACACTGCAATAAAAATTTGTAATTAAAAATCTTGCTATGTTGGTATTATCCGAAACGTAGTTTTTATTAACCGAAGTAATGTGCAAATTTCTTAGTTAAAGATCTTAATTCAACAGAAATAATTTACCAAATAAGCATTTACATAACTTATTGGGTAATAAAATAATAAATGATAAAAAGGATTAAAAGGGACACATTAATGAAAAATAATTAATAAACAATTTAATTTTTTAATTTTTTGTTCTGCTCTGAGTTCGGTCCTAAAAATGTACTCACTACTCATACAAAATTGTGTTCTTTGAATAACGCATATTTGTTACAAAGATTCAACCATTTCAAAAGGTCGTTCCGTTCAAATTTATACCCTCACGAGACACGAAACATAATTTAATACACCACATATGATATTAATAAAATGAAATTACATTAAATTGTGCTTCCGTTTCGCTCCATTTAGAATATAATTGCATAAATAAATCAATTGCGTGGAGGAATGTGTGCTCAATGGAAAAAAGGTTGTGACGGTTGGACACATTTTGATAGCTGGGATCACTCTCCTTTATTTATCATTGCGCTTCTTGTTTAAATGTTTGATTACCGACAAACCCGAGAGAATCCTAATTTAGATCCTCTTAAACGTGAACACATTTTTGGGGGATGAAAAAGGTTTAATAACAAAAATAATTGAAATTGCTGTGCAGGACTAAAATTTGTTTGTTGACCTTTTATTAAAAACATATTTCAAGGTTATCCTTTTGATAATTATTGGTGAAAATTTTTGTGCTTTTTTATTGAGATTTAATTTCGGATTTTGTAACGAATGCAGTAGGTTTTTAATATTAAAAACACAAAAAGTTTCAATAAAAGTCTGTCATTTATTTAGCGATAAATTTGCAAAATATGTAATTTTAAATTTAATGTGCAATACATCTTAAAACTCCATTGTTGTTGCATTTTTTTCCATCAATCCGTCATTTTCCACAAAGTTAACTAAAAGCACATGATATGGAATGCAACAGAAAATGCTGTTCTATGGGAAAGTATAAAAAAGTAGCTGACATTTTGTGAAATGTTTTATGAAACTGCATGAAGTGAGGCAGAACTCACCAATTTTGAAAAACATTCCAATTTTTAATGCATAAAAGCTTACTGTGTGAAGAGTTTTTTTTTTACATTTTTTCGCAATCCTTCGAGCCTTTATGTGGAAAATTGATGCTTATGGCATTTCTTTAGAATATTTGACGTTTGAAATATTAAGTGAACATGGAAGCTTTAAGAATCATGACGTTAGCGGTTAGAGTATGTTTTGTTGTACTTAGAAGGGAGGATGAGAATTTGTTTTCAACTTACATTTATTGTGTGTGGAATACAATATTTTCGTATGTGTGAGTTATCATATTGAAATATCTCATTTTAGGGTTTGCATTTAACAATAAAAGTCTTCAAAGAAATTTTCAAGAGCCTTACTTAAAACTTTTTGTATGAAATTGGTTTGTGAGTGGGATTGGAATGAACAAAATGAATTTTGTTGTCTCCTTATTAAAAACGTTAAATGTTTTATCTTGTTGTTTTGTGGATTTTTTAAGGAAAATAGCACAGTTTGAGGACACTTTAAAAAGGACTAGCGATTGTTTCACATTTTGAGTAACATTTTTAAGAGATTTGTTACAACACGATTACCGAAAATTTTTATCTGCTTGGTAAAATGTTATTTCATATCCTTCAAAAAGTATTATCACTTTAAAATGTGTTTCAGCTGGATAATTTATTTTTTGTAAAACGATTTAGATAAGGCTAATCTTTAAATGAAAAATATTCTTGACCATTTCAAATGTGTCTATTTAATCCAGCTTAAGCTTAAGATTATTTAACATTGAAGCAAATTTCAACTGAACGAAATACCTTGTCGTTACATATTCTTAAAGATTAGTAGTTAACCACACACATATTAGGAAAATTACAATTTATAGGTGGAAATTTAAAGGTCACATCCTCAATATTGATGTTGAATTTTCAAACAAATTCTTTAATGGCTTCATAATGACTTTAATAAAAGGACTTCTTTTGAAAATAATTCCTCCATGATTTTATCCAAATCTGCAATCAGCATTATGTTTCATAATTCACCTTGAAACGAAGTTTAATTTAAATAATATTTCATAATAATTTTAATAATCGTTAGAGCCTAACAGAGATAAATCTGTATAATCTTTATGTTCAAACTTGTTCATTGCACAGAAGTTTTAACACACTTTGTTTCCTTTTTTGTCTCCATAAAGAATGCATATAATAATTTCTAATCTTCCATCTTGTCCTAATTAGCGTCGTTGTTCCGCTGCCTCAGCAATTGAAGACTACTTCACTAATATGCTTTCTCATTTTTCGTGTCTTTTCATCATGAGATTACGAGATGAAATGAAGCCATTTCCGAAAGTCGTTGACATAATCATTTAAACGCGCATAATAATATTTGCATCAAACGAATAAAAATGCGGCTGGCAAATAAACTTGTCATTTTTTTATTCGCGTATGTGTGTCATTCCGCCATAAACTAAAGAAACATATTTAATATGTTCCGTGAAATGAAATTACAAATGTTAAGAGGAAATGTGTGCGATGGATGACGGCATCATTTTGAACGTGCAAAATGCTTGTAAAACGAATTATCGTCATCAATAAATTGATTTGGTGTGCGATTTTTTAACAAATGCAGGAATTTCATTAATTTATGTCATCGCCATCGGTTCGTATGCGAGGTGTACGTGAGTTGGACTAAATACTACGATGGTTTTGGTACATAAATGATGGTGAGAATGTGCTTGAGGAAAATGATTGCATATTATACGAGTAGTTGGAAGTTCTTGCATGCATCATCATGCAGCTCACTCATTTCTCAAATGCAAGAAAAGCAGCTGCATATCGATGCGCAATGCATGCTCTATCACAAGCGGATTGGTGTGTTGGGAATGCAAAAAAAAATTGCATGGAATATTGTGGGTGGTAGGGAAATTCACGTAAAACTTTTTTTACGAAATGCTACTTGGAAAATAATTTAAACAAAATTCGGTAAATGTTATTAGAAGTGGTTAGAAATCGTTTTCTAGCTTTTTATTTTAGAAAAATAAAAACCTTTAATCAATAATTTGACCTTGGAAATAATCGTTTTGATTTAAATACTACTTTATTTAAAGTTTATAATATTTAAAAGTGGACACGCAAGACTTGATACACTCCAGAATGTTGGATCGTGGTAAAAATAGGAAGAATTCAAAACGTGAACAATGAGGGTGATAAAATTTGTGTGTGCGAGGGTCTGAGATCGATTTTTCCCACCATAACTATGGAGGCAAAAATGCACGCGTTCACATAAATGTATATTAAAACTAAAATCGTGAATAGGCATTCACGGCCTAAGCTGATATTATTTTGGTTTACGTTTTTAAAATTTTTTATTAGTAAAAAGCAAGGGTGAAATGAATTGTAGGCGCCAACAAATGTTGCAAGGAAACAATCAAATATTGATTAATGAATGTTTCAGCATTTTTAGAAATTTTATTGCGGAAGTACATGAATAGAATTTCTCATTTAACTAGAGTTTTGTGCAAACTGCAGGCTTTCATTGATTGCAAATTGCAATGTACTAAATATATATTGTTAAGACGCATGACGTGTGCTTTAATGTTTGTTTTCTTGCACTTACAATTTTTATGAATATTTTTCTTGAGCAGATTTTACGGAAATATGATCTTCAGCAAACATTTCAAGGTCATATTTTTTTTTTATCATCTGTAAACCCTTTTTTTTGATTAATTTTTTTTTGAAATACTTAAGGAAAACACTTAAAAACAAATTAAGGAGCATAATCGTGTTTGTGGAATTATTATTTAAAATTCAATTAAAAAAAGGGATTTCATTATCCTTCATCTTTTCATTTCCAACGTAAACATTTATAATTGGGAGTTAGTTGAGATTCAAGCTATAAAACTACATTGCGGCCACAAGGCATTTATTTATTGTGTGTGCTGAGTGCAAACTGTGTGGGTTTTCGTGCTTTTATTTACATTAATAATTAATTTTTAGTTTCCTTTATTGCCCTCTCCAAGGAGAAACTCCATGCAATTGCAATCTGATTGACAATTCGCATCTCCACACGCTCCCTCCACACACACACACACACACATTCACACATCATCATGATTGCATGTTTGTTTAACAAAATGTCACCCCTATTCATTTATATTTCACATTGTATTTAAACAAATCTTCATTTATTTATTTATTTATTTATTTTTCTCTTCCATGCATCCACAGACAATCGCTTCCAGTGCCCATGTTCTCGCGCAATGACTTCAGCATCTGGTCAGTGTTAAAGAATTGCATCGGCAAGGAGTTGAGCAAAATTACAATGCCGGTTATTTTTAATGAGCCACTCAGCTTTCTGCAGCGCATGACCGAGTACATGGAGTACGCGAAAATGTTGCGCATCGCATCTGAACAGGAGGATCCCGTCGACCGGATGAAATATGTGGCAGGTAAACGGATATGTGGGGAACATTCAATGCAATATTGTATTCATGATAAAATATGTGTATGTAGTTAATAATGTAACGAGCAGTAGGTTTGGTTTGGAGGATGAATCGTAATCCAAAAGGCAGCATCGCAAGCGCCGCGATTGTTGTGTGTTCGGGACAAAGAAATTACGCGGTGCCTTCACGGCATTAAATCATATAAGCGTCGACTTTTAATAATCACGTGTATGCGTTTGCTGGGAGGGATGATGCTGTTGGGAAGCTGAAATGAATGCATTTTTTGTGCAGACTTAAGCAACTGAAGTACAGGGTGGGTTTAGAGGAATTTAACTTCAAAATAATTGAGATTTGTTTTTTGATTATTGATAATGTATTTAACAGAAAGTCCTTCGATATTTTAAAATTCATCGGATGGATTTTACAATGGAACTCCCTGGATTTTACAAAGATTTTCCAACAAAAATTTAAGAAACTGGCTTTAGAACAAAAATAAATAACAATTTCTGAAAATGATTCTGAAACACCCTGTTCACTTATTTTCCCGCCATTATTTATGAAATATGTTTCAATTCATTAAATGTTAATATATAACCATGAGAGAAGAACGCCTTCTCCGCTGTTGTACAAATGGTGAAAACTCATAAAGTTTGAGATTTTAAGACAAACTTTTGAGCACCCAATTTTCCCGTTCTTCGATGCAATTCCTTTTTAATTGCACACAACTTTAAGTAGGCACTCATTTTGTATCGGTGGTAATAACTATTTGGCTTCACTAATGACTGAATGTATTGATTTGTATTTTTTCTTTTTGAATTATTATTGTGGGAGAATGAACAAATACTTAAAAATTTTCTTTAATTTAAGGATTTGCTGTGTCAGCACTTGCTTCAAATTGGGAGCGTTTAGGGAAGCCATTTAATCCGCTTTTAGGCGAAACATATGAACTGCAGAGACCTGATTTTAGAATTGTGTGTGAGCAAGTAAGTTGAATTGAAACTGTTTTGAAAAAAATAGAAATGGATTATATTAATCTTTTTTTTTTACCATAAAAAATATAGGTTTCCCACCATCCACCCGTATCAGCATTCCACGCTGATTCACCCGAGTTCATTTTCCATGGATCAATTCATCCCAAATTAAAGTTTTGGGGCAAAAGCGTTGAGATACAACCCAAAGGGACAGTCACCGTTGAGCTCCCAAAGTAATATGAATATAAATCATGTTTCTAATCCTTGTGATTGGTATTAATCGCTTTTGGGGGTTTACTTTCCTGTTTGTTTGCAGATGGGGTGAAGCTTATACTTGGAACAATGTGAATTGTTGCGTTCACAATATTATTGTAGGTAAATTGTGGATGGAGCAGTACGGTACAATGGAGGTGACCAATCACAAAACTGGTCATAAAACGGTGCTTACATTTAAACCGGCTGGTTGGGCGTCCAAGGATTTGCATCGAGTTGAAGGATTCATTACTGATAAGAAGTTTGTTGTGTTTTAATACATTTTGTTCGTTGTGAACTGCTTTCAATTATTCAATTTCCTTTTTATTTTATTTAATGGATTTGGTTGAAAAGAAAAATCATGCTTAACGACCTCAACCATTAATCAATTTCAAACTTTTTAATTAATTACAGCAAAAAGAAATTGTTCTTTTTGTATGGTAAATGGACAGAGTTCATTAAATGCACAGACATCGACTCCTACGAAGAGTACATGAAGGAGAATGCGTACAAATTTAAGCGCAGCGAAGAGCGTAACAAAAGTCCCAACGAATCGCCGGCCAACACACCGCGAAAAGTGTTTTCCAAGTTGAACAGCTTTAAGATGGGCTCCTTCAAAAGTCTTTCCATATCTGAAGTGAGTGTGAATTAAAATATTTTAAGTATACGAAGGCATAAGTGTATTGTGGACATTTTTAATAAAGATGTCCACTCGCCACCAATCATAATATTGACACTACATAGTTACATAGCGAATAATGGGGGATGAGAAACATTGAAAAAAAAATTAATGCAAACAAAATATACATATGTTTTATGATAAATTGCAGCCTGATGATGTGCCGGAGCCGCCTGAAGGTGATATACCCAAGTGTGATTCCACATATTCCATTGATATACCACATTCCGTGACGCTATGGGAGGCTGATCCAAGGCCAGCAAATACTGCTGAAGTATGTTGTGTCTCTATATTATATTTATTTATTGGATATTTACTTTGTTCGCGGTCAATTAATCGTTTAAGATCTTTTAAACAGTTTAAAATGGAAAAAAGAATATTAGTTGCATTCTTTTTGTACGTATCTTTATCTTAATCCAACATAATTCTATAAAATTGAAATAACAGATAAAAAAATTCATTCAATCTAAAATTTCAATTCGTTAGTCTTTTACGGGCCAGAATTTTAAATAATTTTTTTTTTTCAAAATATTATTCATTCCATTTTTTGAGAAAATTATATAAAAAACAAAACAAAACTTAACAAATTTCTATTAATTGTTTGTCTATTTAAATTTAGCTAAGATTGAAGCTATTTAAGTTTTTCCTTTTTAATTGAATAACTAAAATCTCTTGAAAATAATTTAATTGGACTTTTGCCAAAAAGAAAACAACTATTATTGATTCAACATTGTTGCAGTACTATCAATTCACATTGTTTGCAATGTCACTCAATGAACTTGATCCATCAATGCAACCGCCACATGGCCTGTGTCCGACGGACTCACGCCTTCGACCAGACATCAGAAAACTGGAGGCAGGCGACATAGACGGGGCTGCCGCGGAAAAAACTCGTCTCGAGGAGAAACAACGCGAATCCAAGAAAAGCCGCAAGGGACACAAACACAAGAGCAGCAGCAGCAGCAGTGGCAGTGGTGGCGAGGGTGAATGGCACTCGCGTTGGTTCTCGTTCGGTACCAATCCACACATAAAGCAAGACGACTGGCTGTACAGTGGTGGCTATTGGGATCGCAATTACGATATGGAAGAAACGAGTATATTTTAAATGCAATAAGAGAAGAAGAAAATCATGGGGCTTTGCCGTGGATGGAAAATATGTTTATGCAAAATAACTATAAACGCGCAGTATAAGAGGAATCTCCGGTGGATTTTTCGTTTTCGTCTTCTTCTTGTTCTTCTGTGCAAAATAATATATAAAACACAAAAATCTGGGAAAGAGAAATGAGGAAAAACGAAACAAACACAAACACACACAGTTAAAAATAATATATAAATTGAAAGAAAGCCAATAAATGCAAAAGCTTTAAAAAACGTTAAAAGCAAATTGCGGGAGACAACGACGAAGCGCTGAGGTCACACCGAAAACCAGTAAGTCTTACCTTTTATGGAAACTTGTCTACACGTTCGTACATATAGTTAATATGTATTAATGCCACATACACACTGACATACCTATCATATTGTAATAATAAGTGCGGCAGTTTGTCTCCTCTATTTCAGTTTTGTCGTTGATTTCGTGTTTTAATTTTCTTCCCTTTTGTATTTGAAATAGGGTTTGTTCAGCAAATTAGTATGATGTAGTAGCTATGTGCTTTTGCTCAACATTTATGTGGCTACCGTCATTTTTGAATAGTTTTATTGAACAAAAGTAGAACTTTTCTGTGTGTTTGGTTCATTTCAAACCGCCTAGAGGTTCCAATCCATGTAAATTATCTTAAGTCATAACTATAACTGTCAAATGAATATTGTCTGTTCAAACACGACTTAACGTTTAAAATATGTAAATTCATGCGCAAAATCTGTAAATTTAATAGATGTCTTGAAGATGTTGTGTAACTTTGTTTAAATGTGAGCTTTTTCTTGAAATTTCCCACCATATACTTGTGTAGATTTAACTACATCTACTTATAACTACTAAACAAATTGCAATCGGTTAGACAATTTTATTATTACAATTTAATAGAAAACAGTATTTCAACTTTTTTCTCTTATCATTTTACCAAAATGACTTAATTATATTAAACGATAATTTAAAATAAACTTATTAGTGCAATTTTACAAGATTATTTTACAACTATAATTGTAAATAATTTAATATTAATACTTATCCAATTTCTTTTCAATATTTTCAAATTAATAAATAAATAAATGATTTTTAAATACATTTTTAGTAAACTCAAAGCAATATAAATAGTAAAAAAAGATAAATATAAAAAAAATAGCTTAAAAATTCTATCCAATTAATTTAAGGAATTAAAACACAAAACTACAAATAAAATAAGTACATAATATGGGACTTAATTGCAATAAAGCACATAATGTTATGAAATAGTGGAAAAAAGACATTCATATTAAATTACAGAACTTGATTGACAGAATAAATTAAATTTACTGATTTTTGAGACCACATTAAATAGACAACTGCAATAGAAATAATTATAATCAATTAACTTCCCAACGAATTAAATTTATGATATGCATGTTTGTATAACTAAATGTATGTATGTACATAAACTAATTGAAATGTAGCATAAAATGTGTGTTAAGAATATATAAATCACAGCTTTAAAACTTGAATATGGTTTAAATTGTAAAATTTATATTTCGGTTCATTATTACAATGCAAGTTCGAATAAATAATAGCCAAATCTGTGTTGTTTGAAAATGTTTTGGGTTTTTTTTATTTATAACTATTTTAGTATAATATTGTTCAGTGTTTTTATTTAAACATTTTCTTGTAAACTATAATCGTTTTGAAGATAAAAATATTTTTGTGTTTTATATTATAGTCATCTGCAAAATAAGGCAAAAAAAATCTAAGGTGGTTAAATTATTTAAAATTACAGTACTTAATTTGTGGAAAACATTAGCAGCATTCCTTAATTTTTAATTTAAAATTAAAAGCTTAAAATATTGCAATGAAATTAATGTTTCTAACTTTTAAATTTTGCCATGCAAAATCAATCGAAAGAAGAAGCTCGCAATCATCACTTCTTTTTTACAACTGACACGAAATAAATATGATCTGGAGTACTATTTCCATCCAGAGGTTGTTGACACTGTGAAAATCATATGCCTAAACATATTTGACAAAATCAGTACGCGCTCCCCCATTTAGGCTGGCTTTGCAGTATGTCGCCATTAAAATGGAAAAATAATTACCTGTGTGGGTGGGTGGGAAACACGCGTACACCTTTTGCAACATTTTGCCATAAATATTTGTCGTCGTTGTCGCATCGTTTGCTTAGTTCTCAAAGAGCTTACATCCATCGGCAATATTTAATTTGAATTTCGTGTGCGTTGCAAATGTGTATCAGTATGTGTTTAATTTTTAAAAGTCAAGTTCACATAATGGTTGTGAAGGAACAAAAAGCAATTTAAGGCAAACGTGTGTTTCCTTTGTATAAAAATTTGGTGTTTTATAAATAATATTAAATTGCGTTTTGGATAAATAATTATTATTATTTTAAAGCCAAATTGGGAGGCTTCAAAATATTTATTTCTGAAGCCTTATTATGCAGTTTTCGTGAAATAAATTTTTATCGTGCCACATAATTAGAAATAAAGAGCAAAAATAACGGCATTGCATGACTTAAAGCAATCAATATTACGATAAATTGATTGTAACGGTAATTTGTATTGCTATTAATTTTCCTTATTCAATTTGTGTTCAATTATGATTCCGTATTACAAAATTAATAATTAAATATCGCTCAAAGCTGTAAATCTTGGAAAGTAACCTTTATTTTCGCAGTAAAACATTTCTGAAAATTCCAATTATAGTTTAACATAAACTATTGTACAAAACAATTACTTCATTTTGAGTTATTTATTTAATTTGCCATTAAAAAACTGAACTAAAATTAAATTGACCTTCCGCCAATTTTGATTTATTTTCTTCAATTTTATTATTTTCAATTAACCTGTGAACAATATAAATGAGATTATTAATTTATCACACCTCAAAATTGCTGACATTTTGCAGTAAGTTATTAATTTAAACAAGAACATAACAAAATATTGAAAACAAAGTAAAAGTCATGCATCGTTAAGTGCTTGTGCCTAATGAACCGCATTACAGCACACTGACAGATGGACATGCTTGAGAGCTTTTTCTTTTTACTATATATGTCTTAAACAAGAAGTTGCTTATTTTTCCCAGGCAATTTTCTTGTGTGCTCGTAATTTTAATGACAAACTATTTACCACACAAATGGTTGAAGATAAAATCAAATTTAATTGAACATTGATTATATGAATTCACAATATTATTATGTAAAAAAAAAAACATGAAACAAATTATGTAGCAAAGCTTAACCGTTTTTAATAAATTATGTATGGGTGATATTTTAATAATTCAATTGAAATAAAAACTAAACGATTTGAATTATACTAAATTGAACTAGTTTAGCATTTATTTATGTTAATTAAATAAAATAGAATATTTTAAAATGTGTTATTCTTTTTTAAACTTTGTCAATTATTCTAATGGGGAACATAAACATCAGCATTCTATTGTAATGAAACAGAAAAGTGTTTTAAATAGACTCGAACTTGATGATTTTGATAAATTTATTTATGAATTGCTGCATTTCAATTCTATTGTTCTTTAAAAAGTTTTAAAATAATTAATTTTCATTTACATTTTCATACGGTGGTGATTTGTGGTGAAATTTTGTTTGTGCAAACAAATTTGTTGAGTGCTTTGAGTGATTTTGTTGCTATATTTTCTACATACCGAGTGAAAATGATGATAATCATTACGAAAGATACACAAATGTGGGTGATGGAATTTTTGATGAGAATAATATTCGGTTGGGTGGGTGGATGTGTTAGCGGAACGTGGCCAAATTTCGTTGTTATACAAACAATGCAATACATATAAGCATTATTGTTTCATGGCAATTAACTAATACAAACACCGTTTTTCATTACATTACGATTATAACTCAATTAAAGGGCATAAATTATGGTCTGTTGAGATTTATGATCAATTATTAATTTGAAATTGAGATAATATTTGTGGTATCATAATGATGCTTTATTATTTAAATTACTAATTTTATTGACCATTGAGATGGGTTATTACTTTAAAAATTCATTTAAAATCCAAAAGTGTACTGGAAAAAAAAAAAAATTTGAAAAAATAATTTGTTTTAATTTCAGCTACATGAAATCTCATTTTAAAAAAAATTTTATTCCAAATTTTTTTTTTTTTAAATGAAATGTAGAATTTTTTTTAATCGTAATAAAATTTTTATCTAGCTTAAATTTATATTGATGAAAAATAAATATCACAATCCTAATAAATAAAGAAAGAAATGAAACATTTTAATTAACTACCGTTCCAATTATCAAAAAGCACACATTGAATTTAAATTTTCATTTTTTTTTCGAAAAAAAATACCGGTTAAACACAAAAGAAAATATAACAGCAATTTAAAAAGAACTGGTAAAACATATTTAAATAAAAAAAATTGAGCCCAAATAAATTTGGCGCCAAAAAGAAAACACCACCATTTTAAGTTGAATTTAAAACCACGTGCTAAATTCGAAATTATTTAGTTGTGAGTATTCATAAAGTCACAAATCAACACATTAAAATGATATAAAATTTATTGTAACTGTTGTTTAGTACTAGAACAAAGAGTATCATCCAATATTTTATGTAAATTACCAAAAAAAAAATGGTGTATTTGAAGTATGTAGTTTCAATAATTGCAAAAAAAAGAATTTGAATGTGTATAGATCAAAAATATAACCCTATATTAAATATATTGTAGTAGCATTTAAATAAATTCATAATTAGACAAATTTTAACGATGGAAAAATTCGTTTAGAAACAATTTGTTATACAAAAAAAAAAATAAGAGAGAATAATTTAAATACAATGTTGAGTTTGACTTAATTTAAATAAAATTTAATAATATAAAAAAGAGAAACCATAACTGTATAATATCATAAAAATTTATATAATTAATAAGTAAAGAAAAAAGCATTGTCAACGTTAATTTAACGCTATTTAATTTGCTATAAAAAAATGTGTAACAATAATGTGAAAACATAATAAAAATTGTAAAAAAAATCAGCCAACCACAAGATGATAAATAAAATATAATCAATGGTATATAAAATACCTATAAAGGTAAATAGAACAAAAAATCACAGACCTTTTTATTGTGTTGTTTTTTTTAACAAAAAACAATTTTCTCACACACACACACACACACACACACACACCTACTTAATATATGCACTTCTTTCATAGGTGGCCACTTAAATAATCAAGGTTGAATAATTTGAATTGATAAAGATATTCAACGTCAAGATGTTGATTGTTGTGTTCCCCCTCAGTGATTGGGTGGTCGCCACACAGTTCAACAAACTAAGAAGGTGCGCATTCTTCCCCGCCACACATCATACATTTACATACCTTTTTTCTGCATTCAATTAAGTGGAGTGAGAAGTCCCACGAGGATGGAAAATATTAACAGAAATTAAAATGACATTTTTGGAATAAAATTTTGTTTGTTTTAACCATTTTAAGTTGCACATTTAATATTATTTAAGTACTTATTAGATGATTTTTAATTTATATTAGTTTAAAATATAATAATTTAACACACAAATGTTTAAAAAAATTAATTTAGAACTTTGTTTTTTGATGAATTAGCGCAAATATTAACTTCGGTAAGCTAGCTTTATGACGTTTTTTACACTCATACAGCTAGATAACCAAAGACAACTAAAGCACCACTTATTAAAGATGATTTAAACTGAAAAAATTGTAACGATGAAAAAACCTTAAAAAAAGTAAATTACCCAAATTTGCACCACATGTTATTTTTGCGCACAATTTTATAAATTCTCATCCACGTCTTATAATTTTATTAACAACATTCTAACTAACGAGCTGTTAGACACCTTATACGGTAAACACTGCTAGACTTGTAACAATATAGCAAATAATTCTAGAATCTAAACTTTTTTTTTTGAATATATTATGAGCTTAATATGTGACCACATCGCACCACGTTGTTAATTGATCTATTGCTGATTGTACAATGACACGACCAAGCAAATTGTGGGGGAAACTTTGATTTTCCAAGCGACGATATTTCATTTCAATCGATTTGAATTTAAATCTGTATTTGCTATTACTGTAAAATGTTGTTGAACGTTTCTTTATAATTTCTTGTTAATTTTTTGAATCCATTTTATTCCTCTTTTAGCAATTTTCTTTGTTAATTCTAGTTTCATTTGTTTGGGGACATTTTTTTGTCAATTTGATTTGATTTTATTGTTTAAAAAAAACTGTATTTTTTAAAACTGAATCAAAAGAAATGTGGGATTCAAGTATTTATCATTTTGATTATAATTTTATCCATTGCTGAATATTACAAAATTCAAATTAATTTTTTTAAATTTTAACGTTTTCATAATTTTAATGATTAATTGAATTTATGAAAACTCAATTAATAAAACTACCGTTAAATTAATTTTAAATGCCGAAATAATTTGTATTTACTTTTAAGATATTTAAATCAATCTAGTAATTTTCTTTTTAAAATATTAGCTTTTAAACCACAAACGATTTATTTAAAATTTGAAATTTTTGCAAAAAATAAATTAAATATAGAAAATTCAATACTTTTAGGGTCTTAAATGTTGCATCAAAACTTTATACGGAAATCCAAAACTTAAATAATTATAATTTTTCATCTTGACTTATAAAAACTTATAAAGAAATAATCAGAAAAGTTGGTTCGAGATCCTAAACTCGCTGTTGCAGGTACTTCTTTACAACCAGAAAGATTTAAGGTCCCAAAATGTATAGCCTTGTATTTAATCTTTCACCATTCTTATTTGGACTAACTGCAATATTTACTGAAAAAATTATAATAATTACCAAATTTTCGTTCATTCATCATTCCTTTAAAAAAAAAAAAAAAGGTTGGTACCTTAAATATATAAATCCAAAAATCATAGAGGTAAAAATTTTCTCAGAACTCGATTTAAAGGTGCACAGATTAGTCAGGTGGTGTAAAATCTCAGGTGGTATTGGAATTTTTCCACAAACCACATTCAATTTAAGACCCCTTCTTATGTAGGGGTCCAAAAAACAACATATTATTATTATAATCCATCATGATTTTTAACAAAAGATGAATCTACCTGATGATTTTAAAAACAAGGGGGCAAAAGATACGGAGGCCTTAAAAATAGAACTGGTTGGTATAACTTGAAAACGAATTCAATGAACCAAAAGAATACAACAAAGCCGGTGCGTCATGTGTAGATGAGATGATGTACATAAGAAAGCCGCTTTACTTTTCATTATATTTACAAAATATTATACATAGGTTACGTGTATAATATTTCAACAAATAGTAGATGACGTATGTGCTTAATTTAATTGTATAATATTTGAGGAGGGGAGATCAAGCTGATGAGCGATGACCGTATATAGGAAAATGAGTCAATACTGAGAACACAGGTGGGTACGTAATTTTGATTTGAAAGATGAGATTTTTTTCCTATTTTCTTTAAGGTTTTGTTTCCATTTCTTTTGAATGATTCATCACAAAAGTTTTAAATTTTTTTCAAGGATCTAAGTCATGTTCTTAAGTCAAATTTTTGATACTTAAAAATAGACAAATTGCAACAATAATTATTCCACTTAATTATAGGTTGCATGTCTTTAAAGCATTGACTTCTTGTCAATGATTTAAAAGTCTATGTAGACATCGCCAGACGCATGTGGCTATTGCGTGAGAAATTAATTGTTGTACTAAGAAAATTGAATTCAACACGTGGTCTTGTCTAACATTCATCTTAATGGGAGCGACTCACTCCCCTATATTGCCATAACCATGTATTAATGAAAGCGACTAGTTGGCTTGCAACAACCACACTTATATGGAATCCGGCTGCGAACACTCGGCTGGTATTTCCGAAGTTATCTCATGTATTTAAGTCGGCATGAATACGTCATTCAACCGGCTTAAGTGATCACTAGATTATTTATATTGTTTTTTTTTCTTTTATTATAAATATTAGCGCGATTTTCCACGCCTTAAAAATTCCAGTCAGTTTTGTGTTAGTGTTTTAAAAGCTCAAGGTGCGTTTAATAAATATTCTAATTTAAAAAAAATTTCTTTACAAACACAAGAAGAAGATTTTCTAGGGGTCTCAAAGGTTGTTACTTTTAATCAAATAAAGGAAAACCCATAAAATAAAAATTGCGCAATGAAAACAAGAGCATAAAGCATCTATACTTAAAAGTCTTGTTGTGAGCAATGAAAAAAAAAATTACTACAAAAAGCCCGCAATGTGCCAAATGGTCAATGCTTTGTTGTACCTCTACACACATTAACTATAATATGTGCAGATAGTTTTTTTGTTTGTGCTGTAAAGCGTTGACAAGGTTAACAGGCTTCAAAGTTAATTGATCTCGCCAGGCTACCGGACTGAAACTTGATGATCGAGTAAAATCAAATACCGCTGCTGAGAAATGAAGTGAATTAATTAAAACAAGGCTATTTCATTAAGAGGCGGTTTTCAATCAGTTTGAACAGTTTTAGGTTTTGTTTCCTCAATTAAACATGACATTTAAATGGGTATAGCTTTTCTTTCTTTTCTTTTAATGTGATTGTGCAATGATTAAAAGAAAGAAGTTTGAAGGGGCATATTTTGTTAGTCAGCTGCAATTTCATTATGAATAAATAGTTTTAAGTACTCTAAAAATTGTGACTTTATAGTAATTAGGGTCCTAATTTTTTGAAATATTTAATACTTCAAGAATAAGGAATCAAAATAGTACTGTAATTATCTATAGGTACTCATAAGACCTTAAAAGTGAAGAAAATTGTGACAATTAAACTTTTTAGGGACAAAAAAATAAGTTTTTAAGTGAATTCTGATAATATTTGAACAAGAATTGGTCATGTTAACGTGAAATTAATTGAATTAACAATAGAACATTCATCCTTCATTTATTATTGTACTTGAATATTCAACTTTTAACAAGTACAATTTACAAATCAAGGTGATCTCCACATTTTCATTCATTAATCACATTATCTTGATCTTTAAAATATTATATTTCATTGTACTTTTTAAGCCATTCAGCTTAAAAGCTATTAAATCTCATTTTCCCTCTCAATATGGGGCTCGCGTATTAATTTAACAGTCAATGAAATGATGTAACACGAAATACGGCATTGAAAAGCCGTTCAACATTTTTCCAACCCAAAATTTTTAAATAAACCTTTTGTAAAAAGAAATACACACACACACGCACACACGAAATAAAGTACAAAAAAAAATTATTTGCAAACGTGATTTGAAGGCGGAATTTTGTACAAAAAAAAAGAAATAAATAAAAACCGACATGTTTAAAACATTAACCACGTTGCACCACAAGGCCTTGCTTTGTCGCACACGTACAAATACAATTCGTCTGATCTGTTTGCGTTAAAAGTTAAATTTTCAAGTTAGTAACTGTACGGTCCGACAAAAAAATGACCGCATAAAGCAGATTCCACAAAAATTCACAACGCGTTACACATATACCGCGTTTTTTTTTTCAATTCTTGCGAAATCAACGCAAAATGGAGAAGCGAAATGTACAAAAAAAGAAAGAAAAAAAAATTGGTTGCGATTCATAAAAATAAAAAAACCGCCAACCGTCGGATTGTCTTACATAAGAAATGAAAACGACGCGACGTGTACAAGAAGAAAACAACTTATAAACGTCTTTAGCGAAAAATAAATAAAGTAAAAATGGTATTCGATTCACATACACGAATAAACCCGGATCTTTAACTTATGTATCGTACAGCGGCATGATGAATATAAAAGAGCTTTAAGCTATGGGCTTGCGATCGCGCCATAGGAATAATTTCGCGTCATTTAGAATTTCAGTGCGGCTATCTACCTACCAGTGAGTCCCCTGTTTTTATGTTATGTACATTATTTTATCATTTTTCTTTGCAGACACATCAGCAGTTTTTGTGCGTTTTTCTCAGAAATTAATTAAATTTATGTGTATTTTATGACAGGGTATGCAAAACTTAATGTAATTAAACTCGGACCTTAAAAGACATTCAATTAATTGTAATTATAAAAACTCATTAAATGTTGATTCAAAAACACGTTTTAATTTATTATTTTTTAAATAATTTTTTTTTTTTTGAAAATTTTACTCAAGCAAGTTGTGGTCTTAACTTCTTAAGCACAAGTAAAAAAACGAAATTTAAATTTGACTTACCTTATTTCCTCGTTTTCATCGTCATCACGTCCCATTTTGATCAATCAATGTTTAAACGTGCAACATTGGAGTCTTAAAGTTGCACACATTGTAACTTAAAATGTAATTAATTAAACTGTGTTTTAAATGTTAGTCAATTTGTTATTTAATTATTTTTTAAATTAAAATCACACACAAGGCATTTTTAATTTTCAATTTTTAACGTTTTTTTGGGGTACCAAAAATTTTAAAATACATCACAAAAAAAAAATTATCGCCAATTTTACATTCTTAAAAATAGATCGAATTACTTAAGACCCATGCAAAAATAAAACTGTGTGGGTCTTAAGTTGGGGGGTTTCTCTCACTCAAAAATAATTTTTTGAAAACGTAAAAACTTGAAGAAAAAAATTCTCCGAAAATTGGGAATTCCCTGCCTGAACGCCAAGCACTTAAAGACTAAGCATTGGTATGCTTGTGATTGGTTTTGGGCTGCGCGAAAAATTCAACCCGCACAATGCGCGCACTCTGCACCACCGCGTATACTAATGTACAGTGTAACTAGTTATCCCGGTAGGAGTTCGGTTCTTCGTCTGTGGCGGAGCGATGCAAGATTAAAACACGTAATAACACCGGCTTTTCTTGAAACACAACGCTGGTGCTGTTGCCTGACTGGCCACCTTCCACCACCATCGAGGGATTTGGGCACGCAGGCTGCACACATATACAATGTACGCCTCCAATTGAGCGTGTACGTTTATGGGGATTGTGAAGAGCAAGCACATTGTAGTTGGTATGCATTGGGAGACAAAATGTTGTACAATAAATTCAAGTTGTGTGTGTGTAAAATGCTTGGTAAAGCAATGAAGAAAAGACGCGGGGACAGGTAAGACGCCAAGTGGTTGCAATGTACCTCGTTGATGCCAGGTAAATGTGTAAAATGTAAATATATAGAAGAGTTTGTGAAGTACACTTCGTCGCCCCCCCTGCACTTTTGATCACGAATTTTTACCTTTTCGTATTAGTTAGACGTTTCATGGTAATATTGGTAATACAGCTCTTCAGATTATTATAAAAATATCGGGTCATACGATGCTGGATTGGTGTATAGATTTAAATGTATACCAGGTTGGTAACCAGCGACCTGGTAAATGCGATGACGACGACTAATACATTGGCGCTTATACAAAAATTTTCAATAGAATATATCGATATAATGCGGCGGGAATATAACGAATAATTGTGAGAGCAACAAAGATGGGGGATGCTGCCCAATGTAACCGGCAAAATGCGATGGAATCGTTGTGGTTGTGTGGTGCACGCCTGATCAATGCCATGATGACGCTGGCGTTATTTTTAATGATATACAGGTACTGGTGGTACATGAAAACGACCGTTGAGATTTTCAAATATGTTCTGGAAACATGCTTGATGCTGGAAATGAGACGCCTTATATCTGTAATGGTGTGGCGCATTTTTATTTATTTTTAACAAAAAGTATTCTACAATTTTTTACATTTTTTATTTTCTTGAAGTTGGGTCTTGGGACTCAATAATTTTTCTCAAATACAAGTCTTATGTTATGGCTTAAATTTAGCAGCTACAAAAGGGGAGGTGGGAAGAAGGAATTCTTAATTCTTATATTTCTTTATTTCAATTCTTAATTTCCTTTTGGAAAGTTCACCAATCTCAACGATATACACATTCAAATTTTAATGACATATTTTTGTGCTTTTTATGGTGGCAAATAAATGTGCGGTGCAAATTCGGGTATTAAATATTCATCTCATTGGTTTCGGTACAGGAGGTTTGAGTGTGGCATTTTTGATGCTTTTATAATATGGCGACAAATTGCACATTAAAAGACCTACGAGTGGCATAATGTTGGCGCTTAATTTTCTTGCGCATTTTTTGGTGTGTGTGGCCAAACAAATAAGTTTGTCTTTTGTATGCAAAATTGCATTACAGCGTTATTCCAGTTTTAATTTGTTTTTAAACACCAGGAATGTGTTGAGAATTTAAATTTGAGTTGCATTTAAATGGTATTTCCTGGTAAATGAGACGGTGAATTGAACTATGCCGTTTTCTTCAAAGACTTTTAATAAACATAATATGACAATTAAATGTTATTAATTAAAAACATTAGGACTGAACCTGATCTTGTTTCTTTAATCATGCGGATTAAGTTACTGGTGTCATTCATGATGGAGACTCTATAAGAAAATCCTGATTTAATGGCAATTCTGGGCAGGGTGGGCAGGGAGAGTGAGTCAAACTTATCCTTTCAATATAATTTGAAATATTATATTAACTTTTGTTGTACCCGAAAAAAAACGACTTTGTGTTACATCTTTTTTTAATTAAAAATTACTTAATTTGTTTTGTTGCAATTAAAATATTTTAAAAATTTTTTTAATCGCATTTTTTTAAATATTGACTTTCACAATTCAATGTTGTTTAATCATCTTCATTATTTAAATTACGATCTGAATGAGAGTTCACAGCTATTACCAACGAAATTAATTAAAATCACTTGAATACTTTCAGAGAAAACATCTAAAAATTTACTATCTTGATCTTAAATCATGAATTATTTTAGTTTCCGACCAAAGTTCTTAAAAATACGGAAAGTGATGAGGTAACTGCTATGAGGTAACTGGTCAAAGCCCTTCCTAGTCAAAACATTTTTAAATTTAAGATTGCACAAACAAATGTATAGTTAAGCTCGAATCAACAATACACTTTCTTTTAAAGCTAAATAACTTCTTTACTTAAAAGACTGCAGTTGGTTTAAGTTTATAAATTCACGCATTCCAACACCATTATAACAAATTGCATTTATTTAAATCCAACATCTTCAAAACTAAGTATACGCCGCAGTTTCAGGCTTGCAAAATCGCAAATTCAAAGGAAAACCCCAAAAAACTTTTTGCCCGCCCAAAAAAAAAAGAACATTCGCAACTGTATAATCTCGGGTTGATCTCCTCGGCTATAAGTCACATTCAGACATCACATACATCGCGATATCAGCTCGGTGTATGAATGTTGCAAACTTTGCGTCCACCTCTTGCAGCCGCCGCAAATTAAAAACAAGAAAATTGTCAAAATTTAACGAACTTCCACATAATATCGGCAAGTCAAGAACATGGAAATTCCATTTCGGCGCAAATGTCTAAATATGGACTCACAAAGATCACCTACATATGTAGAGAAATACATATAGGAGGTACGTTTGGTTGGTGCTGCGCGTTCTTTTATCCAATACACAGAGCTCCTCCGTCCCCAGTGTTCTTATATACCTACCCATATGTTATATTATAATGTTCTTTGATTTGATTCTTTATGGCTTTTTACCTTGTCCCGTCCAGTGTGCTTAAAAAAAGAGAAGAATTTCGCTTATTATATTTGTATATATGAAGGAGAATGAAAGGGTCGTGTGTGTTGGTGATTTAAGTTCAACAAAATTCCACTGATCGCGTTCTGACCATACCGAATTTCGAGTCGAATGCCACAGCAATTATGGTCGGGTTGGGATTTTTTTTTTTTTTTTTTAAATTTAATTTGCAAGTCAAATTTTTGTGTTTGTTCTTGTTGGCATAAACGAAATGAATTAAAGATGAAGCGTTTTTTTTATTAACATGTTCTTGGGAGAAAACTGTGATTTTTTTCGACAGTTTTATGTAATTAAAATTGAAATGTCTTGAAGTTCGTAAAACAATGATATAGTTGGATGGGATTTACATAACTATAATCCATGTTTTATGTATTTTAAAAATTATGGTAAACTGTTTTATGTTAAAATATATAAATTGTTTATGTGCTTTAAATTTGTATCAGATTTCAAGACTCTAGAAATTAATTTCTTGCCTAATCGTTTAACAGGTACGGCAATTTATGAAAATATAGTTTTACGCTCATTAACAGCATTTTTTTTATTATTAAAAAATAGTAAAATTTATTTTTAAAACTTCTTTAATTCATGACAATCCGACCAGTAGTTTCTGAGACGAATTAAAATGGACGGAAGCCCTTTCTGAAGAATGAAAAAAATTTAAGTCGACTTTTTTAGAGTCCGGAGGTGTCAAAACGTGATACTGCATCATTAAAAGTTTTCTAAAAAAAATTCGGGCGGAAGAATCTATTACTCCAGTGGGTCGTAATAAAAAAAAAAAAACCTTAAAAAAAATCGTGCTGAACCTATCATTATAATCATTGTTACAACAAAATCTAATTAAATCGGCAATGTCGCCGCATCCTATAACCGCCATTTATTTCAATTTTATTTTTAGCAACAAATTCGTGCACATTTCAAACTGCCGCGAAACTCTGCACAAACCCAAGACATACAAGACAAAATAGCGCGCGCGGTCGCAGAAGAGATAACAGAATAAGAGGTTTTCGCGTTGCTAAAATAAAAAAAAAAACAAATACAAAAGAATAAAAAATAAAAAACACACCAGCAAGATTTTCGCCATCTTCTCTGCATGATTTTTCCATCACCCCTCCCCTTCAGCTTTTATTCCGCGCCCGCGGATGTTTTATATTTTAAACCTTTTTCTTTTCATTTGCGCGCTCAACTTTATGCTTGTGTCTTTTACTGCGGTAGTATAAATCGAGATTCTTATGCGGCGCGCAAAAATGTTATGTGCCGAAGCGCACAACACAAACACACCACCATCACAGAACATATCGCAGCAGCACCACCAAGTCGAGAGGTTAAAATACCGCGTGTTCTTCTTCAATCAAGCGCAAAAACGACCACAAAAAGCACACTTTTATATACGGTTACATGTGCGAGTTGTGCGAAAAATAAAACACGCAAGACAGGAATGAAGTATGAGATTTTAACTTGGGACCCCAGCGCTGCAAAAAATATAGCAAATTCTATGTGTGTACGTAATAAATTGTAATTTACAACTCACGCATTCATTTTTATTACATCATCAACTGATCTGTATTATATTATACATAGATACATCGTATTAAGACGCCGGCTTATAAGGTCTGTGTACGAGTCTGCTTGGAAAATTAAACAGAAAAATAAAATAAAAATCGCGGGTCTTAAAAGCTATTTAAATTTTCAATGGCATACGCTTTAATTCAAACGAAATTAGTTATAATATGCTGATGATAAGATCAAGCAAAGTTCGAGTCAATGTACAATGAATAAACGAAAGGCGTAGGCGAAGATAATTTTTTTTTAAGAGACATGGTACACCAAAGACGGAGCTCACATGCGCTCTACAATGGTGTTTGCATGTACACGGACTCCAGAGGAGTATGGGTGCTTTCAGACCTCAATGCAGTGCTGTACGTTTTAATGTAATAAATATAAAGGGAAAGGTTCGTCGTTTAAGTCTTTTGATTTTCACAATTTTTTTTTTCTTTATTTTAAAACGATTTTGACTTTTTTTTTGAGTTACATTTTTTTGAACGGCCTTCTCTGCACAAAGCAATATGAACGAGTACCAACCCTCATCCCAATTTTGTAGCGGTTATATTGTTGGTATGTTGAGAAATTTGATTTTTTCAACGATATGATTTGGGGTCTTTAATTTTCGTTTTTCTTTCATGGACTCATGTACTACATTTCTTAATTCATAACACATGGAATTCCCATTCCATCGTCCACAGCAAAATGTATTGTCCAAACTGAAAAGGTCCAACACACCATTATTATGGCGCGCACAGAAAAATTCTTTAAGTATAGATGATGTTATGAAATTTTCATCAATTCTTCATTTTAGCTGAGTTAACGCTGTTGTTTTTGTTGTTGCTGTATTTGTATCACACGTCTCTCCTCCCTGGTACATTGTCTTCGTGTCGCTTATTTTCGATGTTTTTTCATTTTATTTTGTTGTTGCTTTTTTTGTTGTACATTTTATTTTAGAAAATGCCTTGTGTGCTTAAAAAAACACATAACATATTATAAAATGAAAGAACAAAAATAAAGAACGCGTTCTTAACACAAAAAAAAAAATGAAATAACACAAAAAAAAAAATAAGATGACGAAACAGGTTTTGATTCTGGATTGGTATTTTAGTTTCACAAAGTTTCAGACCTTAACCAGTATGAATATAACTCTTTTGTATAACCAATTTAACGCATACATTGATTACCATTAAATATTCTATACATACCTGAAAGGAAGATGGATATTATTGTATAAAAATATATGTAATATGTATTATGTGTAAGAAGCGCAAAAATTAAGAAGAAAAGAATGAAAAGGAAATTCAAAACAAAAAATCATCAACAAAATGAAGAAAAATAAGAAATATAATAACGTTTTTTGTTGTTCGAAAGTTTTTATTTTGGATACAAAGTCAACCCGATTGGGAAGCAGATAAGTTTTGAATTCTGTAAAAATGTTTTCATATTGCAGAAATTCGTTTTCACAAAACTTGATGACGAATCATGAAGAAAATGGGCAAAAATAAAAAATGTAGCTCTTAAATATGATTTTCTTAACAAAATTCTATTTTAAATTAGAACATAGCGAAGCAAAATGTATTTTAAACGAAATTACATTGTTATTCTTTGAAAATATTTTTTTTCTTTCAAGGTCAAATTTGTTTTTTTTAATTAAAAATCAGATTTCATTAAATCATAAATTAATTCTTTTACCTTGTAAATATTAAATTACATTTTAAGGTCACATTAATTTTTCTTCAAGGTCATAAATGAATTTTTAAAACTCAATTAAGCTTCTTAAATAATTTTTTAGTGGCCAAAACTTGCAATTCTAAAAATTTTGAATACATAAAACGAAACGTTTCAAGCTTAAACACATTTTTTTAGTAAAACAATTTATTTGAACATTTTTAAATCCATTTAAATAATTCTTAAATTAAAATTAAACTAAATCCAAAGTACTTTGTGGCTTTCCCTGTCATTATGTTTTTTTGTAATGTATAAAAGGCAATTTTTTTGTGGTTACAAGCTTGACTACAGCATCAGAGGTGATTGAGTTCAGACTATACACCTTTATATAGTTATTGTGGTTAATATTTAAACCATTAATTTTTTTTTGGGACCCGCATTCAGTACTGACTGAATTTTTATACGCACCTTTAAAATATATATCACGCATTTGAATAACAGCCGTTTATTATTAAATTATTCATTCATTCACTTTGTTTTTTGGTGCTTAATTGGATTGTACCTTTATGTCGTATTTTTTCTGTTCTGTAACAGGCAGGTACAATATAATTTAAAATATTTGTCTGACAACAAATAATACTTAAGATTTGGACCATTATTTTTTTTGGTTTTTGTTTAAACGACATGTTCATGATCAATTGGCGCCAAAGAAACAAGATCCGGAACGAATTGTGATTATTGCCGATGCGGTTGTTACGTAAAATGTATTTTTATGTTGATGAGTTTTAATTCTGGTTGTAATTATTCAGATAAACATTTTTATTTAATTCAAAATTTTTATTCTTGTTCTATATTTTTTGCTCCGGATTGTTAATTTAAAAATGAAGTGTAATTATTGCAATAAATTATTGCTACTCGCATGAATATTGTAATTATTTTCATTGGCATAAATTTGTCACACTATGTTGTTATTACATTAAATACCATTAAAATTCATAAAATTATTCATTCACAAATTATTTTCGGTTTCGATTGATTAGCGATGCCACCAAGAGTTGGAGTAGCTTGTCTATTGTAAATATTGTTTAATTTAAAGAATTTGCCAAGCCTTCCGCCTTCGTCACACAATTTGCAGTGAGATGGATCTATTTTATTACTGTGGACAATTTGATAAAGTTCACATCGAGAGTTCAAACTTATTTCCGCATTTGTTTGTGTGGACAATTGAAATGTTATAAACATTAATTTATAATTGGAAAATTGTGTTTTATGAAGATACTGTTAAATTGCTTATATTTAATAGGATTTTATGGGCGGTCTTTTTACTCTAACCTTAACCTTTTCTCCTTGGTAAAGGTTAAATGTCATTTTACTTAAAGACCTTGGATTTATGGACCACGAATACGAAATTAAATTGAACTGGACTGATGATACAGTTTATGACTTTAGAGTTAAGACCACACTGCACATTGTAAATTTAATATTATTGCTTCGACTTGTTGATCATTGATCCCGGAAGAATTACATTTTATTGTTAGAAGCATTTCCATCTATTTATTTCAAGTATTATTTCATTTTTCAGAATAAAAATAAATTGCAACAACAATTATAACACAAAAACAATCTTCTAAGACCTTAGAGCTTCAAACTAACTTATATGAATTCAGTAAATATAAGTTCATACTTTATTTATAAGCTGCCCAATAAGATTAAGAAAATTTTGCTTTTAATTAAATAACACACAATGAGTAACTTAACATAACCTCCGCATAGTGACGCAATGATTCAGCTTACAAAGTTTTCAATAGGTGTATTGTCTTATGTAATTAACACCAACGCAATTAAAATTAGTTAGGTGCAGTGACTTGTCTTTAACGATTACACGAACTTAATCCTAACTCCTTGCTATAATGCTGTAAGTAGTTACGATCAAGGTGGTCTCACTCAATTAAGACATATAAAAGTAAATAAATAAATAAATAAATAGGGCAACATCTTGAAACCGCAAATGACAACAAAGTTTTTTCCCTTTTTTTTGGACTCTCATTTAAGTTGTGTTTTACTCTTATGTTGCTATTACTATAACAGTCTCTTAAATAAAGATTCCCCGTGTTTTTTAAAGAATTAGATTGAAAGACAAACTACACAAAGCTCACGTTTTGTAATAGTATAAATTATAGTAATGATGATCAAAAAATTGTGCCTAATGAACCCAATCATTATCCACATATTATCCACCGCGACTAACCAGCGAGTTTCAATGTAACAAAACTAAAATACGAGATCAACATATTTAATCAATTGTGAATAGGAAAGAAAAGAGCCTTTGTCTTATGTACAATTATGTTTGAGCAGTCATAGCCTTTATAAACTTTATAGAAATCGTCTTGAGTCAAGTCAAGTTCAAGTAGGCTTAACGTATGGGTACTCCACAATATTTCATCTCAATCAAGATCAAACAAATTGATCGCTATGGTGGAAAGTAATAACAATAATGAATCGCGGTGCTTTGCTCATTGGGATTGTACCAAGAGGCCTACATAACTGTAGGAAAAACGCCGGCATTAAAGCCGCAGTGGTAATGGGTAACGAATTAGAACTCTGCAAGTAAATGAAGTAAAATCTTGATGTAAGTAGATAAATAAGAAGAAAGAAATGAAGATGGCAAGGGGGAGCTGAATACTACTTTGGATATCATTCAAATTTTATATTAAAATGTGTTCCAAAACTATTTTAAAAATTTGTTGAAACTTTAAGAAACAAGTTTTTAATCTTAAAATATTAATTTCTTGACCTTGACTAAATAGTTAGTTTACAAAACATTAATAGGAATTTAAAAAAATACGGTATTTAATTAGATTAACTATATTCAATAAAATTTAAAATTATTAAGATCAATTTTAGTATTAACTTCTTAAGTTTACGTTGCAACATTGTATATTTTCCAAAGAACTCTCATCATTTCTAAACTTTGTACCCTCCTCATGATACGGAATGCGATTATTTATAGCTCAAAGTGCAGTACCTTCAGATACAAGTTCAATGTAAACACACGATTTGCACGGCGTGCCCCATCAGCCACGAAAGGCACCTCTCGAAGTACATAACATAATGATTGTGAGCATTTGCTTATCCTATCAATAATGGAAGTCGAGGTAAAGGCCACAATAAAAACGTGCAACACATTTCATCTCAATTGGTAAATGAGTGCTCGAGCAGCGAGCAACAAGGGCCAAGCAGCAATCTACTTATTTTATGATTTATACTCACAATGTTAATGTTTAAGTTGTATTTGCTCATAATTGCACTTCAAATTGATTTCCATTTTGATTAACTTAAATACAGTATTAAGGAAATGAGTTGTTCATCTAAACTGGAAGGTGCTTAGATCTTGAACAAAATTTATTCAATGCAAGTGTACCTTCCACCAAAGATAAAGCTCCGTCTTGACTTGAGCGTTCATATTAAGATGCCTTTATTGTTTTTTACGGCTATGCAATCTAATCTAAGAATAATAAATAAACTAATTGATCTAATCCACGTCTAGTTTCAATCCTACGAACTTTTTAATGCGTTCCTTCTCTATAAGATTGTGAGGTCCTAATGCACAACTTAATAATATTAAGGAAATTAATCTTGTTGAACATTTTCAACCCTAAGTTCTCATAAATACATTAGGACCCCTCTGAGTTAAATAATGAATACATTTAAAGTAATCAAATTAATCAATTCCGTATTCTTTTACCTCTAAAGAATTGTATTTTTGAGTCTTTTTTTGATATTTCCAGTTTTATATGTTAAGACCTCCTGCTAATTGATTAGTTTTTAAAAGATGATCCTTAAAGTAACAACATTTTTAAAGTATTCTAATATAGAAAGGTCACAAAGCTAAGAAAGCATTTAATATTACAAATTCTGAAAAGACTATAACAGGAGCAGAGTCCTTAACGTTTCAAAAAAAATGTTCCAAAAAAATAATCCATCTTTCTAATTTCTTAAAGCAAAATCTCCGGTTATTGTTGCACTTAATGTTTTATTCTTGTCAACAGAAATTGATCTAAGATTTAAAAAGGTCCGGTTCATATTTATTAAACATCAAACTGATTCTCAGTTGGCTTAAAAATATTAAAATTGATTAGGACCACAAAGTTTCATTAAACTCTCCCTGCCACAATTGAAATAAAATGCCATTACAAGAATGAAAATCCAACCACCACCTAAGCGGTACACACAACCGATTATTGGGTGTACTTAAGGTCAAAAATCCACTGAATAGACATTAGGCGCGGGATGGAAATAAAATAGATATAAAATCAAACGTATAAAGCGTATAGAATATAATAGGAAAAATGCAAACCAGTTCCATTATAATAGTGAGATGAAGCTGGTGCCTGTAGTTCTTTCTATGAACCAACCTCCACCAACACAACACCACCATGGTAACCATCCAGCAGCACACCGTTGCACCAGCATCACATTAATATTGTCAATTTAAAGCACCCAAAGTCAAGTTACTTCAACAATATAATATGCTTTTGTCTATTGAAATGCATTGTAACTATAGTCATGTGTGGGTATGCACTTTGTTTTCAAAACACAATGCATCAGCATGGGGCCCCTTCCTCAAAAATTCCAGAATTACACCAAATTTAGATACTGATGGTATTTAATGTACCCATACCATATTTGAATGTCAAACCTGCACTTTTAAAGATGCACCGGGTAGACAACGAAGCATTGCTGTATAGACAAGTAATGCACTTCCCCCAAAAAAGGTTCTATAAATTCACAGAATGCATCGGAAGGTAAGCATGTAACCATGTGCAGCTTCCATCGGGGGTGCTGGTTGCTGCCTGCAACATTTTGTGCACCTTCACAGAGGTCTTATAGACAATGGGTATAGGTTTTACAGCCGCATCGGGGGTAATGTACGTATACCTGCAAGGGATTTACATTAAATAAATGCAGTTGTGCATTTTTACAAAAAAAGTTAAATTGTACCTTACAATATTGTGTGCAACACAGGGAGGATATGCAATTGTATTTAAATGCATTATTTTCTTGTTGCACCTTATCTGCTTTTGTTTATCTTTTTTGGATGCCCGGAGTAGACTTAAAAGATCCAGGAGAGGTACACAAAGTGCATTACATTGTGTGCATGTGTAGCTGCATCAGAGCCTTAATGTGGCATGTTGCAGTTAAGGTATTGGTTGTTCTGTTTTATGCTTAAGGTTTTTTTTTGCACATTGAAAACTATAAACTGCACATCCCTAAGGGCCGCATCGCCGGAATCTTCACGCACAAACGTTAAAGTGCACTGCAGTATGTTTGTTAAAACTTAACTCGTAGTTTAAGTTTAGATTTATGGGTTTTGTAGAAATTTGTTTCAGTTCTGGAAGAAGTATTAAGACCACATAGCCAATCATTTTTAACGATTCAATGCGTTTTACTGCAGCACCCACTGTCTTAAAGTATATATGGGGGTCTCTGTACTTTAATACATTGCATTTTCAGAATCCAGACATCATTTGCAGTAAGGAATTCTTTAACAGAACATTATTATTATTATTATTATTGCAGAAATTTTATGGCGCATTTCATTACTTGATTGCCGTCTGCACTCTTATATTAAGTGCATCCCACACATCAGTGCTAGAGCAGCGTATACTATTGTGGCTGATGGGCATTTCTTAATAATTGTTTATTGCTATCACAATCTTCCGAGTATACTTACAGACAAGTAATAACTAGGCGCACTTTTATGCGGCGTTCCCCCGCAGTTATAAAAATGCATACAACTCCGGCTCTGTATGGGTACAATGCATCCTCTGGAGACGCAGTACAGAGAAAATGTGCATTGTTAAGTTTAAATCAAACATAAGATTTTATCTTAAGCGACTTAAACGATCTTTCAATAATGTTATGGCTTCCTGCACCTTTTCCTATTGGTTAAAAAAAATTGAACTGCAGTCTTTGCCATTCTTTAGTTTACTTGAAACATCCTCTTCTTCCACTTCCAGTACAACAAATTTTTTGAATGCAATTGGGTGCATTAAAATAAATTATTCCTTGAAAATAAACATAACCACTTCAATTATTATGATAAGACTTTCATTTAATTCACGACATTAATTTACATTTTGTTTATTAAGTAGGCCTCCTTTAAAACGCCCTTTTTGACAAATGTTAATTACTGTTTTTCAAAAAATGTGTGAATTTATTATTAATACGCCTTAATTCCATATTCAGTACATAAAACGTTAATTACTCATGAATAAAAGATCCTCCAATGGATGACAGGAGTTGACCAGCATTCCTTCTCTTCATTTTAATTGTTTAATTGTTGTTACTTTGTTTTGTTTTCCTTTTGGATGCGCATACGTTCCATGTGTATCTTTGCAAGATCGTAATCAATTTTGGTCTCAATCATTGAATCCTTTCCACTGCCACAGTTAGGACATTTTGCAATATCCATCAAGAAGAAGACCTGGAAATACAATATATTGGACGTTAAAAACAATTAAGACGGAATTTTTTTTTTTAATTTAGGACATACATTACGATGTGCTGGACAAACAAGTGGAAGTCGTCCACGATGCATTGAACCGCATGAATTGCAATGAATTGTGGCTTCTGGGCGCTCACAAATGCATTCCTCGGCATTTTGTTCGTTTTTAATCTCAATGCCCAACATTGGGGGCATGAATTGCTGTTGGTGCTGGTAGCGTCGCCCGCCTCGTTGACCATGACGTGGGGATCGACTTTTTTCCGTTTTTGACATTTTAAAATTTTGATTACTTTTTCTTTAATGGATTTATGGTTTCTTTTCGCAATTAATGCTATTACTTTTAGATATAAACTCGCACTTAACAGTTATGTTAATTAGGAAGGGTTATACGGTCCAGAAATTTTGATTGATAGGACGCTGTATTGTTGTCTACGTGTGTGTGTGTGTGTGTCATATTATGTATGATCGATTAAAATATGGATAAATTCTAACAGTTATTTTTTAAACTGCATTATCGATTGTATTAAGCTGGGACCACACAAAATGTCACTAATTACATTTTGGTAATTGTTTTAAATAAAATTGTGACAGGAACTTTTTGCATATAAATTTGATTGCAATTTAAAAAAAAAAAATCCTTTTGAAACTTAACAACTTTTATGTTTAATTTCAATGGGTTTGGATTTTTATCAAAATATAAAATATTTGGTTGAATGATGCTAATTAAAAATTTCATACTTTCATTATTAGGGGTCCATTAATTACGTAAAATATTTTTTTCGTGTTTTAGACCCCCTCATCCCTAAAGGCTCAATGTAACGCAAATTCATAACAAAATTTATAACCTCCCTAAAATATTGACGTAAAATTGTTTTTGTGCATTGCATAATGTTCTTTTAACATCTTAGGATGAGAAACAAAGTCCACAAATATTGCTCTTGCGACTAATCAAATTGTCCCTTAACGATGGGCAACAGAAGTCGTACGGAGTCTTCATATTTTCACTTGTTAGAAGGAAATTTAGTATCATTCGCTCTGGAAAAGTCCTCTTAATTTTTTTCAGTCCATCGTCAGTTTGGTGAATGGGTATTGGTGGTGGAAAAAACTTTCTTTTAAAACAGAGAATAAACTGCCTTCTTCTATAGTAGGGTTGCAAAAACGTTTTTTTTGCATTTCACTTTTTTTAGAAGATTCTGACTTGTTCTCACGTGCTCTGCAATCAATTCAGCATTCGTTAATTCGATCGGAGGGTTATAATATTTAGGCAGTTTAAATTTACTTGTTTTATAATTTAAAACGTTGAAATTGTTTTTGTAACTTATTTGTAAACCCCTTTTCTCCCTCATCGCCACAAATTCGTAACAAATTCTTATAACCCCCTTCCCCTGAAGTGTTACATAATTTATGGACGACCCTTTAATGAATACGTTCTTATCAAATATCTCAAAAATTACATTAATATTAATTTAAAAATAATCGGATTTCCAGAATTATAACTCATAAAAGATCATTGATTATTTTTGGAATAATTTTGATGCAAAATAAAGAAAGAAATTTTAATTATGTTTAAGTTATAATCAAGCATTCGTAGTCATGATTTTGGAAATGAAGAAATTCCGTAATAGTTTGAATATAATTGCATTTTATGGAAATGTTTGTGTTCATAGAAAAATTGCTGGAAGCATAGCCGATAGCGGGCATGCAGTAAAAAATAAATACGTAGAAATAGAAATTAAGTAAAAAAGTAAATTGTAGGTGGAAAGCCGGATGCTCAAGGGCAATTAAATAAGAAGAAGTTAATTTATTGACTTTTTAGTTGTTTGAAATCCGCTCGTTTCATTATATACAGTTGATTGGCACATTAGAATTATTTGCCCATTCGCGTATGGCTGATACTTATAAGTTATAGCTACATCCGCGATTCTGCTGTGAAATGAACCTTAAAGATTAATGTTAAAGTGTATGTAGCCGAAGAAATTGTGTGTGCTTTGCCAGAGTTCAAACGAATATATGTATATGTGCAATCAATGTGGCGGAGGTACGAACTGGTTGCACGGAATATACATAAAATGGATGCTTGAAAATGTTGGCGGTTATTATAAAATCCCTTATATTATTCCAACCACTTCGGGTATATGCACGTTAACTCTTTCTATATATATGTACGAAAATATATAAAAAAAAAATATATATAGTTGTAGGTATATTTTATGAGAAACTCCAAAGAAGAAATTCAACCGAAAAACCAGTTTAAAGTCTCTACTCTCTGGAGTTGTCCAGACTCCGACGGTTGTAAGATCACGATATGTGTATATAAGCATAAAGGTGTACTACACCTAACTCTGCAAAGAAATATCACACACGAAAAAAAAAGAGTTAACAAAAAAAAAAAAAAATAACAAACCAAACCAACGATTATAAGTATAAGTGAAAAGAGGAAAAATCAAAAAAAAAAATCCAACCACCACCAAACACAAAATTGTTGTTCATTTGGTATTTTTCGTGTGTGCCTTTTCATGCCTTCTTTTTTTTTATTCCTCCACATCTATATAAATGTGCTGAAGAGATCTCCTCTTGAATATATTTCTTGATATAACTGCGGCTGCGATGGACCCCGTCCACGTTCTTTTACACCGCCTATAATGTGCGGCTCCACCATACTTCTTCTTCCATAAGAAGCGCTCATTCCTTGTAACTTCGCGTTTCAATTCTTATTCCTTTTGCGTTTTATTTTGTTCATTTTTTCAGCATCCACACCAAGACCCAGGCTATGGCCTATCTCGCGTCTATAATGGATTTCAATTCGAAAAGAATCATATTTCAAATCAAGCGCATGGGAAATTTATTTTTAATGCGATTTTTTTTCGAGAAAACGCACGCCTAAGCCATGACCACCATTTTCTGCATATTTGCAGCGTGCTTTTAAATACAAGTAGAATGTTTTAACGATTTTTCGCGCGCTGCAGTTTTAAAAAAATGGTTTTCTTTCTTTACTTTTTTAACGGTCGAAAGAAGTGTTGTGCATAATATAAAGTCTTGTGGTATCGAAGGTTTTTGGAAAAATTCGGTTTTTGTTTTTAATTTATGAAAAAATCCTTCTGAAAACTACGATAATTTGATTAATAGAAGTTTAAATTATTTTTATTTCAATAAAAGTAAGTAGTTTTGGAAATGGATTCTTTCGAATGTCCAAATGATGAATCCCAAATATAATGAAGAACAATTGAGGAATATTAATGTAATGTTAAATATTTAACAGTTCAAACATCTATTTTTAACATTTTAAAGTTAAAAATGTAATGCCTTTACGTTTAAAACTCCATATTGAAATTGTCTTGAGTGCTTCTCCTTGCCGCACCCACTTTTTTTTTACATTCTGTATGCAAACGAGTTTTGCAAGTCTTGACCATTTCTTTGGTTGTTTCAACGACTATTTTTAGCAACAAGCATGCTTTTTATCAGTTGAAACGTGGATGTATCGTAATTCGTATTAAGTTTGTGCCATAATAAAGTTAATGTAACGATGGTGTGCTTTTCAATACACAAAATAAATCTTTAAATGAAATGATTTTGATGAATATCCTTATGATAAAATTCTTTGGAGTTGAATTTCATAAAGTTGTCTCATTTTTTCATCAACCAAATTCATAATATCAAATTTAAATATTTTTTTATTTTTTGAATATTTAAGATAATTCAAGAGTCGCTTTACATTTATTTATTTCTTTTTTTTTTATGTAGAATGAAAAAAAATCCAACAATTAGGGGACTTTAAAAATTAAAAAAAAATGTTATCAATAAGATTACATTTAATTCTTCTCCCCAGCCATGACGCTACACATTTTTATAATCCTGAGAATTTTTCCGTTTCCCAAGCGCCCAAACCTAAAGAAGAAACCTTGAACAGGATCAACGATATACTGTGCGGTTAAACACAGGGTAAACGATGACGATGCATTAAAGCGATACGCGCAAAGGCCCCCAAAGTTACAGCGTTGGAAAAAATCAATTGCAATTCGAGTATGCCGGAGAGATGCAACATAAAATGCCGCATAATATGGATGCACCGGGGAACAGGTTTAGTGCTCGTACATAGCGTGGAAGCTGATTTTGGTTTAATGAAGGCATTCTTTTTGTCGCCTTTTTTGTGTTCTTTGGAGGAACTTACGAGTGGTACATAAGCGGTTGTTGTATGTGTTGCTATGCAGCCAGGAATCACAATTATATTGCCTGTAGGTACATTGTGGATCATGATTTTTGTTAGATGAATTTTTTGTTTTTTCAATATTCTTTAGTGTTATTCATAATGTTGTATATATTCAGAAAATTAAAAATACGCTTACGCATGGCTCTTGATAATCCTTTTTAAGTGTATCCCATAAAAATGGGACTCCTAATGATCGTTGTAACACAAATTCTTTTTTTTTTTTTGCAATTTATTTAAAACTATAAAATTAATAAATTATTACTCCTATTTTATAGAAACGATTTGATTTGTCGCAGAGAAAGGGTCGGATTGTGTTTAAATTCAATAAAGTAAAAATCGTTATTGTAACCAAATTTCATATTGAAAAATAATAATGAAATAAAAACGTCTGAATAATTTCTTTTGCGCAATCTACCTGAATTTTTATAATTTTTATATTAACAAACTGTGTAATTTGCAACATTTTAAAATTGCCCAAATTAATTGGAAACTAGACCACTGTTTTGGGCTCAAAAATTTATTAAAAACTTTTATTTATTTCACGCTAAATACTCATCGTCAAACATATTTCACCACAGTTAAGGTTTATTTCTTTACTATCTTCTGGTTTCACCGCGAAGCTGAGACAATAACCTGGAACTGCATCACCGTCAAATTGTCGGTAAAAATGGGTCAGAAATTGGTCAGAAATCAAATGTGAATGTTTTCGTGCGTTGTTATTTAACGGACTTTGAAACTTGGAAGTTGGTCAGTAGACCTAAGACCACATGTTCAGGACTTCGTGGTTCGTAAATAAAGAAGCTTTGGCAGATTATTGAAATAGAAAAGGAAAGGGAGATAAATTTGTTTAAGATTTTGAGAGCAATTTGAATGCTCGTAGAATGCAAAGCGCTTATAGATATTTTAAGAAATATTGCAAAAAAAAAAATGAACACAAAATGAAGGACCAAAAATTTAACAGAACTGTTAAAAAAGTGATTGTAAGGATTTTTCGCTTTTGGGACCAAAAATTTATCTTTCGTTTTTCTTCAAAACTTTGATGCAGAACTGTTAAAAAAGTGATTCTAAGGTTTTTTAGAAATTATATAAAATTTTAAAAATTTTTAGTTTTTTAGTTATTATTAGTTAAAGATTAGAGAGTTTCAATTTGTCAGCAGAACTGATCGGTCGTTGATTAATATTGTCTCCATCGATACTTTCTGTGTAACGAAATTGAGTAACAAACAAAGTTAATAGTTCAGTGCATTAGTTTTTTTTCATTTTTTCTCTATAAACATTGAAATAATTAAAAAGAAAAGTTGAAATAACAGTTGAAGGTGGTTCTACCCATCATGGAGTATGAAGATTCGGCTGCCTTAGCCGATCTTCCAGAAGAAGTTAATGATGATGACGTCAATAATTGCCCTATCTCCGATAACTCAATTATAAATGCAGTTAACACTAATTCATCAAATACAACTTCTAGCCATGTGCGACAGTATCCAACAACACATAAGGGCCCCTACATTGTATACATTCGCAAAAAAGATTTACAGTTAAATCAGGTTTTAATTGCTAAACACATTTTCAATAAATACTCCTCTACAATCAGTGTTCACTCTGTTTCTACTGTCAAAATCAGAGTTGTATTTGGTATGCTATCTGATGCTAATTTGCTGGTTAATGATAGTCGCATTACATTAGCACATATTGCCAGTATTCCTGCAATATCGGTTCAAATTGATGGAGTAATTATACTGCCACAATATACAACTTCAGCTGAAGTAGTAAACGATGGATTTGGGAAATTCAAAAATGATAAACTACCCAACGTCAAAATTTTGAGTGCATTCAGGTTGAACCGAATAGATCCAAATATCCCTAAGGAACGCACCTGGATTGAATCCAACGCTGTACGCATCACGTTTGAAGGCACGCTATTGCCTAACTATGTTGTAATCCATGGACTAATGCTAAAAGTACGCCCCTACACAGCTAATGTTATGCATTGTAACAAGTGCATGAAATTTGGGCACACAATGAAATTTTGTGGAAATGCTCAGCACTGTAGAAAATGCGGTGGAAAACACCCTGATGACAACTGCGATAAGGACATGAAATGTCACAACTGTGGTGGTGACCACAATTCGAGCAGTATCATTTGTCAGGCAGTCCAGAATAAACGTCAAATACAAATAACACAGGCTAAAATGCTACGTATGAGAAACTACTACGATGCCCTTGCAGAACTCGAACCCCAGGAAGAGAATAACACGCAGGATGATAACTTACATCATAACTTTAATCATGTTCAATTTCCATCTATAGAGGAATCAAGAAAACCCTTAAAAAGACGCCGCAACGACATATCATCCTCCCAACCAATTCAACATAACAAAAAACTTCTTTCTGAAGTTATGAAAAGCCCTGTTTTGCATTCCAATCTTCGTACACAACCGAGAGTCAATTCTCATGATCCGTCAATCACATCTACTTCACAGCGCATTGGTGAAACCGGGAAAAAAACTCAAAAAAGTGAACTACCTAATCACAGTCAAAATTTCCGTCCCTCCTCAAGTAACAGTTTTCCGTCTAGTAATACCTCTTCCACTGACTTCTCATCCCAAATAACCAACATGATTCTTTCATTTGTTGAACCCGTTATTGCAAGACTCAAAGAAGCTCTTAATAGTTTTCTCTGCAATATTTTCTCACTTTTCCCTTCGAACTCATCAGTCATCCATCTAAATAAAAATGACTAGCTCTCAAAAGTCATTAAAAGTTTTGCAATGGAATTGTCAAACACTGAAAAATAAAATCGCTGACCTTAAAAATTTAGCTGTGACGAATAACATTGATATTATTACCCTTAACGAAACCAGACTTGATCCTTACAAAAAAATTAAATTTGGTAACTGGTCTATTATTCGTTGTGATAATAGTTCGAGATGCAGAGGATCTGCGATCTTAGTCCATAATAATATAAACTTTCAACAGAATAGTGTGATTAGTAATGACTTTGAAGCAATTTCTGTGACAATTAAATTGTACGGTATTTCGGTGAATGTGCTATCGGTATATATGCCTCCCAATACACCCATTAATGCCATCATTCTCAACTCTATAATTCGGTCAATAACTGGTCCTACACTCATAGTCGGGGATTTCAATGCCCACAACCCGTTGTGGGGTGATAAGCTGGAAGATAACAGAAGCAAAATAATTCTGGATATAATAAATCAAAATAACTTAGTAGTTCTAAATGATGGTTCCCCTACCAGGTTTGCTTGTCCCCCTATAAGAAATAGTTGTGTTGATCTCACCTTAATAACTACGGAATTAGGGCTCTTTAGTCAATGGACAACACTTAATGACAAATTAGGAAGCGATCATGTACCAATCACTACGTCGATAGATTTAAGACCTTTAAATAATGCACCTGACGAGTGTTCCCCTACATTGCTCCGCCGAAAAAATATTGTCAATGGAATTTCATGGCCACTGTACGTCAACAATATGATTCATTCTTTTGCGCAACGTAAATCGATAATATCGACTCAAGATGATTACGATTGGTTGGAAACCACAATTCAAACCGCAGCAACTAATGCCATTCGTAAGCCTAATCAAAAGAATTATTGCAGAAAACCAGTATGGTGGTGGTGTATCGAGTGTACTCTAGCAGTCCGAAGTAGGAGTGTAGCATTTTCGAAATTTAAAAGATTAGGCACCAAAGAATCCTTCATTGAAATGCAAAGAATACAAGCTGTAGTAAAGATCATTTTGCGCAATAAAAAGAAAAAATCTTTTGAAAATTTTTGCTCATCAATAGAACATGGTGCTTCACTTAAGCCTTTGTGGAACATGGCCAAGTCATTCCATGGTGGCCATCGATTGTGCCCTATGTCCAAGGATTGGAAGTTAGCCAATAAATTTTTGTATGATCAAGCTGTCCCTTACTCAGCTACTAATATTCCTGAATTTTTAAACACTGATATAACTACACATCAGATTGCTAACGTCTTTTCATATGACGAATTGGAATCTGTCCTGCAATCGTCAAAAAATTCGGGAGCGGGCTTGGATGGCATCCGTTATGAACATATTAAAATTCTCCCTGAAAATATTAAGAATCGTATCTTAGTGCTATTCAACACTTTCTACATGAAACCCTTTATCCCATCCCAATGGTTTAGGGTGTATGTAGTTCCTATACTTAAGCCATCCAAAAATCCTGCTCTCAGCTCATCCTATAGACCTATTTCTCTTTTGTCCTGTTTGAGACGCATTCTGGAAAAAATGGTTAAAAATCGAATTGAATGGTGGAGTGAAAACTCCTTCATTTTGAAACATCATCAAATGGGCTGTAGAAAGGGACTGGGTACTGCAGATTGTCACATGATGCTTAACTCTGACATACAAATTACATATGCAAAAAAGGAAATACTATTGGCTTTATTTATAGACATAAAAGGAGCATTTGATAATGTGTTACTTGACTTACTACTTATTAAAATGAACAACTATGGTCTTCCTGCTTCCTGTGCAGTATTTCTCTGGCACTTAATGTTCGAAAAAGTTATTTTCTCTCCATACTGCAGTTCTTCTCGAACATCATTTAAAGGACTACCACAGGGTTCAGCATTAAGTCCTTTATTTTTCAACTTGTTTACAGCAGATTTATCTAATATATTGCATAGCTCATGTCGTATTGTGCAGTATGTTGATGACATCGTCATATATTCATCAGGAAATGACATCTCGAAGTTACAGTTAACCATCCAGACAGCTATAACCAAAATACAGCAATGGATGAATTGTAACGGATTATCGATCTCGCCGCCTAAAACTCAGCTTTTCATGGCAACAAGAAAGTATAAAGTCATTGAACCTAATATAACTATTGACGGGATCTCAATTCCATGTCTACGAGATGTTTTGTACTTAGGAGTAAATTTTGATCGTAGAGGCCTGTTAAAACCGCTGGTCGATAGAATAAAATCTAGATGCCTTAAGAGTATGAACTTTATTCGAGCTATCTCTCACCCTAGATATGGAGTTCGACCTAAAGTAATGATTCACCTCTATAAAGCTTTAATAAGATCGCGAATTGAATATGGTGCCGCCGTACTTATAAATTGTCCAGATACTAGAATGACAACTATTAACCGCATCCAATGGAGTGCTCTTAGGATGTCACTCGGAGCCCTGATGTCATCTCCAACCATTGCACTCGAAGTTTTGTCAGGAGTGTTGCCTATTAAGCTTCGTATAGAGCTTGCTGCCACAAAATTCATTACTAAGGTTATTTTCGGTCGACAACACACAATGCAAGAAAATCTCATTACATTAGGTCAAACTATTCCTATGTCTTCTTTGGGAACGATAGTTAACAAGATACGATTAATATTCATTAGTCAGGGCGTGGCTACACCTCTTATCCCAGTGTGCTTTTCGGAACATCTGGATGTCATAACTTTTTCGCCAGAATGTCTAAAATACACAGATAACATAGTAGTTAAGGACTCCTCCCAACATCACATTAATTTTCAATTTCGAGAAATTTTGAATACCCAAGTTTCCGACTTTATTCCCATCTACACAGATGGATCTAAAAGTCACATGGGTGTCGGGTTTGGTTGCTTTTTGTGTGACAATAATTGTTCGTCATTCAAAATGCATGATTTAAACACTATTTTTGACGCTGAAATTAACGCCATTAACTTTGCTTGTGGAATGGCTATGAACCATCATGGAAAAAAATTTGTTGTAATCACCGACAGTAAAAGCTGCATTAAAGCCATCGTAACCAGAAAGTTCACCACTAATAGCCATCCTATAGTCATTTCAACCAAAAAAAGAATTCGGGAAGCATCATTCATGGGAAAGAAAATAGTTTTAATGTGGTGCCCTAGCCATGTTGGAATTCATGGTAATGAGAAGGCTGATTCACTTGCTAGATTGGGTGCATTATCAGAAATGCCCGGGGACATTGAAACTTCTTTTAAATACCTTCACAATGAGTCTCGGAGAAGATGTTGGAGCAAATTTCAGGTGATGTGGTCGAATCACTCTAATGGCAGATACCTACACAGCATATACCCCTCAATTTCACGTAAGCCCTTCTTTGATGGAATGAATATCTCCAGGCATTTAACACGTTTCATGACTCGACTATGGATTGGACACCATAAACTAAATTCGCATCTCTTTCGTATCAACCTCTCATCATCCAACTTGTGTGAGTGTGGAAGGGATTACGCAACGGTTCATCACATTATTTGGAGCTGCTCCCTTCATGAAATAAAGAGAATTCATGCTGCCGGACAACTGGAAAAAATAGGTGTTACCCATAATACTGATGTCAGGGACATCTTAGCAACAAAAAAAAAAGAGCCAATCATCATTATATATAATTTGTTTTCCTCTTGTAATATTAAGTTGTAATTTCTTCTTTGTAAATATTGTTTACAGTGGCCTGAGAAATACATCGCCGATGTGTCAGGCCTTTATGTATTATTGTTAATAAAAAAAAAAAAAAAAAAAAAATAGTTAAAGATTAAGAAAGAAATTACTGTAAAAATATTATTTCATACCAAGTGAGAAGTACGGAACAACAGACTTGCACATGTATGGGACAATGAACCTGCATTAAAAACTAAATATCTTCTTGGTGGCTGAACTTACCATAAATTAAGATATTTCCTTAAATTGTTTGATGCGAGCTGCTAAAAAAAATAATTAATTTTTAAATTAAATTTAAAAAAAATACTGCCATAATTAAGTAAGGTTGCAAAATATGTAAAAAAAATATTAATTAGCTGCATCTCAATAAAAACGCGATAAATGTTGAGTAGACATTGGTAAAGACTATATAATAATGGTTAAACTGCTATTTATATAGTTTTTGGAGATGTAGAGGTGCTGTCCCTATTCCCTAATGTAAAGGGTTGAATTCATGTGAAACTAACAATTATTTTGATTACAAAAATAAAAATGGTTAATTACATTGAAAAATGTATAAATTAATTACCGAAACCGCTATCGCTCCTCATTCAAGCGAAACTTTTTTTTTTTTGGGAAATAACTTGACCTTGAACAAACTAAAATTTTGTTTCAGAAATAGATAAATATGTTCAATTCACATAAAATTGACACGGCGCAATAAAATAAAAATCATCACTTAAAGGCGAATACGGAATACCTTGACTGACACACAATAATAACAATAATAATTGACAACAATACCACATGTCGTCGGCTGGTATCTATTACATATTCACATTTGTGTGTTTAAGTGGATCCAATGAGACAACAATAGAATCGTTGAGAGAGTGCCGTGTTTCAAGTCTCAAGTTAGTCAAAAATAACCACATGCGAGATGCATCTTATTTGTATTTATAGTTTATTTCGGAAGTTGATCTCTTAGGACTTAGATAAATAAATATTTACTTTTTTTTTGTAATGAATTTTTTTAACCATTTATGATTCAGTTAAACAGTTATGTCTTTAATAACAAATTTGTTCAACCATTTTTCTGCATGCACTTTCTTATCTAGTTTCTTTATCATTAAATGTGAAGTTAATTGCAGGTGCATTTTTGTCACATTACAAATTACTGAAAATAACAATTAACTGATGGCAATTAAAACGATTGCAATTTTGTTTGACGATCTACACGATTGTTGCGTTGTGTAATAGCGCATGTATTTTATTATTTAAATTAGAATCACGTGTTTAACGTTATTTGTATGCCATTACAGACTACAGAGCACGACAAATTTGCAATAATCCACTTTTTGAGACCCCCTATATTTAATGATAAAGTTTGAGTGTTAGAAAAGAGAAGGTTAAAGTGAATGAATTGTAGAAAAATTAAAAAAAAAATTAAACAAACATTTTAAATAGACCATATAGTGTAAATAAATACAAACCAAAAAGTTGTGCACACAAAAAAGAGGGAAAAAAAAGATTAGAAGTTAAGAGACTTTCGTTGCTTAAAGATTGGGTTGGGTCTAACTTGGAAAAGTGTATAAGCAACGAAACCAAAATTTAGAATTTAAAAAAAGATAAAATGTACTTTTTATCTTATTTCATTCTACGATGCGTCACTAATTTAATCTACATAAACTATTATTTCTACGAAGAATATAATAATTAAATTAAATTTATGCTAAATAGCTTAAGTCATTCTAAATTCGCAAAACGTCTAGTAAGATATTGCAATTTAATTGCATTGAGCAAAAATACTAGAAACAGGTAAATAATATGAACTTAACATTTAATATTGGAAAAGTCAGTTTAAACTAATTAAATCTAAAAACATCTCGGTATAGAAAATAAAAACTTAATAAATATTCACAATGAGTTATAAATAGAGACTGTTTTATTGTGTTCTGGGAATTTTCTATTATAAAATTGAATTTATGTTTAAATTTTTGAATAATAACTGCACGTGTGATATTCATGGTTAATGTCAATAATAATTGCTTATTTATTTTCAACAACTCGTAATAAATAAGCAGTTAATATTGTGTATTACTTAAGTACATAAATAATGGGAAATTATTAAATATAAAAATAAAATGGATTATTAAATATGTAATATAAACACTTTTAGTCGAAAAAATACATTTTATTCTTTTACGTCATGTTGTAACTTTTTTTTTGTAATTGTTATTTAACCCCTCGAGCAGAATCAACATAACATAACGGAACGCAATGTATAAAAATACATGAAAACACAAACAATAAATAACGCAAACGCAGTCGTTAGCGGCAAAGTTTGATTTTATAATAATAATAATTGAAACAAACAGAAATTAGCAACTAAATAATATTTAAAAACAAAATGTCTCGCAAAGGCAGAAATTGCGTTCAGTTCCTGCGTGTGTTGCGTTTTTGAATCCTGCGTCGCGTTATGTTATGTTGATTTTGCTCGAAACATAAAGTTGAATTCTTAAACCTATAATCAATTACGCATTTTTTTATTTTTTATAATATTTATTATGGAAATCAAAACGTGTCCGCCTTTAATTAGGGAAATAAAAATTTGTAAAACAATTATACACATATTTATACATTTATTTTATTTCATTTAAACGATTTAAGCAGTAATTTTCCACCGCTTATTTTAAATATATGTAATACGTTGATCATGACAATTGCTTTCCTTCTTCACACACTAAATCTAAGGACTTATAAGTCTAAGCTATTTAATAACAATTTTAAAGGCAAATATGATAATTTTGCCTAACAGTCATCACGTGCTGTACTAGCATGCTTACAGCGAATGTGTCTGCCGACTTACACGTTATCACAATTAAATGTAAATATGGCAATAATACTAATATGTAATTGTTTCCAACTCAGACTACAAAATAAAATGTATTTAATTGTTTTATACTCAAGAAACAAAACAGAAAAATTGTATGTTGTAAGGAGAGCCACATAATACGTTGTATAATTGATTTAACGGTTTAACTGTATGACCTTGAAATGTTAAATGTGGCGACTTTAAAGATGTTAGCTTTCTATAATTAAAAAACATTAATAATTAGGATTTTTTTATGACAAAACAGCGATTTCTAAGTTAATTGAATGAAAAAGAAAAACGACAAAAAATATAAAAGATCTTAAATTTTAATCTAAATCGCCAGAAAATTCATTATACATATTTTAAAAATGTGTTTCACATTTCACTCATTCATCAAGTCGTTTCAGAGAAATTTTTTGAAATAAATTTCAAATTTTTTTTTTTTTTTTAAATTTTCATAATCACTGCAAACTCTGAACCGTTACTCCAATTTGTGGGTCCTTCATAATATTATAAAAAGTATTAAAGCAATGAATTTGTTGGAGTCTAATAGACCTCATAAAATGCACGAAACTGTTTGATCTCTTCTGGTTATCATTATCAAGAGAATCCCATATTGTCACACATGTCTTTAATTGCGCAGCTTGATCTCACCGAATGGGGCTCAGAGTCATCATCACCGAGTGGTGTTTGGGGTCGTAAATGGCTCTATCCTCTTAGATTAAAAGTTTTTCTTGAACTCTATATTGTATGTACTTACATTAAATTACGGGTAATCAGCCACTGTACTCATAATTGTCAATTGTGTATTTAACTAAGTACGTACATAAATGTAAATTATGGCGATAATTGAAATTTTATTTCCTTCCTCACAGTGTTTTAACTGTACTCGGTGTGATGTCGATTATAAATGACAATGTAGTATTTATAAAGACAGTTATTCAGTTGGAGAAAATCAGTGAGTGTTGTATTCAGACAGAGAATAGTTAGTGCATTGCGTGTAACGGCTTTATATATACAACTATCTTATCACGAGGTATCCATAATTTTAAAGCAGTTAGTACCCACTTATATATGCAGTGTTCTCTCACTGCAACATCAATCAGCGATACTCTACTCACGTCGAGTCACAACAGTTGATTTAGTAGCAAATTTAGTTGGTGATTGAAGCTCTGATAGTGATCGCGTGCTTGTTTGCAGCTCATGAGTTGAGCACAATTATTTTGATTTCATTCCCGATCAAAATAACATCACAACAGTTGTTTTTAAAAAATAAAAGACCTTAAAAATAAATTGATAAATAAAAATGATTCAACAAAAAAGTGTAACGGTTTTAGTGGTTGCATTGTTTGTGCAATTAATTGGCGTGCACATAAATCCGGCTGCTTCCGCTGTGGTTTCAACTCGACGTACTGAAGGTAATTAGTAATTACCACACTTAACTGTAGAATTATTCAATGCATATATTATACCCATAATAATTATGAATGATTCTTAATTTTTTGTGAATTGTGATTTCCTTCCATGCTTAAAATTTTAAATTAAGTGAAACAGTTATTGTTAACTGTGATGTGTTGGCACAATTTTTGTTTGTTATTCAATTTAAAAACAGTTTAAACCACTATTTAAAAAATAAATAAAACTACGCGGCATGGAAGGATGCACAATACTTGGTGGAGAGTGGATTTGTTTCTTTGTAAAAAAAAATTTAGCAAATTGTGAATTTTTTAGTTAATTTTTAAGTGTTTAGGAAATTTATTAATTTTGTTTGTGGTTAAACAATTGATTAAAATTACTGTAAAGACAATTTTAAATGGTTTCTGAATATTTTTTTTAAAACTTTACTCATTTTTCAACAACAAAACTTTGATAAACAACAAATGAAGGTCAAAATATAAAACAAACAACGGGAAGCCCAAAAATGTATAGTTTTTGTCGTTGGTTTTTGTATGATAATAAAAAAAATTTACAGTAAATGATTGTTTTGGCTACACCTACGTGTTTTATGTAAATTAAGCAATTTCAGTAATTGCATTTCCAAACAATAGTTAACGAGGTTTAAATTGTTTTCTTATCAATTTAATTTAATTTTAAGTGTACTTAATTTAATAGCTTTTTTTGTCTGATAGTAATAGTTGTGCAATGTGTTGTTATTCAAATTTAAAACTTGTTTTTTTTACAGACACAAAATTTTGGCGACAAAATGGTGAATCCCGCTTAAAACAAGTCCTTGCGCAACAAAATAAATTGTATGGCAACTTAAACAATTTGGCCAAAAATGTGATCATCTTTGTGGGAGACGGAATGGGAATGTCATCAGTCACAGCGGGTAGAATATACAAGGGCCAACTAAATGGCAAAACGGGAGAGGAGGAAACCCTTAATTTTGATTTGTTTCCAAACACGGGAATGGCAAAAGTAAATTTCCAAAAACCTAATTTTATTGAAGAGTTGATTAAATTAATGATTTTATTTTAGACCTATAACACAGACCGTCAAGTACCAGACTCCGCTGGTACAGCCACAGCAATTTTCTCTGGTGTGAAAACAAAATACCGCTGGATTGGCATGGATGAGAACACCCAAAATGTCACCTCAATCCTGGACTGGGGACAAAGTGTGGGAAAACGCACCGGATTCGTTACAACCACCCGAGTTACCCATGCAACACCCGCCGCATTGTATGCCAACGTGAAAAATCGGAATTGGGAGTGTGACAGCACAATACCTGAGGAGTTGCGGAGCGAAGTGAAAGACATTGCAAGACAGCTGATTGAGGATGCCCCAGGCAAATACGTAAACGTCATCATGGGCGGGGGTAAGGAATGTTTGGGCACTAACCAACCAATGCCACCGGCGGACCCCAATTTTCTTGGTTCCATGGAGGATGTGTGCTCCCGCACAGATGGGCGCAATTTTATTGATGAATGGCTTGAAATTGAACCAACTAAGGGTAGCCGATCGTATGTGCAAACGACTGAGGAGTTGTCGTCAGTCAATGGGTCGGACGTTGATCATTTGATGGGTCTGTTCAATCACAATCACATGTCATACAGTTATGTGCGTGATACATCGCCACAAGGTGAACCATCCTTAAGTGAAATGACAACCAAAGCAATTGAAGTGCTGGTGCGTCCAAATTCACCGGGATTTGTGTTGGTTGTGGAGGGTGGTCGAATTGATCATGGTCACCATCAAAATCACGCCAGATTGGCGCTGAATGAAGTTGTTGAAATGGATAAGGCAGTTGAGGCGGCTTTAAAACTTACCAACCCTGAAGAGACCCTTATCATTGTTACAGCTGATCATTCCCACGCATTTACAATGAATGGATACCCATTGAGGGGTAATGACATTTTGGGGTTAGGCAACAGTGTTGATGTGGAACCGTATGAGACGTTAACCTACGCCAATGGGCCAGGATTTTTTGCACATCGATCCAATGTTACAAATGCCACAAAGGAGAACACCAGAGACTGGACGTGGCGAAGGGATGATCAGATTACAGCCGAAGAGCGGGCGTCCCCATATTATCGCCATTTATCGGCAATGTCGATGAAGGACGAAACACATGGCGGTGAGGATGTTCCCGTCTATGCGTTTGGGCCAGGTGCTAGCCTTATTGGGGGCACATTTGAACAGAGTTACATTGCGTATGTGGTCAGTTACAGTATGTGCATGGGTCCTGCGATGCATTTGAATCCAGCGTGTTCGGATTCACCACCAAAGTTTGTTGTTGCCGCGCTGCCTCATAGTTCGGGTGGAAGGATTGCAGATCGGCCGCTATTTACAATTTTTGTCAGTATTTTAGCAACAGTAATTTTAATTGCCTATTAATAAGTTATTTAGTGTCTTTGTGTTTGATGATTTTAATTTGTAAATGAATTCTAGTGACAGTATTGTAAAATGTTAAAATTAATGAATTGTTTTTATTTGTAAAGAGCAAACAGTCAAATGTTTTGTAAATATGTACCTAGTTGGAATTTACTAGAGAGCAGATAGTCATTACTGAATTAGTCATTTTTACCATTACATCATAGGGGGATTTCAAGATTCCCAAACTTAAATATAAGGAAGGAAAATAAAAAAGTAAATTCAAAGTAACGTGAGCGTTTTATTGGCTTTTCATGAAATATTTTTATTCCCTTCCAAATTGTTGCAGAAAAATCCTTCACTACTGAGTTTTAAAATTTTGACCTTGAAATGTTCACAAGTTTTCTTATCCTTTTTAGTTCTACAATAATGTGAAAAAAAAACTTCAAAAATATTTAGGATTTCTGAGATATAAAAAAACTCAGGAGGTGTCAAAACGAGTTTCTGCATCGACAACTATTTTTCCGAGAAAAATAAAAGTTTTTTAAATGTAAATTAAAATTTAATCTCAATTTAATCAAAAACATCAAGCAAAAACTCATTATTTTAATAACACGGCAATAAAATTTAAAAATTTCCGCCAAAAACATTAAAGCCTAAAAACGAAACCCCGCTGAACCGGTACAAAAATAATATTCCCGTTAGAAATACATAAAATATAAAAATTCACCGGGACTATTTTTTGGTGTACATTGCACGGTGGTAACCCCGTGATTACCAACACAATTTGATAACCTCAAAATTTGGTCAGAAAATAAACTAAAACTCATCATCAAGCTCAAATTGTTCAAGTCCGCAGTTAAATATTAAATTAAATTGCATTTTTGTTAAATAAAATAATTGATAAAGCATACGGAATAGTGCCACAAAATGCTTCCAGACGCCAAGAAAATCGTTGAACCAGTGAAAGTGGAAGCAAACCCTAAAGAAACTCCACCAGCAACCGAAGAGGAAAAAGCTGATTTGGTAAAAAAATTAATTTGTGCAATCGTCATTGTTTGACAGTTACACCATTTTAACAATTTCCTTTATTATGTTTGTGTTTATTTTCGCAATTTAGTCTGATGAGGATAAGCAATTACAAGATGAGCTGCAAATGTTGGTGGAGCGCCTGCAGGAGTCCAATGTTGATTTGTATGTGCCCGCATTGGAGTCGTTGCGCAGCCTCATTCGTGCGTCCACCACGTCCATGACGTCGGTGCCAAAACCGTTGAAATTTATGCGTCCCCATTACGGCAGCATGAAGGAGATCTACAAGAAGTTGACGGACAACAAGACTCGCCAACTATGTGCTGATATCTTGTCCGTGTTGGCCATGACCATGGGCACAGGCAAGGAGTGCTTAGTGTATCGGTTTTTGTGCGACCCCAAGGATCAAATTGGTGAGTGGGGACATGAGTATGTGCGTCATTTGTCTGGTGAGATTGCCGTTCATTGGAATGAGACGTCAGCCAATTTCAAGACAAGGTTGATTGCATTGGTGCACCAAATTGTGCCGTACAACTTGGCGCATAATGCTGAGGCGGAGGCGTGTGATTTGTTGATGGAAATTGAGCGATTGGACTTTTTGGAGCAATACGTGGATGAGAGCAACTATGAGAGAGTCTGCTTGTATCTGCAGGGATGTGTGGCGTATGTGCCAGAGCCGGAGAATACCAATTTGTTGAAGGCAGCTGTTACTTTGTCCAGGAAATTTGAAAAACATGCAAATGCAATGAGATTGGCGTTGATGTTGAATGATATGACACTGATTGAGGAGGTGTTCCATGGATGCAAGGATTTGTAAGTGTTTTTATTGGGGAGCCATTTATTTTGATTAAACATAATTCTTAATTGTATTTTATAGAACCATTCAAAAGCAATTGGCCTACATGCTGGGACGTCAGCAAATTTGCTTGGAATTGCGCAACAATTCCAGTGAAGATGATGAACTTCTTGAAATTATGTCCAACAATCATTTGAACAACAACTTTTTGGCATTGGCCCGTGAATTGGATATCATGGAGCCAAAGACTCCAGAGGATGTCTACAAATCCCACTTGGAGAATTCCCGTGCTCCATTTGGCTCATCCCAAGTTGATTCAGCGCGTCAAAATTTGGCTGCAAGTTTTGTAAATGGATTTGTAAACGCTGGATTTGGTCAGGATAAACTCCTCATGGAGGATGGCAACAAATGGTTGTACAAGAACAAAGAACACGGCATGTTGAGTGCAACCGCTTCTTTAGGTTTGGTGTTGTTGTGGGATGTGGATGGTGGTTTGACTCCAATTGACAAGTACTTGTACTCCACTGAGGATCACATTAAATCCGGTGCCCTGTTGGCGTGTGGTATTGTAAATTGTGGCGTCCGCAATGAGGTGGATCCAGCATTGGCTTTGTTGTCTGACTATGTGCATCACTCAAACAATACAATGAGAATCGGAGCCATTCTTGGCTTGGGATTGGCATACGCTGGTTCCAATCGCACTGTTGTTATTGATTTGTTGTCATCTGTGTTTGATGCTGAGCATCGTACTGGTGCAACTTGTGAAGTCTTTGGTATCACCGCCCTAGCATTGGGTATGATTGCTGTGGGATCTTGCAATGCCCAAGTGACTCAAACATTGTTGCAGGGAATTATGGATCGTACTGAATTGGAGTTGAAGGATACATACAGTCGTTTCCTGCCACTTGGTTTGGGTCTAGTGTTGTTGGCACGTCAAGATGCTGCCGAGGCAGTTATTGCCACATTGGGTGTGGTTAAGGACCCCTTCCGCTCAATGGCCACCACAATGGTAGACATTTGTGCATATGCTGGGACTGGTAATGTGTTGAAGATTCAACAGTTATTGCACATTTGCTCGGAACATTTTGAACCCACAACAGAAGCTGACACAAAGAAATCTGATGCGGCATCCAAGAAGAAGGAGAAGGAAAAGGAGAAGGTCGAAAAGGAAAATGATTTGTCTTCAATGCAGGCTGTCGCTGTTTTGGGTATTGCATTGATTGCCATGGGTGAGGACATTGGCGCTGAAATGGCGTATCGTTCATTTGGCAACTTGCTGCGTTATTGTGAGCCTGTAATAAGGCGGGCTGTCCCATTGGCATTGGGTCTCATTTCCATTTCGAATCCAAAACTCAATATTCTTGATACTTTGTCCAAATTTTCGCATGACAGTGATTCCGAGGTGGCACACAATTCAATATTTGCCATGGGATTGGTGGGCGCGGGAACAAATAACGCTCGTTTGGCGTCCATGTTGAGACAATTGGCACAGTATCACGCCAAGGATCCCAACAATTTGTTTATGGTGCGAATTGCTCAAGGTTTGACACATTTGGGTAAAGGAACATTCACACTCAGTCCGTATCACAGTGATCGTCAATTAATGAGTCCCGTAGCTGTTGCTGGAATTATGGCTACTTTGGTTTCCTTCCTTGATGTCAACAACAGTAAGACAACTCGTTTTTATGAAGTTAGTTGGTTTTAATAAATTTATTTTATTTCCAGTCATCCTTGGTCGTTCACATTATCTCCTGTACACTTTGGCGACTGCAATGCAACCCCGTATGTTGGTCACATTTGATGAGGAGCTCAATCCGTTGGCGGTTCCAGTGCGTGTCGGTATGGCTGTCGATGTTGTGGGTCAGGCTGGTAAGCCAAAAACAATTACCGGCTTCCAGACACACACCACACCTGTTCTATTGGCGATGGGGGAGCGTGCTGAGCTTGCTACAGAGGAATACCTTACCTTGTCGCCGGTTCTTGAAGGTTTTGTCATCTTGCGAAAGAATCCCAACTATGAGACTTAAGAAAACGTTTCTTTTTCTTTAAGAAATTAATTCATTTAAAAGGAAAAAAAAACCATCAAATAATTAACAATTTTTTCATTTCTTTGTATTAATCAAATAATAATAAACAAATAAAATTCGTGTACGTACAATAATTTGTAATTTATAATTAAGGAACTCCCAATCACTTCTTCTTTTTCGCAGAAGTCTTTGGTTTGGGCTTCCTCGCCAAACTCATCTGATTCAATTTCTCCGCCAATCGCGATTGCGCCTTATTGTGATCCTGTCCCTTGCGCAACACCTTATCCACACTGGGATGCATAAACTTTTGTCGCTCATCCTTTTTGATGGCCTCGCCACACCCATGCACTTCTGGCAGATTGTGCTTGAAGCAAAAACGATTTTTGCAGTAGTCACACGTTTGACCCATCAATCGGACTTTTGTTTTGCACTTGGGAAAATCGCACATGTTGTCCAATTCGGACACTGCTTTCAATACTTCCGGGTATTTCTCCTCCACCACTTGAGATGGAATGGGTTCCAGCATCGTCATGGCGTCATTTGTGTGATAGTCAGTGCGAGTTTCGCCGCTTTTTGTTTGTACTGTTTTGAACAATGGGGCAGTAGGATCTTTTGGGTTGTCTTTTTTATGCGGCTGCTTTGGGACAGCGCCCGTTGTTTTTTGAGAATCTGTTAATGTGGGTGTAAGTAACATTAAATACAATTCTTTTTACTCTTATCCATTGCATTACTCACCCATTTTGTGATTGTTTGTGCTGTTTTGAATGAGAATTTGGAAATGAGTGGTCAGTCTTTATTATTGTGGAGGAATAAAGGAAGATCAGCTTCTTTGGGCCATCCAATCGTTTCCGCAGGGCGTTCACTTTAATTCAATGGCAATCTGGAGAGTTCATGAAATTTTCAGACGAGGTTATAAAGTCAAATTATTTGCTTAATTAATTTTCTTATTTCATATAATTTTAGTACTCGACAGTCATGTACTCAGTTCTTACTTACGCAGCCAAATTGTACACTAAATTTTGACAAACGAATCGACAGCTGATTGTCAAAGCCAGTGTTGCCTAATTTTGGTTATTCAAAACATTAAAAACAAAGATTTTTTGTTACGTTCCGTTTTAGTTTTTCCCGTAGTTTTTCTACAATCTACAGTTTAAATCCGACTTACACATTCGAAAATGTTAAATTATTTTATTTTATTATTTTAAATCAATTTATAATTCAGATATAATCAAGTGTAATTCAGATTTCCCAATTATAATTCAGATATAATCAAGTGTAATTCAGATTTCCCAATTGTTTCAAATTTGAATTACAATTAAAAAATCCGAATTACAATTGGAAAAGGTGCATTTTGATTCCATTTTATATTCCCCGGTTAAGACATTGATAAAGAATGTAAGTCAAACTTCACTTCATCCTTTTTTAAGGCAACACATTAATTCAAATTTTTTTTTTGAAAATTAGAGATATTTCAATGTTGCACAGTTTATAAAACTCTAAGGATTATTAAAAATCAGTGTAATTAATCCTTATCCACTTACAGAAGCCTTAATTAGTTGAAATCCAAACAACACGTCGGCACACCTTTAATTTTATAAACCGTGATTATTAATCCAATAACACCGTTGCATGTGGGACGTGAAAGCGCATGCATACACTTTTATCAGGGAAGCATCAAGCAATACGTGTACCTGCATAATTCATATGCATTTATCGATTCCAGTGCAGATTGGATTGTAATCTCTCACACATAAAAGAATATTAAAAATAAGTAAAATGTATGCCACAGTGGGGATGGTTGAATGCTGATGTGTGTCACATACACGCAAAATTTATTCATTCCCACCGGTGTATTGCAAAAAAAAAATGTTAAAGTGCACAAGGTCACGGCCGTTATAGGGATTGGCCTTTTATGTTCCTCCGCACAAACTCATGTAAGCTGGAACGATGTATTCGAGATTACAGTGCCGAAATGTGTATAGAAAGTTGTATTCCAATTGTTCAATGAAGAATGAACATTGTACTTGAACGCGATCAGGTGTGTATGATGCAATTTTGTTCGTTCTGTTTTTTTTCCCTCCCCCACATCCACCTATTATATAGCAATACCTCTAGATAATAAAGAGCGAATGAAAGACGTGACTGAGAATAAAAAGATGTGTATTTCAATGTGTTTTTTCAACACGTTTTATTGTAATTGCGATGGTACATTAATCCAAATGAGTGCGGGGTGGGGGCGATGGGGTGGTTGCTGACTGCTGTGTGGCTTGGAGAGTTTGAAGATTGTGCACAAAAAATAAATAAAATGAAGTAGGAAGAAATTGTGTCGATAGCCTGGCTTTTATCAAGGGAAATGTTGCTGAGTTTGTAAATAACAAGATTGAATTGAATTTAATTGCCATTTCAAATGGGAAATTATTATTTGATTTCTGTTGTTTTGCAATTTGTGCGCACATTTTTGGTTTTACTTTTAATGGGTTTTTTAATTTTGTTAATTTAGGTTTGATATTGAAAAAAATGTTTTTAAATTCATTCCAGCCTTGAGATGTTATTAAATTTATCAATCTACACTTTTCCAATTGTATTTTAGATATTATCAATTGTAATTCAGATTTTTCAATTGTAATTCAGATTTTTCAATTATAATTCATATATTATCAAGTGTAATTCAGATTTTTCAATTGTTTATAATTTTAAATCAACTATAGAAAACAAAAACACTTGGAAATATACTCACATACTTTATTATTTTTATTTAAGTGCACGTAGTAACACAAGAATGCCATAACAAAATATTAAAAAAACAATTTCGTTTTTTACAGTCGATTTTATAAAGAATTGAAAAATCTGAATTACACTTGATAATATCTAAATTACATTTGATAATATCTCAATTACACTTCATAATATCTGAATTACAATTAGAAAAGCTGTAGTGCTTAAGTCTTGAATCATCGATCACAACCATATAATAATTGCCCTCACAATTAATTAAGGTCATCATCAACATAATCGTCTCCACTATAAATAAGATGGCGGCAACCATATTTTATTTCCACAATTTTTAGTCATCTTGACCATTTAATAAGGTTGCCGTTAACATAATATGATTGCGGTAACCACAATTTTTAGCCATTTGGAATATATAATTGTTAAAACAACCATACTTTTCTACAACCATAATATGGTTGCGGTGACCATAATTTTAACCATCTCGGCACATCATTTTAACCATATTTTATGATTTATGACTATTTATCAGCAGTTTGTGATCATTTTTTAGAGAGCATGTGATTTAAGTATTCACTATATTAACACACAAACATTCTCTAAAATGTGGTATGTTCATTGGGACCTTAATATGGTGATTGTGGGCTTAGATCAGTCAGCACCACAATGATGAACCTTGCATTTCTTTCAATGTTACCTTCGATGTTAAAAAAAAAGAATGAAAAAAGATTTAAAACTTTTTCAATATTGGTGCACACTTTTCTCATATTCTCCCCATGCTTGTATTCAAAATGTTGCTTTAATAATCATGGCGTTCAATTATAAATCAAATTGATTCATAAACATTGCTTATTCAATCAATTCCAAAAAAAAAAAACGGCAATTAAAATTCACAAAATTGTTCTGATTTTACTAACAAGGAAATATTAATTAAAAATGTAAATAATTGGATAAACAATAAATAATTCTGAATGTGCATTAATTATTCAAATGAATGCAATTAAATGTGAATTTGATTACTCATACAATAATATTTCCATTTAACAAAAAAAGGAGAAGAAGTTTCCTCAACAATGTTCCGCTGCTTGGCGTTTCTAGGTCAAAAAACTTTCTATCAAACTAAATTATTCAACCGAAATGTACCCCTTAACATATTATAATTGTAGCATTTCGTAACATGTCTCAAAATAACCATTTAATAGCATTAACCTTTCGCCATATTCACCTGCCTAGTAGTTGTATTTATATCATTCATTGTCACTGCAGCACGAATCGTTGTGCGGCGCGGGTGTATCACCTTTGATCCGATCCGATGTAAATTACATTTCAAAATTACCCAATAAAATATTTAATGACATGACATTATCGGATATACATACATATATAACCACGACTTTATCCCAGGTTGAACAGTTGTGTACTCATTTCCGCACACACGCACATAAACGGGACATCAGAAAATAGCGGCGCTCATCAGCGTACGCAAATATATGTGAAGGATGACTGCTCGAAATGCGACCAGAAAATGTATATCATTGCAATTAAAACTTCATGTCATTTTAATTACGATATCAACATTAATTATATTATATATGAAACAAATGGGGGAAAAGAGAGAGTGTGGGGACTTACTGTGTAAGAATGTTAAGTACATTATACACAAGCACGCTGAATGAAAAAATAAAAATAAATTACATTTCGCATTTACCGGAAAAGGTAAAATAAAAAATCAACCCCCAAGAGCTTTTTCAATTTAAAATACATAAATAAATTTAATAAAGTACACTCATATGCATAATTTATTAATGTCAATACATACACATACACAGCGACACCCCAAACGAATAACGGGACATATAATTGTGTCACATAAATGAATAAAACATAATTAATCGAATTGCAATCAATAAAATGCACTTGAATAGATAAACGCGCCCGTTATTGTAACGGTGTATGCGGGCCCGTTTTATTAATGTGTCACATTTGCGTTCTTTTTTTTCACGTTGTCACAAACACTGCGAACTTTTTCGCCAGCTCTCCCGAATACTATCGTACAATTGTACCCTATATTCAATATAAGTATTTGAGAGAGTTGGTGAAAAAGTTCGCTGGATTTAATTGTAGATTTTGGACCAAAATATGAAGGAATTGAAGACTAGAAGCACAGGAGTATTTGCAATTGTGCTGAATATAAAATGTAGCACATAAATTCACTGGACAAGAATACTTAGTGCACAACTCAAATATGTCACACATTATATGTATTATGTATTATATTCAAGGAGGATGTATAATTTAAGAGAGATGCCATTTTCCCGCATATGTACCTAAAAATATACATAAAAATACAACAACTTACATTGGGGGTCTAGCGCAGAAAGCTCTCACTAACTGTACATATGAAATACATACTCTGGGACTGGAATTCCGCTTGTGATATTATGATAAATTGTGTGCACTGCGCAAATATATATAGTAAATTGAAAATATCATGCCAAGAGAGATTGAATATGCGGAGAAATTCTTAACTGGGGGCTACACATTGTATATATTATACAAGCCATAAAACTCTCGCCAAAAGCTCTTCGGATTTAACCCACTAAGCACAGCGATGAGTTACCAACTGTGCGAGCTGATTCCCTTTTTTTAAAGGAGGGGTGAATTCACCATGCGGTTTCACAAAAGAGACATGGATTGTGTGTATAAAGTGTATGGTCTTTTCTTTGCTCAATAATTGTTAACTGCATTGAACGGCGCCTGTTATTTGTGTCCAAAACCTGGGCGCAATAATATATATATGTTATACGAGTTAGCTCTCAATACCTGCAATATTTTTATGCGGAACTCAAAGTAACATCCCTTGATGCATACATCAAAGTTCATATGCATACATATAATAGTTATATAGTAACGTAAGGGTTTACATTGTGCATCGCGCTTCGTTAATTTACACGGCGCAAGGTACCTACATTTGTTTACTCGTGACGTACAATTTCTCGTAAAAATATATCCACTCCACAGAGAGTGATATTTATCTGAAATCACATGCTTCGATGAGAATTTGTTACAATATTCTTGGATAGGGGAGTGTGGGGCAAAATTTTAATGCACAACATTTTTAAACTTATCTTTTTTATAATTTATAATTAATTAAAAATAGTTTCAGAATTATTTAATTTAAAAAAAATTAAGTTAAAAACAATTATGTATTTAATTTAGAAATATTAATGTTTAAAATTAGAAATTCAAATACAAAAATAAATTTAAATTTTATTTAAATACACATACCTACATTTTTTAAACAAATTTACAAATTTAATCAACAAAAAAATTAAAATATTTTAAGCCATTTTACTAAAAAACAGCATCTGTAAATTTAAAAAGTCTCATTTACATCACACTTTTCACTCTATACAACATGGACTTGCGCAATGCGATTCAAAATGTATGCGGAATGTCCCCCTACATCTAGAAAAGCTCGCCGCATTGCACAGCTGAGAAGCTCGCTCTCGCACATGTACACAAAAGAAAAATAACTATAATATGGGGAAATGGGGAAAATTGAATTCCTCTCTTATTCCCATGATCTCACACAAATTATATGCTGATGAATTTTAACGTGCGCACATCCAACAATAAAAGCAAATACGAAAAAAGAAAAAGTAAAGGAAAACAAAACTCTAGCAAGAGAACACACAACCCTCCTGTGCCATATGGTGAAAATCCAGCAAAATCTCGTCTGTTTTGAATGCTGAGCGAACTTTATTCCCAGGTCTCAGACAAAATCACCCACATTGCAAAATCTAGTGTGGACAAGGCCGTCAGTTATGTCACATAGAATAATCGCGGAGTAAAAATCGCTGTGCGAATTATTGTTGAATCAATTTGTGTGTGAGGGAATTTTCTTGTGCATTTAACTGTACATATTAAATTTGAGGTAATGATGCGTGTGTTTTATCTTGTTTTTTTTTAAGTTTTATCATAAAGTTATAAAATTTATACGTGTAATTGAAATCAAATGGAATAAATAAAAAGGCAGAAGCCTGATGCGAAAAAAATGAAGAATAATGCGAGCGCTGGAATAATGTATGTTGATACAGTTATTAAGTGATTGTGTATGCATGTGTATAAATGGCACAATTTGCGCTTCAGCCCAAGGCCAATTAAAATGTAAAGTGAATGCGAATATGACGTACGTGTATTCAAAGAGAAGGATGCATGCAATCAAATAGAAAATAAAATAAAAATGTGAAAAAAATTTAACAAAATGTAAACTCAACGGAGATGCGAATAAAATGACGTGATATTGTGCGTTATGTGTACATGCTTTTTCATTTACAACAATAATTGTGTATACGAGTATTATGTGTTTGTGCTTTGGGGAGAAATATAATATAAAAGGGGCTGATATGACGTCAGTTAACCGCTGAATATTTTATAATGCAAAATAACAAAAAAAAAAAAAAGTGTATTAAAACAAAAAGGATGAAAATAAAATTTTGAAATTCATGAAATGAAAAAAATTTAAATAATAACGAGTGGCCGTGAAAAATATAAAAATTAAAAATTAAATTACATTATCCTTCAAAAAGGATCGTGTGAAGGGCAGAAATGCATTGAAATGCCTTTTCCCGGTGTAGTTAGACACATTAACAACATGAAAGGATATTTTACAAACAGACTAATTTACATGCACGCTTTTTTCATTACCACTTCCACGATTTTCCACCTTTCCTTAATATCTTTTTATACACAAATATTACTAGCGAGCTTTATACTTGACCATATAAAATACAACATTATGTGACCAACTCTCCCCCCAAACTATAGTACTTGTATCAAACTACTCATCGCTTCCATTCAGCCAACGATATGTTCAATTAAACATTTCCTTTTTGGCCTATGGCTCCTGTTTTTCGTTAATTTGTGCGCTGTCGGTATAGTTTTTCCGCACTTAATACTTTTTTTTTTTTTTTACCAACCACCCCATCCATCCCACACTCCTCTACAATTCCAATAATATGGCTGTGTACGCTGTACGCTTCAGTTGAGTTGAGTCCTCGGCGGCATTTTATATTTTTTTGTGTCTCTCTATATGTGTGTTCCTGTTGAGTGAATGAACATGCTCCATTTTCTATGTCACTGGAGCCTATAACAGTTTTGATGGATTTTATGTGTGCGCATATAAAACATTAAAAGGATAGTTGGAAAACTACTAAATTCCTATATACATATAACTGTAGTACATATAACTAAATGACATCGTGAACTCTCGTTACCCTATCGCGCCCCGTTATATACGTACGAGTATTTAAAATTCATGTTTGAAATATGAGTTTGGTGTCGCCCTGTTTTGGGTGGTGGGGGGATGAGTGGATGTGGGAAGTATATATGTTATGATTACTTCTTTATGGAGGCGGCGGCGGGTATGTGCACATGTACAAGGAAATTGAGTAAGGTCGTTGCGTGACAAATTCAGTGTGAAGTGTGTAATTTGAGTGTATAAGGGTGACATTTTGCAATTTAATGGGAATTCATCGAGGTTATACATGACTTTTATTTAAATTTAAGGACTTTTAGGAATCGTTTCTCTTTATACGCCATACCAACTGAAATTGGTTTAACTAAGTGATTATTTTCATATTTTTATTGTTTTTGTTATTCTTTAAAAAAAGGATTTTTGATGCAGTTTGGCTGGAACTTTTCGTTTTTTCCTTTTTTGTTTCAATGAAATGTTGTTTTGTTGTATTCCGTTATAACGTCAACAACAAAACAACAGTTTACTACAAAAATTGCAGGTACAGCTCATTAAATGACGAATCCTTAAATAATTTATTTTCCAATAAAAACTTTGTTCTTGTCGAAGCTCACAACTATTACCTGAAATGCAATTGGATTGATTAACATCTATCTGATACAAATTTTAAAAGCAATATTTTGTTTACAAAATTCGATTAGTCCCTGATTTTAAGCAAACACTGAACACATTACTGTAATTTTACCGGTTCTCGTTTCCAAGATAATGTTTATAAATTCACAAAATTCATTTCTACCAATTTGAAGTATTCTGCAACAATAACGTTATTGTGTAGAAACTCATGACCTTAATTGCATTAAACCACCCACAGTGTGTCCTTTCTCCCTGTTTGTATGTACAAGGTAAATATCCTTGTCAAATTTGTATTGTTCACAAACATAAAAGAAACATTTACAAACAAAAATTGCCATTTCAATATAAGTAATTAAGGATCGCCTTATTATTACAACATGATTCCCGTTACAGCTAATAAGAAGGACACCGGAAATAGGAAATCTTAAACGGACTCAAAGTTTTCTCGTGTACAAAATGTCCTGTTATGACCATTAAAAACATTAAAATTTAATTGAACTTTACCATCAAAACCATTGTCAAAATAATTTCCCCCCCCCACACTTAAACAACATAATGAACTCAATAATCATAAAAGGACTCGTCCTTAATTAATTTATTTTGCCATAGTTGTAATCAGTTAGCTGTAGATTGTATAATGTAAAAGCGTGCGGCATTCAAGTTCACCAAATTATGTCATCCGTAATTCGCAAAAGCCATTCCACAAAGTCACCCAACCAACACAACGGTGTATATTGTACAGTGTACATATATATAGGAGGAGTGTACAAGGACTTTGTATGCGCGCACAACAATGCACAAACGAGACGAAATAATTAAAAAGTTGTACTTTACCTAACTCAAACCAAATTATGTCTTAAAATTTAACTTGAAACTTCTAAGCCATTAAATACCCCCAGTCTACCTACACGTATATTTTACATTAGACAGGAGTTGCGGGATGATATGACTACGTGTGGGTGCGAGAGAAGTGGGGGTTGAAAAAGAGTTTTGTACTCACGTACTTATAAGTACGAATGCTGAAGCTAGAAGCAAATTTGTGTCACCGACAAAAAAAGTGTTTTGTTGATCCCTTTTTCAGGAATATGTACACTAATTCTCCGGAGACGAATTACCAGTTATACCACGCCACCCCCGCAAATTTGTCTAAATACATTGCAGTCAAAGGAATATTTCGCTCCAACCACAAAAACCAGGAATGTTCATCAGTCTGTGATAAAACCAGTTAGGTACCGAAAAACATATAGAAACCGAATGCGCGCACATTAAGGACGTCGTCGTGGCTGTGAATACAAAAATATTTTCATGTATAAGCAATGTGTACGAATTTAACATAGAAAATGCTAAGGAAACTCCACTCACATTTAATTAAAAACAAGACCAACGCATGTACGATATGAAAGTCTTGGTTATCCTTTTTTGGAAAATCAATAAAGATTATGCTGTCAGACATTTCTCAATGCCGTATTATTATGTTGTATCTCAGCTATAACGTTTTAATTATGTAACGGTAAATAAATTAATCTTACTTCAATTGGTTTTCGCGAAAAGGATCAATTTTGTACTTTTGGGAGTTTTTTTATATTAAATTTTTGTACGTGAATCACTTTAAAATGTCCTTAACATGACTCTAGTCCTTTCTGTTCCTGTAGATGTTTTCATAAATACATTTTCGTTTCCATAAAAAAGGAATTCTTAAAAAAAAGGAAAAACTTAGTTTTCTATTCAGATTTTAATGAAATCAACGAAAATAATTCTTTTTATTAATTTTCTTAATTGCACAAATACAAAAAAATTATGTTTTGCAACAAATATATTAAAGCAGTAAAAAAGGACATTCAAACACTTATTCAATAGGCTTGTCTTAATATTATAGAAGGTAAATAAACAAATAGGTTCAATTACCTCGTTCAAATTCTTAACAAAATGAAGGTCACTAAGCGTATGTAACTTGTATGTAAATGATTTGACTTGAATGTGAGTTTTTGCATTAAAGCTCCTTCCATCATCAGCGGCATAAAGCTCCTTTTCATCCTTTTACATTTTCTACTCTTCATTTTCGAGTATTTCCTGCAGGATATGCTTAAAAGGGAAAAAGGGAAAAAGGAATCGTCTGTACAACTTCACTGTAGTTACCAATGGTATACATCCCATCCCTACTTAATATTCCTCATCTCTTTGATCCTCGAATCCACCACAACTCGCGCCCAAATTTTGACGGTTGATTTTGTGGTGTGAGACCAACAAAAGCCCACCCTCACCATTGCACGTGCATCCTTAAAATTCGATTCGCAATGTGTAGCGAATATTTTCTACGAGTTAATTCCCTTTTTTTTTTTTTGCACGTGTATTGGTGCCCAAGCACATTCGAATAGATTTACACAATTTAGCGTGTTGTAATGCGGAAGAACGCGTTGATTGAGAAGTGTGTGGAATGCACGGAGCCTTGTTTATGAACTTGTGTGTGAGAGGTCCACTCCATATTCTGACGCAGAGTTGCCCAAACAAAATACGGTCGAGTGTTATTGTGTGTATGCCAAATGTTAGATGCGAACATTGTGAGTGGTGCTGCGCCGCTTCTGCCTCTGCTGTATATTCCAGTATGGTGATGAGTGGTGGGTTTTTTGGGGTGGATGTGATGTAGGCCAATGGGAATGGAAAAGGATTACATAAGAATCGGCAATCGAAAAAATGAATGGATTTTCTGTTGCCCTTTGGCCCAATTTTCTTTTCGCTTTTCGTCTCCAGTTAACAGTGTTTTTTGCTGTCGTACCATCCCTTAGCAAAAGTCTCTGTATTTGTCCATATTGTGTGTATGTATTTGGTTTTGATATTTTATTTATGACGCCATTGTCCATTCCGTTTTATCGTGTATGGGCTTGCAATGTTTATGTAGCTTATTTTTTACTTATTTGAAGGATTTAAGGGTGTGTAGTTGTACAATTAGTGATCAATACATGCTTTTTGGAATATGGAGTTACGTTTTTTGTTGTTGGTGCTTGGATTGGGACGTTGTCTGAGATCTTTATGAAGATTGACATGATTTTATTGTCATGGTTTGTTAACTCAATTGACATTTAGAACCTTTTGAGACTGTTGCCATTTAATGAGATTTTCATACAAAATTTAATGGCATTTAATTAATTTTATGTATGGGAACTTAAATGATTTGGAAATTCATTAATAAATTTTAGCAATTCTTCGGTTATTGTTTACGAGCATAATATAAAGATGATTTTATTAATTTGTGGTTTTCATGAACGCTAATATTGGCTTATTCATAAGGATTTCAAATTAATAAACGCCTAAGGCTTACTCAAAAATTTGCTGACGACTAACTGTTAGACATTTAACGACTTTAGAAAGTTAAAAAAATATTGATGAGTATTTTACACCATAAAGTACATCCTTTTAGTAAAGAAAACTTTATTAAAAGTCTCTCTTTAATTAAGTAACTAAAAACAGGTGCTTTAAAAAATTTTAATTTTCGACCAAATTGAATTTCCCTAACTTATATTATGAAAAAAAAATTGTATTCAAACAAAAAGATGAAAAACTACATGAGGAGAATATTATAATTTCGTTTACCTTTTTACCCATCCATTGAAAAATGTTGTTAAACGATTGCTTTTACAAACTGCACACTTCAATTACACTTATTAAAGTTTAAACTATAAACAATTTGAAAAGCATTAACTTCAAAGGATATTGAAATAATATTTAAAAACCGCATTCATTTCAAAAGGAATTAATTCTTTGCATCTCCAACCCTCACATATATTATAAATTATATTAAGCAGTAAATAATCAACAAAACACATATTAAATTTAATAAATTTGTTTGTTCCTCGGTGTAATATTTAAGTTAGATGTGAGTAAAGCAATTAAATTACGATTTTTTATTAAATTGCACCAATTGTATTCTGCCACGTGTCATAAAATATAGCTCTTGTCAGATTTATGTTTAAAAACGTAATTAATTTAAATTTTTTTTTAATATGACAAAATTAATTTGAAACAAAAAACAAAACTGAAATCTGCTTACTTTCGTTAAAACAAATCTCGTTCTTCAACTACATTAACAATAAATTATATGTTTCATAATGTTTCCCTGTGAAAAAAACAAGAACAAAATGATACCAGAAAAAGGATATAAAGTGACAAAAACTGCAAATAAAAGCGGAAATCCTTATTGTGACACATAAACACACATATGTCACAATGTCCTTCTCTTGGCATACCGTATTATTATTATTATTATTATTTTGTTCATAAAGCATATTTCTCCAGCTTGTCACTGCATTTTTCTGTACTACAAAAATATGATGCCAGCTGCATATCACAGTAATTAAACATAGTACACTCAAAATAATATGGCAACACTTTTTTGTTGCTCTTATTAATTCCAACTCACTGTTATCATTAAAAGTAAATACAAATTTCGCAATGCAAATTGGTGAGTTCATTTTGATTACAGTTACAGTAACGGTACATGGCATGACGGTTGAATATTTGGAACAACAAATGTGTATAATCCTTGTGTACGTCAATTTAAATTTTACTATCCGTTTGGTTTTGACGGCTGTATATGCGATCATTTACAGCCGTAAGTAACGGGATTATTATTATTATGCAGAGATATGTCACAAACACTTACACGAGCGTACGTCGCATGAACTATATTTAAATTAGTGAAAAATGATGCCTGACGAATATGTGTAACAGTTTTTTTTGTCATATTATCCTGATACACCGTTATATTATGTGTAGTTCCTATAAATAAGTAATTTTTCCCTCTGTGGCCCCAAAGTAATGCCGCCAGTCAGATAACAGCAGCAACAACAATAACAACAACAACATCATGAACGTTGCTTCATATATTCAGCAAACATGTGTATGCCTGTACACAGTGTACAGTAATAATAATGATAAAGGAAGGAAGGAAGGAAGGAGGTGAAATGGGATGGTTTATATATAATGGGGAGGCTGTGGGCTTTGCATTATATATATAAATATAGTTAACAGAGAGAGAGAGAGAGAAAGTTTGAGTGTGTAAAAGGCAGCCAAGTGACACCCATTAAGCACAAAAACACAAGGCTTGAGTGTATATGGATAATTTATGTGTGCATATACCGAAAAATGGCTTCCATACACAATGTGAAACTTGTCGAAAGTATAATGTACAAATACATGTCATCCCTCATACATACGATGTCCCCGTACATCATATTAGGTAAAGCTAGATGTTCTTGTACTGTACGGATGTGATGTTTGGGTGCGGTATAAATTTGCAATGATGTAGAACGGGTGGGTATCAAGAGAATGCTGTATATATTATGGTCTGAAGTGATGTTATTAGGATATGAAATACGTCATACGGCAAAATTTTCCATCGCCATAAATATTTAGGACACTAAAGATTTTTCGTGCACACAATATAACGTGCGCCATTTATTTGTGCACACACGAAACATAAACAACACACACACACATCCACGTGAGGGTGTGTGCGAATTGTGACATGCATATGTGGGGATGAAACGTGCAGCGTTTAAATTCCTTTGGTATTTGAAGGACTTTCCACAGCTTGTTTACGTTTTTATAACAAACTATGCAATGGAACAAAAGGGTACAACAATTTGAGTATACCGGTTCTCAAGAAGTTTTTGACAACACTTAATTCTGTTGGTTAACTTTAATTTGGTTGTAAATTTTGTTGTCCTAAATTATGTTTTTGTTTATGCTTGTAAATTGCATATTTTGAGTTGTGCTTTTATTTGTCTACTCCTTGAAAATATCCTCGTCATAATAATATAATTTTCATAACATTTTTTTTTGGAAGAGCTCATTAGAGAAACTCAAAGGCGTTTTGAGATTCATTAAATTACGTATATAAAAAAGTACATCGCAGGGAAAGCGAGGTTTGAATTTATATACGACTGTTGCTTAACTACATTTTAACAAAGCTTTTCTGAGATATGGAAAATGTGACCTTGAAATTTATGAGTTTTGACCTTGATTTTTGTCCAAAATTAGTACTTTTATTGAGATTAGCAATAAAGTAGAACATCATTTTACCCTAATAATACACAGTATTTGAATTACACATTTCCATTATAAAAATATGACCTTGAGTTTTCAAAATTTGACCTTGAAATGTTCAGCAAGTTTTCTTATTTTATTTATTCCTACAATAATGTGAAAAAAAAATTTCAAAAATATTTAAGGGGTCTGAGATATAAAAAATGTAACCTTGAAATTTCCGATTTTGACCTTGAAATGTTCTGCAAGTTTTCTTATCATATTCAATCCTACAATAAACGGAAAGAATTTTTTTTGATATTGCGTAAGGTGGCTGAGATAGAAAAGTGGGGTTTGCCTTTGCCCTTTTTTGCCAAAAAAAAACATCTAGCGGGATATAAGAAAAATGCAGTTTTGTTTAGAATACCCTGAAGAATAATCGGAGATAATGAAGAAATTCCGTTTCTGAGCCTCAACACAAGAAAAACTGATTTTTTTAATAACTTCACCTTAAAGCATCTGACTCAAGGGGTGTCAAAACGAGTTTCTGTATCGCCAACTTCTTCTCCGAAAAAAAAAACGGAATGCATCAATTTATACATGACATTGGGGTCATAAATAAAATAAAAATTGATTATGAAAGCATTTTTATTTCCACCCAAAATTTAAAAAAAAATGTTATAAAATGCTTCAATTATTAATATAGAAAAAGTGAATTAAATTAAACTACCCTTTAAATTGCTTAAAAATCATTAACTTCGTGCTTTAAAACTCAAACATCAAAGAGGGTACTTGCTTCCACATAGATTTTTACACCCTCCCGACTTCCATTCAAATGCAAAAGTGACAGCGACATTAAATTGTATACAATAGATTATAAATCTATTACATGACAATTTTTTCCTATTCACCCTTGATTCATTGAGGGCGGCCTCTTCTATTTATTTTATTAATGGTATTCAATTTTGTTGGCCATAATTCTTGCTGTTTGAGAGCTTTTTGCTATAAATTTTGTGAATTCTTGAAACAGGGGTGGGGAGGGTAGTTTTTGCAATGATTTGTTTTCCTTCCATTATTTATTCGGTTAAATGATGGGTATTGAATTATTTAAAAATATCCTTTCTCTTTCTTCTGCAAAAATTTAAATTAATTTTATTGTTTTTAAACAATTTACACTTCCACGAATATTTTTTGTTGATGTAATTCAGTACTGTTTCATAAATAATAATTAACAAGAAACCTGAAACTTGTTATAGGCTCATTAAATGAAGCAATGTGAATGTTATGAAGTATTAATTATTATTCATTTAATTCAGTTGAAATTTAATTAAAGCATTACAGCAATTATTGGGTTTGAAATTGTTTTTGAAAGCCCTTTATTGAAATGAATTATTGTTAGTTATGAGCCTAGTTGTTTTGAAAGAAACATTTTAAATTGACTTACAAACCCTCACCCGTGTGCTACTTTAAAAAAGAAGGACACTTAAAGTAGTCAAGTGAGTGCCAAAAATTAATTTAAATTTAAATGAATACCACAAATTTCTCACGAAATGTAGAATAATTTCAACAAAAATAAAGTAAACGTAAAAACTTTAGGGCTGTGACCAAAAAAAAGCAGAAAAATTATTTTAAGATTCGCAGCACAGTTCAGTGAGAGCACAAAGATAATGCAAACAAATATAAATGATAAGAACTTTAGTGAAAATTAAGCATCGCCGCGCCGCGTATAACTATAATAAAACAGAGAAAGAAATCGTGAACAAGATGCGATGGAAAGACAAAGAATGATTATAAAATTAAATGGAGTAAGCTAAGAGGATGCTGAGAGAAAGCACACTCGCACAAAAAAAAAAGAAGAAAAAGCTAATAGGAAAAATGAAACGTGGAGGGTGCTTTTTGTTGGGTATGGGCGATACCAGAAGTGGAAAATTGTCGGAAGTCTTACATTTTTTGCATTTTTAATGAGCACTGTACTCAACATGTTACCCTTTTGTGAGTATAAAGCAAAAGTATGAAAAGTTCTGAAAGAAACATTTAGGTCTATTATGATGGGGATTCAATATTATTATTGTGTATAACAGTTGGGTTAAGATGTTCCGCTTCGGGTCAAACAAGATCGATGTTCTATATATATTATTTTTGTGCGTTTTATTAAACACAAAATGGCTCGTTATGATTTTTTTCCAAGAATTTCAAGGATTGAAAAGGGATTTTAATTGACAATAAATTCTTTTTTGGAAAACACATTGGTGTGTTTTGCTTTTTAAAGTAACTTAGTTTAAATTTCGTTCCGAATAAACTTAAAACGCTAATCAAATTACTTAAATTGTAAAATGTTTCGAGAGCAAGAAATTTAGGTTATCAATCAAAATGGGACACAAATTTTCCAAAAATATTGACAATATTTCAAAGTGTTGATACAAATATTCATATTATTGTGATGTAATTATTATTATTAATAAATATATTGCCAATATTTTGTAATATTTACGAAATTATCAATTATTGAGACTTTTGCGAACTTTTACAAATACATACTGACAATATTTAGGTGCATTGAAAAAATATTGACAATAATTTGAATTATTTTAATTACACTTTACGACTGAAACCAAAATTAAAATCTTAATTTTTCTTTTTGATATTGCTTTAGTTGAAATAAACCATTTTTAATTCTAAAATCATTCGTTTAATGTAAAATTTAAGAAAATGATTTTCCTTTAAGGCTAGTACACTCAAGAAAATGTCCCTTAAAATCCTGAGGACAGTGATGGTGATTACAGAAGTTAAATCAATTTGTCTGCGTGTAGAATAAACTTTTACAACAACTACAAAATGCACAACTTGAAAGTTGAATGCTGAAACCTTAATTAAGGGTCAATTAAGTGATTATAAACACACAAACCACAGAAATACATAACTGCATTACCTCACATGTACATTAATGAACTTTTACATTACGCAAATATTTGATGTTTAACATGCGGGATGATGAAAATTCGTCTGGCCGCTTAATTTTGATATTCCCACATATGTTTATATTGCAATTCACATTTTTACTCATTTTATACAACTCCCTTTTCATCTCGTTTCATGTTTCAGCTTTGATAATAAAAATATAAATAAAAACCCGTTGTACACAAAAAAAGCTTTGAACTTTTTCCCAGTCGATTGAAAATGTTTGTTCTTTCAGATTTTAGTGTTTTTTCCGCATTTAAACTTGATTCGTGTGGTCGTGTTGTTACAAACTTAAAAGCCTGTAACCATAATGCTCCCATTTTCATCCAAGTATATAAAATGACATGTTTTGAAAGCAATGCAAATGTTGAAATAAATATGAGTGAACAAAGAAATAATAAAAGTGTAACATTTTTCTGCTCAGTTGAATGAAATTTGAAGCTGAAACATTCATGCATACTGCATATTGCACCCAGATTAGGGGGTGGAATTAAAAAAGGACTTGTGAATAAGTGATGAAAATAAAATTTGAGAATGTTTGAAAAAAAATTAAAATAAACACCTGTTCAAAAAGAAGGGTGGTTGAGGAAGAAAGAGAAAGAAATTAAGCGTACCTTTATTTAAAAAAAAAAAGTATAACTTGATTAGAAATAACGAAATTTCTGGCCTATCCGTGTTAATTTAACACAATTAATTAGCACGATGTGCAAACATAAGTATACTCTTTTTAAAGTTCAGTGAAAATCATGTTTGTGTAGCCAAAAGTTGTAATATTGAATTAAATTATCACTTATATTTATAACAGTGGAAAAAAAAATAACAAAAAATAAACTTCATCAGTGTTTTTCCTGTACAACAAATAAAATGTTGGGGGATGCTGTTAATTTGGATTGCGCTGTTTGAATACGTGGCAGTTTAACGAACACAATTGAAATTGTGGAGGTGAAGGAATTTTCTACTCCACAACAGGCGTATAGGATCCTCTTCAAAATCAATTTGGAATTAAAGGTAAATTGAACATTTTTATTTATTTCAACTTGATTGAGTTTTGTAACGTGTATAAATTGTAACAGATAAATCGATTTAATCGGATTTATTAAAATTTGCAATTGTTTCAATATTATTTATCTGAAAATATTTTTTTATGAATTATTTGAAAGACTTTAAACTATAATGCTTACTGCAGTGATGAAAGGGATCAATTTTATTGAACATTTTGTAAGGAAATTATACCTTATTTCAGTATCGGTTAAAATTTTCATTCACATCTCAAATTTAAGAAGGACATTTAAAAGGAATTTTTTCAATTATTTTATAAAGAATTCATATTCTTTATAAAATAATTGAAAAAATTCCTTCTAAATTTAATATTATACTTTTCATATAAATTTAATCTTTCAAATATAAATCCTATTTTAATAAGGACCTCCTAAATCACGTACGTCTCAATTTCATGTACAGAACTACTATTGTGGCCAAAAGTCCCCACACACATGCCACTATCAGGATGCTTAGCATGTCACTGTAGAATAATAAAGCACCGTGTATTTCCATATTATGGGGTTGATTTTCACATCCTACGTCAGGCTATTTTGATTGACATTAGACAGTCAACTGTGCATATTTGTGTAGCTAATAAATTGTGGTCACCCAATGTGTGGTAAAACACTTAATCCGCTGTCAATCTCAATTGATTATTACACAAATCACATGACTTAGGATAAATCAAGTACACATAATTTTGATTTGGGTGTACATTTTGTGGTTAATTTGGATAAATAAATAATATTTAAAATATTCAATTTAATTTCAGTTTGTTTTTCAAGAATTAAATTCATTTTTGGTTATTATTTTTTGGCTGACTGATTAATTATATAATTCAAGATCAAATATTTTTAACTTTTTCTTCTTAATTAACTATTTTAGTATTTTATAGAAATCATCCCTTTTTAAAATATTCCCACATTGAAAAGTTTCCATAAAGCCTAACCACTCTTTAAAAACAAAATAAATTTCCTCTGAATGTTCTGAAAAAACAAAAAAACAAAAAGTCATGTCCATTGATTGTGTGGTGAACATTTCCCAATGCTTTTGTGTCTAATGCCTTAACACCTATACGGAATCACGTTATGGTGTACTTACAATCTTAAAGAAAACGTAAGAAACCCACAAGTCACGAATTTGAGTGTTATATGACTGCAGGTCCACACTTAAATATTTTGGGGATGAAAAGATTATACTCAGTTAAATGGAGGGTGTTGATTTGTAAGGCACCATGTCACACGACCACATATATTTAGGGGTTGGGGCAATTATTTTTATTGCCTATAACAATAACTGTATTTTTAAGTGCGGTTTATTTTTTATGTGGATTACTTATTTATAACAATTCTTGGTCAATTTATAAATGTCGGAAATTGTCGTGAAAAAAAGGAATTCAAATAATTTTAAATTTCTTTTTTTCAATAATTATTACACACGGTGTTCGGTTTCTTTGCCAAATTTCGTACTATGGCAACAGGGGACAAGTTACAGATCCAAAATCTTGATATCTAATTAATCAAATATCGTCCGCGGCATTTTAAATTTTTTTTAATTCAAAAGATCGTTTTGAAGTGTTGAAGATTTATTTTTAAAGTCTTTGTTGTGTAATGTACAGGGTGATCCACTAAATTTTTTTTTTAAATATGCGATTAAATGATTGCATATTTTTTATTTATTTTAATTTTAATTTAAAAGTTACGGTATCTGTGTTAGGAACGAAAAACGTTTTCGCTCAAGTGGCTCCCTCTGCTGGTATTGCAGTATTTCCTGTTCCCCAATTTTTGAGCACATTTTCTTTAATTTTGCCACTTATCTCGCCAATAACAGTCCCAATATTATGTTTTAATTCTGGCATTGTCTTGGGATTATCAGCATATCATCGATTCTTATCAGCACTCCCCAGAAAAAAAACCATCGGTGTCAAATCGCATGCGTGCTGTCGATATTTAAATTACAACTTTTGAAACACCCTGCACTTTCAAAACGATCAACGAATTGACATTTTCATTCACATTTTCCTGTAAATTTCCTGTAATGTAAAATTCAATTGAAATTAATGAAACATTCATATAATGTCCAATAAATTCCCACAATATGAACATACAGAAATTCCAATCATTATGTCATAAATCATAATCAACAATAATTGCATACAAATATGCATTATGCACAATTATTTATACCCCAATCGCAACACAATGTCATAATAATGGTTTAATGCGACTTGCTATCGACGAGTCCCCCCCACAAAATGGTTATATTAACTCAAATAATTGTCATAAGCATAAGTGGACATTATTATCCAAAACCAAGCATCCAATCCAATATTATTATATGCACATCGTATCAGTGCGGGTCATCGATATAATTTTACGACCGCATATTCGATATTAGCGTGCACATTCACGATTTTAGCGAGCGCAATAATATAATGCGAGATGGGAGGGTCAGTCTGCCGCACATTAAACTCGTTTATTTGGTTGGAGGGGGGGGGGGGTGGAAGTTCCACGATATAGCTCAGTTAGCATTCCCCAAACAAGCATGTTGTGTACAAAATAAAACGATCAATTTGATGAAATCAAAAGTGGGTGGGTGTGTGTACGCCACCACTTGAATAGTGCTTTCAACCAAAAAACCAAACCACCCCACACACACCAGTCCCGCATCCTTTATAACAAATGCAGTGGTTCGGCACACAATTAAATAAATAGTATCCGTGTGCTTCGACAACATAAATTCCGTTACGTATATCGTGTATGCATTTAAAATGGGGTTACAGAGGGTGGAGGATGTTGGGGTGGGGGATGGAAAAAACGACAACAAAACCTTGAATTCATATGAAATTCGCTTGAGTGTATAAAATGTACTGTACATTAATTATCGTGTTCTCTTGAACTTATGTACAATTGAGAGTTTCATATTAAATTGTGTGCCAACCCCTGCTACTATGTACACTGTAGTACTGTGCATGAAGACGGACGGAAATGGGGTCGATGGCGAAACCGCAACAAGGCTAAAGCAATTAACTAGTGAAATATAATGATTGTGTTACGACGAATTGTTATGCGTTTTTCGGCTTCATTTTTCCACCACCCTCCCTCCCCCACAATTTCCCATTTTTGCCTTGTACACTCAAGACACACCACTTTCCAGTTCAGCACAAAACAACAATAATTTTTTTTTTATGGTGTGTTAAGTTTAAGGGGTTTGTCGTGACACTTTCCGGCTTGCCCACATTTCTGAGGGTTGTTTTATTTGGTGAGCTCTTAACCAAAGTTTACAAACTCTTACTTCCGCCTTTGTGTGTTACAGCACACCAGCTTGTACAGATTTTTGTCAGTGATGTGCAAGAGTTGCTCGACCGTGTGTATCGTTGTTGTTTCTTTATATGTTTCCTTTTTTTTTGGTCCCCCGCACCCCACAATCCTTAATATTTCATCCATACACACTTGTGTGTATGTGTTTGTGTGTGTTGCGGTTTTAAAGTTTCTGAAAAGCCCCAACCATATTTTATATATAAGGGATGATAAAAGCTTCCTAAATATAATGTGTTCGAGTATATAGAACTATATTGATTTGGTGCAGATGAAGATACACACACATTTTCTTGTCTTTATACATACACAATTTACAACAAATAGTTCCGAATATTATTTGCTTAAAATTTGTAGTTCGCTGCATATAAAAGACTTATTGCAGGTACTGTGTAAATTACAGTCTGTGTTGTTAGCAGTTTTCGATTGGAAGCAGGTGGCCATCCCTAATTGTGTTATATCTCGTATAACAAATGAATTTCCAGTGTAGCGTATGTACATTTTATATTGTTGGTGAAATGGTATTTGCTATGGCAGATGTTCTTTGCAAATGAACAAACGATTTGTAATGAAATTGAATCAGCAGAATGCTTCCAACTACATACCTTGTTTGATGTTTTAAAAATATTATTACACACGTGTTTTTGGAAAGGTTAGCAATTAGTAACAGTTTAGTGAGTTGTAATGCTGTGAGGGATGGCAATTTTTCATATTGCACACATAAATATAGGTTAAAGTCGTTTGATCCTTTTTTTTTGTGTCGTTTTTTTTTTGTTAGAAGGACGCTTCCTTTTTATTCGGATAACTATTTAAAAAGACAGTAATGGTAATATCGAAAGAAATCGGTTATTTTTAATTTAATCCCATCATCAGAAAAAATTATAAACTTAAACTTTTATTTAATACAGGGTGGTCCATTAAATAGTTTATTTTTAAATCTTGTACTATGGCAACTCCAAACGAGCTCCTCACTCAAAATTTTGACTGTACAAACATGTTAACAATTAAAAAAGGTTTGGTATTATGTACAGGGTGGTTCATTTCAAACTCTATTTTTTAAAGTGCGATAAAATGATTGCTGCTTATTTTTATAATGCTTTTAAAGTTACAGTATTTGTGTTAGAATTGAATAACAGTTAAGTTCAAGTGGCTCCCTCTACTGGCCTTACAGTTTCTTATCTTATCCCCTCAATTCTAGAGCACATTTTTTATAATTTCGCCACCTATCTCGTCAATGACAGTGATATAATAAATTTTAAAGGTGGAAATGTTTCTGGATTATCTGCATCGGTGTTAAATCGCACCAAAATAAACTCTTTGAACCACCCTGTATTTTTTGGAAATACCATTTTCCAAGGAAATTCAAATTTTAAAAATCCTATTAATAATTTTTAGGCTTCGTCTTAAATTGTAAAATTATTTTGACAATTTTTTATGCTTTCAATAATTTACAAAAAGTTGTAGAGCAGCGTATTCAATTTCAGCACGAAAACATAACACAAATTCAAATTTAATTGATTCAATCATTAATTATGGATGCAGATAAAATATTTTCCTGACAAAAAAAAGATAAGCTGCATTGTTTAATTTAAAATATAATTTTTTGCCACATTTAAAAAAATTCAATTGCTGCAATTTTTACATACAAAAAAATATTATAAAAACTCATATTACGCCTAAAAAATGAATGCGAATAATGCTTTAAAACCATTGTGCCTCTGGGTACTAACTGCATTAGTCATTGGCATGGAAAATTTGTCCCATGCCCATACAAATTTGATGCACATTGCGTACATTTAATGCAACATGCAATAAATGTGGTGAATATGTCGTTCTGAAAATTTACACACACGACATAGCCAGTTATTATTTACGAACAATGCATAAAATATGGATGTTGGGTCGAGTTGAATAATGATAGTATTCATCACCTGTCTTGTGCAAGTGCTGTATAGGAGAATTGTGTGAGTGATCATCGAAATATCTCTGGCACAATGAAAGCCAATATCAATGCAATGTATTTTTAGTGAGACCACAATTCATAACATTATTGAGCAATCGAAACTTAAGTAACTATCCCAATACAAATTTAGTGCCTACTTTGATGTATAGGGCATTTGAAAATAATATACATGAGGATGGAGCATTGAAGTGGAATTGAGTATTTGATTTTGGTTGCATTTACAGGTTGGATTGACCGTCTTGTGGTTATAAAGGAGAATTGTACAATGTACGTCCTTACCAATGTAATCAAGTTTTACTAAATAATATACAACGTTTTAATTGATTTTACTTGTCGTAATACAGTAAACAATATCTTGTCAATTGAATCAGTAACTAGCAGTAGCCAGTAAGTAACCATTATGTATTTAATCAATATTCTCATTTGGGATAATTTATTAGGGATGTTTAATCTGAATCTTCATTAAATACAATTGGATTTGATTTAATAGACTCTACATTATGAATTGACCTTAACATTTTACAGTGCCAATTAAAACGATTTCCCGCTCGCGTCCATTCGCAACGTGATTGCCAACCATAAATCATAACACATAATTCATGACGATAAAGTGGCATATCGCTGTAGAGTGTATATACACGCGTACAATGTACACAGTTTGACGATGGCATTTTCATTTTTAATCACAATTCAGCACCCAACCCAACGCGCCTACACACATACACACAAAGTCACACACTATGGCAGTCGATGAACTTTAAATGCATTTGTCTGCTCTTGCCTGGCCCCACGCGCGCCCTTCACATAATAATAATAACTAATTCCAGCTTCTCCACTCTCCCACCGTTGTGATGCCGGCGCAACCAATCTGACTTGTAATTAAACATTTTCCATTTTATGTGTGCACATTTTAGAGGAGAGTACAGTACGTATCGCAAAGATACGTCACACCATAAAACGTCGAAGCACATTTTGTTTGCACAAACAGCCGGCAGGGTAAATAAACGTCAAAGATTGTATCCGCTCGAGAAAGCTCAAGCTTTGTCTGCATACAGTCTAACACGCACAAGGGCACTTTCATTAAAAATGGTCCATGTTTTCTTTAGAAATCTAAAATACAAAGTTCAGCGACATAATGATGATGGTGTGTCCTCTTTATATACACATGCGAATAAAACCACCCCCGTTGAACACACACACAACCACTCAATCACAAAATAATCCACCCCCTCTCATGAAAGAACATACATTTTGCATGCATGGGAAAACTTTAAAAAGTTGTGGGATTGTGTGTTGAAAAGCCCAGATTTTCTTAGTTTATTTAGAGGCAATCTTAAACTTGAGATAAATAGCTTGCCCATAAATAAGGAATATATCGGTATTGTAATCGGAAGCAAGATCGCCAAAGCAACCAGTCTTTCAGTGTGCATGTGGCATGTCCACAATTTTGAATGTTTATGTAGACTTTGTAGCAGGGAGAGTCACTCAAAATTTAAATGCAACATAATTTGAAATGATGAATTTTCTTTTTTAATTTATTCATCTTTTAAGTTAAACGTTAATCCTTTTCAATTTCCGTTAAGCAAAGAAAGTGTTTCCAAAATTTAAAAAAGAATAAAATAGATGGTTTGTGGTAAAAATTGTTAAATCTAAAAAGAAAACTATAAATTTTTGGCTGCAATAAAATAAATTTTAGAGTAATTTAATTTAAAATCACAAAGTTCTGAAATAGGTTCCGAAATCTCTCTTTTTGGATCACTAAAAGGATTTTTACTCTCTAACAATTGAAGTCAATATATTTAAATTTATATTTTCGTAAACTTATTACTCCAAAATTTCATACACTCTTTATCGTGACTTTTAAGTTTTATCCAACCTACCATTTATAAAGTCACAAAGTGAAACAAAAATAAAAATGTACCCGACACACTTGTCATAAAAAAAAGGATAACGTAAAAAAGAAGTACGCACCGTAACTCAATCCACCCCAATCGATTACTTGAAGTACGAGTACATTGGCAGCAGCGCTTTAGTGAAGCGAAAACGAAGCACACACGACGACGACACGCACATATGCTCCCCATAAACATGTCAATTAAGGGACCGGAAAATGTTCGCCCCTTTTCATTTTCATCCCGAACCAAATTCCAGACACATGGCTGCCACCCACACTCATTGCCCCTGCAAATAAATTGTCGTCGCCCGTTTACAGCACGTAGTTATTTTAATATGTGTGCGCGTTGTTGTAAATGTGCAAATTACATGCCATCATTACTGTAATAGATGAGCTCAAATTGGAAAATTAAAATCGGTGAAATCATGTTAAGTCATAAATTCAATTGGCTAATTATCGGCATTCGTACGGATACGTAAAAATCCATGCAAAATGGAGGGGGTGTCGACAGTGTGTGTGGTGAGTTTAATATTATACGAAATGGTCGCGTGATTTTCAGTTTCATTGCAAATAAATTAAATGAAGCTGCTGCATGCAGTTTTTTTTTACAATTTATAAAAGTACCATTATGATGGGTCGGGATTCATTTTCTGGGTATTATAAATTGCCTTATGACCAGTTCGGTTGGCTGGTCTGTGTTTTTAATGATTATTTGTGGTGGAATTTTTTTTCCTCCCCTTCATTGTCTGTTTTTCACTTTACCCAATGAATTGAGCGTGATTCATTTCCAAGAAAATTTTCACTTCTTTTTTGTTCATTGTATTATTTTTATATGGTAATTAATGAGGGTTGAGTAATTTAAAATGTAGCGGAGTCTTTTGTTTCCTTTTATTTTATTTTTGCTATGAAACATTTGAAAAAGAAATGTTGGGGATGAACATCTCTTTTAGGTGGGTTTTCTTAAATTGATGGGTGAATTGAATAGCAAGTGTTTGTGAATGTAATAAATTAATTATTATTGGGATACGCGTAATTGGATTAATGGGCTTTGTACAAAGTTGATTTATTTTTAGAAAGGAAAATTGTAAAAGGCGTGGGAAGGATATTTTTACAACATTCTTAAAACAACATGTTATTATTTTTTATAATACGGCTTAAGAAAATATTTATAGACTTAAAGAAAAACGTTATTTTTTATTTTTTGTTAAATTATTTAATTGCAAAAGTAATTTATTTTGATTTTAGGTTGAAATAACAAACTTTTTTTTTAATTCTCATGACTCAATAAACGTCTTCAAAACTATTTATTTAAAAAAATAATAATTCATTGTTTTTCCATTTAATTAAAAATGGAATTTGTTCTTTGCTAAAAAAACGAAATGACTTTATTTTTAAAAATTTTGAAGTTATTATAATTAAATTGCAAATTATGTGCTTTTTAAGGAATTCCATTGTTCACTTAGATTATCGTAAGCTTAATTAAAATTGGGCAACCCTTAAATAATAAGGATTTTCATCTCCTAGTTTCCTATTCAAAAACGCCAAATCCGGTGAACACTGAACATGCAGAAAGCGCATTCTATTCCTGCGATAAAAGTTTTCCCATTCCGCTGTAATCTAGCCAAGAAATTTCCAACTCTTAATTTTTTCAATGGACATACAAGAAACGTAAAAGAAAATAAAGTACCAACATACCAGCATAAGATTAAGAAAAAAATGATTTCACACTAATACCCGACATTATCAGCAGAAAATAAATAAATTAAATTCGCTGAAATAGTTGGGTGAAGTCTCAAAAGTTTTTATTTCACCCTCATAAACTTGAACACTGCACACTGCACAGTTATGTAATGAGAATTCAGAGTGATTTGTTCCAGTTTAAAATATTTGAATTCAATTTTATAAGGAGGAGGTAAATCAAAAATGCTAAGAATATCAATTCTCTGTAAAGCTTTCAACAATAATAATATTCCAGACATTTTCATATGCAGTTAGTTTTCCACTCTAAAGCTAAATTCCAAGAATGCAATTCTTATATTATATAAGAGCATATAAACAGTTAATTGCCATTCAATTTCATGTTTTTGTTACCGAAATGAAACGCATTTAGCAACGTTTTGATAAATTTCCATGGCTCTTCAAACATATCGTTACCAACATTCTCGTCTACATAAATTCTACACGTAGTGTTGAAGTACTTATATCAATTTTGCTCAACGTAAATAATAGAAATGCACACACACACGCTCACAATTACATGAAAAAGCTTATAAGTGCAGAAGCTTTTGATTTTCTTTCAATATAAACTTAAATCAGGACAATCTAAAGCCTACTTTAAATATTGCTTATTAATTTGATTAATATTTAAATTGAATAAATGAAAATATAAAAATTTTGCAGTGGGGAGATTTTTTAAATTTCAACAAAAACCTCCATGCCGTTTTTGAGAAATAAAACCCGACAGACACTTGTACTCTATGCAGCTCAAAGTGTCTACTACAGTGCTTCAGTGGAATATTTAAAGAAAACAGGAAACATCACATTAAGTGGGGTCTGCACTCAAATAAGCATGAATTTTGTGTATTCAAACGAAGTGGGTGATTTTGTGAAGCGCCACCATTTACGTCGGTTGGGGCACTTGAAACTGGAGCAATATATAAATTGTAATAATAAAACGCGCGCCAAATCAACTATTCATTTGTTTGATTTGTATAAATTCAATTCAATTACATGTACTTTTTCATGTTGTTTTTTTTTTGCGTCCCCCCCTTTTTTATCTGAATGAGCTGTGCAGTCCTTTTTTCTCCAGTCATGCTGTGCCCCAATTCAATTCGAAAAATACACAAGCATAAAATAGCTATAGTACAAAGCTTTCAAGTCATCCAGTTTTTCTTCTTGTTTGATTGTACGGAATACAGCTCACATTTAAACCAAATATATCAGCCGGAGAGATCTCGTGTGTTCGTGCATTTAAGTAAATATCTAAGTGAATATGTGGGTGAAGTGATGGTGTGTGTGTGTGTGTGTCGGTGTGTGTTGGAGTGTGCTACAAAGCACTTACATTGAATAATTTATTCCAGATATTTAATGCATTGCTTGGTTTCTGCAGCTTTGCCTCCCTCCTTTTATGTGTGTGTGTTTTGTGTATGAGAATAAAGTCTTAAACTTAAGCTAAAGTTTTCTTCAGCATGCACTTTTATGTATGATTTCACTTTATTTTGTGCATAACTAACTAAATAGTACAATATGCATTTAAGTATTCCCTCAGATTTCATGAGAGTCATTTGAAATTGAAGATTTTGTTTCTAAGAAATGTTGCAAGAAATTGTCTGTGCTTGTGTTTCATCAAATAAAGTAATTGGCAATGAAATTCAAATAAAACTTAATAGTCTTTGACATCAATTGTTGAAAAATAAAAAATAAAAATTGAGGTTATGTCCAATTTAAAAATAAATAAAAATTGAGGTTATGTCAGATTTTTACTCACATTTCAAGTTTTAACCTTAAAGGATCTAAAATCGGACCTTGAAATGTTCTACAAAGTTAATGATCTCGTAATTTCCAACAATAATAAACTCCAAAGTTTTAGGAAATAATTATGATTTCTGAGATAATCATAAAAATACATGATTTTACTTTGAAATAAAAATTTTTTGGTCCCTACATTCATATTTCGTTTAAAAATTAAAACTACTCACACATATTATACAATTTGTAACACACAACAAAAGCTTACACCCAGTTTGCAAATAAAATTTTGAAATTATTATTTTCATCCCAGAAAATTAACCCCTTCTTCGGATGCAAAATGATTTCTTTATGTGCGCATTTCTCTGTGCTCGTGTGTCTGACTGCACATTATTAATTGGATGAATTTAGCATACGGTACTTTTTGCATTATGTGGCTGAGTGTGTGTGTGCTTCCAAGGATTCTGTAAAATATTATCAAAAATTTTACAAGCTGCAAAATTGTACTACACACAATTTATATTAAGGTGAAGTAAAAAGAGGAGCACGAAGGAGCGTTGGTGCAGTGTTTCTATGCACACTGAGCGTTCCCCAAATGTAATAAATTGCACGTGATATACACTCGTGTGTATGTGTGTAACTACGAGACGACGAATGAGACATGCACTTAATTTGAATTAACATTGTTTGTGGCAGAGACAATCTTGCAATTTAAAATTGGGGGTGGGGTTTGGTGGGTAGTGAGGCAACTACATGATTAAATGTATACCATGGCTTAAAGTGTTGATTAAGCTTTTTGCTTTGGCGTTGGGATTACGATTAACTATAACAGTAGACTGTTGTAGTACGCCACAATATATACTCGCAGTACGTTGAGGATGGAAAAGTTTTGTGTGTTAAAGCGTTTGCATTATATAAGTTAATGATTAGGCGATAAGATTGTCTGGTTGTGATTGTGGTTAAGCGGATAATTGTGTTATAGCCAGAGGATGCTCACATCATTGTTTAACACAATATATTTGATTCTATACACCAGCACGCTTGTGACGTGGGAGTGATGTTGTTTTGTGTTATCGCCCAAGTTTGTGGGGTTGAAAATTCAAATGCAGACTCAAATTTAATTACGTAACCATGACGGTTTGTGTAACAGCAACAATTTATGTTCATTAATAAGCAGTTGTAATAAAAAGTTGTATAATAAAAATGGGATTTCATGAAAATAGACACAAAATTATTAGTTTGAAATTTAAACACCCAAATGTATGCTATTGCAGACATCAAAGTGTTTTTAAAATAAATTCAGTAATTTTAATTTATACTTTGGAATGGAATAATAAGGCACTTAATTAATAAAGTGTAGTAATTAATGTTAGGTGTTAAGAGGCCGAATTATTGCTCAATTACAGTTTCATGTAATTACAATTCACACAACCACAAATTCTCCCATGCAACCACAAGACACAACCTCAACGTAATCTTATCTCATAGCTGTATAAAAATAGAATACAACTCAATGAACATTGAACACAACACTCTGGCCCACACAAATCACTGGCTGCTGTCTGTATTTTCACTGCGTTCACAAATGTGGGTGTTCTCTTTTCAATTGATTAAAATAGTTTGTAAAATAATTCCCACACCATTTCACCCATTCACGCAGTTATACGATTCCCGGAAATCAAGTCCTCGGTAGTATAGTGGTCAGTATCCCCGCCTGTCACGCGGGAGACCGGGGTTCGATTCCCCGCCGGGGAGGATTTTTTTTTGATATTTTTGCCAGTTAGTTTATCGTTTTAGTTCTGTTACTGAAAACAAATATTTGTGTTTTGAAGGAAATTAAAAAGCGAGCGTTTTAATGAATGCACTCTTGTGGGAAATATAGAAAAGTGTGTTTGCACGCAAAGCCTTCTTATCTCATCCTCCCATATGGTCTAGTGGCTAGGATATCTGGCTTTCACCCAGAAGGCCCGGGTTCGATTCCCGGTATGGGAACTTTTTTTGTTCACAATCCTTGTGCCACATAACTATAGATTACTCCAGAGTTTGCCATTATTGACGATGGGGAGTGCAAGTAAAATCTTTGTGCCTGCCGAATATTTACCGGACGCAGTTTATAAGTTATAACGGACGGATTAGATGGGTTTTTCTTTTCCAGGACAAAATAAGAGGAAAAAACTATTGATGTGTCTAAAAAATTTAAAAGCAAAACAATGTTTTGAATTTTTTTCATAAATTAAAGTGGTATTATTAAAAAAAAATCCTCCCCGGCGGGGAATCGAACCCCGGTCTCCCGCGTGACAGGCGGGGATACTGACCACTATACTACCGAGGACTTGTGTTCCCTCAAATGAATTGGTTTTCCGGTGGGTGGATGTTTGTTTCTTAAACCCAGATGCATCTCATCTTTTTCATTCTTCATTTTAAATTCAATGCTCCTCAAAATAACATTGTAACATTCATAATAAAATGGCAAGAACAAACACTATGTTATGGTTATAGTGACTTTTAGCATTGTTAAATATTCCTTTAAGGATTTTGATCAAATTTCATAAATCCAGTAACGAACAAAGGAAGACGGTTTTAGGTTTTCAAGGTAATAACTTTCAAAGTACTCATTTTATGATGATTCTCTGATTTATATCTCTTGCCATACAAATATAAGCATTATTACATTATCGTATTTTTATTACTGCTGTAAAAAAAGCATAGAGAATGTTTCATTAATTTCACCTCACCCGCAATTTTTATCAAAAACCGCAAAAAATGTTCCCATACCGGGAATCGAACCCGGGCCTTCTGGGTGAAAGCCAGATATCCTAGCCACTAGACCATATGGGAGGATGACATAATCAGTTGGACAGCTAAAACTATATTTAATCAGCTTATATGCTTGTAACTTAAATTTTTGTGTTGTTTTATTTTTAGCAATTTAAAAAGCATTCGCTTTGTTTTTATTGTGACATAAGTCACGACAACGACGCTATACTCGATTGCAATAACAGCTGAAATGATAAAAACCAACTGTCAAAGAGTGAAATATTGAAAAAATAAAACAATTCTTTATCTTGAAATAATAGAAAGAAAGCCTTAATGTGTTTGATTCATCAACAAAACAAGAGGCAAATTAGTCTTATAGCAACTTTTAAAAGTTCCTATACATATTAACACGAACCCTGAAACTGGTCAACCAGATTAGCTAAGAACATTTTCAGTAAAACCCTGAAACACCAGAAACATGACATAAAGGAAAAAGTTGAGTGTAATTTTCACTTTCAAACATAAAACATCCATAAAAGTCCTTTTCCCTAATACATCCAACACAAAAAGGTTCAACATTTTGCTTAATCATTACTCAGAAAGCTAAAAAGGCAACACACATTAATACATAATTTAAACTATAACCAAATTTAAATTACAATTCCCATTGGGATGGAGTTGTTACACACACATAAAGTCGCATAAACCCCATGCCCAGGCACGTTGGACCAAAAATCCTCAAATGGAGAACAGCAATTCAAACTTTCGCTGTACACATTGGAGGCACTTAAGAAACCGCTCGCTCTACACACATTATATGCTGGCAAAAAACACAATTACCACCACCTCAGTGTAAAAGTACGTACAAGTGTAATATGGGTGGGCGCGCACAAGAGGGTTGTTTCGTTTTTATAAGTGCAATTAAATGGAACACAGAAATGCATAAAATGAGTGCGCATTAAGAACACAAAAAGGTGACTCTGGCATTACATGTGCGGGCACATAAAAGCTTTTAAAGGGCATGCTTTTACATCAATATTTTATACAAACACACCCAACTTAACAAAAGCGTATGTAGAACCAATGAGCCAATGAAAAACGAACACATATAGAGTCTCTCCTAATCATTTGCAATTACAATAAACGAGGCAACACATTTCCCAATTAACTTGCCGCAATGATAACGGCGCATGTAATTCAATTAGTGTATAGAAATCATGCGACAATAAAAATGTGTGCGTCGCATTTTTTCCCAATTTTCCATTTTGTGTGTTTGTGTGTGTGTTTTTGTTGTAAATCAATTACATGAAATACAACCTGAAATAATACGAACTTTCTTGAACAAATATATATAAAATCTGCAATAACGAGAAAATGGGATATTTCCCATCCTCCCTCCACTTCATTTCCTTGCTTATCTTGCAAGCAAGCTGCTCTTTATTTTACATTTTAGTTGTAAATTCATATTCCTCCATTCCCTGAAATGTCATGCCATGAAGATGAACGCCAAAAACTTTCATTGTTGAATTACTCAAGCCGTATAATATGCGAGTGTACATTGTACAACGTGGCGCAGGGCAGAAAGAACAAACTGCTCCCACTTATTACCATATTCATCTCATATTTAACTCATAAAAGTTTAAAAAGGATACTGCAGTGATAAATTATACGTGTGTAACATGCCCGCGACGCACGCTCTCATAATTGTTTCATTTTTATTAAAAAGTGGGTGGGAAGGGGGTTTTTGTTTTAAATTAATAAGGTGCCAGTGTGTTGGTGTGTTAAGTATTGCAATAAGGACGTTTTTTTTTGGTTGAATAAAACGTCAATTCGTTTTTTTAAAGTCTTTAATTCTACAAAATAGAGATTTTTGTAGGGCAAATTCCAATTAATTCAAGGTCAACTTTAAATTATATTTGGAGAGTTTAATATTTAAGTAAATCTGATTGCAAAAAATTACTGCTGCAGTGTTTAAGGTTTAAAGTCTTCAATTCTACAAAATAGTGATTTTTGTAGGGCAAATTCCAATTAATTCAAGGTCAGCTTTAAATTATATTTGAAGAGTTTCATATTAAAAAAAATTGATTGCAAAAATTTTCTGCTACAATGTTTAAGGCCAGCCTTTTTCAACCTTTAACCCACGAAATTTATTTTTTTCAAGGCACAATTTAAAAAATTCAAGGTCAGAAATTTCTTATAAGTATCAGGAAAGTTAAATTTTAATTGAACAAAGTAATTGCGTTGCTGTTTTAAATGTCAAACTTAAAATTTCCAAGGTCAATTTTTTTTTTTAAGTATTTAATAGACAAATTGAAATAAATTTAGTCCTTGGTGACTCTCCATGCCACATGCATTCAAAATAAAAAGTTACATCTCTGGCGGTAGCGTCTGTGTCATTTGCTGGAAGGATACCGCATTTAACGATATGGCGTAAAAATGAAGCAAAATAAATTACACCGAATCTACGACAGGTGTAAGTGTCACTTTGACTATACCACTGTGCACGCACACACACACACACACACACACACACACACACACACACACAAAAGGACGACACATTAAATAACCGCATATTGTTGGCAAACTTTAGCGTCACTTTCTAACTGTTTGCACTAACTAGGTGCATTGCCGCATATTATACAAGATGATCAGCGTCACTTTACAAACTAAACACACTTTGGCGTGTGAGTGTGAGAAATGTATGCGGGACACAACCCAACTTAATTTGGAGGGAGGGTGGCCGAGGAGGGGCGGTTGACTCGCACACGGTCTTAAATCTTAATTGGAATGCATTGTGTACACGAATTTGTATCCTTCCGTCGTAGATAAGATTAGTGCAAATAATTTGGGTAATGGAGTGCTAAAGTGTTTATTGTTCCACACACACACACATACAGAGAAATTCTGTAAATGTTATGTAACCAGCGTTTGAGAACGGGAGACTTAGCATGCTGGTGGTGTTGGATGACATCAGTTACACAACAAATAATTCGTAATCATGTGAGGGATGGTCCGGTTAATGTTAATGCTGGGGAAACGTTGTGTTCGGCTGGTGTGGTGAGTGTTACACAATCGAAAGATTTAATTGTCTGTTACTCGAGCATAATTGAATAATCTGCAGTGCGTAGAGGTGAATGGAATTTCAATGGTGACATTATCTTTCACAACAATATGCTGTGTATAAACATTAAGGGACTTGTGTGTATTATATCCTTTATGAATGAAGTGTTATATGGTTGTTTTTTTTTTAGAAATTGTTATTTTCACACAATTAACTGCAATAAAGGATTAAAATTAAACTGTAACCTAACTATCTGCAACTTAAAGGATGACATTTATTTCAAATCAAGAAATGTCCTTAAATTTTTTGAATAGAAGTTGCTTTTAACTGTGAAACCTTCTCCTAAATTACATTCAAAAAATTTCCTTCTAAAAATGCAGTCCTTGTAAAGCACTCCTTAAAGGAAAACAACGAGAACATCGCCAGGTGGCTCTTAAATAATTGGAAACAAACATTCCTGTACACCAACCACTGCACAGTGATTGATTACACCAACGGTGAACGCCTCCTTGGTATTTTGTATCACAAAATGAAATTGATTTCATTAATAATTAGACGGATTCCTCTTCCGCTTATAGTTACCTGATGCATTCTAAATTCATTCTATCCCCCACGATACATAAAAAAAAGTTTGTCACTGCTGCCACTGATGAGTACGTAACCCAAATCATGCTTCACTGACATTCAAGCAACAACGACGATGGGAGCGTGGCCCCATTTTAATTTTGAAGCACAGCGATTGTGTGCTCAAATGGCGGGTACCAGCAAACGAATTGTGATGCGGGAACAAACTGTTTGTGTGTGTGCCTGTTCTTACGTTACACAATATGAAAAAGCACGAGGGATGAAGATGCTGTGTTGTGTGTGCATTGTACGTAGGGGGGGTGGTGTTGGGGTGGCACAGTAAAGCAGATGAGGAGAATTGAAGCTCATGTCAGGACACACACAAAGTGTCACGTAAAAAAATACGTATAGTTGGGAGTAATGTACAGAACGACATTTCGCGAAATAATGGCAAAGGGATGACAATATAAGGGATGTTAAGGGGGTAGAGAAAAACCGCACACACACACACACACACATACACTTTTACAAAAGAATTTATGTACAATAAAAATTTGCGTGTTGAAAAAGAGTGAGTTGAAATGGAATGTATAGAAAACATTGTGTTGTTGTCGTTGTTGTTTTTAAGGACCACACACAAGCAGAGAAAATCTAGGATAGTCATTTGCCATCTTTTGTTGTGTGTACGCTTTCGCTGTAAGATGCTGTTTCGTGTAGCGTTGTTGTAAGTTTCTTTTCTTTTGTGGCATGTACCTACGTTTAACTGAACACATAATTTCTGCAGCAGTACATAACGGAATGGCATTTTCTTTTGAGATTGTGTTCAATGGGGGATGCTGCGGGAAGGTAAATAAAGAAAATGATTCAGCAATAATCATTTGCTGGTGAATACAAAGGTATGGTGTGTGTACGCAGCTAACATTTTTGTAGAATGGGGCCAAAAAACTACATGGCAGGGAGGGTCACTTATAAAATTATTACGACGAACTTAATTTACAATAATGTAATTTGATTAAAGGTTAATATTAATGAGAAATTAAATATTTTGACCTTGAAAAATTAGATAGTTTAATCGTTGAAATATAGTTAAAATATAGTGAAAATATTTTTGACTTTAATAGGGAATTAAACAATTAAAGAAAATAATAAACGTATTAAATAAACGTGAAAATAAATCAATAAAACATTTATTTTAACTTCAAACTTCTTGCTGAAAATAAATTATAATATTGATGTTTATTGCCTTAAAATAAATACCGTTTATTTAAAGTTTATTTTACAGAAAATGTTAAAAATGTATTGAAACTAATTCATTTGGTTTTTATTTTAAGATCGCACTTCTTAATTTTCATGGAACAACGTTTTAACATCCAAACTTCCGGCACAAATTTTTGCAGACCCTTTTTTTTGGACACATTGGTGTGTCAAAATGCGTTTTTGTTTTCAATATTTTTTTCCCAAAAGTAAATTGTAATTGCACGAATTTATAACTCAACAGTGTGGGTCTCAATAGAAAAAAAAAGTTGTTCCTTCTTTTTCTTCCCATTTCCACCTCAGCACACACAGACAATGTTCCAAACAAATTTGTCAACAACTGAAAAGAATTTCTATGTATCTCTAGTACGTTTATAATATGCAAAAGTTAACTAAATTTTATAGGTGCAGAAGGTGGTGACTTGTGTGGGTAGCAATTCATAAGATGTGGGGGCAGTGAACGCGATTTAAACACAACGCAACGCGTCAATGCCCCCAGAGTGTAAATTGCACCATACCACCCACGACCTATGCTTTTCACAAACCCACCTTGCTGAGGGGAGGGGGGGGGGGGCTGGAGGCTGGGGGATGGATATTGGTGTGGTGTACTTTCAGTAGAGGTGAAAATTTGTGTGTAAAAGCAAAATGAAAACAATGAATCTGAAATGACGAAGGACGCAGCCAAAAGTGAAAATAAAAAATGAAGTGAAAAATAACAATGAATAATGTCTTAGCATTTTATCCACTTTGTTGTTCGCCCATGTACAAATCTTGCAGTCCTCGTTGACTGTCTCAATACGCTCGCACTCCCCTCTCATGTACATTTGTGCTCTTTGTCTTCTGATGCTTTTATTTATATTTTGTGTTTGTTTCATTTATTTTTTGTTTTATTTTATTTTTATATTCTTTGTGTATATCTTTAATACAACAAATTGAAATAAAATTTATATAAAGCCTATGGTATGGATGGGCGACTTTGTGTGTTGTTCAGCTAAACAAACGCACACAAAATTTTTTATATAAAACAGCACCCTGCAAGCGCAACCATTTCCAAAAAAGCTTTCACCCTAAATATATACAGCACATACAAATAATATATTTTACAAGATTTATTATAAGCATTTTGTTGTTGTCTTTTTATTGTTGCAGCAATATGGAGAAATCCACAATGTCGTCGGTTTTTATGATGGCATTCGCCCTATTGGTGTTGGATTTGGGTGGCGGCAAATTCGGCGGTTTTGGTGGTCTCGTCAGTCTTACAGACGCCTGTAAAATATCAGAGTTTCCATGTCGCGGTGGTGCATTGTGTCTGCCACTTGATAAGTACTGTGATGGGCGAGACGATTGTGGGGATGCCAGTGATGAGCCGAAATATTGCACGGGTGAGTACAAAATTTAAACAAAATTATTTTAGCTGGTTTTTTGATACTAAAGAAATTGTAGTAAAAGCAATTTTAATTAGTACACGTTTAAAAATAAATTAAAAATGTTAAAACTTCGATTATTATATGATTGAAATCACATTTTTACATAATAATTAATTAAAGTGAAGTTAAATGTTCTTTATCTTATCATGTCCGTTTCACTTCACTGTAAGTTAGGAACTAAATTCTCCGCCTAATTGGTACAAAAATTGTTGAAAATACAAAAAATTATCCACATTATCTCAGTCTTTGTGACGGCGATCGTTCTTTTCAGAACAATTTGATATTGAAGTGGAGGATGTGAAAAGAACGATGCGACTGTCGCTTAAAAGTCACTCTATAAACATCAAATCTTTTTCAATATTGACAAAATTTTTACACAATATTGTCAATAAAAACATCATATTGTTAACAATGCGAATGACGTTAAAAAGTATTGAAGAAATGTTTAGAAAATGCTGACAATAAAAATGTGATTTAAAAATAAAAAAATTTGACTTCACAAAAATAAACACCTCATAAATTATTAAATCCTAGGTCAAGGATCCTGTCAATTATTTACCCAAGTTTGCCACCTACATTCAGTCAAAACAAATCCCATTTTGATAACTTTACACGTATATTATATAATTTGTAAACAAATTCATAAATTAATATGCATTCATGTAACCGTATCCGCAAGGATAACTTTACAAAAGGTGCCAAAAACTTTAAATATACATCAGAACATTATTTCGCCTCAAACTCTGATGGGGTGGGGGTGGTGATACTTATTCCGTGCGGTTCACATCGAGTATATGTGTCCCAATTTCGTTGAAATTCCCATGATGGTTACGAGTTACCCGCAAACGATTGTACTACAAGGACATGCCTATGAGTTAGAATACCGACGCACACATAAACATGATATAGACAAAAACCCACACACAGGGAATAGTTTTAGCTGAAAGCTTATGCAACTTTCACACCATGTACCAACCCCTTTGACCTCGATGTGGCACATTTAACTCACTTTATCTCGCACATAACCTATAACATTGTGAATGTATGCTTGGAGATTGTAAAATAACAAGGAAATGTTGGTGGGGTGCAGACCGTAGACTGCAATGGCACTGCACAATTGGAAGAAGGATTAGTTTTCCTTCACAATTGGGGGGGGGGGAGGGTAATCTGTGTTGAGTTTGTTGAGAGTGAGGTGGGGGGGGGGGCGGTGTGAGGGAAATAAAACCCACAACGGATTGTAGAATGACTTTCGTTGACAGGAGAATTGACTTGCAAATTTTAGTACAGTTTATTTAAATATTTGATTATTTGCAGCCACAGGAATATGAAATCAGTCTCGGAAACGTTTCCTTATACACATAGTATTGACTATACCAAAATTCGTACATCCAAAGCATCCTTGCTAGCTGTCGTACGAGATGAGCCACAACATATAAATATAGTTATAGAATTGTGTCACTATGACGGAGAAACAATAAAAGGACGAAGCATGGGAATGCGGCACACGCTATAATAATATGTCCTCGAAGTTTATTTCGGTCTCATTTTAAAATATGTGATGACACACATGCATGAATGTGTGCTTTTTGCTTGGAGAACCATCACCACGTTACCAGCAGCACTATATATGACGTGTATCAAGGATCTCTTCCATATTTACTTTTTTTTGCATGCATGCTTTTGTTTCACAGCCTCATTTTATTACCGCACATTTGCTTATTCAGTTACACAGAAGCTAGGCCCCCTAATTCCCACGCCGTCACTGCATATAAATAAATGCGCTTATATTGTTACAGAAAGTCCTGGCACACATTGGGTGTGTGTGTGTGTGTGTGCCTTCCTTGTTTGCGCTTTGCATTCTACTTGTAGTACCTACTTCACATTTGATGATTTTATTTGCAAGCGCTTCCCATTGTGTATCATCGTCCGCACGATCCTGATTCCGTTTTTCATTACAGTGGGGTACGTGGGGGTGGAAAATGTGAGGGTGGTTGTCGGTTTTTTGTTTTGTTACTGTTTGCAGCTAATTGAATAAATTGTTTGGGCGCTTTTTGTCATCCTTATGTGAGGATTTGAGTATTTATTTGGGGGTGGGATTATCGTTTATAGTTTTATTTAATATGAAAATGAAAAGGACGAGAACTTAAATATCGAAGCACTTAAACACTGCAGTATTTACTTAAGTTGTTTGTAAAGTGAAATTACCTTGAATAACCTTTAAAATACAAACGATATTGCGAATGAAGTTTTAGTGTGGAATTCACAAGGCTCTAATAAATTAAGGCTAAGTTGACTCGCCGTGGAGACGCACAGTCGTGAAGGAGACAATTGCATTCAAATCATGTTGGCAGTGAGTCAAATCTTCAGTATGGAACCTTTTGATCAGTCTCGGAATGCGGATGGCGTCCCTTGACGCATTTTACACCCTGGCAATGTAAATGTCCTGATGATAATAGCGAAATTATAATACCTTGAATAACTTTGAAAGTGTTAAAAATAAATTGATTTTAATTTCCGATTATCAATTTTTTTGATATTTCATCCCCAATTCATTGTAATAATAAGGGATGAGCTATTAACGTCATAAAGACTTAGTGTTGAGGTTGAAGCTCGGCCTTTTGAAAGGATTAAACCCCTTATGTTGTTGTTGATGAAAAAAGGACTCGAATACAAAACTGTAACTGCCAGAATATTGCAACTATTTCGTACGAGTACTTCTCTCTCCATTCCTTTCTCGTACTTGAACAAGATAAATTCTTAATGCAGAAAACAGAAATTTTTAAACTTCAGCTCTATACATGATGACTTTATTTGAATTGGTTACATATTATTATACTTTAGGCGAGCGTTTGTAAAACGAAATTGCCTATTTCTCACAACGGAATATTCATTTATATGCACGGACTCTAACTAATAGAAGATAGAAGTGATTATTTATTTTTCCGCTGTTGTGTACCACTCCTCCAAGTAGAATAGGATTTTTATTAACAAACTTGGTGGTCTTCCCAATGAGTTGAGAGAGAGCAGTTCCACCGCACGTACTTCCTCAATAAATAAACTTTGAGCTTTTTTCATCCCCCTGTATACACAACACCCCCACCCTACCTAACGCCTCCTCATTTCAACCGCAATATTACATGCGGAGCCGCACACCACTCACCTACCATATAACTGTATAGTGAGATATCATTCTTTAGGGTATACTGGGGACCTAATCACCTTTTTAACTTCCTCCGTGAAATCGTTATCTTCGTTAAATTGCGGGTTGGCATTGTTAGCACGTTGTGCTTGGCGTTACATGGTGGGATTTGTGGTGGTGAACAACGCGGGGAGGCGTCACTTTAACTGTGTGAAAATGTATGTAGGTCAATTTCTATGTGTGCCGCCGTTTCTTTATATTTATTCAGATGAATGCAATAACATTTGAAACAAATGTGGTATTGTGATAAAAAAGCAATTTGCTGGAATGTGAATTTTGAAGTATGAATGAATGGTGTTGGAGGAATAATTTAAAAATAGAATGAAATTCTTTTTCTTGGGACTTTTTTTGTCGTTACAAAGTAGAAGAAGGAAGCAGTGATTTAGATTAATTGCTTTTATGCATACTTAAAATAAAGGTGTTATTAAAAAGCAGGGATAAAATTGGTTATTATTTGTTATTTAATTTAACAATTAAAAACTTTTTTTAAAGTCCAAACTACTAAGTTTTTAATTAAAAAATGGGACTAGCGTTAGAAAAATTGTTCATATTACATTAATGGGTGGTTTAAAAAACTGGAATTCCATTAATTAATAAAATCTAAGTTTAGAATATCTCCATGGAAGAATATCTATTTTTCAAAAATGTATTTTATTAAAATCAGAGTAAAAACTTATAACGCTGACAATTATTACAAAACATTATTCGTAAGTTTATTCCGTCGTCGCTTCGATAATTGACTTACAATACTTTCAGTCAAGGAAGAAAGACCAAAAGAATCGTAATAATTATGCTTATGATATTTGATGGTGTCTGGACTACACATACAAAGGTAGATATAAGTCTACGATTTCTCAACTCTTCTATTAAGTTTAAAATTCAACATTATTTTTTAACTTAAAGGTTTAAAAAATAAGCTAATTTCAAAGCTTTGATTTGGGTTTAATTAAAAGTCAAATATTCGCTATCAATCTTTACATTACAAAGAGATATTGTACACCGTAGAATTTTCCGCTATATTATTTTAATTATGCCAACAATGACGAATCTATTCCTGCAATCATTTTTGTAATTAATTAATTTTTTTAACAACAGTGATGAAATTTGGTGAGAATCAGATTTTTATTTAGATTTTAAACAATTATTTAAACATTACTGCGGTAATATTTTTTTTTACTAATTAAGCTCTGACAAATTGATTCCTGAACTAATTTCTTTTAATTAGTGAACTTTTTTCATGAACTGCGATTTTTTTAAATTTTTAGAATTACGTCAACTTTGTTTTATTCTCACGCTGAAAATATATCAATGTTACTTCCCGCATGCTGACAAATATGTGTATACAATTTTGTAGTTGCTGCCAGTTTTAGCGTGATCGATTCCTATTCCCACACGGTCGTTTAGATTTTACCAACATGATCGTGTAGGAATGAAATACGCCTATGTTACTTTTAGAATGTTGTCAAACACGTTCGTAAAATTTCGTAGCGATCCCATTGTCAGTTTTAGCGTGATTAATTCCTAAATATATACAAACATTGCCGCTTAAAAATTTATATATTATATTATATTTAAAAATAAAATAATGCGCACGATAGTAACTCTACAGCAAAGTTGAAGGCACGAGTTAATAACTAACAAATTAGTATGATGCTGCTGCAATTGCAATGTATCAAATTAATATGCATGGCAAGCAATTTCGCGAGTTGATTTATTGCAATCGGAAATTGAAACAAAATTCCTATCATAATTGAGCAAAATGTATACACATGCACAAATGCTAACAGTTTTGGAGTGTTGTTAAAATATAAACAATGCCACCCCCCCTCCCTCCCAAGTTAGTTATAGGAAATGGCTGATCAAATTGATGTCGTGATTATATTACTAAATTTCTAATCACTACAACTAATCCCAAATTCTGTTCCAAATGTTCAATTTATTATTATTTAGATTGCATGTGCATATACTGCGGTGTTGTTATAAATTTGTGCAGCATTTCCAATTAGGCGGGATAATTTGCATATGAAACCAAACGCACACAAGAATTATTGGGAAAAGTTACCAACGGAACTGGTTCAGTAAACACGTTTTCAAAACCATTACAATTAAATTTAAGCAGACAAATCGATTGCAAAATAATAAAAAAAAAAAATGTTTTCTGTGTTTATTTAATACAGGGTGACTTAATATAATTTTTTTAAATTTAATTGGACACCAATTTAAACCAGTTTTAGTTATTTACTTACTGAACGATCCTTTTAATCCTAACTGTTTTTATACTTAAATAATAACGACGATTAGAACCTTCACAAAAACTTTGGCATAATTTAATTTTAAAGGACATTTTTTGTCTTTCTCAAAAGGCATCACCACCCTGTACAAAATTTCAGTAAATATTTTGTGTGTATAGATTTTGTGGCTTCAAAATGAATACGTTTATAAATAGAAAAGGGACAATTTTGATGATGGAAAAGGGATGCATTAATAAAATCAGTCAATATCAGTTAGTTTGACAGACATACGAAATATATGTAGAAACAATGAAGCAGTTGTCCACTTTTGTACAACATATTTACTCTTGGATTTGGGGGATTCATGCAGTATCGGTTCTGCAACAACATGGTCAAACAAGACCAACAAATTGCAAAGGCCAACCGAGTAACATTTCGCCGCTTGCACGTACACCAACATATTTTAGTTTCTAAATAATACATTTAGACAAAAGGATCCATATGAACAAATGTTCGTTGTGTGAAGAACCTTTAGCACAAAACTTTTTGGCACACACACAGCATTCGAGCAAAAGCACACCGACCCACACAACCCGCAATTTGTCAGGTAAATTTTACATCATGGCTTTTGCATTGAATTAAAAGGGATTCTGCAAGTCTCATGCTGCACAGACATGTATTAGGCTGGATGAAAAGTCCCCGGTCTGACCCATAGATGGCGTTACCAGAATTTTTTCCATATGATTTTCATTTAGTACCAACCTTCAAACGATACGTGTAAAAATTTGACAGCAATCGGACAATTAGTTCGTGAGTTATAGCGATTTGAGTGAAGCTACTTTTGTTATTGTTGAAAAGATGGAAAAAAAAGAATTTCGTGTGTTAATAAAGTATTGCTTCTTGAAGGGAAAAAATACAGTTGAAGCGAAAGCATGGCTTGATGAAGAGTTTCCGGGGTCTGCACCGGGAAAATCCACCATCATTGATTGGTATGCTAAGTTTAAACGTGGTGAAATGAGCACTGAAGACGGTGAACGCAGTGGACGCCCAAAAGAGGCTGTTACCGACGAAAACATCAAAAAAATCCATAAAATAATTTTGAATGATCGTAAAATGAAGTTGAGCGAGATAGCAGACATTGTAAAGATATCAAAGGAACGTATACATCATATCATTCGCGAATATTTGGGCATGCGAAAGCTCTGTGCAAAGTGGGTGCCGCGCGAGCTCACAAGCGATCAAAAACAACAACGAGTTGATGATTCGGAGCAGTGTTTGAAGCTGTTTAAGCGCAATAAAGCCGAATTTTTCCGTCGATATGTGACAATGGATGAAACATGGCTCCATCACTATACTCCAGAGTCCAATCGGCAATCATCTGAATGGACAGCAAGCGATGAACCCAAACCGAAGCGTGGAAAAACGCAACAGTCGGCTGGAAAGGTTATGGCGTCTGTTTTTTGGGATGCGCATGGAATAATATTCATCGACTATCTCCAAAAGGGACAGACAATCAACAGCGACTATTACATTGCTCTATTGGAGCGGTTGAAAGCCGAAATCGCAAAGAAACGGCCGCATTTGAAGAAGAAAAAAGTGCTGTTCCACCAAGACAATGCACCGTGTCACAAGTCTGGAAAAACGATGGCTAAAATTTATGAATTGGGCTACGAATTGCTTCCTCATCCACCGTATTCTCCAGATCTGGCCCCCAGCGACTATTTCCTGTTTGCGGACCTTAAAAGAATGCTCGCTGGCAAGAAATTTAAGACCGATGATGAAGTGATTGCTGAAACTGAGGCCTATTTTGAGGATAAACCGAAAGAGTACTACAGAAGTGGCATCGAAAAGTTGGAAAATCGCTATAATCGCTGTATCGCCTTCGAAGGCAACTATGTTGAATAATAAAATTGAATTTTGCAAAAAAATGTTTTTTACCATGGTAGACCGGGGACTTTTCATCCGGCCTGTTATTACTCGTACAGTTATATTGTAAGGTTGGGATTTCGGGTAATGGTCTTCTTTTTGTGTATGAATACAAAATTAATTTGGGATTTCATTCTTTTTGTGGAGCATCGCACTTGAAGCGCAACAAAAAAAAGATGAAGAAGAAGAAGAAGAAGAAATAAATGAAAAAGCGTCAGTGTGACTATTCAGTTTGCAGCCGCTATCGCCTTTTAGCACTCATTGCAAATATATAAAGTGGAATGTAACAAAAAGCAAGACACAGCGAAAGAAAATAAATAAGACAAAAAAAAAACCCAAAGTATACAACTCAAGAAAATTGTGAGAAGCGAGGAAAAGCGCGTCAAACTTTCTCATGGGGGTCGTTCTTTTGGTGTTCGGGTGTTTTTGTGTTGCTTGCACACAGCTTAACAGAGAAAGCTCAAGCTCAGCGTCTTCCACTGAAAAGTTGTACATTTCCTTGTGCAATGTTGCTTCTTTTTTTTCCTATTACATCTTCTCCGCATACAACCGGGGCTACACCGTGCAGCTGTGTGTATTTGGTGAAAAATCGTTTCCACTTCTCATGGAGAAGTGCGAGATAGACGAACAGTTGAACTAACTCTGTGCCACACCGCGTACATGTATTATAGACGACGATCGCATACAATGCGGGGCCAACAAAAAAGTGACTCAGGGAAAGTTTGCGTTGATAAATGAGTTGAGTTATGTTAAGCTTTTTTTGTCTCAGCATTATTGGCGATTCTTGTACATTAAATTTCATGGGACTTTAATGGATGATCCTGCAGCAGGGTGGTTACCAGGATATATTGGTGAAAACATTTCTTGCACACAAAACCGAACTTGAGTGCGACCGTTTGAAATATAATTGGACCGCATCATGATTTTTGGGTTTACTTATAAGGGATGTCTATTAGGGGATGATTACTTAAGACATCTTTTGAGCCGCAAGATAAATGAATTAGTAAAGTCGAACTGCTTTTTTTTTCCAAATGTAATTGTGGTTTAATAATAAAAATAATGGGCAAGCTTTTTATTCAAATATTTTTTGAGGCTCATAATTCACCAAGTATTCTGGAGCTTATTGCTGAAAGTCGTGGTTTTTTGTTATTTCTCATAAACTACATCTGAAACAAACCAATAAACTAAGAAAACAATTTTTTTTGTAATGCTTTATAACGCAGAATGTTTCCTTTCAAGAACCTTAAAAAATCTGACCATTTGGCGTCCAATTTTTCAAATTGTGCGATCCCAAACTAAAAAATGGATGCTTAAATAATTTTAATGAATGAAATGTTCTTTGAAAGTATTTAAAACCCTTTAGTCCCTTTTCGTATTATTTACAAAACCCCCAAATAAATTTAAATATCAGAATGGTTCACATCCTGAAATCACCTCAGCGGCAAATAATTTATAAATAGAATTGGGAATAAGTCCACAATGCCGTAAACTACTATTTACATTTTAAACATAATATTATAGAATTTCAGCATAAATAACAGGATATAATGTCAGAAAAATGGAAATATGTAAAACACAATAATTTCTAATCCAAGCCTCTGCTCGCCTGGAAGTAAACACATCACATATGTTGTGCTATAATATAATGTACAGTTTCGAGTCGAATACATTCAAAATATTATGGAAAGGATGTCTTACAGTGTAAGCTCATACGCGAGTTTCTATTCGCCAGCACACCATAAACATCAGCTGCATGTAGAACACACAAAATATGATCCTGTAGAACATGTGACATGTGCTACCACAGATTATGTCTCCCATGGCACCTTAGCTGCTGGTGGGTATTTGCTTGTGCTATGCTGTCATGCAAATTTATTCCGCTTTATTTGCTGTAACCATTTGTCAGAAAAGGGAATCTTATTCAAAGGGGAATCTTATTGCATAAGATTGCAAAATATGGAGTGAGGATTTCTTTATTGTGAGACTTATTTATTTATAATATTTAATTTGACCTTGGAAATTTGTGTGAAGGATTTTTGTGTTGATTTTTAAATTACTAATTCAGAGATAACCAGTTTGTTTTTATGAGACAAGTTGTTTTTGTATTTAGGTCACAAGGATTAAAGCTTTACAGTTATTATTATAACCTTGAAATTTTATTTGAAAATTTTGATAAATCATCTGAAAGTCTATTTTAAAATTCACAAATATCTTAAAGCATTCTAAGGACCTTTAATTAAACATTTCAAGGTCAAAATTTAAATTTTTTAAACTTATTAAATTTATTTTTGAAACGTTTTCTTTAAAATCTCATTTTAATCCTTGGTATTTCAAAATAGACGCAAAGCTTTTAAATAAAAGATAAAAGCAAACGATTAAGAAATAGAAAAAATCCTTAAAGTGGTCACCGGCCCATCTCCTTTCAAAAGGCACAATAATACCTCATTGCGTTTGCCTTACAACATTCCATTTATTTGGTACGACTCTCGGAAACAATTCAGCATGACAATTGAATAGCCATATACAAGATCCACAAGCGACTTAACTAAATGTGCCATATTACTGTGAATGAAAGATTTTGCGACCAATTTTTTACGATAACAATGAGCCTATCTATCACCCCCCATCAACCGAAATAAGTTCTGCGTAGCTGGCCTCAAAATATGAGACAGGTCCGGAAAAATTTGTGAATAGACACACTCGCCTTGTGTGCATGTTGTCTGTGGAGAATTGCCGAAATCGATTGTTATACACAAAATGGCAGTAAATTTGATTTGAAGAGAGATTGTATTGTTCAATTTTTATTATTTTTGGGTGATAAAAGGAAAGTGAAACGAGTAGATTATCGATAATAGGTGCAGGGTGCGGGTGTATCGTCCTGTATTTCACCAACAGCACTGTTGTACTCCAAAGAGGTAGACATTATTTTTGCAACGCTAAAAGAGCTTTGCCTTGTTTTCTATAAAACGTTCACTTTTTTTTTCCCTAAAAATACACAAACAATATTTGCGATGTCAACAGAAAAATAAATGTTTACCTCACTTCTTCAGAATTTATAGGGTTTTTGGAATACGTTTACACTGCTTGGTATGTCGGCTTTATTCTATTCAATCCACACTGTATGTGAAATGTTTATAAAAAAAAATAGACACAATGCTGTGCAATAGTCGAAGAAAACCATTATCAAGGGATGATGAATGGGAATCCGGATGATGGGTAGGTAAACGCAAAAAAAAAAAAAACCAACCCCCAACTGGTCATAGGTCAGCGCACGCGGTACCTCGACAACTCTAGAAATTCTATTGCAAACATTTTTCTGCAAAATTGCTAAATCATTGCTTGGGTAAATTCGCTTCGAAAGGTGCACGCTGCACAACAAATGCATTGTACAATGTACATGTTGGGGGGATTCTTATATATAATGCACACGGAGTGGCAACACAAACAATGGAGCGTGGTGCAAAGTTTCCGCTGAGATGAGTTGGAAATCAGTTTTAGGGATTTCCAGCTCACCATTTCTTTAAGAATAACTCTTTTCCTTATTTTAAGTGTAATGGCTTTGTGCAGTAAAAGAATGTAGATAAAAGGGCAAAAGGATTTAGTCCTTAATCTTTGTAAAAGAATTGTTTTGACATTAAGAAAAAACAATAGTTAAGAAATTACTTAAGTACTTAAATGACTTTAAAGTGTTTTCTTGGTTTTAATTAATTAATTTCGTTAAAACAATTAAATGTAAAGAAAAGAAACAGCGGAAAAAGCTACATTAAATTAAATTTAATGAATAAACTCCTAAATGTATATTATAGCAGCAATTTAGGGGTTTTACTATAATTTAAAAACAAGTTCATAGTTCCCATCATTTAAATCACATTTTCAATCATTCTTTTCAATAAGTTGACGTTTTAAAAATCTGATTGCAAAAATTCCAAATTTACTGTAAAACAAATCCTCAACCCTTATGTTACACAACATAAAGGGCAACCCTCAACCTTTCCAGTTTCTTTTGCAATACATTAAATTTCAAGACATTCTCCGTTTACAAACGACAAATGAGTGGACTTACAGTGAAATGTGTAACTCATAAATTAAATTTAAAACTGAAGCATCTCCTTGTTACTGCGAGAATTCCTCCCCCCACCCCCTCTCCTAAACGAGTATAAAGAAACTTTGACTTTTGCCGCATTCAGTGCACTACGCCGCACACACATTGCACACTGAGGTCATGTCACATGCATTCATTCAAGTAATATGGCTTAACGTTGTGTCGCCGTTATACTCAGCTGAATGGAAAATCATGACGGTTATTTCAAAGTGAAGGATAACTTTGTAATTTGTATTTTGCACCCCCCACAACCCCTTTATACGGTGCAATCCTGCAGTCGCCGCATTTCTGTATGTGGCAAAATCAATAAAACTTTAATTTGCGATTGGAATGGTTTTGCTTTAACATCTGGTTATGCATAAATTTGAGAGGATTTTAAGAAGGACTCACATTTTAATACAACACGATGATGGCGACCACTCTTCATGATTTCTAAACAAGAAGAAATAAGTTGTATTTTTATAATAAAAAAAAAAAATAAAAATATTTAAATCGTATCAAAAGAAATGTCGCTGCGCCGGGATGTTGCGAGCGGAATTACATTGGGTGTGAGGATGTGCACGACCATATAATGTTGTTGCTGGCGGTGATTGTGGTAAAGGGGCGGCATGGGGTGGGGGAATATAAAAAGCATTTTGCTTCATGCAAAATTTGAATTGTGTATTTTGCTGAAGGGCAAACGCTTGTGCATTGGAGTAAAAGCTAAGCCGGATGCTGGCTCAAGGGGGGTAGTGTTGCAATGCATATCGTTATATCTAACTGTAATATAAATACATATGTCTTATTTGGTTAGATGAAAAAATATATTTCAAATGTATTTTATGTAGTTTCTCTGCTTTGGCATAATATTTGCTGAGAAATTTAAATTTATTTCCACTTCTGTGCTGCCTTTTTCATACTTTTTTTAAAAATGTTTTCCCTCTTTGCAGTACTGCACTTTGTTGTATGCATATAATGCAGCTGCAAAGGGGAGACGCCATTTACATGCACCAACATGCATTTGTCCTTTTGCTCGTGCATTATGTGCAAGATCAAATGGGTTATAATTTTTCGCCAATAAAATGGTTTCTTGTTGGATGTTGTTTTATGTAAAAAGGGGGACAAAATTGTTGTGTTTCGTTTTGTATTCATGAATTAAAAAGGATACTTTGAGGCTTCTTTATTGTATACAAAACCGGTATACACTTTGAAAGCATTTGGATTAATTTTTTATTTTGAAAGTAAATGAATTACTTTAAAAGGATGCATTTGGTTTAATTAATTTCTAAAAGAATTATTTTGCAGCAGTTCTTTGAAATACTAAAAGTTGGTTGATTTTTGTTTACAGTCAACTATTTAGTTACATATTTTGGAAATTGTAAATAACAAAAAAAGTGAGGTTAAATTTGATTAACTTATGCCTCGAACAGAACCAACATAACATGACGGTACGCAGGATTGAAAACCGCAACACACACAGAAACCGAACACAAGCAAAACAAAATTTCTGCGTTTGCGTGACATTTTGTTTCTTAATTATTTAGTTCCTTTTTTATGTTTTTTCAATTATGTATTGTAAAATCTCAGAGGTAAAATCAAACTAGTCCGCTAACGACTGCTATACCGCCCTGCGTAAAAGTTAATAGTTAATATGGTCAACTTTCTTTCGGTTTTTCGTAAATACTGCTTCGCGTTTTCTATTGCTTCTTGTTTTCATACATTTTAATGCTTGCTGCGTTGCATCTATTTGCGTTGCGTTGGTTCTGTTTAAGGGGTTAGACATTTTTACAGAATTTGGATGCCTTTTGTTTAATTTATCTATTTACTTTAAACTAATAAAAGTTAATTAGAATGAAAACATCTTAAATCAACAAAATGTATTTATCAAAAAGATAGATATTAAAATAATGAAAAAACCGGAAATTGTATTCAAATTTCATATTCAAAACAATGCTACTAAAGTATGCAGTAATTATTATTACGCTGCAGGCCACTACCACAATAAAGGAAAATGTAGGAATAAATTTGACTACCCTTGCACATATATTTCCAAAGTAAACACCAAAAACCGCACAGCAACTGCAATTACTGCAAACTTACGAGGGCGAGGTTATTGCTTTATAATAAAACTGCAAATAATCGCACTCACTGAATATTATAGTTGCATTGTCTTCGCCCATAAAAGTTTTCAACGCCCTAGAGTCTACATCCTATTCAATGGAGTGGGAAGGGGTTTATAAAACACATCTCGTTACGTCCTTTTTTGGAACTTGACTTTTACTAAATAATAAATATTATTCAAAAATTATTTTAATAACAGTTTTTGTTGGGAGATTGAATTGTCAGCGACCAAACTGTTTCGAGAATCAGTTAAAAATCCTTTGAAAATCGTAATTTTTAATAAGAACTCAGCATTGAAAAAAATTACAAAAAAAAAAAAACAACTTAAAACAATTTAACCAACAAAACCACCACAGGGATGAATGTTGCCACAACAACGGTAAATTAACAAATAGAGAGATAACAAAAATATGTGTGGAACAACAGTGAGAGTGTGGCTTCATCAAATATTTACCCGTTATAACATAAATAAAGCTCTAATAAATGTGTAACATTTTGACACCGAGACAAAAAACAATAAAACTATAATAATTAAAAGTTTTGGTGTGCGCTTAATAAATGTATGCTGGCCTTGGGCACATTGGCAAAACATTTTGCACATGATTCCTCTTAAAATTGATCGTGCTGTGTACGATGTTTACATTCTTGAATATGTGAAGAGCTTAGTATTAAGGGGATACTGATACGGATGGACGACTACGACGACGTGGTTCCGGCGCAAACTTTTTTCCCCATTTTCCCTTATTATATGTTTTGTTATTTGCACACTTTATCGGTGTATTTGTGTGTGAAAGTATCACACCATCAACTGCACCCCCACCCACAATTTATATATTAAACAACTTTTGTGCGTGCTGATGCTGAGCCATCGTGATTCCATTCCGTTTCATGTATAGTAAGGTAGTAGGTAAAATTGTTACACACATTGATGTGTGTATCCATAAATTGTGGTGTTGCAGATAATTTTGGGGTTCGACAACGTCGGGGGGATGATGTGATATAGTCTTTGGATGTTAAATTGCATACTGGTTGGTAGATAGGGGATGATTTGGTTGTTTGTCATTCAAACATAATTCTGTGCTCCATAATAATTGTGTATGCGCAACGTATGAGGATTGGGACATATGTGGGAGGGTGATAAAGTTGCAGGAAGCAATGTGTCACACATTATTTTGGTATATTAACCAAGTTTCGTCGTTTTCGCATATCCTTACATCCATTTTCTTGCCAGAGTTTTATTTTTGCACATCGTTTTTCTACACCCCGCACAATATGCACATTTCATCCATGATTGAGTACCCTTTAAATCATCCGCATTCTGCTTTGGTGACGTACACTACTTTCACCATAACAAAATCGTTTAGCAGACGCCTTGTAATATATTAAAGATGTAAACTGTTACTTATAGCATTTGAAGAAAAGGCGTATCTTACAATAATCCCTTTTTAAGGGTGGTTTTTTAGAAAAACATCTTTAATCCTTTGTTGTTGTTTTGACTGTAATTTTACCAGTGCTTCAAGTTGTTTTTCTTCTTAAAAAACGTGTAATAATTTGACAAAAAAAGCTTTAAAAAACAATTGTGCAAAAACAAGTGCAAAGGTGAACGCCTTTCCTACAGCTCGATCTTCTTCATCGTGTTAAATTCACTGAATAATAGGGCGCACACCTTATCTGCCAATTTACCGGAAACAAACAGTAATAAGAAGATATGCGGGTATGTGATGTTGTAATCGAATCACACTTTCATGTTACCGTGCCATACTTCAAATCATCCCCAAACCAATGCAATCTTTAACACCCCCCCCCCCCACCCTTATCCAAACAGTGATTTTTATCGCAACGTAGGTATTTTTGCTGACATACCACCCACCTGAATTGGCGGCTGGTAGTTGGTGCGCTCCAAATATTGGCTTGGAAATTGCGTCTAAAAATCGATTTGACATTAACAATTTATCAGACATGCTTTTTTATCGGTTTGTACTTCATTTAAAAATTATTTTTGGGTTGGGTGTGTGTTTGTATGATGTTAATGTCAATGTGTGATGTTGCTTGTATGTACAAGCATTTTTGCATTAAAAATATTGAGAAACTTTAATACGATAGAGGATTGGCTGGAATTGTGTTACTTTCGATCCTTTTTTTTATTGAACGCTTCATTTTCACTGTCTTTTTCTTTCCTATGCAATGAGGCTCGTTTTCATCGCCCCCTTTAAAAAAAAAACGTTAAATCTAACGCTTTAAATGATAGTAGTTTCGTTTCAAAATACATTTAAAAAAAAATTGTAGACTGCAAATATGTAGAAGTAACGATTAAGGGCTAGCTACCCATTAAAAAAAAATTTAAATATAAAAAAAACCGGAGGGAAGGATCTTAAGTAAAACTTCTACTACCCGAATTTTGCTAAAAATGTTGTAAGATTTAAATACGCATTCTATCTTCCGTCTACAATAATTCTCACTACAAATATTCAATAAAAAAGTAAATAATTAGAAAGTTGTTGTTTACTACACACTCACCCTTACAAAATTCCTAAATAACAATATAACATAAGGGATGGAAATGGGTGGCATCGGCAAAGATCGTTGGAATAAGAAAATACACGATTATGTGAAAAGAAGAGGCCAAAAGTATAGAATCTACATGGAAAGTCTATTGAAAACGTTGAGGGGATGTGCACATCCCGGATAGAGAAAAGCGACAGCATCCGGGATAAAGGCAACAATGACAGCATACATGCAGCGGGAATAAAAGCCGCATTGCAAATACCATATATACGTATAAAGATGGTGAAGTCGTTGTATTATATAAAATAGCATGTTTATGTCTTTAAGCTGCACTGCCAGGGTGAATCTAAAAGTCAACGACATTAAACTATACACGAACACAACACAAAATAGCAAATACGTTTACTTTTTTGCCTACAGAAAAATAACAAAAATTAAAATATGCTTGAGAAATGTTTTAAAGTGACCAAAACTTTATGCACGTCAAAATTAAAATAAAGTTTTGCTCCAATAATTTTTAATACACGTTTCAATTCAATTGCAATTCGCCCAACCCTTGGATAATATAATATTTTTCTTGCACGACCATTTAATTAAGAGCATACATGCTGCCAGCATATTTATGCTGCAATCGAGGCAAACGTATATTGCAAATCAAATACAAAATCAATTGGAAAACGCGTGTCGGTGTACACATAAAACTCATGTACATTGTACAACTCAAGTGTTTGATTTGATGTGGTGAAGCGGAATCAATGCACCATATTTTTCCACCACTTGGATTCATAAAAAAATGTTGTTTGCATTTCATTTGGTTTTCAATAGTTTTTAAACTTCTTTTTTTTGAGTTATTTATGATTGCGTGGTTCTAACGACTGCTAGTTTTCACTATTTTACAGTTAAATTGATTTTGTACAATATAATTCAAGGCTATATTGTTACAATTAATAGTTGTCGATTATTTAAACAAATTTTATAAATTTTAATTAAATTTATTTTCGCAGGGAAAAATGGTGCAATCAAAAAGTTTATTTTAAATTTTTTTTTCAATCATTCCTAAGTGTATTAGGGCAAAAAGTTATACTTAAATTATTGTTTTTGATTTAGTTATTGTATTAATGTTTCTAAATTTGATAATAATATGTATTTTTATAATTTTTCTCCTTGTAACTTCAAAAACGCAATTTTTTAAACGCCATATTCTTTGAAACCCATTGGAAAAATCGCGCCACTAAATTAAAACCCACACAATTCATTACTTTACAATTACAATTTTCTCCCGCACCGTTTAAAAAAATCTTTTCACGTGTAACTCAAGTGAATCCCTTTGTTTCACTTACCATGCTCACACACGTCACACACACACCACACAAAGAATATTGCAGTTAATAACATTAAAAGCTGAATACTTAATACCGGAAGCGACCTTTCACATTCAATCCCCTCCTGCATACTGTTAAACACAGCAGCGAATCCATTCATAAATTCATACATTGACCTGAAAAGCAAACACCCAAGCAAGCGGTAAATATGTGGGTATGACGTGCCGTGTGGACCTGTGCTCTCGCCCTTTATTGTAACATTACAATACATTCCATGGGCAACCCACACCCCACACAGCCACTTCAAAATGCGAACGCAATTCACTGAGTTAATTTTATTAACACACCGTCATCACATTCTTGCGCCGCACTAAATGTATTTGAAATTTAAGAACAAAAGTGTCTGAGGGGGGGATTGGACTTTGATTCAATGGATGAATTGTTGTTGAACACTTCCTGTCGGCGTGTTATTGTCATTTTAATCACAAATATATGTGGAAGTCAATGTCAGGTCTGTTAAGGGGGATGATTTTGTGTGGTACCACTTCAAATTTCTCCTCTAATTAAAGAGGATGAGAAATACTTCATCTAAATTCTTTTATGTGTGAAGTCTTAAACATAAAGAGGACTTATTGGTGCTTGAAAGTATTAAACCCTAATTGAATTATTTGCAAATCAAGTCTTATCAAGTTTAATTATGCACAGTCCACCCTTAAATCCTTACACTTCATAATTACAAAGCCGTACTTGTAAGTTGAATGCTGCTTATGCCTAAATATTAAATATTATAATATAGTTACATCCCCTCAACCCAGAATTTATCTAATAAATAATTTTCTCATCATGAATAAATAGAAAAACAAAAAAAAATGCAAATAAAAAAAAAAGCACAAAATTTATTCATTGCCATTTTCATTTATTTAATTGCCAATAACCATTAAAACCCCAAGCCTTTATTTGTACACAAAATTGAGGCCAACCATAAGAAAACAGCCACCATGACCTTTCGACTTCCATCTCAGCAAATTACATTAGATTTTAAATGCCTCATTCAAGATCAGAGCACCAAATGCTCTCCGCCGGAAAAAAGGACAACACAAAATACACACAATCATGCATTCACATTGTACTTATCAATTAGGGACATCAGCTGCCGCACAGCGTCACAGCACAGTTCACTATAATGGCACACTCAACGAAATAAATACATTCATCTAAATATAAGAGGAATATTTTCAGTTAAGCCCCATTTGCTATGGAGAAGTTAAACAGATAAGAAAGATCACAGCAGGACAACTTTATTAAGTCTGTGTGTGAGATGTTTATATGAATTTCAGCAAGTAACTTAACAATACAGTATTTTGTTCATGTTGTGGGTGGGGGGGAGGGGGTAACAAGTGTGTGTGTGCGGCACGCTATATTGAGGGTGGAATTTGAATTTGTAACGGCGAAAAAGTCATGAAGACGACGCATCACGCATTGTTAATAGATCAAAGCAAATGAGGAGAAATTCAACATGCTGAGATGAAAGGAATTTTTATGAAATTGGACTGGTTATATAACATTAACGAGTAACTGCTTTGATCGATATGTGATGGAATTTTAATGATTTCAATATAACGAGTTTGAGTGCTTTTTAGTGATTGAGTGGTTTTTTGAGTGTTATTTTTAATACGTCATTAAAGATATTTAAATTTGTGAAAGAAAACGTAATATGTATATTATATTTAAATTTCTTAAAATAAAATGGTTAAGTTTCCCATCCAAAGATTATCTGAAAAATTTCCATTTAATCTTGTGTGTCGATCAACATCAAATTACTCTTCCTCAATTCAGTATTTAATACAAAATTACCATCTTTATGTGCAATAATTTACATTCAAAATCTGCTGACGCAGCAGCATCCACATGAAAACTCGTAACTTTTCATCAATACATACAAAGTTAATTCGACAGCACATCTTCCACAACCGATCAGGCAAACGCGCATTCATCTTATGACGGTACCAAGCATCTCCCGAACGCACACAACAATTTCAATCAAAATGCCATCATCATTAGATCGCCGTAGATTTCAAATTTCATCTTAAATGCGGAGGAAATATCTTCAGCACAAACGCATTACGGAAAATGCACGTACTCAATTTAAGTTTTCATCTTAAACAAAATGAAAGTTTTTCAATAATAATAATTTACCCCTGCCATGTGAAGCCACCCACACCTGCATCCGGCATCCCATCATCAACAAAAGGGACGCATTGTGACTTTGTTTCAAATAAATGCGTCGATATCATGGTGTTGCCATTGTTTTGAAATGTTTGATGTCGGTTTTAAATGTTTAGATGCATTTAATTGAAATTTGGTTTGAATTTTGTGTGGTGTGTGGGTGGTGATGGGTTGGGGGACAAAGTTGTGACCCTTTTGTGTAAATGAATTGCAAGTGCATTTAAACACAATATTAAATTGCTACAATTAATGTAATGCAATGAACAGAAATTTAGTGCACGCAGTTAAATGAACCAGACTACAGCAGATATCAAATTTATATGTTTTGGAAATAATATTGTTTGCAATTGATATGAAAATATGGAAGCCATTTTAGGTGTGTTAATTAAAATGCATCGTTTTGATGATTGGGAATTTTAATTCAGTTCAATTGAGTTTCATATATTCATAGATTTTGTTAAATTAGGAATTTTCAGTCTTCTTCTTTATTAAAATAAATGTTTTAACTTTAAAGTTCACATTGTCAGGAAAGAATTCAGTTTATTAAAATAAATATTATATAAATGTTTTATAAGAACTCCGATCTGTAAATTTAATTTAAAAACAATCCCAAAATACATCTCAAAAACAAAAATATCCAATCCGAAAACTATAAAAGACTTCATTTCTATTTTTATTTATTTATTTTGAATGATCGCAGCACAATTATTGATTTAGTTCCAACTGTTGTAGAAGCTACAGTGAACACTGAACCTTATCGTCTATCGATCACAGATCACTTGACAAACAAAGAAATTTCTTAATTTCCTACATAAAAAATCAATGAATTGCGGAATCTTTGAAAAACAGCAAAAAAACTTCAATATTTAATCACGCCATCAGAGTACGAGGGACTGATCGATAAAATGTATCGCTACTTGACAGATCAACTATACAGCAATTGTTGTGAAGTGTCAGATTTTTGTTTTTATTTGTGTTAAATTAAGAATTTCCTATTAAGTGATTAATCAGCTTTAGTTAAACATTCAATTTCCAACAGAACTAACAAATTTTATTTGATGAAAATAATTTACAGCAATAAATGTTAACTAACAAAATTTATGCGATGCAAAATTCAATTATTTAACCCGCTTATAAATTCAATTTCAGTGTGCAATCGAACGTACTACGGTGATGTGGGTCGCACATATTCACTGAGGGTGCCACCACCACAATGGAATCGATTGCCCTTCCTGTGTCACCTGACATTCACTGCATCCGGTCACGAACAAGGTGACATTGTACAGGTAAATTTTCAATATGTCACATTACGCCTCACAACACAAACACACACACACTTTATGTACATGAAAATGCACGAAGGACACATAATTTAAATACTTATGTTGCTGCAAAGTGCATTATCAGTGTGACGGGATGCAATATTCATAATTTGAATAAAACTGAGTGAGTAGTGTATTTGAATTAAAATGTGAATATGGCGAAAAGTCAATTAGGACGCAGCTTACACCCGTGGGTATAACATCGAGCAATCAAATTACAAAATATGCGGGTGCCAGACAAATCCCCAATTGCAATTAAATGGCATAAATGGCATGCGAGTTTTCATTGGAAATTGAAGGGAGGATTGAGGGGTGCCAAGTGGAACCCTCTCCCTTAATTGATTGAATTGAAGGACGAGAGTGAAATTATGTTGTATAGAACGCCAGCCAAAATTGGAAGACATTTCTCATATCATACGAAAATGTTTATTTTTATTTTTTCAATTTCAATGTCGCACAATCAGACGGTCATATTTTGCTGTAAATTTTAGTTGGGGATGAAATGAAAAATCGATTTTAATTTCGTTCTGTATTATTTTGGTGAAGTGAGATTCTGTTTAATATTTAGAATGTGTCTGCAGAATAGAATTTGTTTAAACGCATCCTTTAGGGTGTTTTTTTCCCTACAGATGTGTACTGTTAGTGGTGATGGTGACGCCTCACATGTGGGGGAAATGAATTGAACTGCTAAAATCATGATATGCATCAAGCTTTTACAACCCTTCTACGTCGAAGTCCAATAAAATTGCAATCAGTTGAATAAATAATGATTTCAGAAACGTTCATTTTAAATATTTTTTATATTTATTACAAAAGCCACCCTCTGTGTTGGGGTAGTAAATTTATTATTGTTAAATGCAAAACAAAACTTTACGCACTTAATAATAAAATATGTGAATTTCAAATTCCGTTATTAAAATCTCATAATAGGGTTTCAACCCTTCCCAACCCCACCACACTGTCTGCAATCGATTAATTAAGCAATGTATGGAATAACTGTGCAATCAGCGGTTTTCTAAATTAATGAACTGATTTAATGGCATGAAAAGGGGCATACGGGCGAATACCATCATCAAAATATTAGATTTCCCGACTGATACCGCATCCTGTTAGTGGAAAAATCAAGCAAATTCCCAAAGCACAATCCATGTTAGTCCATGCCACTTTTGCGTGGTGCCGTAAGTTTTTGCAGGGCGCAAAACTGGCACTGTTAAATATTCCGCCAAAATTAATGCCTGATATGTTGGGCATGCGTTTGTGTGGATGAGTAATTGGTGAGCTAAAGGGGGTCGCAACCACCCACTGTGAGATTTATTGGCTAATTTGGAATGCTGCATAGTTTTGCTACACATAACTAGCAGTCATGCCGCTCTTCAGGAACAGTGATTGATTACCATTCATTGATTTAAAATATTGTTTATTATTATTTTTTTGGGGGGGGGAGGAATGATTTTATGGAAATAACTGTTTTTGTTGCTGTGTGTGCATTTTTTTTTTTGAAATGATTTTTGTTGAATAGCATATGAGATTTGTGATACACATTTACATTATTTGAGTGTGTGAATATGTTGTGTGTTTTATTTTGTTGTTTTTTATTTCAATAAAAGATTACTTACACGATTTGCCAGTCATCGTTAGCTCATCTCAAACATTGTACAATGTACATGTGCGTGGCGGATTTACATATTGTGTCAAAACAACATAAGCTTTTAATACGAAGCGTTATGGAGACGTCTTTTTAAATTTTATTTTTTCAGTTTCACTGTTACGTTTATTCATCCTTGTTTTGAAAACTTAAATTTGTTCATGTTATTCATTACATAAAGTTTATTTAATATTTTAACATTAAAGTAAACTTAATAAATATAATTTGAATGCAATTTTTTATACGGCAATGTTATTTAAATTCTTATAAGGAATCCGATTTAAAAAATTTATAATTGAGTATTTATTTAGAATAATAAAAATATTTAAAATTATCTGTGAAACAAAAATTATCTTTAAGAAAACGTTTTCCAAAGTTTCCATAAATTTTTGAAAATATTGTCAATATAATATTTTCTTATTGTCAATATTAACCATATCAATAACTTCATAAATAGTACACAGGGTTATATTTGTCTACTTATAGGTAAATCAAAGTTATTTATTGTTGTTGAATAATCGCCTTTTACTGTTCTTAAGCAGCCATTCAGGCGTTTCCCCAACTTATTTTTAATCATCAATAATTCTCTAAAACCTCCCTAAATCTGTCTAAAGCTTTGAGAGATGTTCTTAATAAAAATAAAATTGAAATGGTCAGTTTTACTAAACTCTTAAAAAAAAATCTATAATATTCTTTGTTGCGCAACTAGCTTTCCAAAAAACAAAACACGCTTCAATGAACAACACGAACACATAGGCAGCAAAATATGTCCTCCTCCCAGAAAACCATCCACCTGCCACTGACAGGTATAAAAGCTAATGTTTGTTTAATGAGAGTAGCGCTGCTCGTTTTTTGTGTGGGGGAAAGGGGGTGGCATTACATTCTGCACATTGTGCCACAGGGTGTGAGTATTAACGCATACAAAGGGATCGCTTTGAGAACATTCGAACATCCACACACGATTTAAACGAATAAAAATACAAAAATCTCTTGACTTTGTGCGTGGGATTTATAAGTTCCATATTCCATCACATTGATGCAATGGATGTATCCTTGAGAATTATACAAAAATACATTCAAAAGCAATTTCACCTTTAAATTGAAAACATAAAACGAGGCGTTTAAAAGCATCTTCTGTGTTTTTTTTGTTGTTGTTCTTGTGATGCATAAAAAAGCGCTCACAATTTCCACTTCAAAAAATTATTATAGGTATGTCCTTAAATCCACATGCATAAATGTACCTGCGTTAAATTTGATGGTAGGTGGATGTGAGATAAAAATCCTACACATCCTGCCCATACATTTGACTGCATAAATGCACGTGATATGCAAACACATTGTGATGGGTGAAACATGTGGGTGGATGCGAGAAAACATATATGGCTGCTTCCCGCACACACTCCCACACCCACACACCCACACCCACACACCCACACCCACACACAATTCGTTCATGCACGCCAATGCCATCGCATCATCGCGAGTGGGTAAAATCTTTGCTCAAAATGTAACAAGCAAACATGCCAAAAATTGTGACATGTGCACAGCGTGTACACTGCAGTGTGTACACCATCAGGACTCAGGAGAGTGGCATCAGAAAGCATCAGCAGCAGGAACAGCAGCAGCAGCACTTTGGCGTAAAGTCTTAAAAGGGAAAATATTGACTCAGAACGTATATTCGGCACATAATATGTATGAAAGGAAACTTTAAAACAAAATACAAGCGCCATTACATAAGGGGCGCATATAATATGCCTCCTGCAAGCCTCACGTCTCATTCATACATGGAGGAAAAATCATGTGTGTGTTTTAGAGTACATGCATGTACCCTGCTTCTGTGCTCCTGTCACATCAGCTTTGTGTGCTGCTAATTCGGAATATGGAAGGCATGGAACAATCAGTACACCTTTAACATCATACATGAGAAGAAACATTTTAAAACAAGCACGTCATTCTTGTACATCTGAGGTATTTCCGGTGTTTCGCCATACACGAGCGTTGAGAATATTTGCAGGCAGCGATCCGTGACAGTTCGCTTTCGCAATGTGCTGCTTTACACAACCAGACTTTTTACCAGAATTTTTACAAAATGGTGGGGAAAGTCATTTGAAACTCAGTAGTTATTCTTTACATTAAATACATTTTAATTCTTTTGACCTTGAACAAAACTGTCACTGTCTTATTTAACAATTTAAACTTCCATCGTAACTGCCGACATTACCATTTCAAAATTATTTCAAAAATGGGGTGCGGTTTTTGATATAATAAAAAATACAGGGTGATCCATTAAAAAGTTTATTTAAAAAAATTAAAAGTCAGCAGAGGGAGCCACTTGAACGAAATAGTTTTATTCTTAACGCGGAAACTGTAACTTTTAAAATAAAATTAAAATAAATTATAAATTTTAATGTATACTCATTTTAAAGAATTTTAAAAACAATTTTTTAAATGGAACACCCTGTACATCACAAAACATTGTATTTTAGAAATAAGCCTTATAATATTTCGAAACATCTTTCAATTGTAAACGAGTTTGATTAGAGTTGTGTGACTAATTGTCTGGTTAAGTTTTGGTCTGTTGCTCCTTCAGTGTTGCCACAGCACGAGATTAAAATAAAACCGGCAAATGAGGCACCCTGTAATTATTATTTTTTATTTAAAAGAAAATTAATAAAATTTATTAAGACTTATACGTCTTTAAGTCGTATATAGAAATTAAATCTTCCAAAGAATCCTTAGTAAAAAGGAGTGGTCTATGGAATAAAAATGTAATCTTGAAAAAGTTTTTCCTATTTTAGACATTCGGATATCGCTAAGCCTCGTATTGTTTACGTTAAAGCGACGTCAATGTGACGCACATTAATATAGTAAATATTATTACATATTATATATGATGAATATTGACATAAGCGAGCAGCTGGTTTCTATGCTATGTAAATACACATCGCAGACAATGACTGACTATTGAGATTTACCTTCACGATCCTTAAAAGTGTACACCCCCGTAGCTTTTATACATCAACATATCAATGTCACTCACAACTGGGAAAAGTGATGTGCTTGTGATGGTATTTATGCGTGTGGGAGGATGAATGGCAGCTTGTATTCAGGTGCAAAATATGTACAGGTACCATCCACCAACGTATAATATGGATGAAGTCGTAATATGTCTGACAGCGATTACTCTAGCAGGAATTGTGTGTCTCTAAGCTCATCAATTGACATGAGCCTATTGAATTCGTTCCAATAAATCAATTGGTAAGTTACGAGAAAATGCTTTCTGTATATGAGCGAGTGTGTAACGCAATGTTGATACACATGGGACTTTCAATATGTTACATCGTTTTTAATGTTTATGTGCAGAGTATTTGGTTGTCGTCTTGAATATTAATAATGCTCTTGTACAACTAAATTTCAATAAGTAATTAAATGAATTTATTGCTTTTGAAATGTTTGGTTTGGATTGCTGAAGCTTAAAACTATAATTGCGGGTTACTAACTCATTATAAATTTGAAAGGGGCTATGTTACTGGACTTTTTTAAGTCAGCAAGCTTTATTTTAATCAAAAACGCTTAAATTTTGTTATTGTCAATAAATTTATAATGGTTATAATGGCATACTAGCACTTTCCAAAATATTGTCAATATTATTTACTTTAAAAAATGTTTTAAATATTATATAATTTAAAAAAATGTAGTCAATATTATTTAATTTAAAAAAATTTAGTCAATAATATTTAATTTAAAAAAATATTGTCAATATTTTAATTTAAAAAAATATATTGTCAATATTATTTAATTAAAAAACGTATTGTCAAAATTATTGAAATTTGTTTCAAATGATAAAATGTGCCATTTGACTTAAGCCTAGTTCCTAACTGCCTCAATTTTTACTAGGAAGGTTTACTAAATTTCAATTAAAAACACCCAGTCAAACCATTTTTTAAATGCTTAATAGCAATTCCCTTAAAATCAAATTAATCTTCAAAATGTACAGTTACAATTTAATAAAAAATCTCATTTAATTAACCTCATAATCAACTAAGTCTTTACGATCTTAACTAAAAGAATACCTAAAAGGATCTGGAACAGAAAGGAACTATAATTATAGAAAGAAACGGTTTTATTATTTTAAAGAAGACTTTCCACACATGAAGTTTAGGAAAGATTATAGCAAAGGTGAACAAAATAAAATATAACTACATTCAAAATTGTATCCGTTTGTCATGTCAAAGATGTTCACAAGCCTATCTTTGTATGCCCCTGTATGTCTGCGATACAAATTTTATAAGTATCTCCGTGCGTTTGCTTGTAAGGACATTTATGTGCGTCTTTTATGCTATTTTGTAGCTTTCAAAGCAAGAAAGCTCCTTGACAAATTATATACGTTCAATTTTAAAGTGATTCTTTTTTCAACGGTGGAAGCAGCATTAATTATTGAAACGTTTTTTGTGTAGCGTTAGCTTTGATGATGCTGCTGTTTTTTTTGTTAGTTGGAAATTATTAAGAAATTAAATCTACTTAAAATTTAATTGAAATAAAATTAAAATATTTTTAATCAAAAGCAAATAATTAAAAAGTATTAGAACATAAAAAAATTCCTAATTAAATTGAATTGACTTAACTGTACCCAGAATTAGTTTTCGTTTTCAAACTATATACTTAAGTAATTGTCACAATAATTTTTAAGAATTCAAATTCATTATCCTTCATTAAGATGAGTAATCTCATCTCTTAAGTCGTCGCAAATCCAACACATTGAATCAATTTTAAACGTTTAACGCCCAGATCTCAAGAAAACACTGCAGCACGCAAAACATAGCCGGGCGTCCTTGTTCGAGATAAGGCAAGTGCCATAAAGTTTAACGTTAACGCAATTGTTTGCAATTTTTTTTTGATGGTCTTCCCCCCTCACCCGAAGACATTCCGAGTGGCAATAAAAGTCTCTATACTTTTGTATATATTTCAATTCTATCTACGGCATACATTTCATTTGTTATATTTATTATGTGCGGGTTTGAGATAGTGGAATTATACTGTTTGTGTGACGTAGTTTGAGTGCGAAAAAGTTTACCAACGAAAAGAAAAAAAGAAACACTTAAGAAGCGACATCCAAGAGATCAACATTTATGATTGCACTCGCAGTGTGTAAAGCTTTGTGTGTAAGCGCGCCATGGCGTTTTAAGTAACATGCCAATTCGTTGAAAAAATGCACAAGCCTATGTGGGATTTTTCGCACCCCATGGAAACACCACACCCACATTGTGGTGGTTGAAACGCATTAACGAAGCTTGTAGACATAAAGGCAGCTCGGTAGTGCAAGATAATCGGCATGTTGTCACACAAACAGAAGGAGCTTACATGCCCCCCCCCCCCCCCAAATCCATTTTTGTGATCACGGGGTGCGTTATCAAACGAACCATTTAATTGAAATGCGGGTTGTTGTTAAGGTTGGTGTAATTACTGCGTCCTCTAACTACACACAAAAGCACACACACACACACACACCGGAAATTCCAGCATCCAGCAGGATGCCACGGTTTTCCAGATATTTTCAGTCATTTCCTTTACAATTTCTCTCGCCCACTGATTCGTGATAAATTCTGTTTGAAATCAACTGCCCGGTAAGCGATTTTTTTTCCTTGGTCCTTGTGTTTCACATACACTCCCATCTATGGTATATATAGTCTTAAGTCCTCATTTCCTCCTTTTTTCACATATTTTCCTTCATTTAACTGTATTTTCTATGTGTTTTCTTCTATTTTATCTCTCTTTGTGTATGTAGTCCCTTTACTGTAACGTTTATACCTTTGAGATGGGTATTTTCTTTAGAACTTTGCCATTACTGTAGCAGTTTTGTCAACGTGAATGTTACTTATACATACAGTTAAAGAAAACAGTGATCTAAGCGTCAATAAGCAGTGTCAGCAAATACTCTGCAAAATAGCGTCGAATTCATTTAACTTTGGTAATCGATTTTAATGGGAATCCTTTTGAATGCGAGAGGCCATCCCATTAAATATATAATTAATTTAGAGAGGTTTATAAAAAGGATATATTTTGTGTGTCGAGACCGCATCGAGAGTTTGCAGTCGAGTTATGCATTGCAAGAAATAAACATTTCCGTACTTATGTATTACGTTTGGAAAACACATCGGTCAAACAATTTCAATTTCATTCAATGTGGTTTTATGGTTGGGTATTCCGGTTTGTTTTTCATGTTCAAAATAATCGTGCTTAATTGATTTTTATGTGTGTCGCAATGTCTTCTAATCTCATGCACTCAAACAATTTGATTATTGAAAATTGTTTTGAAAATTGTTGTTCAAAACTTAATTAGGGAATTTAATGAAAGTTTTTGAAATGTTTTTTAAAAACTGTTTTGAGTTTCGAATGAAAGATCGACATCTTTATTAATTAAAAATTATTAAGCTAGCAGGATTTTTTCACGAAAAAAAATTAAATTTGAATTTTCCATTACAATTCTTAAAACATTAATCCTTGTTAAATCGATTGAACAACAATAAATTCAATGCAACCAAAACGATGTGAAATTTTTAATGATTGAAAAATAACGATGGAAAAAAAGGGACGCGTCAATTAGGCGAATTTATTGTAGACCTGAATTATTTTCGGGACTACGTACGGATATCCCTTGGGCAGCATGTGGGATTAAATGCGAAGAGCAAGGAATGACAAATGAGTTTAGGTCCAACGGGATAACTGCGTTGTGTTAAGAATTCACTTTATGAGAAAATGTGTTCTTTGTGTGTTCAGGCGAATGATATAAATTCCAATTTCAGTGCTTACCTGGAGGGGTGTGAGCGTGTATTTTTTCAATTATTACTTAACATGGCATTTATTTTCAAGAAAATAATTTTCTGTAACATTTCTTATTGTCAGTTATAGTAGAAGGAATGTTAAATATTATGGAAAGGGTCCTTAGTAAAATGTAGTAAAAGTGTTGGAAAACTAACACCAAATTATAAACTGTAGGATAAAAATAAAATAGTTTAAAACCAAACTATGTTAGTTATCCTTTCAGATTTCTCTGAAATTCCCTTTTAGCAAAGAATTCTGTCTGTCAAAAATAGTTTGCAAAAATGTTTCCTCTTTACTTTGAGAATTTTGCACCTTTTCACATCTCCTCCTTGCAAAACTCTTTTACCATTCTATTTTGTTTCCACAAATTCAAAGTCTTTAATTTAAAACAAAATGTTTTGTGACTAAAAGGTTAAGGAACTTTAATTGTCTGTTATCCTGAATTCAGCATAAAAAAGGATCAATAAATTACATGCCTCATTAACTGCATGACACACGACTCATTTTCTAACATAACAAAAAATCTTTATTCTACTTATCATGTCGCATTTTCCTTCTGAAAATACATAAAATCCCCACTGAAATGTAAGCTGTATAAATGCTCCATAATTTAAAATAATGCAACAAAACTCATGCACACAGCAGCTTGCAAATGGTTGCATAAATTTTGCAACAAAATATAGCAGCAAAATATAAAAAACCAACTGCATCGATTCCCCTCCCCACTTAGTACACATTTTAGTTTGAAAAACATTTATTGCCATAAATCTCGAACACTAAATGATCGCATTTAAAAGTTGAAACATTTAAAATGGCAACCATTGAGCTGCCAATTGATTTTTCGGCCATAAACAACCCCCTCCATTCAAATAACCGTATATAGTGTATGCATGCAGACGCAATGGAGACGTGAAATTTCTTAAAACTGCTCGATTTAGTAATTCAACGCCCCTTTATTGTGTATTGATTTCTGTGTTTTTGTATGCGCTTTAACACATAGTTTGTAGACGTCCGTGTAAAAGCTCTTAAATATTGTTTTCTTCGCCAAAAAAGAGTTTCTCATACTTGATTGGTCTGCAGCAATAAAAAAAGCAAAAACGTATGGCAGGGAGGGTTACGTGAAACTTGGTAAATCAAAATTTCGGACGCCATCCTTTTACAAAATCGCTCGATTCCATAACTTAAATCCACTTCCATGTCAGTTATCAAGATATCCTTTTAAGATTATCCTTTCAAGACAAACTTCTTTACTCTGCAAAGTAATTTTATAACATGTTATTGTAAAGAGCGATTTTTGTGTGTAAAGACATCCAACTTTTATGTCACTCACACCAAAAAAAAAAAAAAACAACCGATAAACAAAAAAAAAACACCCCTTGAGCTGCCACACCGTATAAGTTACCATTTACCAATTTTATTTATTGATTATTGAGTAAAACGACGAGCCAAGCCGTTATACGTGCGGCATAACAGGGAATCGTGCAGCAGCAACGTGTGTTTCAAAGAAAAACAAAATATCTGATTAGATGTCTTGTTTTCTCATAACATGTCCCCACCCGTCCCCCACTTTCCCGTATCCATTCCCCGGAGAATACTCGTATACACGTAGATCTTGGCAATTTCTTGAACATAATATCAACTATGTTTGTTTTCATCTTAAAGTGGTGAATCCACGGGTGAACTTTATCCACCGAAAATTGGTGGCCTCACCGAATCCCATGCGGTTCAACTGCTTGTAACTGCTGAATAAGTGAAGCAAAACACAAAACAAAACCTAGTAAAATATTACAGCCAAGTGATATGGTTGATAAAGTTCGCAGACACAAAAGGACGAATTTGTATTGGTAGTTGTGTGTGCGTGTGTGTGTTTTATTCACTATATTTATACCACGTACATAGTTCTCATACATGTTTTAATCTCACGCTTGATGAAATCACGACATAATCATGAATTCCGGACAATACTCGCATCAGGACATTCACTATTTTAAAAATTCATACACTCCTCCCCCCAACGCAATTTATGTGCACACACAAACAATATGCGTTAAGGATGTGTGGTCGCCACCCACGCATCGTCCACCCAACCCTCCCCATTATTTGGAAAGCCGATAACCATTTGCAATAAATTTGTTGTGGGGCATGGCACAGACATGGATCTGGGTTGTTTTTTTTATATTTTATTTGTATATTTTCCAGCTGCTTTTTTTTAAATGTTATATATTACACGCATCCATCTTGTCACCCCTAAACGGACACCATTGTGTCTTCATAAAATAGTCGTAGCACCATTGTTTAATATTCAGCACGCAAACAACCCTCGTAAACATGATACAGTTACTATCAATAAATCAATTTTTAATCTAAAACTGCGACATTATGCCACACAACAAGGACTCGTCAATATTTAATGTGTTTATCATAGCTGTTTAAAAAGGACTCCTTTTTTTAGTGGTGAAATTGCAAATGTGTTTTTTCATTTTTAAAATGGGTCGAACAATTTAATTGCACATAGTTGGTAATTCAGTGACTTCATAAACATTTTGCTGAATATGTGCTGAATGTGTGCTGAATACGCACACAAACACACATAAACAAATTGTTGTGTGGCTGGTTTGGATTTCCAAATATTCACCGTTACATTCGTTGTGTTAAAATGACAATGCTTGCTGAAAACATTTTAGCTAACATAAATTATTATAAACAACTCATGTTACTGACGCCATTTGACCATTATTTGGGTTTCAATCCATTCCATGCTACAAGAACCGTTTCGTGCTAAATAATGCAATGCAAAACAATACATAATGTGTAGCAAGAATTTATAAACAACAACAACAACAGTACAGTTGCTCATCAGCATAACGTAATGATCACGTGCTATTCACGGACTGTGGGAATTCATTTTTGTTTCTCTTATTTCGGGGATGATGGGGTTTTGCGGAATGTGTCAGTTAGTGTTTGTGGTGGTTTCATCCCTATCCCCTTTTGTGTTGTCTGAACAAATATAAATGGCGTAATGAATCATTTGGGATCAGTGCGAGATGCTTTTTTTTTTTCTCCCATACACAAAACCAAATGCATGACGTGTTTGGGGTGAACGGGTGGCTTTTCTGCGGACAGCAAAATTGTTTTGAATTTTATTGTTTGCACAGCAATGTGTCTCATTTGGAGAGGTGAGAATTGACAGGTGATTTAAGGACGTTGGAATTTAATAGGGGTGGTTTTTACGTTATGCATTACATTAAATGTGGTGAGTTGAATTTTTGGTAATTTAATTGAATGTTAGGTGTTTTTTTTGCAACACTAAAAAAAATTCTTTTTTTTCTGAAATTTAGAGAAAACTCCTTATTAAAGAACTTGACTTAATTAATCCACTATTTATGGTTTCATTATGCGAATTTATTTTATATTTTTTAAGAAAAGCTTGCGTTTTCTTAAGTCTCAATATAATTTTCTATTCTCCTAATTTGTTTTTAGCAAGGAGCATAACAAAATTTTTAATAAAAAATAATAACAGGATTCTTAAACTTACATATTACTTTGCTTTCACTTAAATAAACCTTTTTTGATGCAATAAGTTCAGTTTTGTAATATATATCCGAAAATTAGGGGTTTGAAAATGAAGAAAGCGTGAAAGCTGTCACGCACTGTATTTATTTCCAAGAAATACCTTAATCTTAAAATGTTTAAAGTGTTAATGGCTTTTTTGATTTAATACGTCTCAACTTTTGCTTAAACTTTGTTTCCTCTTCATCCTTTTATCAGATTTTGATAAAATTCAATAACTTTTTTGAAATGGTTTCCTAGAACACGTTTTTATGCATTAAAGTTAATTAATTTTCATTCATCTTTACTGTTTAATTTTTTCTCGAAAAAATGTGATTGTCAGATTGTACTGATTCAGTTAAATTAAAAAAACTACATCGCAAGGAGAGTGAGGTGTGAGTTTATATACGACTGTTGCTTAATTACATTTTAATAAAGCTTTTCTGAGATATGGAATATAAGACCTTGAATTTTCTGACCTTGATTTTTGTTCAAAATTGGTACTTTTATCGAGTTTAGCAATAATCTAGAACATCATAGTATCCTAAAACAAACAGCTTTTGAATTAAATGTTTTCGTTATAAAAATATGACCTTGAGTTTTAAATTTTTGACCTTGAAATGTTCAGCAAGTTTTTTTGATAATGTGAAAAAAAAATTTCAAACATATTTAAGATTTCTGAGATATTAAAAAATTTTACCTTGAATTTTCCGATTTTGACCTTGAAATGTTCTTCAAATTTTCTTATCATATTCAATTATACAATAATATGAAAGATTTTTTTTTATTTGGTCAAAGTTCTCTGAGATAGAAAAGTGGGGTTTGTCCTTGTCCACCCACTTTTTCGCCAGCAGGAGCATCTAGCGGGATATAAGATATATTCAGTTTTGTTTAGAATGCCTTGAAGATTAATTTTTGTAAAAATGAAGGAAATCGTATTAGCCCATTTTTGAGCCTTAATACGAAAACAACTGATTTTGGCAATAACTTGACCTTGAAGCATCTGACCTTGAAAAATCAAAAATGGTATTCTAATGTTTTTCTCAAATATTTAACAAAAAAAATCACATAATTCGGTTTAGTAGTTTACGAGTTTTTTTTTCCACCATAGTACGGCGTTTTTACCTTAAAACATCCTTAAAACTTTCATATTTCATATAAATGATGCAGGATCTTAAATTTCCGGTGTTCAGTTTGCATCCTTATTTTTGCGTATCTGTCATTGCCATTAAAATCGTACACAACGTACGAGAAGAAGCTATATTGTATGCTAAAACGAACTTTATTGTAAGACAGTATAAGCAACCAACAGTTATAAAGTTTCGGATTAAAATAAATTGAATCCAAGAACATAGCAAACGATCAATAAAACGCCCAAAACGTTGTCCTATTTAACATTGTTGGCTTAAATGTCGAAACATGGATACATTCAAAACGCCCAAACCCTACAACCCCTCAAACCCAACAACAACGAATCCATTGGGTATAATAATATGTGCTGAGAATGGGTGTGATGTGTCAACAAAATTAGTGCGAGAACGATGGTGATGAAGGAAGGTTGATTTTGCAATGAATTGAATACAACAATTCATAACAACGCCAAACAAGGGGATGATTTTTATCCAATTTGCTATCATTTATTTTCAATGGCAAAATATATGCATCATCATTGTGTGCAAGGGTTTGTGTGTGCTTGCGTACGGATGTGGGGTTAAAATCAAAGGCAAACAACCTGCCGCATCATAGGCATGGCAGCAGCAGCAGCAGTGGTACGTGGCACACGTTCAGTGATAAATCGACGTAACAGGACTTACTGTTTTCGCACTGAATACATATGCACATAAAAACAATTCCCCAAACGCACACACACACACACACACACACACACACACACCTTATTTACGTCGTATAAAAACACAATATTAACTATTGTTTCGTGCATGCCGTACGTACTATTTGTTTATATAAATGGAAAGGCACGTCGCTGCAGTGTGTGTTTGTTGTATAAACACATAAAATGATAAATATACATCCCATGAGGATGCAAAGAATGATGTTTGTTTGCATAAAACACATTTGCATAAAAGTTGCTCACATATTCAATCTGTGAAATGGTCATGTTCCACTCCTATAGGTGTGTGTGTGTGTGTGTTGGTGTGCCGACGCACAGCATCAGCTTGCCGTACCGGTGCCGCCTAGATGGACTAAAAGCGCCACAAAACCACCAACTGCAAAACCCAAACTCCATTTTTCTATTGTGTTTGCACCTGCATTTAGAATATGTGCAAACGTGATGATTGTTTTTCGGAAATATATGCGAAATCCATGAAGATTTAACCGCTGCTGCCTGCTACTATAACTGCAGTACTCTCCACACAATTTATTTACCATAAAGCAGCGTTTTTGTGTTCCCATTATTTTGAATTTAAATGTGTGTGTTTGTGCAAAATCTATGTGTATGCATTTGTAATTAATTTCCACCCTTTTCCCGCATTTGTATTTTGCAGTTAATTTTTGATGCATTTTCGGTTGGTCGCTTCGATGAGGGTCTCATCGATCTTGATTCAGAAGCTATTGACACCAGCTTAAGTCCAATTGGTGAGCTGCCTGGTTGCCCGGATGGATTCATGCAGGTTTGTACACCATGACGAATGGTTTTGTGGGGTGATTTGATGCATTGCATTGTGCTGTAGAACAACAGCTGCAGCCATATTTTATGGTTGTGCATTCATGTATAACAATCCTTTCGTTTGTCAATCATTTTCAGTTAAGTGAATTGGGTCGCCCGTTCACTGGGGGGTCGTGGTGTGGTTCAGCAACAGGACCTCAGCTTTATTTCAGTGAAACATCAACGGTTACCGCGTCAGTTAAGGTGAGCTAATTCGTTGTGTTTAAATTATGTACTTAAAACAATGTTAGAAAAAGTGATTGTTTCATTCTGTTGCTCGTAATTTTTAACCAATTTAGTTGATTTTTTTAATTAATGAAGATAATTACGGTGCGAAGGTTATAAGCAAAAAAATCATTAAATTATTTTTTTTTTAAATAGGGAAAAAGTAATTTTTCTCACATCACATTCCATGTTCCCGAGTTGAAAAACCATCTGCTTTATTTTTTTGCGCCATCGATTGTGTTTTAAAAGCATTATAATGTTTTAATTTTATTCAAATTGTATTAAAAGATTTTTTTTGCAAGGCGGGGCCTAGTTAATTATAAATGTGAATTAATTTAATTAGTGGGGCTCGGCGTAATTTTAGAATGTTTTTTTATTTTTTTTTTAAGGGATTTTAGCAGAATTTTTGAAATTAAAACTAATTTAATTTCAATGCTTTATCTAGTTTTTAAAATTAATTTAAATGGGTAAAAAATAAAATTGCTTTCACAATCATTACACTTAAGACAGCGCTCCTTTTAGATTTAAAAATCATTGCTTAAATTTTAATTAAATTGAAAAGAAGAAAGAAAACAACATTAACTTCATAAATTTATTATTTACGACCAAAACCCCACTTTTTACATTCATTTTAAATTAAATTCAATTTCTTTTGACCGAAAGTTATTTTCCTGCCCCTGCCCCCAAACCCAAAAAAATCATTTCCCAAGTATCATAATACCTAAAGCCATTAATTTCATCTCACCGATTCCCTTTGAATGTCCCTCAATTGCAATATAAGACTTAAACCATCCACATACAGGAAACCATTTCAAGTTTCACATCCAATAAATTATTTTATACAGCTGCATGTGTCTGCTTGAATTTTTGTTACTCATTTCCCAGCATATTCCTTTAAAAAAAAAAAAAAAAAACCCACCCCAACCCCTAAAAAACAAAGTGTTGTACGAAAATTATTAAGAAGAACATAAAGGTGGCATATCCTGTAGGTGTACACAAAAATAATGCAATACATAATAAAATCATGAATGTTTCATTTGAACATTAAATATTTATTGGTGTACCTAAATTTTTTTGTTGTTGTTATTTTAAGTCCACAATATGATTTTGTGTGCATTCCAAAATAACGGTACAACACTTCTAAACACTAGAATACCTACATCTACTGAACCTGAGCAAAAGGACGAATGTTTTACAAATATTGGCTCGCAGTTGCAGTGTGAATGGCGCAGTATTGCTTCGCGGATTCTTTTTTTTTTGTGGCATTTCCATTTGACATTATTTTCCGCAACGTTGGAGCTCGCACACATTTTCCATTTCCGTGTTGTCTGTTTCACCTCCTGTCCACCGATTTACGACGATGCACATAAAACATACACAAAAATTCTAAAAATGCCATATACTCACCCTTAATTCCCCACCCCAATTCTCAATTGTTCAGGCGCCACACCAAAAATATTAAATAAATGTGTGCATGTCCTTGTGGTGGGTGGTGATGGGGGTGGGAGAGGGCGGATGATGATGCTATTCAGTGCAGTTTCATGTGAATCTGTTGGAAAAGACGTTCATATTATTTAACGAGAGGATATATAAAAGATGGTCGTGAGAATGCTGCGAGTGTACGAGGTTTTGCTGCAATGCATAAGGGGTGGGTGGACAAAAAGACATCATATTCATGAATGGGCGTAAATAAAGGACGATATGGAATTGCTCTAGATATATTGCACCAAACAACACTCAACTATATCAACATTATGATTTTATAACTGTACATCGTGGTGTAGTGTGCAAATAATTTATATAAAATAATGTGTGCATCTATCTATGTGTGTATAAGGACTTGGTGTACCTCTGCAGTGCACACAGGAACGTATAACATTGAACGTGAAATCATAAAATATTTAAAATAGCAATTGAAGGAGTGGATCGTCACACAAACACTCACACACATTGAGCAGGTTGAAGAGGGTTGGGGGTGTGGAAAAAAATTTGCATTGAGTTTGTCCTCTCTTTTGAAATGCAAAACAGACTGCTGCAGGGGGTTGGGTTTGGTTCAGCATCCACATAATTTCAAGGATATAACAATCCTTGATATCTATATCCCTTTTTTTGTCATCCTTAATATTGTTGTTGTTGTTGTTGTTGTTGTGTGCTTTGTTGAAATATACGGCTACAACTTCAATAAATAAATTAATGCGAATTGTGTTGGAGGTTGGGTGCGTTTGTTTTGCATTGTTTATTCAACCACGTGCGTATTTTTTTTTGTCACCGTTACAGGTATTTCATGCGCCAATGCAAGCTGTGGCACCGTTTGAGTTTCGCATTCGCTACAAGTTCATCAGCCAATCCGATGCTATTGTCAGGTAATTATACAGAGAAGTGTTTTGTCTGTATATTTGTGCAGTTTGAAATTAAATTCAACTTAAATATTTAAACATGATTGTTATTTTTAATATGGAATTTAAATTTTTTGGTGTTTATTAAAATTTGAATTGCATATTTTTCACCTTTTGAAACATTTTTAATTTTTTTATTTGATAATCTCACCTTACGAACACAGTCCTTTAATGTAACATTATCTGGTGCTCTATTGGCAAAGCCGTTTTCATTACTTGCGTACTTGCATTCTTTATTAAACTTTAAAATAAGCAAAATTGCTGTTTGACTTGTTATTATTCGAAACTGTTTGGATCCTCCTTTAGTTATCACAATTATATAAGGCCTTGAAGTGACAAGAAACAGAAACAGATTGCAGCACATTTACAAACAGAATCAACAACAGAATCAACAACAGAAAATGCCAGTTTAACGAAAAAACACAGACAAGAAACAGAAATAGATTGCAGTACATTCACAAACAGAATCAAAAACAGAATCTACCGACAGAAAATGCCAGTTTAACGACAAAACAGAAAAACTCAGTGGATGCTAAGAACAATGATTATTGTAAATTTGAAACCGTTATGACTGCTTTGTGTTTATAATTTACGACAGAATGTTATATTATCTGTTCTGCTTCTGTTTCTGTTTCTGGTTCTTGTCCTTTCAAGCCCTAAATATGTCAAGAGTCATCCCGTTTAAAATCCAAAGCATTTATATTACAATCACAAATTATCTAAAATTATTAAGTCACCTTTAACGAACACAAATAAACCGTTTGTTTATTTATTTGTTTGTTGTGGTTGGTTTGCTTCGTGTCATATGTTTGAAAATACTCACGTGCGGCCACAAAACCACAACACATTTTGTTTTAAATTTTAATTATTCAGACATTTGTTTTTAGACACAAAATTTAGTTGCACCCAGGTGACAATGTGCAATGTGCATACACAATGCATAATATTTGTTGCAACTTGCAGCACCGCACGTATAACTTTATGCATTCTCAAATGCGCACGTTTGGCTAAGCTTGTACGAATGCCGCAGGTAGTTTAAGTTGCCACATGTTGCAATTGTCATAATAATTGTAAGTGCGGTTTTGAGCACAGTTTTGAGTGCTTTTCCTTAAAACTACATCGTGTCGGTCTGTTGCAAATTTTAATTATTTATTATGCATTAACTTTTCTTAAAAATTGCATGATTTCTCACAAAAAGGACTATGAAATTCAATATTCTTATGTTTAATTATTTATTTACTAACTTTTTCATTTTATTTCACCACACCCCAGATATGGTCCCCCTGAGTCATTGCTGGAGTTGGGCAAAGTAACACCTGGCACCTATTGCACGCGCCAATTTGATGAATGCAATCGCAGCAAATGTCGCCTACAGAGTCCCAATTATCCGGGAATGTATCCACGAAATGTCACATGCTATTGGACGATTAGGCAAAAGTTTGTGCCCACGTGCAAACATGCCATGGTTGCCGTCAGTCAGGAGAACTCGCACAAGTCCCTCGTCAAAAGGTAAATAACTATAATGTGCGCCATTTTTGAATGCTTTATGTACTAGCTATCGGTGGCCTGTGTACTTTATGTGCTCAATTGGCCCACATTTTGATGTATTGTATGTAGCCGCAAGGACACCATATGCAGACATCATATTTTATGGATGGGGGAATTTGTTTCATGTGGCACATATTTTTATGTATTGAAGCACAAGTGAGGGGGGGTGGAAGGAGTGGGTTTGACGTGCCACATTTCGCTTATAAGTCATAATACGTTGTGTCTATTTTTGTGTCACAGAACAGCGAAGAACTCAAATGAAGCGAGCTGAATACTAATGTGTTTGTAGTAAATTATTATTTTCCATTTCACGGCACTGATTTGATGGGGATGTGTCTGTCGTACGGTTTGTGGGTTTTCTCAATGTATTCATAACTGATCCTATTTTTAGTTTAAATTGTGAAATTATTCAGACAAATAAATATTGGGAACTACAATTTTCAATTTAGAACTCTAATTTGGGAGCTTTGTGCAACAAAGCTTTTACAGTTTTTTAATTTCATAATTAAAATAACATTTTAAATCTTAATAAATAAAAAAAAATTTTTTCTCAAAAAATGTGTTCACAAGATTAAGAAAATATCGATTAAATTTAATTTTAAAAAGTATTTTAAATTGCATTAATTCTTTATCTATATAAGAATTTTTCAAAAAGCGTTTATTATGTTCTGTTATCCTTAAATTTCAACCAATTTAGCTGCTTATTTTGTTAAATGTGGATAATTGTAAGGTAATAGTTAGGCTGAAAATATTTAAAAACATTCAAAACCAATTTTTTCAAAGCCAAAGAATTTAAAAACCAATAATTTTGCCTGGCGAATCGTTGGTTTTAAATAAAATACCGTTAATATAATTTTCTCCACAACATTCACAAATGGTCTTGAAATAATTTTGGAACAAATTCCCATACAGTTCTCTTGTTTTGTTTTGTGAACCTAAATCTAAAGTCTCAAGTGATTTTACACAAAGAACTCATACATCACATCAACAACGCTTTCACGCACACTTCTCACCCACCCCCTCATGCATGCATATTAAGTGGCCATACAATACATCAATTGAAAGCCATTGATTGCAAAAATAAACACATTACAAACAACCGACATCGATTGACAGGGTTCAAATTAATGAAAACACAAAATATTGATTTTCAAACATGTGTTTATCAGAAATTGCACACACATTTGTCTCCTCACACACATAATATGAGACAGCACATTTTGCTGTAGACAAAAGTCATGTAGATATTTCGCATTCAACCCAAAGAGGATAAAAATTGTTGTGGTTAGGGGGGGGGGGGAAGCAAAGGTTCCTGAGTGGCCACCCCCAAACAAATATGGACACATTTGTGGTCTGCACAAACATAAAGTACAATAGATTTTCTATCTTTTACAATAAACCTTTACACACATAATATATATTTGACTATCTCCTCCAGCACACACACACACACACACACACAAACCTACCCCGAAGCACAACATTGTGCCAATGTGTGCAGAGTTTCAGCAAATATCAAAACAGCACTGTTATACAATATACAACGCGTGTTATGATGTGTGTATTGATTTTCAATATAAATTTATTAAAATGTCTATAAAATATATTTCCATCCCTTATATATTTTTTTTATTGCGATGCGTGCACAGAAATAAATATTTATGAATGCGTGCGTATGTGCTTTTAATATTATCATCCGCTCGTTATCGTTACAGATCCATAGCGAGTCTCAACAAAACGTCACGTTCCATAAGGGCATGGGCTGATTGCACGGGCGAACGAGATCATTTGATTTTTTACGATGGCAGCTCCACTAATGATCCAGTGCTGGCGAAATATTGTGGCGGTGATTGGTTGCCACGTGTTGTGTCACGGTGAGTGTTGCATTTTTTTTTTAAATGAATTTTTTAATTTATTAAGACGAGTCATTTCCCAAATTTCAATTCCGATATTTTCGGAAGAAATGCTTTGGAAACAACTCTCTTTTTTTAAAGAGTACTAGATGGGGTAGTTATGTTCCTGTTTCTGTCTGGTTTTGTTATTTAAATATCAAAATTTTACCCTTAAAATTTTTAATAAACGTTTACTGACTTTTCTAATTTCAAAAGCTAGTCGTTGTCTAACTTAACAATGCTTATTTCCACCCCCACCCCCAAAAAAAAACCCTATCCCCATTCACGTAAACCCTTATCCAAAGCGTATTTTACTTCGTCTGCAATTAAACAGTCTGAACAATAAACAAACAAACAAAAATATAATAATAAAGCTCGCTTTTCACTGACATTTTCTTCCCCCAAAAACGCGCATTCTGCATAAATAGCTAAATAAGGGCATAAGAAATAGCAAACAGTATGCACACCCGCTTTCACCCTTAAAAATTCATTTAATTGCAAAAAATACGCGCATAAACAAAAAGTCTGCAAGCATTTGGACTGTGCATGCAAAGACAATAACAACAACAACAACAAAAAAAAAGCTCGAATCTGATAAAAACTGCAAACGTCTGGTCATTTCAGTTTTGCATGAACGCTGGGGCAAACTAATCACAGACAAACAAATACATCCACAGTCCCAGACAAAAACACAATTATACACATTTTAACGTAATAATAAGCGCAAATAAATAAAATGTGCCAACAATGGAGTTTACAATATTACGCTGGAAGGGGTGGGCAGACTCCTCGCATATAAAACTGAATGACATGGCAATGCACTTGCACTAAAAAGAGTGGAGACTTTTTTCCCCACACAGAATTAAATGTAAAAAACCATATTCGCGATACCGCGAGACACTTTCACACAAACACACAAAAATAACTGAACAAGGGAGTAGACCTGTGTGGATGCAGCCAGCACATTGCACACTTGCTCCAAATCTGGAATATATCCTCATTTCTATAAAATACATCGCGTCGCAAACCAAAACCACCCCCTAAGATAAAAGCAAATATGTGCGCTGCTGTGTGAGAGTGTGTGAAGCTTTTCATCTGTTTGTGGGGGGATGGGGGTGGCTATCAAAGGATGGGGTCATTATAAAATATGTATGGCGTTTAGAAAGTCGCACACACATAAAAGAAGTTCTTCTGCATTTTTCCTCTCTTACACTATAAAACGATTTTTCTTTTAAATTTTTCTCTCACATGAGCCACCCTTCATTTTACTATACACAACTATTTAAGTACAATACTTTACAGTTGTTGGCTGTATAGGAGGCTGCAGCTTTAAACATTTTTTGGAATAAGCAGCGACAATATTCAACAAGGGTTGTTTGTGTGTGCAAGCATAATAGCAAACTATGTTAGCAGCTTTAATTACAAACAATACTGGCAACACTATGCCAAGTTAATCGCAGCTCATTACAGTAAATGAAGGTGCTTAAGTCAAAATTATTTTCGCACGGGTGTAACTATAATGTTTGCTTTGTTTTTGGCACCTGGATTGGTCGAGATGTCGAGCACAATACGGCACCATGCCGTACACTTATACAGACAAATTATGTATAATACACGTTTGGTTGGTTTGTTTCTAATGTGATGTCCTTATTTTCATATTATCGTAATGAAATAAGCTTTTTCCACGGCTGGAAGGGGTTAGTAATTGGTTGATTAATTAGGACGGTTTGAAACGATGCCAAAGTGATGCGTTTTTCCTTTGAGGGTTTTGTGAAGCTCAAGGGAGTGCGCCAGGAGTTGTGGGGGCAAACTATTTTTGATGGTTATAAGTGAAAGGGATATTAATTACATTTGGGATTGATGTGTAATTTCATTTTAATCCTTGAGTCAGTGGAATTTGGTTGACCAAATTGTGGTACATAATATTTTGATTTTAATTGTGTTCATCTTTTTGATTTTCAAATGTATTTTTATGAAAATATGTACATTGGAGTTTTAAATAAATTTCGTTTTAATAATGTGAGTTATTCTTTCACTTGATGAATCGGAATGTTTTATAATTTACCTAAATTATTTTAATTTAATTGGTAAAAGATAATTTGTTTAATACTACGAAATTTTATTTTAAAAGTTAAAATAACCGCTAAGTGGTTATTTAAATGGTTGATTAAATAACTATTATTATTTAACTTAAAAAGAACACCCAAGTTTTTAATTTTAATATCCTAAATTTTGTGCAAGGAATTAATTTCGATTTTTATAAATTTAATGAAAATCATAAACATTTTTCTATCATTAATTTGTCAGCATAATTTTATGTATCTCTACCTAACCGTTGACTTAACAGAACTCTCTTGTTGAGCTAAGCTTAAATAAATTGAGTGGTTTTAAATTTGAGTGAAAATTGAGTTGTTTTTTTAAAATCTATTTAACAGAACCGTAATGATTTTTTTAACACAAAAAGGAAATTAAATTCGTCCCGTTATATTTTTTGACAATATCAAGGATTTTATTACCAATAGAAAAGTCTGATTTTACTTTCTGTTTCAGGATTGCATTTTCATTCCTCACCATTTTCAATTTAATTGTACTTTTTTGAAAGGAAAAAGGATATAATGAAAATACTTATAATATGAGCACATTTTATGTAATAATAATCATCTCCTAAGTGACCGAAAACAACATTTATGTAAGCAAACACTGCTGTTTGGCCACTCGACTTCCGCCTGCAGACATTAATGGGCTTTGTTTCACTTTATGATTTTTTAAACCTTCTCCCCTTTTAATGCCCTATAATTCTTCACGTCATATGTACTAACACTCACTCCTAGTTTTATACGTGCAAGATTATATGTAGTAATCTTTGTAATGCATTTTTCTGTCGTACGAGCAGTTATATTTAAAAAAATGTGTACAGCTACATCCCTTCCTGTACACCAAATTGCAATAAGATTTTTTTTTTATTTATCAGGACGAGTGTTGTCGGTGTGTTTCTTCATTCCTGTGTTCTCTTCTTCATCCTGACTTGTCATTTTACTTTGTACCATGCTTTTAAATGAAAACACAAACTGAAAAAAATAAAAGAAATAAAAATGTGAAAAGCTTTTCTTGACTTGTAGCGAATATTTTTTATTTTTTAGAAACACTTTATTTTGTTTTGGGGCACAACAAGACACACACTCCCTTCAACATAAATGTATTATTTTGTACATGTATGTTTAAAATATGTATACAAATAAGGATATGCGGTTGCGGAAAATAAATTTGTCTGTTTAAATATTTAAACGAGGCACGTTGGCAACAAAGCACAACTGAATCTTGCATGGCACACAAAAGTTTTATTGTGAACAGTTTGTTGTGTGTGTTTCTTTTTTTTCCATTTTTTTTTTGCGTAATTCTGTTTTCCAAATTTATTTACTGAGCTGTCTTGTGACTTTTTATTCTGTGTGATTTTTTTTTTGTGTGATTTTTTTTGTTCATCATTTCAAATTAAATTTGTATTTTTGTATGTTTTATTACCAACTATACAAAACAATTCAATTTTAATTAAATTCCACACACCAATAATTGTCGCACACAATTTTTGTGCATGCATTTTTTTTTGCATAACCAATTTATGCAGAAAATTGCATTCTCCATACTGCAGTTACCAAACACCAGTCGTTAACAATCAATTAGTCGCTAAGCTGGAGCGTAAAAGTTTTTTAATGAACGCCATTGAGTTTACATTCGCTCTTGTTACACACTTTAACCTCATTAAACAGTGCTGCCAGGTGATTCATCCCTTCATCACCATCCTCATTGCATAATGTTATCGCCTCTCAGCTGCATTGTTTGAATTTTGAAAGCGTCTATGTATGATCTTCGTTTTCAATAATGCAGGGTGTACGATAAATCCGCAATTTGTGTGCATTTTTAATCTGTGTTCAATAGTTTATATGCGCAATTGTAATGTTTTGCTGCACTTTAGAATAGTTATACAGTGGATGTTGAATGGGAATATGATATACAGGAGCTTACGAGCTGAATACACGTGTTTTTATGAGGGTTAAGTGAGCTGTGTGATAATGATGAATAAATAACGTAACTTTTGGTGAAATTTCTGTATTTAAATGAAGTAATATTGATGTATTAAAGCTTAAACGAAACATTTTGTTGATCGAACATTAATGAAGCAATCAAAAAGTTTCAAGTATGCTGGCTTTAACTATGCTTATAAATGCTCTGGTTTTGAAGCCCTTGATTGTAAAATAAAATTTCTAAAGACATTTCAGAACAATAATTTAAAATAAAAAGCAACTTTTTGGAATAATAAAACTTTTAATAGAATAAATCCTTTAACCATCTTTTAAAGTCATTTAATTTTTCAAAGCATTTAAAGTTCAATATCAAATTTAATTTGTTTAAAAAAAATTACACCAATGAAACTCTTTCTTAAAAAGAAAGAAGCAATTTAAAATTAATTTTTTTATTGTTAAATTATTCTCTTGTGGCAGATTTACAATGTACGCATCCTTTCTTATAGTTCAGCACATCAATACTAAAGTATGTTTAACTTTTTACATAATAAAATTGCATTTATGCATTTTCCTATTCACATTTTTACACAAAACAAAAATTGTGTTTCTTTATCGTCGTAAGCTCTCATTTTAATTTGCATTTATTCTTCCACTAATAATTGCTAAAGAAAAGCCAAAGAAACAAACAAAACCCACACTCACTTGTGAATTCCTTTTCACACACACACCACCCCCACGATATTATTCAAGGGGTGAAGGGGTGGGTTTTTTTTACACGTTTCTACGCGCATCGCGCTTTTATTATTCTCGCGGCAGCTTAAAGGAAGCGAACCATATTCTGTGTGGAAAATAGCGGAAACGTTGTGAATCTGTTGTTTTTTTCTTTTGCTTGTCTGCTTTTTGCTCTATGCAAGAGTTGTGGTGCTCCCTTAAGCTGCCAGCATATTTTCCGCAGATACATAATTTGTGTAGAAAAGTTTTATTGAATTTAATAATTAATACCAAGTTTCCTTCGCTTTTTTTTTAATATTCTGAATGCGACAATTTTTGCGTCCCTCCCCAGTGTTTTTTAGTCATACAAAATGCATGTGGGTGATAATTGATGTGCTGTGTCTCATAATTGTGAGTGGAGGAAACAATTTCCGTTTTTATGCAGCGATGAGAAATTTTTTATTTCTTTTTCTTGCAATTGGGGTGCATCAGAAAGATTGAGCTTTGAAAGGATTTAATGCATTTTGTAAATTTGCAACCAAAAAAAAATCAAGGACTCTTTCATCGATAATTTCAATTTATAATTGATGAATGTGAAGGAATCTGGGGCTTTCTATTTAAAAAGGATGCTGAAAAATAGAAGAAAAATTTAATTTTTATCGTCAATTGTCTTAAAAAGGATGTCGAATTTGTGGTTTTTATTTTCATTCAACTGTTTTTACGAATTGCAGTAAATATTGCAATTCAAGATAATATTTAAAACAAATTTATTCCTTAAGCATTGAATCCTTAAATTATGATTTCGATTCTTTTAAAAATTTGTATTCATTTTAAAATAATTTTAAAATAGAAAACAAACTTAACTCTAATAAATTAAGTGGCATAATTATACTACTTTTAAATAAATAATTTTGTCGAAAAATCCTTAAGCAATTAACCCAAATAAAATTAATATTATGAATTTATTAAAATGAAAAATTAATACCATTAACGATCCATTAATTTCACAGAGGCCAAGAAATGCTGGTAGCCTTTCACTCATCCCCCTTCTCCGCGCCACTACAGTCGGGCATCCCAAATCGTGGCTTCGAACTGAACGTGGACATTCTGTACTCCGACTCAGACTCCTACGATTTTGCAAAAACGGGTCCAGCAGCTTGTGAATTTCACATAAATGCATCAAATTCAGGTAAGCCAAATCCCATTAAGAGCCCATACTTATAAATGAAACCACTCCCCACCCCTCACACTCGACTTTCCCCTCATTACACCCCGCATCCGTTCAAATATAATTTACGAGGTGTTTGTAAATATTGAATTAGATACACAGCAGAGCAGATTTGTGATCAATCATTCATTTCATAAATACGTATATGGATCGTTGTATAAACAAATAGAGTGGAGCACTCTCAGTGCAGGGGGGGGGCATCAATGGGTAAACCAAAGATGTAGCAAATTAGTGTGAGGCCGCATCCTTGCATACATCATAGAACATTCAATCCATTTGGGGATTCATCTTGATGATGGCATTAATTATTATTTATTATTATTTTCTCACACTCCCCGTACTATGCACTGAATAAACATAAAACATTAAACACCATGTTATGTTGTGTGTGTGTGTGTGTGAGTGGGCTTTGATATAATACACATCAAGCTTTCACCCACACACATTTAGTTAAAGCCTAAATTCTCGCATATCCTTGTGAATGTCATTTCAAATAGGATACATCATTTTGTTAATGTGAGAACATGTTCAGACATATGATAAAGTATAGGTAACTGTACGTATAGGAAGGAGTAGGTGTCAACTATATTTGTTTGGTGTGGTTCATTTTTATCCTCCCCCCTCCCACCCAGAAGGTGAAATGTAATTAGAATGTGCTCCATCGTGGGAGACATTTAATTTGGGTCGCATGTATCAAAATGTTTAGTCATATTTTGTGTGTTGTTGTGCTGGCACAATGACGGCAACGCCCCACTTCTGATTACATGTTCTGGCAACACTTTTTTTTTTTTGATGTGCCGTTTTTTTTTTCATTTGACACCGCCAAATTTTTCTGTGCACTTCATCTATGGAAAGGGATAAAAAAAAACACAACACAAAATCGGAGTGTGGAAAGAGATACGCGAGATGGTTGATTTGGGGAGAAAAACCCAAACACACGTATTATACTACTCTAACTGGAAGGACGCGCTGGCTTGAATTTAAATGTGGAGAAATTTTCTGTACTGAGAAAATAATATATCCCAGTGGAAGCCAGTCAGTGTGCACAATATAACGGTATTATTATTTCAATACGGTTTTTGGGGGTGCCACACTGCTTGGCTGGCTTGTCTGAGTGGAGTATTTTGCACAGTTCAACTGCGGATCTCACGCTAACTGTATAACGATCCTTGAAATGTACTGCTGTGTTGTTGTACACACTCTCGTTGTGTACGTTTTATGTACCGAAAATGGTTTAATGCGGTGTTATTTACTTTTGTTCGAGAATGGCGCGTTGGTTGAGTATCCTTCGTCTTATGGTTTGTTTTTTTTTTGTGTCGGTTGTTGTTGGTTTGTCAGTGGCTTATATAATATAGTATATTCCGTCCATCTGCTTTTGTGCAGTCTGCGAACGTAGCACCAACTAAATGGTTTCAATAGAAATTGAAACTTTTTATTGCTTCTTCAAAGTGTGTTTGGCAAACGTACTACTGACTACTGTACACAATTCCAGTGCAGAACATTTAACTTTCCTTGCAAAAAAAAAAAAAAAAAATATAAAGAATTGAAGATAATATGTTTTTATCAATTTTTCTGCAATGCTTTGCCAATTTTGTTTAGTTTGAATTGTACGAGTACTTGTGTCTACATTGATAAAGAAATCGGATATTGCTTTTGTGCAGGAATTGTGGAAACAATTGCTGCATTTTCCTGTTTTAGTTGATTGAATAACATAAAATATGGAAAGCTAAAATCGTTCTCGTATTTATTGAACTGCATTAAAATTCTAGTGGGGCAACCAAATTTAAGGTAGTGCAGTCAATTTAGAAAGGTTTAATACTGCAGAAGGATTATAAAATAATAAGGACGAAGTGAAGAATTAAATTTTCTTAAAATCAGTGGTTATTTATTTCGTCCTTAGAAGTACTAAAGTCGTTTATTTGTTCTAACTGAATTTGTTACGTTAATTTGAAATGTTTTAAAGTATTTTACGCCAGGATGTAGGCAACCTATTTCATACAAATCAAAATGTTGCTTGATATAGTAATGCGTGTAGGAGTTTTAGATCGTTAAAACTGAAGTATTGAAATCTAAGAACGTTATTGTTTTAAAATGTTTACTAATGATGTCTTATTTATAAAGCAACATAAAATTAATTGTTTCTCTATGGATCATTTTACGGGTGTGTCCGTGGTTCTGAAAGCTATTTAAAACATATAAAATAAGCCCTAAAAAGGTAACAATTGAAAACTTTTAAACAAACAATAAAAGTATAACTTTAGGCTATTTTTGTTTTGTGACGACAACATTTTATTAATTTCCTACAATAAATTTAAAATGTTTAGTAATATGTAATATTTATTTTTAACAATTCGATCAATTTAAACCTTTACTTTTCCATTTTTTTCACCAATAAACGCTTCTCAAAATGGCAATATAATCAAAATTCATTAGAATTCGGAAATTAATATTCACACTACCACATTAATTAGCTCGTAAATTAAATTTACATCAGTAATAATCGACGCACATAATTAAAATAAAGTCAACCCAATCCTACAATAATCACAGCAACTTTAATTTTATCAAATTTCAAATACAACAGTTCAATTTGAATGTAGGTACACATTTAGGCGCGCCACAATAATTAATAATGTACCCACACACAAACACACACACACGCACGCACTAACATTATCATTATTCCCAATGGAATGCTCATTGGGCACATATAATTTAATATAAATAATTCACGAAATGCGTTGAAGTTCAATTTCTATAACCACCAAAATGCTTCCCACCAACCCTTATTATTACGCCCCACTCAACCCACGCCCACACAATTCAAAGAAACCGCGCAAAAACGTCGACAACTTGCTATGGCAATTAACAAAATGAGCAATCAACATTGTTTCAAGAAGTAATCAAGAAATTTTCTGAGGGCGTTATAAGACGATGTTGAAGAAAATAATGTGGCAAAATAAATACATTCAGTTATAATATTAATGTACGTCTTTTCCTTAAATATGTGTTGTCGTTTATGTATTTATGTATCCACCAAAAATGCGTGTGAATGCGTTTAATGTGTTTTGTGTGTGTGATGCCAGATTTAAGATTTTAATATACAGAAGCATACGCAGTTAAAGGAAAATTTATTTACAGCAAATTTGAATTGAGTTATATTGTTATATAAAAGTTATCTTATTTTGTGAATTGTTTTTGCATCTTTTGCTAATTATGTGCATTAAATGTGTGACAAATGTATGAAGCAATGATTCGCGCGTTTTAGAGTTTTCCGCATTATCTGCTTTGTAATTTAATGTGAGTGACAACACAAATGGGTAGTTTTAATTTATATACGACGCCAGAAATTTCGTTTTGACACCCCCTGAGTTCAAAAAAGTGGTCTAGAAAAAATGTGCAAATGTACGTCTGTACGCCGTACTACGGTGGAAAAAAACTCCTAAATTACTGAACCGATTTGTATGATTTTTTTTTTTTTGTAAAATATAAGAGAAAAATATAAAATTTTTTGATTTTTCAAGGTCAGATGCTTCAAGGTCAATTTATTGCCAAATTTTTTTGTATTGGGGCTGAAAAATGGGCCCTACGATTTTCTTCATTTTCACAAAAAACACCAAAAAGGGGGTGGACAAAGACAAACCCCACTTTTCTATCTCAGCCACATTACACAATATCAAAAAAATTCTTTCTGATTATTGTAGGATAAAATAAGATAAGAAAACTTGCAGAACATTTCAAGGTCAAAATCGGAAAATTCAATGTTACATTTTTTATATCTCAGACGCCTTAAATATTTTTGAAATTTTTTTTTCACATTATTGTAGGATTAAATAAAATAAGAAAATTTGCAGAACATTTCAAGGTCAAATTTTGAAAACTCAAGGTCAAATTTTTTTATATCTCAGAAATCTTATATATAAAAAAAAAAATAGTTCACGTTATTGTAGGATTAAATAAGAAAGGAAAACTTGCTGAACTTTTCAAGGTCAAATTTTGAAAACTCAAGGTCATATTTTCCATATCCCCGGATAGCTTTATAAAATGTAGTTAAGCAAAAAGAAGTCGTATATAAATTCACCTCGCTGATCGCTCTCCCTGCGATGTATTTTTTTTTTCGCGGATTATTTATAGGATAAAAAAAATAATTTAAATGAAATGATTTAAATGAATAAAATATCTAGAAAATATTTTCTGTGCTTACAAAAGGGTTGGGTCATATTTTTTTGTGATCCGCTGTTTTTTTGCGGCTATTTTAAGACATATTAAAAAATTGGAATAAATTCACACTGAAAGAAATAATTTTTTTGGTAAGGAAAAAGACGGAATGTAATAGAATTAAATAACATCATGTGTTTAAAGCAATAAAAAAACGTTTTAATCACCTTTTAGAAGATTCCTTACTCAGTTATTGACATTAAAAATAATTCGCAATCAACATTAAACTACTAAACCAGCAAAGGATTCAGGAAGTGTTGCTTTACAAAAAAAAAAGACAAATTTTTTTTTTAAAAACTGCTTTAAATTGGATTGTTAAAACACCATTTTACCACATTGTTTAAAATATTACCATTAGAATCCCAGAAGCCACAATAGTTATTCTGCTGTTTCTATTGTAGCACCCGTCAAAACTCAAATTTACAAAAAAGCCGAGATAGCGCATTTGAAATTGAGAATATAAGCATTGAAAAAAATCATCAGAATTCAAACAAAACATTGCATTGAGAATAATAAAAAAAAAAAAAAATCATCGGAATGCCTTTTTAGTTTTCACCCATTTCCAGTTATTAAGGGCGGGTGGGGGGTGGGGTATGGTGCACATCCCTTCCTGTACTTATTTCATGTGCAACTTTATTCAAACGCATATATATCGAACAACTTTTACACATTAATCGATATAAACCCGCACAATATTGTGAATTTAAAACAAAAACGCCAATTGTCTATTAAATACACAGCATATGTGGGAATTACATCAATGGCCGCGTACTGTGTGCAGTTAGCAGTGTGTGTTGTATTGTGCCACAAATTCTAGTTATACTCTCATGCTACATATTGTGATACCAATATTAGCGGTTATATGTTGTGGGTGGGGGGGGGGGGTGGAGGGGGATGGCAATGAAGGGATGTCGAAAGCAAGCACCCATGCACACCGGCTGCAGACGTACCATACTCGTATTTTGTGTGGGTGGGCCATAACGGGGGGAGGGTGGATGTGCTTCCTTTTACACACGTGTGTAATATCGTGCATTGAATTTAACACACACTATATGTATGCAGCCTTTTCTATCCGTTGTACTGACAAACAATACAATTTGACAGTGAGTGGAGGATCCTTGTGTGCATAAATGCCAATAATAGTATTCACACGTTTCAACTTGTATCGCCAAACAAAATCATCGCATCCCTCGTCAGATGGGCTTTTTCAACATGCTGCATACATTTATTCAATGGATGTATTCATAGTTGGCACGGGTTTTTGTGGCGTAGACGTTTACGTTCTTGACGAGATAGAGAGAGAGCTACATCCCTTTCCAACCCAATTCTCTGGTTTTTGTGGATGTTGTTGTTCAGTTATCATTATTGTTATTATTTTGTGTCATATACAGTTATTTATGTTACAGGCAAAATTTCGGAATGTTACAATTCCCACCCACGATGTGTGTTCCACACAAAGTGCAATCCGTTTTGTGTTCATGGTTTCAACAATATGACAACGCGCAAACACCGAACTTCCAAGATATTGTAGTTTTGAATGTTCCCTGATACACACAAGGGATGCATAAAAGGGTGCTATTTATTGGCGTTTCGACTTTCAATGTGTCTATTATCTTTTGTGTTACATTGTTAGGGTTTTCTTCTGGTTTTTATTTTTTTTTTAGACAAAGTGTAAGCTGTCAATAAGGCTTTTGTTTCAAAATTGAGAACTTTGTTACTATGAATATAAGGATTTGTGATTTTTTTATGTAATAACAACTTCATTTCTGTGTTCTTTTTGGTTTAAAGAAAAACTGGTTTTAAAATTATTAAGGTCGTTCACTCAAGAAATAATTTTGATAAAATAATTTTCAGAATTTTTGATAAGCGCTCTGATTGGTAGAAAAAAAATTATCAAAATTTAAAAAAATATCATGTCCTGGGGCATCTTATTTTTGATATTTTTGATAATTTATATTTGACAGTTGGATACGTCAAGGATTTGAGCAGTATTCAATTTTAAACAAGGTTAATATTTTAAAATATTTTTTTCTAGAAAAAAAACAACTTTTATACGTTCTATTAAATAAATTTAGTTTTTTTTTGCGCCTAATATATTTCAACTTGTCAGATTATCGCACCCTTGTATAGTAAGTTGCCAATCCTGTAAAAAATCATCTTTTTTGACTTATGACGTTTTATATGCGGTTCTGACCCTCTATAGAATAAATTATTTTGAGTTGTGACAGTTTTGAGGAATTTAAAAAAAAAAAAATTGGATTTTATCACCAAAAATGTCACAACTCAAAAAAAATTATTTAAAATACTTCAATATTTTTATATAAACAATTTGATACAATGCACTTTTCCAGTATTTGTGTATATAAGTTGTATGCAAATTTTTAATCACGAAAACGACACTTCTGCCACTAAGCGGCCAGAAGTTGATGATAATTTTATAAGCTTTTGTTGACTGATAGATATGGCTTAGAGATCACAAAATCCGTTACTAACTCAAAAATTGCAATTTTTGGGCAATGTCACTTTTGTTGTAAGGGTGCGTTATGACTTAATTGAACCGCGAACTGTTAAAAATTATCAAAATTATTTCTTATTGTAGGACTATTATTATCATTTTAGACTTTTAAAAATTAAAAATTCATTAAATACAATTGATAAGCATTGATTTTTTTTGTGTAATTTAAATGAATTTCAATTGCAAATTCAGCTACACAATTTAATTTATAAGATGTCCCCCCAAAAAGATGAAAAACATCCTGAATTTAAAATCGATTGAAAATAAACTCTGAATTAATTTGCGAGCCACTCATTCGCATCCATCCAGCAGAAGCCCACCACCAGTCAATTTCACTTCATTTTCATTGTTTGCGAAAACACAATTCAAGTGAATTGCATCAACTCGACCACCTCAGGTCGCACGTTGAGCAAACAAACGCCGCAACATTTTAGCTCAAACAAAATCATCTAAAATAAAAGCTTTTTTGAGCACTTCAGCTTTTGAGAATTTTGAGGGGTGTCTTTTTTTTTCGCTTTAACCGTTTTCATCATCAATTTAAAGTGTAAAAAAAACGAGTGCTGATATGCGTTTTCATCCCCTTATCATCCCAATTTATCCCAATTCACATTGACGATGTGGCCTGTGAGAATCGATTAAATTGACAGACATTCACATCCATTCCAGGATGGTTGCATTATATTCAAAGGGCAGAAAAGCAAAATCATTTTTTAAATTTCACTTAGCCTTCAGGCAACGTACTCACAAGTCACATTTAAATATGTGCTCCATACATTGCGAAGGGAAAATGCGAGAATGGCAACACGTTCTTCATACAATTGAAGCGTTCGTCTTGTATAGGGATGAGTGGCAGTAAGCTACTTTGATATGCAAATGCATCATGTACAGCATCATATAGTTAGTGAATAATCCCTCAACATATGTGACATCAAGTCTGAAAACATGCCCTAAACACAAGCAGCGCATTTGAGTTGGTGTTTGATTTTTTGCAAAAGGGTTTAGCGTTCAGCTCTTAATTCTAAGCCTTTATTAGTGTGCTAGGTTTCCACCCTCAATTTCCGCTCAATTGTGTATGAGAGGATGCTTCTTCAGTGGCTCTTCTGTATAATATCATGCAGCGCACTCAGTTCAACGCTTTTTTTGTTGTTGTTGTGTTTTGCTTTTCCACCCCATTTGCAATTATTACTGTAATATGCTGCGTAGTACATTGAGTGCGCTATGGGTACATTCATGAAAAGGATGCGTGTGTAAAGGATAACAAAAAAAATAAATAAAGCGTCTCAAAGTATCAAAGTGGGTGCTATATTTCACTCATGAGTATTTAGCGTAATTTTATTGAGTGTAATAAAATAACTTGAATTTTTTTTTCGCTTGTTTTTCGAGTGGTTCTTTGCCGAAACGGGATGTACGTGTGTGTTTGTGTGTGTGTGGGCGCGCTTTTAAGTGTTTATCACTTCCGTGCATCACACACGAACGTCCGTATATCATGCTGAAACAATATTGTTGTGAAATTATATTGGCGAAACAATGGGGGGGTTGAAATTAATCACACACACACGCAATTTTGTAATAATAAATAATAATCAATGCCAGACAATCAGTGGCTTAATCTGATTATAACGGAGCTTTACTTGGACAGGGTGTTGGTTTTATTTGTTGAAATTAATATTTTGTCCAAATTTTATTGGGGATTAATTTTTTGAGGATCATTTCAGGACCAGTTAAATTAAAGAAACAAATTTGAAAATATTAAACTCACTTATTTAGTTATAATCTCTATGAATTCAAAATGGCTAACAAAATAATTTTCCAACCCAATTAAATCTTATTCAGAACAAGGTATTTTTAAAAATGCTCCATTATTTTTGAACTAAAAATATTCCAGCATAATTTTTACTAGAAAATGTTTAAAGAATGTGGCGCTCATTTAAAAATATTAACAGAAATAAAAAGTTGATCATAATTCCCTTTATTTTTTATCCCTTAATAATTAATTAACCAACCCACATATTTGAATTTTTTTAAACCTTTTATCAATTCTAAAATTGAGCAACCAAAATAAACTTTGAAATACCTAAAACATATTTTACTAACAATTTTCCAAATTTTGTGCAATTTCAGACGAAGTCCTGATGTCACGTCGAGGCAGAATGGGTCGCATTCTCAGTCCACGCCACACCTTGCCACCCAACACCACGTGCACCTACTATTTCCATGGACAACCCGGTGATTTGGTGTGGATTTCATTCACCAGCTACCATCTGCAGATTTTACACCATGCAATTAACGACAATAACACATTCGGACGGGTAAGTTACTCACTGTTTCGTTATCCCGTGTATAGAAGTTAGTTTGTTCATATATCAACGGTGGCATACTCATAGTCTTTGTGGATGCATATGATGATGATGATGATGATGATATGGCATACAGTGAAGCCACTGACATGCCCCAGTCGCATGCAGTCTATTAAACAAATATTTGCTGTATAATAGAGTTTGTGCAGCAGATATACGCGAATTTGAGGTCCCCCAACACGGGCTTCACAGCATACTCTCTATTTAATATGGCTTCTGTAAAGTATAGACACACATCCAACAATGCTGCATTGTGGATGGGGCGAAGTTTGTTGTTTTAGTTCCAAATTATTGCAGTTTATGGCAACTTTGATGACATGGTAGAAGATCAAGTTGAACATACATGCCCATCCTGTGGAATGTAGACTTTACACAAAAAACCCCACCCCTCCCATCTCAAATTTATTGTTTGCTTAATTGTTTAGGGTGAATTACCACCGTGGATAACGAGGATGCGAGTGTGGGACAGTGCCGGCTCGTACACAACAACAAAAACGACAACACCAACAACAACGGCATCAATCACACATAGCAATCGTGGCAGTGGCACCACTGGCATTGGCGCTGTAAATGCTACGGGCAGCAGTTACTACTACACACCGCAGAATCCGTCGTACAACGGCAAGAACATTAAAGTGAATGTGGACAATGTGTGGAATCCTGTGGATCAATACATTTACGGGCCCACACAAAACAGTATTTACAATCAGGACAACGGCAAGACGAGTGGGATTGGTGGTGGTGGTAGTGGTGTTGCTGGCAACACTGCTCCCACTAACATGCATGAATTGGGGCAACCCCCAAAATTTGACAAATTCGGAAAGCTTAATAATGGCCTCAGCAATGTCAAGGATACATTTCATTTCATTGCGAATACAAAGCCGCAGCAGGAGAATGTTGTGTTTCAAGTGCCGGGACGCGATTACACGACATCGTCCTCGTCGCAGGATGCACGACAAAAGTCGCCCAAACACTCGAATAGTCGTCGCCTAATGCTGGAAATCTACGACAATGAAACGCCGAAGCTGTGTGATCATGGTTCATTTACGAATCCAAGGGGTAGACCGTGCAGCCCCCTGGAAAGTTACGTCAGCGCTGGCAAGGACATGGTAAGGCGACAATCATTTTTTATGTTAAAGACGTTGTGTGTGTTTATTTACCCTCAATTTCTTGAAGATATGTGCTTTTGATGATTTTTGGTTATCAGCTCAAGAAACTAAAAAAGGGAAAAAATTGTGCACGCTTTGCACATTTTTTTTTTTTTTTGCAGAAAATCGAATTTCACACGTACACCGGTACCGCACTCTATCCAGCGTCGTTTGTGTTAAATTACGAATTTGTTGACACGGTGCTGGGTGGTGATACATGGGTGGGACGTCGCGCCGAGGAGCCCGTCCCACCACTATGCTCGAGAGTATTTCGCAATCGTCGTGGTGAGTTTCAGTCGCCGAGAAATGTGTTTCTGCATGGACGCGGTGGAGCGAAGAACATCACATGTCTCTATAGATTTGAGGCGGCCGTCGGCGAACGGGTGAGTTTCATTTTTCAATTCCAATCAATTTATTTGCCCTCAGCACCTTCACCTCCTTCTTTTTCATCGTTTCCATTTGTGTCTCTTGACTTTTTTCCAAAGTTCTCCTCCTTCAATGTATCTATATACATTCGATACGAGTTTACTAAAAAGTTCAATTGCGATTTGCTGTTAGCTTTTACGTCCCTCGTTGAAATTGCAACGTTTTTCAATGATTCAATTGAAGTAGTCACCTCTCCCACACTTTGCTTTTTATTTATTTTCTAAATTGTTATGGGACTTTCTAACTCGTCTACATTTTATTTTACCTTAATTCCATCCCTTCATGTACTTGGGGGGATTCACATACAAATTTTAAACAAACTCCCAACAAAATAGGTTCATCTCACCCTGCACAACATGTCATTTGGTGAGGCGTCAACATGCATGACTGAGTCTGATCCCCACACCGGTCGGGCCAAGTGCATTCAAACTGAAAACGACCCGAATGCACGTATCGGTGAACTCAAACTATTCGATGTACCCTACAAGGACGTCAAAATACCGATTGGTTGCTTTTGTGACAACACCAGCAGTCTGTACAACACCGCGCTTGTATTTACATCCAATTCAAGAACAATGGAGCTGATGTTCACTGTAACCAAACTGAACATCACCGAGGACTTTGCCGATGTGTACTTTCATGCGTCTTACGAATACATTCGCGTGAACGAGTGTCGGAAGAAAATGCGACTGAAAGGATCCGGCGGCGAAAATGATATATCGTATCCGTTGAGTACGCAGGACACCACGTGCGAGGGTATCCCGTGGTTCATTGAGGCACAAGAAGTGGATCGCAGCCTATTTGTCCTGACATGGGGTAGTTACTTGTCGGCGGATCCAACGCCTGAGGATGCGGCCAAGTGCACGACAAAGAATCGTTTAATCGTGTATTCGGGGCGTCCACTTAAAGTAATGCGCATCATATGTCCGGCGTCGTCTACGTCGCGTGCTACTGCATTGCACATATACTCGGAGGATTGGAGGAGCTCACAGCCGTTGATGCATCCTTCAAAGTAGGTTTTGCTTTCGTCGAGGGGATTTTTTCCTTATTTTTGTAAATGTTTTTCTTTTTTTAATTATAGACCTGTAAATATGGTGCTTGAGCCCATATTTAAGGAGCACGGAAGCATGGCAATATCGTGGCTGGAAATTCAGCGAACTAGAGCGTCGCTGATACAGCAGCTGGATTTGCAGACAAACTTCTCATTGAATGATACATTGAGTGAGTTTGGACTTATTCCTAGTGGGGAGGATTGTGAGCACAAGTGCCCGGAATTGGATGCGTGCATTTCAAGCAGCCTGTGGTGTAACGGTAAGTCTATTTATTTTAAAATTTACTGTAAAGTTTGATAAATTATTTAAAACAAGAAATGTTAAAAAAATCACAAATCGCCTAATTGTCATCAAACGACTCAAGTTGATTTTCACTCAAATGACTTAAAACTACTCAATTTTGTATACGTCTTAATTACGTCCATTTCAGGTCAATCAAATTGCCCATCCGGCCACGACGAGTCGGAAGAACAATGCGGCACAGCACGTCGCCTTCTCTTCATACCAGGTGGCATATTTGCAGCACTGGGTTGCATAGCAGCCGTGCTGTCCGCCTGCCTAATATTCTGCATGTTCGGCTTGATGCGAAAGCGAAGGAAGTCGTGCTCATCAAAGCCACACTCAATGAATGGCACCCTCACCAAAGACTACAAAAAGGAGCCATTGTTTTTGGATCCGCCCTCTTGACACGGGCTGCAAGCGGTCGAATACATTCACGTTGACCGCGAGACAACGGTGTGATCGTTCTTAAGCACATTTGAGTCTCAAGCTGATGTATATTGAACGTAATTTAATTAATTATAAAATATTCAAACATAGTTATATTGAAAATAGGCAAAATATCGTTTCGTTTCTTCATTTTCTATTTATAAAAATGTTTATTGTTTTGTTTTTTGTTTTTTAAACATATTTTCAACGGGTGGAAAGAATATTTAAATGAATGCGAAAGGTGATAAGCTTTTCAATCAAAAGTAAATTATGATGATGTAAAAGGAACGCGCGTGTTTTAAAAATCGATAAAAATTGTTTTCATTTTTTAAATTTTAAGTTCTTCAAAAACACAAACACACTCACACGTCACGTTTAAAAATAATACTTTTAATAACTACGTGAAATAAAAAAAGAATTCATATATATTTTTAAATAACGAATATTAAGGATCACTGCCTTTTTCTAAAAGATAATACTCAAATGTATATTGTAAAGTAGAGTACTACTCACAATGAAACCGGTGAAATGGTAATTTAATTGCTAAATGACTCTATGCAAACTATAAAAGGATAATGGACAAAAACAAATTACAACCTATATAATACAAAACTCTAAACTTTGTGTTTCGTGTTCTTTTTTCAGTTTTTTAAAATAAACACATAAAAATAAAAATATAGAATAATATGCAATCCGTTGGTGTTGTGTTCTTTTCACAATGGGTGGTGCAAAAAAAAAAAAAAGAACATGAAGAGAAACGCAACAGAAAAGGAACAGGAAACAGAGTAAAAAGTACGTAACAAAAGAGCCCGTTTTGAGAAACAAGTGTATATGTCAGTACATAAATATTTAAAAGTAGAGCATAAAAATACTTTAACTATAAAAAAACAACAAATAAACGAAATTCACAAACAAACAAACACACACACACACTAGGAAGTGTATCGATTTGATAAAAAAAAAAAAAAACTGCACGAAATTGGAACAAGCTGCAGCAGCAGCCTGCATTGAAGAAAACTTGTGCAAATTGCATGCATGCATCTTCCTCTATTCCTACTCTTTCGGAATATACATATTTTCTCCCGCGGGGTTTCCTTGCACGAAAGAAAAACGTGAATTATTGCCAACGGTGCTGCACTTGCACGAGACGTTCATCAGGATTTAAATCAACACACAAGTGATGCACTGATTGCATAAAGCAACTAATCAAACACTTTAAGATGCAATTTTATTAAAGGAAAAAAAAATGCATGAAAAGAAAAAATGATGAAAGCATTAGAAATGTGATATAATTTAATACCGTAAAATATTAAATACACTAAAAAATATGATGAAATTGTGGATGCATTGTAAAGGGTAAGTGAGACTTTTCCTACCCGAATAACATAAATTATTAAATAATGTGTATCTACTTTAAATTGATTGCCATCGTCGTTGCATGAATGCGTACCAAATTGAATTATTGCTGTTCCGCGTATTTGCAAGATCGTGAAGAAGCTTTTCAAGCTGCCAATTTAATATTTCAATCTTTGTGTTGTTTTTAAAGGAATTTTGTGAATTTATGTTATTTATTTTGCGATTTATAGTCGTCAGTTTTATGGTGTGCAATATTCCTTTCAATTACTGAATTTAATTTAATGCACGAGTCTTGTTCTCAGCAATTGTTGAAAGGTTTACAACAATAAGTAAACAATAAACCATATTTATTGCGTGGTTATTTGTCTTCTGACATGAAGGGCTCAAAAATTGGAATGCTTTTTATTCAATTCCCTTTCAATTCAATTTTTATTGTCAAATTTATTAAAGTTAATTTAATATTTTTGAAATAAATATTAGGTCTTAAATTTCAGTACAAAATTAATCCTTTTTTAATGTAATTGAAAATACTTAATTGTTTCTGATTCTTCTTTAAGTTGATTAAACTTTGATACACATTCGAAAGTAAATTGCAATAATTAAATTTCAAGGATTAAATTCATTTACGTACTTTTAAAGTTTGAAATAAAGTTTACAAAGTGTTTGGTGTTGATTTCTTTTCCCCATTTCTCACATTCATTGAAAAAGAATTTCTGTAATTTAAAACATCCTTAAGAAACTCTCCTCCCAGAAGTAAACTGCATTTACTTAAAACATCAAAATATGTTGAAGAAACCATTCACATAATATGTAAACCCAGCGGGGGTCTTGACAAATTGAACAACAAGCAAACTGACAATTCCCATCCTTCTTCAAATGTTCGCAATAAACTTTTTAAAATCCTGCGTCAACTTTATCCTTGTAATCACGATCAATTTGTTATTCTAACTTGTACTTAATCTGGTGAAAAGCTCTGCCCCAACAATAAGCGCAATCAATATTCGTTAAAAGTTTCCAACGCTGAGATTCATGGCAACGAACAAAAAAGAAAGCTCCCAAAAATAAAATAAAAGTACACAAATGAAAGGAGGGAAGTTACATTTTGAATACAAAATGACGACAACCTCTATATACTCGTGCACATAACCATTTTTAACAATGCAAGTGATCGAAAAATCAAAACAAGTGCACAACTTAGTCCCCATTTTATTTTTCCACCCCAAGTCTCCACCCCTTCCCACTTTTTTCTATATTTAAATGAAAACGTTAACAACGCCTGCAGGAGTTACAAAGCACAACAACTGTACACAATGTGCATTTTAGTAATAATAATAATAATATTATCAGAAGAATTGCACAAAACATTTTAGTTACACCGGGACGAATATCGGGAACACAGCGCCTTCATAAATACATTTTGTGTAGAAAGCCACCACCCCCACCCACAACATGCGGCGCATGCATTAACTTAAAAGTGCAGCAGGGCATTGTGCAAAAAAAGAAGGTACTAACCGCACACCAGAGCTTATTGAAAATTGTTCATCTCGCATAGTCATACACACAGTGAGCCCGAGAAGGTGGCTAAATAAGCCACCTCGTTATGCAGGGCACACCCCCACCCTCTTTCCAATACACACACGACCGACACCGATAAACGTGGACAAAATTGTGTGTGGTGTTGGATGCATGGTGGCGAAACGCCAGCAGCAAAAATGCCACAAAGATATAAATTATATTGTTACCACAAAAGACACTCTGGGGAAGTCAGGCAGGCGTCTTTTCCATTTATGCCACCCCGCCGCCCTTTCAGCTCCTTCCACATTCATGATGTCATACACAAAATGGGGCAACTGTATATGCGGCAGCTTGGAAAAGTGTGTGTGTGTGTGTGTGTGTGTGTGTGGCGCTTCACAAAATTAATGACGCAATCCCGATTAAGGGATTATATCATGTTGGGGGCTATGTGTCTGCTTTGTGTGTGCATGCATTTGCCGCACATAAAATTTAACATTCTTGCCAATGTCTGGACTTGGCTTTTGTCGATGAACTTGTTCATGGATTATCCAGGCTGGGTGCTGTGCCGCACCATTATATATGTGGAGCATCGGTGTTGGCTGCCTTGTTCAAAATGTACGTGTTCTCTTTTGCCATCCCAAAAAAAATTGGAGCAACAACAGTTTCGGTTTAAACTGTTTTTTTTTTTGTGGATTTTTCCATACCAAAATTATTCAATTTATCGAATTTAGTTACTTGTACCTATACACCCCGATATTATAGTAACAGGGATGACAATGTGGGTGAGACGATCGGACATCATGGATGAAATGGATCGAATTTTGTGGTTTGTCGAGAGGGTAAACGTTTGCGGAATGAGGTTAATCTTTCAAGTTCAATGGGTATGGTCATGCATTTGAGGTATTGACGTGGATAAATGCTTTGTGAAAATCAGAGAGGGTAAGGGGGTGTGCCATTTGCATGCCATATCGTGGGTTTTGAGAAGTGCAATGTGATTATTGCGTGCTCAATTGGCTGCAGATTTGGAGTGAAAGGGTGAGGATTTTCAATTTTTTAGTCAAGTGGTTTGAAGTAAATTTTGTTTTCTCTTAAGTAAATTGACTTCGAAAATTGAAAATCAACATTTTTCCTACTGCAGGATATTGAAAATATTTTTAGTGCTACTCAAAAAGTTTATTTGCATTTAATGGATGTGGAATAGTGGATAAAATAACATTAGAATGTTATTAAAGAGGGTTTTGGAAAAAAATTGATTTTCACTCAAACCATTTGAGTGAAATTTTTTTTTCACCCAAAAGGACGGATAAACAGTAGCAGTTATTGAATAATAATATTAATTTTGTGCTCGTCGATGGGAGTGCTATATTATTTAAAAATGTCGCATAAATATTAAGTTTAAATATATTAAAATGAATAATTTTATTTGGGTTTAAACGAAAAAAAAAAAAATTTGGAGACAATAAAATTTAGTTAAACCATTTTCAAATCCACAATAATGTCATACCTTAAATTAATATAGTGCACAATATTAATACAATGAAACTCAACGCTCATAAATAAACAATCCACATGTCTAAAATTGAATTTCCTAAATACACACCAATTCACCTTCTTTGAGTGTTTTTGCATTAAAAGCACCCCCCACATCCTCTCCTTCTCATTTCAAGTTGTGCTTCATGTAACCGAATACATCAAACGTGCTACAATGTTTCCTTTGTGCTACTCCTTCCTCTCAGTTTGCTAGTCCTTACTCCTCGCACACACAAGTCGATGAAAAAAAAAGTTAACCGCTTGTCTATTTTGAGCAATATATACATACACACGCCGTTGTTGTTAAACGGGCGGACTATTCTCAAATGGACAGTTCACCATATAAATTGAATCGTCCTTTTTTGCGTTGCTTAAACCGGAGATTTGTATGAAAATAGAGCAATTTAAATTTCCACATTCTAAATGCGATGCAGTAGAAAAACAAACAAACAAAAATAAAAATTACATATTCGTCCCTGTAGTCATATGTGAGGATCTTCCACCTCATCCATAAATGCACACATTCGTTGATAGCTTCAACATATATTATATAGATGTACAAAAACACACACGCGTATAGTTTCAATTTACCTCTCTTACTTTATTTTTATTTTTTTAAACTTTTTCTCACAGGAATCCTTTCTTTCCGCATTTATGCAGCACCGGGAGTTTTATGCACATTTATTTTCACATATCTACAAACCCTTTTTTTCAATGTGTGTGTGTGTAATGTTTGTGCAACGCTCCTTAGCAGGAAATGTGATGAGGATGAAAGTTGCCAGCAACAAAATGAACGCATAACAGAACAAAAAAAAATTGAATGGCAAAAAAAATTTAAATTCACTTCTCGCACTGCCCGTTGCCTGTATTCGCCCTTCTCGCAAATGTATGCGGGATTGCGGAAGCCAAACTGTTATCGTGTATAACAACAGTATACGCTATGTAATATATGCAAGAGGGATATAAACTATAATACAGCACAGTGAGGGGGCGCAAAACACATGTTAACAATGTCCAATGTCATTTTTAGCAAAAGGCGCCAATGTCCTTTTTTTTTTGTAGCCCCGTTTTGCTTTTCTCTGCGTTCTGCCTCACACTTCCGGTTTTGCTTGTTCTTTTTGAGGCTGGGTCATCAAGTGAACTCAGCGTACATTATTGGGAAATATATTGTAGTTGTATGTTGATTGTTTTGGGGGGATGTTGGTGCTCAGTGGAGAAGGGGGGGGGGAGGATGAATTTAGAAGTTAAACACTTCATAAATATGTGAGCTTTAAGTTTGGTGAGGAGAGAACTTCAATATTTGTTATTCCATTGTGTACACAGAAAGCAGCCAAACATTGCGAATATTTTATGTAGGTTAAGACCCTTGTTCTGTTATTCAAATAAGATGGTAATTGTATTACTTTATTAAACACTTGAATCTATCATTGTTGGAATATTTGTTGGATAGATTATCATTTGTTTGGGGGCGTACATTGGCATTAAGAATTACAAGAGGCTTTGAGGATAATGGGTTGCATCTAAATTAATAGATTTGTGGTATAATTATAATCCAATTAATATAGCAAAAAGGATATTCATTGAGACTTAATTTGCTTGGGGGGGGAGGTGTGAAAAACGTTATTGTAAAATTGGTTTCAACCCCAATTTTGGTTCGATGTAATCCTTTGTGATATCAATGACCTTTACAAAAGCCGGTGTAGACTCCATTCAGGCGTTTTCAATTTTCTTTGCAAAAGCCAGTCTAGACACCATTCAGGCGTTTTCAGAAAATGAATATCAAACATTATTACGCAATTGCAAAAATCTATCAATTAGTGGAACCTGAAATTAAATTATTAAAATCATTATAATTATTGCAAATATGTATTTTAATAATATATTTCACTCACTGTTGTGTCCTTAAGTCCACAATTATATTTTTAATAAAATAAGTAAAAATTTCCCATTTTAAAACTGTAAAACCTCATTAAAGGACATTTTATTTCCTTAAGGACTTCTCCAAACTATATATAATTATGCCACATCATTACACTGATGATGTAAAATTTGTTCATGATCCTTAACTATGTTGTGTACTTGATAAATAAATAAGTTGACATTAATAACATATTTTATGTGTTGCACCAAAATACATATAATATGCGACTATTGGGCGATATACCTAAGGGTTGCAATAATAAACGTGGCACAAGTGAAACGAGGCAAAAGCTGCTTAGAATATGAATGATGCCATCATTTGGAATGAAATATTGATGGCAATATAATGTGTTTCTTATACGCTTTTGCTCAGAATGTTCAAAGCTACGAGTAAATACAAATGGGAATAAAACATGTAGCAAAGGCAAGGAGCTGAAGCACACTTTTTACTTGCTTTTACAAGAGCTATTTACAACGGGAATTTCTTTGGCAAATTGTGTAGCTTTATTGCGCTTCTGCTGCAGTTTTCTTCAGCTCTTTACATCTCGCGTCATAGCGATGTTTTTTACTTTTTTTTTGTTGGAGAAAGGGTAAAAAGCATTTTATGGATTGGCAACATATTTTGTATTGAGTAATAAGTTGAAGTGAACATTTTATATGTTATATTGATGATGATTTCAAAATTTATTGGTTCAACTGTTTTTTCTTTCCTTCTTCTGGAAATGTGTGTCAAATTTGTTGATGGAATTGTGTCGATTAAACATGAAAAGAAGAACGACTATTGTTTCACTCCTTAATTCTTTAAAAAACGTTCCTTCCACTTGATGCGTCCTTACCAAACATGTTCCCAACTCTAATGTGTGACAAAATCAAACACAATTGGGTAATTGCAGTTGAACGCCCTCGCAGTTACCGAACAGCAATTATAAATCAATTTGTGACTCACGCATAAGGTCAACGTCTCCTAACACATTATTATGCAATCGATATGCAATCAAATTAAAAAACATGACAACTACAAAATAAGGGTGGTTTTCTCACAAAAGAAAGAAAATCACAATTTCAAAATAGTAACTTAAGCCTTTAATAATTAAGGATACTTACTAAACGTAACGGGAATTATTATGAAATTTGTATAAAAGCCAGGAGTTAAATTGGGAAGGACTTTAATCACTCCTAAATCACTAGTCTGTGTATGTATGTGTAAATAAGGGCGCATTTAATATAAAATTAAAAGCTGTATTGTACATAATTTATAAAAAGTCGTAAAATAAAATACATTCCAATGGAAATGAATAATATAAAAATGCGTGAGTTTATAAAATTGAATCGGGAAGTAAATAATGAATTGAAAATATGATTAACTATAATAGAAAATTAAGTGGAATACATTTATTGATAGTTTTGCACACAAAAACACACACACATTCACACTCACATTTTTTCACAAAGAAAATGGTGAGTAAAAATTAGGTGTACCAATACATAATTTATAAAATAATCACACATTAAAAGTAACAACAAAACTAAAGTATTACCACTCTCTTTTTGGATTACAATTAGAAATTTAAAATTGAAACCACTCATTGATAGTGAACGCAATAATCACTCAAAAAATCACTCAAAAATAAACAACCGCATGTGACGAATTATATTTTGTTGTTATTGGTTATTGTTTTTAAAATGAAAAATAAAATAAAATAAAAAACAATCATAAAATACCCTTATATTTATATTTATATAGAAAAATGACTTTTTATTTGGATTATTTCAGTTTCAAAATAAGCACTTTTATATAAAAGCTCACACCAGTTTTTTTTATAAAATATTATGTTTTATATAGACAATATTTTGTTTATATACTCGTAATGTGAATGAGAAAAAAGCGACTCTGTATAGATAGTACTCGAATTTAACTGAATTAGAAAATATGAAATTAAAATATAATATTAATAAAACAATAAATTAAAGCAAAAAAAAAAGGAAGCAAAACAACCAAAAAAAAAACAATGCACAGATTTTTCAAGCACACCATATTAAAAATTAAAAAATGTAATTAAATAAATTATAAGTGAAGAAAAAACAAAAAATCTAAATTAATCTGGAATGCAATTAAAATGATGATTTGAATTAATGCGCGCGCTTATTGTTTAATTCCAATTCACTTCGCATTAAATTGATTTTGCATACCAATTCTCCCCCAACCCCCCAAACATTAATTAAGTCGAATATTTGGAATATAATCAGACAATTGCATCCTACTCCTTGCAGTCCTTGCAAAGCTTACAAATAAACACACACACTCAAACAAATACCCGCATTCAATTAAATTCATTGATCGGGTATAACGATTATTTTACGTTTGCATCCTGAATGATCGCATTAAGACAAGCAATAGTGCATTGTTCAACAACTAGTCCTTTAAATATAATTCCTGAACGAATTTATAAGAGTCCATTCAATTGAGGAAATTCGTATGTCGATGAATTAAATTACATTGGAAATTTGTAAGAAAAATGGGTGTGTTAATTTCTTGCAAATTACGTAAACATCTCGAAGACATCTTGAATGACATTGTGAGAACAATGCGATGTCTTGAATGACTGCTAGCAGGATTCGTCGAAATTACACACATACAAAATATAGCAATTAAATGAAATTTCTTTCATTAAAATAAATGCTTTAATTACATTTAAACAATACATACGAAAAGGTAAGGGTTGGTTATTTCCAAAACAACTGTTTAAAACTAACAATTAATAAGTGCCAAAAAAAAAGAAGAGTTTATGCTTATGGTTTTAGTTAATTATTGTTTATAATTAACATTAACTTTAATTTTATTAAACATTTAAATTTGGAAATAAATATGTAATTTAAATACATTTTAATGATGCACTTGAATTGTTCATAAATCGTCCCAAATATAATTATAAATACTGTTAAAGTGTCATTCCATTTCGTTTGTTAAACTAAGATTCAGTGAGATTGAAATATTTTTTATTATTAAAACACTTTTAATTGGAAATTTGATTAATAAAATGAAATGAAAACAGAAAAATCTGGTTTAAATAACAATTAATTATTCGATTCTTAAATTTTTATTTTTTCAAAGGACCTAAACTGTTATTTCACAAAATTTAAAAACAATTTAAAAATGTAAATATACAATAAATTGTTATTTAAAAGAAATTTTCAAAGTCACACAATCTCGTCCTAAACATTTTTCACACGTTGTTGTATTTTTCCATCTTCCGGAAAAAAATTTCCAACCCCTTTTATAATTTTTTAAATTATTAAACAATTTCATTGACAAGCAAATTACAAAAAAGGTAAACGACAGCGATTATTTTCGCACTGCATTTTCGACGTTCATTCAAAGGCATCCACTGTTGTCAAGTCCTTTTTTATTAAGCTACAAAAAAATACCAAAATACCAATTAAAAGTGTTTAAATATTAATATTAATAAAAATTAATGTAATTAAAAGAGCATTATACACCAGCCCCTTAGCAATTATACCCACCCCATCACCGCAACAAAAATGGCGCTCACATTTTTCAATTTTTTTTTTCTTTAATATTTATAAAACATTTATTTAAAAACCAATTTTGCAATTTTTTTCTGACAATCATCTACAACAATTATTTATAAAACCTCGACAAACAGAACGAAACCAAATAATGCAAGCACACACTGAAAATTGTATAACATTGAAACTACACAGCCAGCGATTCAATTAATGATTTAACGCAAATGGTTGCCTCCAGTGCGCCCCACCCCGCCATCGCGTCGCTCACAAATTGCGTAAACATAAATTGAATTTCGCTGGGAAATCAGCAAAGGGTGCACAATCAATTTACTGACGCATTTAGGGGAAGAGAAGTCGATGCTGGATGTGTTTGGATATACTCGATATGGTCGCCCCACCATATCAGCCTCCAGGGTTGGTGTACATTGGTACATTGCAACCCCGTGTGCGTAAAATTTGCGCCCCCCCGAGGAAATGTGTAGCAGACCTACAAATAAAAATGTAACTAAGTAAGTATATACGTCATGGATAAATTCAGCAAAATGCGAACCAATACCAAAAAGGGTGAATGGGGTGGGGGTTGGTTAAGGTTTGTTGGTATATTAAATGAAAAATGTAATTAACGACATGAATGAAAATGTTGTGCGGTAAATTGTTTCTTAAATTGTTTGAGCGACATCTCAGACATGTACTTTTTCGCTGTTTTATGGCGCGGCGTGTTTAGCTGAATCATATTTATGAATACTTATATTAAATTTGTGTCCTTTTTTTTTGAGTTATTAAATTGCTTCATGATATTAAATACCTAGACATGCAATGAAGCTTCCGTCAGTCATAATGATGGAATTTAGATCGTTTCGGATTTTAGATTTTAAGGGCAAATTGTATAATAGTATCATGCGCCGGGGATGAATTCGCAAATTTTTAACAAAATCTCTGAATATTTTACCTGTTACTGCAACCACCAACAAAAAATCTCTCGTTATATCCTTGCTTTCGCAACATTTTCGCTCAATCCGCCATGATTTTCAATATGAAAGTATAGTACAATAAAAATACATTTTTAACCTTCACGTCATTCCCAAGCCAGGGTGAGTTCTGTTTGTTGTCGATTTATTTGTTTTTGTTGGTTTTAACATGCCAAAAATTGTTGGTTAGGCATTTGTGTGGGTGGCGCGCTGGAAGTTCGCTGAATAACTTATAACTAAGCCAACCGAATAAATGAGAATTTTTAACAACAGTTAGTTGAGATAAACTGCCATTAGTTATGTATAAATATTGTGTACTCAATTTATGTATTATATGTCTGCGGAAAATCCAAAAGCATCCTTTTTTGATTTTCATTAAAATTTTTACTGTTTTAATGAATTTTTGTTTTATTTTGTAAAAAAACTAAGAACAACAACTTATTTCACTACTTTATAATTGTCTTTTATGATTGCAAATTTAGGTACTTGTATGCAATACTTTTTAATGTCCTTTTCGAGGATTGTTTTAAGATTAATTTAAACAAATATATTGTATACATAATATATTTATTACGAGAATATAAGATTTTATTAAAATTAACAAAAAGGGTTTTAATGTTGCATTTTTAAGACACTTTAATTTAAAATATATTAAATGTTATTTCAGGACGAAAATTTATTACAATTTCAACAGAACTTTAAATTTTTTTTTTATATTAAAACAGAAAATATAAAATGAGCACTTTAAATATGATACTTATTTAATGTTTTACATTTTAATTATTTTTATTTTTAATTTTTAACATAATAATTGTAATTAAAACATAACTTTTTACAACTTCTGAATAATTACCGAGTAATTAAATATTAAGCAATTTAAATGAATGCTGCAGCTAGTCATGATGGACTTGATGGTGTTGCATTAAAAATTACAATTCGAGTACGTCGAATTTTCGCATGAATTCCTGATGCTGCGATATTTTGGGCGAAAATGCCAACCAAAATTTGGACAGACATTCAAAATATGATTGGAATTTATTTAAGGGATTCGCGTGGGCTACTCATGCTCATTTAATGGTTCATTATAAATTACACACTTCAAAAGTGCAGTTAATTATTTTGTAATCGAGGAAATTATGACATCAAGGCATTTTGAGATTAAAGGACATGACGTTTAATGAGTAATTGCATTGGGCAATGGACATATCATATAATAGGATTATTTGGTAGTGAGGGTGAGTATTATTGTTTTGTTGATGCAAGGATTCTAATTTACTACAGGATATTAGTTACTATGAGGTCATCAATCTATTGTGAGTAGAAACTATGCAATTAAACTGCTAAAACAACAATAAGCTATAAATTCCATAAATGAATTTGTGTTGAGAAAGACAACATATTATATTAATTTTAAATTAAAATTTCAATACATTTATTTTTGTAATCGCTTTTCGAAAACTTTTAAGGATTCTTACGATGTAGTAGGACGGATTTTTTATTTAACAATCGGTTAAACATTTCCTTAAACCCCCAAAATAAACTTTAAATTATTGCAGGTTGCGTAAATAAATTTAGAAAAAAATCCTGAAATGACAAAAATCAACGGTTAACGTTTAAAATTTCACAGCTCTTCATAATTCTTTTTTCTTGTTTTTTCTTTAAATCCTTTTTTTTCTTTAAGGAACATAGGGCCTCAACGAGAGCTTTCCAGCGTACTCGATTTGCCGCGGTTGGCTTTATTTGCGCCCAAGTCGTGCGGTAGTTCACGATCTCTTTGAGAACGGTTCGCCTCCATGTATTTTTAGGGCGTCCCCGTCTTCTTGAGCCCTGTGAATTCCATTCCTCCTGGTGTGTCAAAGATCCCATAGATCGTTGTTTAAAATCCATTCAGTCCAGAATAGTCTAAAGGGTGGTCCATTCAGTGTTTGGAATTTGAACTATTCATAATTTGACTTTAAAAACGTCAAATGTCATTCGGAAAGCGACTATTATTTAGTAAAAACTTTGACATTTACGAAATGGGTCGCTGTTCGCTTGAAGAATGTTGGGAAATATTAAAAACATATTTTTTAAATGGTGAGTCCTCGACTCAAACTGTGCGAATTAAAAAATTAAAAACATTTAACAAAAAAAAATTTCCGAAAACTCAATTTGCTAAGACTTCAAAGCATCGAAATATTTTTCTAAGTTTTTCAGATCATTTAAAAATATTTACGATTCTTTGGCATAAAACTAAAATAATTCCTTTAAATACAAATCTTTTCTTTAAGTCTTAAAGTCAGAAAATAGCAATCAATCACCAATTTATTTCACGCAGAAAAGAACATTTTATTAAACGTTTAAGGTGTCTCACAAATTCACTCAAAACTCCAGACATCAGGGGTAAGAATTTCAGATTTGCCTTTTCCAAAAGTCAGAGAGAATCTTAAAATCGCGTTGCGACTTAAATAAGCAATATTTAACTGAATGTGACGTGTTTTAAAAATGAAAATCGTTCGCACCTATCACCATTGTGCTGTTGTACACACAAAACACAAATTGTATACACGCATGTTGAAATTGTATATATTTAGCTTGTTAATCGTACATTTGCATATTCCTCGTGCACATGAACGACGAAAACATATAACACACATGTGTCAGCTGGAAAACATTTGTATTAACATAAACAAATTTGTAGTTTTCCCGTGCACATTTCCCGCGCACTTCAACCAACTTGCTGCACGCGTTTTTACATACGTGGTTACAATTGTTGGTCGCGTCACTTTTCTGATTTTGTGCAGACTTGCGTGTCGGATTCTCGTCGTACGAAATTGTGGTGTGCATTGTCAAAATATTTGCCAACCCAAAATAATGTTTAATGTATGTTTGTGAAATTGTGGACGCCAAATATAATAATTAATAATTATAGCCACACTAACTGAGTTTTGGAATTTACTACAAAAATACATTTTGCATTAATTTTAAAGTTACAATATATTTAATATGTGAAAAGGTTTAAGCTTGGATGCGTCTCTACCACAATGAACATCGTTGAGGGTTTAACAGAACGACGCACGAGATGAAATTGTGATGCTCATCAAAGAAATGCAAAAAAAAAAAAAAATAAAGGAAAAGAAACCGAAATGAGCACAAGACGCGCGGCATTAAAACAATTTAGTGAATTCGCGCGGCATAAAACAACTCAACAAGGCGCATAAAATGACGAGGCTGCGACATGGTGAGATGGCGCAGACTGGGGGGGGGGGGGGAGTGGGCGGCGCGGGTTCAGTTGCATGCAGCCTCTTTAAAAATCAACCTCTTCGCGATTTATTGGACCGTAAAATGACGGAAACGAAGAGACGCATATTTAACTAAGAATATAAATAAATAAATTGAAACAATATTTTATCAGCACAATCCGCACAAGATATAAGGTCGGTGAGCACACCGGAAGTGTGCGTATATAAAATACATTCAAATGGGTGGGTTTAGCAGGGGCGCGTTGATGCTCACACAAATCAGTAAAACAATCTGGTGAAAAAGGGGTCTTTGCGTTGATGATAGCTTTATGCCATTGCTGGATTTTCATGTACATCAGACACACACAAGCGGATAATCGCAGCATCCTTGGATGGCTACAGGACGGGGGGGGGGGTGTAGTGTGGTGGTGGTGTTTGTGGAAGCTTTAATCTTCATTGAACCTTCACTTTTACGTTGCACAAATACACACAAAATACACAGCTGTGTTGCGATAATCCTTTTGATGGGCCTCAGCACATTGGAAGCAGATATTGCTGTGCCCTTCCACACACACAGCCATCCCCATCCTGATGTTGTCATTTTTAATTAATACCTTCGACTTAACCTTTCGACGACTTAATAATATTACAAATGAAGTTCAATTAAAATTTACTGAGGTTTAAAAGCGATTTCATTGGTTGGTTGGTGCTCTACAGACGATTGTGAAAATGCTTTTATTTGTTTCTTATAATTATTGTTACAGGTCTTAAAACGTCTTTGCAGTTTATTGTTGCAAACTAAATAATAGTTTGGTTTTAATTTTTAATGTATTTTAAACGCTGTGGTGTTTTGCTGGAAAAAGCATATTGTGTGAGTGAGTGGCAATTCTCGTACTATTTCTGGAATCACAAATTAAGAAGAATTAAGTTTGAAAGCGTTTTTGAATAAGAAACTTGAGTCTGACTTTTGGGTTGGGAAAGTTTTGATTAAAGATTATAAAACTTACGGCTTTGAGCACATAACATGCTTTCACGGATGACTGCATTATTATACACTCAAAAGAATTTTAAACCATTGTTTTCCTACAGAATTGTTGACTTTATGTGTATGAAATTGAATGGGTTTAAGTTTTAATCAAAATGTTTTGCTTTACATGTGTGCAGTTTTATGCACCCACAAAATGCAAGATGTTTTCAAACTTCATTTTCTTTTGCGAAATGAATTAATTTCATGCGATTGCTCACTTTTTTAAATTTGCATAATTGTTTTTTATTTCAAATATTTTTATGACTACAATTTAAATTTAATATAATTTAAAAATAAAAATAATTCATAAAAAGCTGCCATTTTGAATTGGGTAATGGCTTAGTTCAGTCATCACGAATTTACGGAAGATTAATTTAATTAAACTACAATATCTTAAAGTGCATTTTTATATCAATAAAATAATCAAAGACCTTAATCCCTCATAAAATAAAAACAAAAAAAATATTTCGAAACAGCATAACTTATTACAGACCTTATGTTCAATATAAATTACTAAAGTTATGAAAACATAAAACGAATAGCCATAATTATTTCCCTTTACATTACATCTCTTTGTAGCGTTTTAATAATTAAATACATTTTTAATATTATTCATGACATTCGCATAATTAATGTGCATGTTAACATTTACTCCAGATTAAAGCTTCAGTTACTGCGCAACAAATTGCAGCATTTTAATGCATAAAATCGGAAAATTTTAAACACAGACCTTAAGAAAAGCTTAAAATGCATAATTAATTAAAGCTGCTTTGCTCACGCGTGAGAAAATGACGTTATAATAATTTGTATTACAAACCAGAGCAATATTCATACTTTTTTCATACAAACTTTATTGTGCAGTGTGCTTGCAGAAAAAATCGTAAATAAATAAAAAGTTGAAGCGATTGTCTTTAAACTTCTTAATAACACAAATACTTGAAGACGCGTCTTGTAACAAAATATGCAAATAATCCCCACAAATGCAACAGATCAATTTGTTTAACTTGTTTACAAATGAAAAGCTTGAAACATTGTGACAAAAAAGCGAGAAGGAGGAAACGGGAAAATCTTGAAATTTTTATGTAATTTGCAATAAATCAATGTCATACATTTTGTTGAAAACATTGGATGTCGAGGAGCTGCGTAAAATGTTTACTGGCCCAGATGCACAAATCGCGCTAAATCAAATTTGATGTCATAAAATTATTATGCTTCATATTCGTCTTGCACAGGATCAATAGGGCGAATTCATTTTCTTGGCAATATATTTCCATCCACGAGTCTTGAGTAATAAATGCATCCAATCGCGATTTAAAAAAAAATTAATTTTAAGGTCACTTCTTTCGAGAAACTCTGAAAATACATTTATTTTTGGCGATAATAATTGTTTAGAAACTCAAAATCAAGTTTACAAGAGATTTGTGTCTACTTTATTCCCATAAATAGATTCTTTGAAGCAGTATTTACCGAATTTAAAAAAAATTTGATATTTATACAAAAAATCGTGTTACAGATTTTACCAAATATTTTTATTGTATTTTCCTGAAAGTAAAAAACACATTTCTTTCTAAATTTTGTCCTAAAAATGATCATAAAACATTTTTAAATTTCCAATCAAATTTCCAGTCCATGTATAAAATTTTATACGTGACTCTCCCTGCCATTAAAGGTATTTCCTCCATTTTCGGTACGTATTTTCCTTCATTTTAATATTATTTTTATTAAAACTCAATTTAAATTTTTTTGCATTTGATGGTAATGTGATTTGCGTATTTCCTTGGGATAAAATGGCAGCTGCCTGCTGTGTGTGCTCCACCACCCTTATACTCTGTTGCATATATCCTCCACATTGTACATAACGTGTATATAGTACCTAAATATTTACGTGCTCCCTTAAGGTACAAAGCCACCTCTTTAAAGTGATGCCTCCATATCGTGGCCCGTGGGTACATAATTTGAAATTACATGATTTTATGGCTGTACATAAACCACGGGTGGGCATATTTTCGCAGCACACATGAGCCCTTACCCCCATCATTCCGAAAATTCATCCCTTAAATATAGAAAGCGTATTAAGATGTTGAGGGTGATTAGATTGGCGACAAATGAAATTGGCATGTGCAGCTGATTTGTTTGAATTGAAGTCGCATTTCAGTTAGTTGGTGGTGGTGGCTTCAAATGCATTCATGTCCACAACGACTTGCAGTCCTTTGAAATTAACGACATTTATTTCATCACAAAGGAATTGTATTATTGAATTTGATTGGAAAATGCAAATTTAAATCCATTCCAACAAAATGCCTTTGATTTTAACAGCTTTACTAAAACTTCTTACTTGAAAGGATTGCTAAGACGAATTTTCATTTTCTGCAGCATTTCCACAGCATCTCAGCTTATGCAACATGTGCAATTTAAATGGATCGTCTGTTTACAACTCATTCGCTTTGATTTGCGTGTAACACCACACTTTCAAATGCATAATATGCATTTTAAATGCAAGCATCGAGAATGTTGTTGATGAAGCACTTTCAATGTTTACTTTTAACTGCGTTTTGCATTACATTGCAGTGCAAATATTACTACGATTTTGTCGTTGTTTTGCCTGCCATTGTTGTTGTGTTGTGCATTGATTTAAATAATAACATTTGGCCAAAACAACGATAACTTAAGTTTGTGTGTTATACAAAAGTGTTAAACAAATTAAGTTGGATAAACCGCAGTAGCAACAGTGGCATGCAGTGAGGTGCATCCCGGGGTGTGGAAAGCATTTACGTACGAATACAATAATTTGTTTATGTTATGTTGACACTTGCACTTTTTTGAACTTATATTATGTTTTGGTTTTCGTATTCTTGTTTTGTGTTTTTTTTATTTGATTTTAGCAAATTTGTATCACTTGTGTATTTTCCATGTAAAACTTAATCAACTGTCGGTTGATTTTAATTAAAATAAGTTAAGGCTGTTTGGTGTTTTCAAGAAAATTGGGATTAAAGGTTTTACTTTTTTTTACAAGACAATTAAATAACGATTTTTTTCCTTTTACCGAAAAATAATTAACAGAACCTTCTTAATAAATATAGTTATAGAATATTCATTTCTTCAGTCCTCAGAGAAAACACAATTTAAAATTTTTTAATTAAAATAAGTGGAAAGTTAATAGTTTAAGGTTTAATATTATCACTTATTACTTTTATTTTTGTCGAATTAAGACATTACGATTATTTTTAGTTGTAAATCTTTGTACCTAATTTACTGCATAAGTCGCTGGTTATCAATTATTAAATAATACGGGATCCCTTAAAGTCCTCCGATTTTAAAAGCTGTTCAAAACAATTAAAATTAAAACCTTAATCAACGATAAAAATTAGGCTTTTAAAAATATTCATTATATTTCGCATAAGTTCTCTTTTTTAAAGTATAAAAATTCGCCGCTTTTCAATCGTTAGCTGGAAATCATGCTGTAAAAAATGAAATAAAAAAGAAATCAGAATTAGAAATAAATTAAAAAATTTTACAAACCATTTAAAAAGCTTGTTTTAAAATATTTTTTTATTAAAGTCAAGGTCACCATTTAAAAAAATTAATTTGATAATGCGTCACGGTTCTTTCAGTTCCAGTTGAAATAATTTATTAAAATAAAATAAATTAAAATTATTTTCTGTTAATTTACTCCGATCGTCATGGGCAGTGCACATTATGGAGGCTACCTGCGGTTTCATCCAACCCAAACCACATTTATATTGTTTCTTATATTAAAATGAATCAGAATAAAATCATCCACATACCGGATCATTAAGCAATTCCCAAAAAAGACGACTTCGATTGAAATGAGCATTAAATATTAAATTATTAATTGTTAGTAGAAAAACTTTCATTTATTAAAAATAAAATACAAAATTTACAATCAACCATCCATAAAAGTCTTTTTGTCATTGAGTTTTATGAAATATGCATATTTTTAAAAAGCTTTTAAATATTTTTTGGATCATACAAATTAAATTACTTTAAGCTAATTGGACAAAATCACAACGTTTTTGTCAAAAATGGAAAACGATCCATACAAAAAAAACAATAAACTCATTATTGTGTAGGAAATAACACAACATGCGGAATTCATGAACAAATAACAAAAAGACAATCTTTATTTAAATCGCATCTGAATGGCATAAACGTCATCAGTCATCACCATCATCATCGCATTGACCACGAAACATAAACGCACGTAATGCCGCTGAGCTTTCAAGTGAATGTGTGCTTTACCAATATTATAAATGTAATTGTGGGTCCCATATAACGACAGCATAAAGTTAACATTTGAGTGTATTTGCACAATGCATATTTGCGTGTTAATGAAAAAGAAAGGCCACTCTGCTTGAATTATGTCTGCAAAAAGCATGCACATCTACTTGTACCGTTTTGTGTGAGAATGTGGTGTTTGTTTGAGAACCTCAACGCGTTTACGAGTAGACGTTCATCTTCATTGTAATATGCCACAATTAAGTGGAAAGCACACAAACACACACACACACACATTCTTTCTATGACAGGGCTGCAGTGTGTGAACTGTGAACACCTCAAGTGGAGTAAAATTGACACGCTGAGGGAATACGCGTTATTTTTTAATGTAGTAAATATTCGAGTGTGTTAACACAGAGCGACGACGACGACAACAAGCGACGCGACGCGACGCGACGCCTCGTATATATTTGTTAAGTTATACATGCGAGTGGGTACGGTTTTTTTTGTTACGCTTTACAATACACACAATAATGTGCTTGCGATGGTGACTGCATGGTGAGGACTGAGGAGGTTGCGTCAAAAGAAAAGCAATAACACGAGCAACAGCTGAGTTAACGTGAGTGCTGTGGCCGATGGTATGCGGGTATAAGTCGATGGCAACGTGGTATTAAGCAAAAGCACACCATCGAAGAAGATAATGCACATGTAGAAATATTAAATTGTATGTGGATTTGATTTGGTGGAAAAGGCGGTCAAACACAAACCGCAGAGTTAACTACAATATTATGAAGTTAGTTGACTCGCGTTCGTCAACAGGTTTGGATGGGCCTTATAGCATTTTGAATGCATTGTATAAAACACATTTTAACTGTTTAATTGCAAATTTACATGGCAAATTTATTAAATAAAATTAAAGATTAAATTTGTCGGTGGTTTTTTTGAAAGTGTGTCTTCATCAATTTAAATAGGAATTTAAATTAAAATAAATATCACTTTATTGATGAGGAAATAATTAAAAATTCGTCGCGATTTGTGCCGTTTACGGTGCATTTAAGAAATACAAAAAGCTTGCACGTCTTATTGTAGAAAAGGCTATCCAGTGTGAAGTGAAACATAAACAATAAAGACATTAAGAAAACGGTTAATTTAAAATTCTTAAGCATTTTAAGTGTTCCATGGTAAATACAAAAATAGTGCCAACTTTGTTTTAATTAGCATTTTCAAAATTAAAAGAAAGCACACAAGAAAATCAACAACAAGGAAACATAAATAAATAAATAAAGTACAATAAAAAATTCAAAAAGTACTCACTGTGAGAATTTAGTGCACCTTCACATATAACGTTGCGTGCTTTTTGCGGTGTTAACAATTTTTGCAGAAATTATTTTTTCATTTTCATACACCTATCTATTACAACAATCATTTTAAACAATCGTCAATTTTACCGATCATAAAGAAATAATAAAAAAACAGCAAACACGATTTCCTGGACGTAATTTCGACTTATGTTTGCAGATTTTTGTGTTAATTTCAACAACATTAAATGAGTCACATTTAAGACAGCAGTAATAATAAAATAAAAAGCTTCATCAATAGATAGCATTGTTATATTGGTGATTTTATGTACAAAAAATAAGTTGTAGGTGGTAATTTTTGAGTGTATTTAAGGAAAACCCGTGCGTAAAAAAAGTTTATAACAAAAATAAATAAAAATACAAAAATAAATAAAAGACCAAAAAAAAAAAGAAGAATCGAATTTGGTGTGAAGTGTTAAACATCACAATCATTACTTGTGTGTGTTAATAATTTAACATTGTAATATATTATGTTCCGGCTTCGAGATTTCGACATGTTTCTCAGACACAGGAGGCTTAACATTCCAAAAAGGTAATATTTTCGTAATAATTTTAGTCATACAAATCATCACATAATACATTGACGTTAATAAATATTTCAAAGGCCGACCTTCAAGGCTTACTTATAATATTCATTCAAATATGTCCAATAAATAAATAAAAATATATAATTCGTTAAGTTATTACACTATATTTCCATATTTTGTTATTTGTCGCTCCAATGTAACACCTTTAACAATATAATTAAGCATAATATTAGTTGACATAAGACATTTGAGCTATTTGTTAATTTTTTCTTTAATTACTCAAAAAAAAAAAACCCACTCACTTAAGGATTGACGTTTATTATGAATTTAAATGTTGAACCTAATTAATGTTGTGTGTATGTACTAAAGGAATTAATGGGTTGTGAAAAAATGTGTTAAATACAATTTAATAGATGAAAAGATTTGTATACTTTGTGAATTATGGCGCCAAATTCACTCACCCATGAAATGGTTATTAATTTTGACCGTTTCGCATAATGCTCGTTACTATTATTATACCCATACAGTTTGGCAGTTGTTCGTTTTTGATCTGACTTTTGATGTTTTTATGCGTTTAGAACGTGCTTCAAGCAGTGGTGTGACCCTATGCGTTGAAGCGTGTCGTTACAGTGAGAGTAACGAAGTAACGAAATAATTAAATAATGAGTTATATGCGCTGTTTTGTCAAATAGATTTTTTTTAGTCGTTTTAAATTTAAGTCACATTAGTAATCTGCTTTAAATTTTAGAAAATTATTTTGCAAAAATGTTTTAAAAAAATTAATAAGGTAATAAGTAATAACAGTAACATTTATAAAACGGTGATAAAATAGAATAAACACTTAATAACCATTAATAATGTTCAATGGCACCTACAATCATCTAACCGTTAGCGATGCGATGGTTGCACAAGTAACGAATTTAAAAGTAACGCAGCATTATTTCAATCACACGACACCACTGGAATTTTCAATAAATTGTTCCAAAGCTCATCTAAATCTCTCTACCGATCTATGCGAGACCCGCACTCACGACCTTTGCACAACAGTACATTATAGTGAGTGTTAAGCCGTCCAGAACATATTATAATACATTTGAAATGGAAACATTTTCTGCTACAGCTATTACATCATTATACCTTTTTGATTGCGTTTGATGTGATGAATGCGTTTTTTTTTTGAAGAAGAAGAAGCAATGAAAAAACTCATATTACACAGTTTGCATCGTTATTTAGTTATTTAAAATGAATAGGACTAATTTGAGGGCGCTGAAAGCTATTTTAAATTGCATTGCAGTGTTAATTGAATGGGAGTGGATTTGCATTTACATTTATATATGGGAATGAACATTTCATACTAAACTGCACAAGCTTTTCGGTTCACTAAGTACCCACTCCCATGGGAAAAATTACCTCACCTATTTGTATTCTTAAACTTTTTAATTATTTTCCAATATCCGATGATTTATTTTGTTTGAGCATGAATTTCCTTTTGAAGTCTTAATTAAATTGCTTTTTATTTTGTTTCATTTTTATTTTTAATACTGCAAAATAATGTTTTTATAAAAATGCATTTTAAATTAATGTGTTGTACATTAAATTATTTCCTAAGCTATAAACTATCTTTATTATTCCAATTGAACACATCAACAAAACCGCATTGACAACTAAGCAGTCAAATGACAATATGTTGTAAAAAAAGACATTATTTTAACCTCAATAGTTTCTTCTGTTGATTGAGGTTGTCCCCAAAACCATTTCTCTTTCGATGTCGATGTTTTTGTCTTCAAAGTGACTACGTTATTTGCATTATAAAACTGAGCACAGATTATGAGAAGTCGTTACTCCCTAAAATATCATTTCTTCACTCGGCTAAGGCACTTTAATGGCTCTAATGATTATGTCGGTGTTTAACCTCTAAATATTATGTTTCATAAATGTTATATTCCACGATGTTTTGTCATAATATTTTCATAACACAATATAATGACCAGGTTATTGTTGTAACGGTGAATAAAGCTTCGTTTTGTTTGAAAAATTTGAAATTTAAAGTGTTTTATTGGAGACACAAGACAAATATAAAATTTGTGCTTCTTTTTTGTGGGAATTGGGAACTTTTTTTTGGGTGAGCACTGAGCATCAATTTGTTTATATTTTGAAAACATTGTTTTCTTTCTGTAAAGGTTATTTAATTAAGCTTTTTGTGAAGGTTGTTTAAGTATTTTTTCTGCGTTATTGTTTTCAGACGATTATCAAAATATTTAATTGATGATTGTTTGAGTTTTAAGACACTTAATTTGTATTGCCCTGTCTTTTGAAAACAGCTTATATTTAAGGATGTTTAAGTCTTACAGTTGACAATTAAAATTAATTTAATAATCTCAAATTGAATCAAAAGAAAAAAGTGACTAATGTTTTAAAATATTAAATATTTTCTTATTTCATTTCTAAACACCTTCATTGCGAGGCTATTTAATTGAGCTATCAAATTTAATAACATTAAATTCAACCACAGAATGCAGTAAAAATTAATACCACAGAATTAAAATAAAACAATTAAATTGTATAAAGTGCACACACTTGTGCAAACACCATTCAAAGTTTTGATTTTAATTTACGAGCTACTTTGCCCTTTCACACTATAAAACATCCCGTGAAGGTAATTGCACAAAATTTAATTAATATGTAAAGCTTTTTGAAAGCTCTTGCACCTTCAAACTTGCACTCCACACTCAACTCGTTCGTATGGGTTCATCAAATGCCTCATTCTCCGGGCATATTGCAGCAACAACAATGTGGTGTGGGCTACACTACTTTATGTGACTTAAAATATGGGGTCGTAAAGTATGACCGTCTGGCCACACTATAAATAGACTATAAATAATTTCTCTGTTTTAAGTTGTAACAATTTTCCTTTGTCATTTTGTCTCAACTATAAATTATACATTTCATCATACCGAGTTTGCTGTCTTAAATACATTATGTATTTCCCCATGAAGAAAAGCAAATGAATTTGGGAAAAATAATGAAATTAAAGACCACATTTCGTCACACAAAATAAGTTTAACGAGAAATGTACCCACTTTCAGTTTCGATGTTTAAAATTGAACATCAAATTTTTGTGTGCGCAAATTTCATGCTCCATTCCCAATTTTCAACCCTATAATTTGCAATAAAAATTATTACGGTAAATTACATAAACAAATAGAGAATAGAGAGAAGCGATTAAGATCACCAATTGCAACAATGTATGAAAATCCACACACATAACGTATTGTGTAGCAAGAAAGCACACGATACATGTTAAAAAAAGGTAAAAACCGTGAAGATGTGTCGCCGGCACAGCAATTTTGTAAAAAGTTGGAGGTCCCAATTTCACATCGTTTACAACGATATTACATTATTATTATAGTTCCGTCACACTTTCACTGCATTGAAGTGCTTTGTGCATAAAAAATAATAAAAACGCACGAAATTATTGAAGAGTCAACGCATCTGCAGCGTTATTATCAGAAGAAGAATCTCTTTCACTCTATTATTAATTTAATGCTTGCACATTTGATAAAAATTAAATGCCAATATTAGAGATCCTCTCCCTCATGGTATTTCAGTTGGTTGGGTGTTAAGTTTCACTAGTATTTAAACTTAAATGCTTATGAGAGAATTTAAGTTAAGTCGTGGTCACAAATTTTGTGTGTCATTTTACACAAAAGCGCTGTTTCACTTTCTGCCACACAATATTTACATGAAGCTCAATTGATAAGTACCGAACTAAACCAACATGCGCATGCGTTGAGAAGAGATCGAGAAATTGGCGCAATAACGAAAAATAAAAATGAAAACTCTCTGCACGCTAAAAGTGAAATGAGCTGACTTATCCGCGATTATTGATTGTCATGTGCATTTCATGGTCAGTTAATTGGTTTACAATGAAAATGAGAATGATTGTGGTCGTATTTAAAATGGAAATTGAACACATCATTGAAACTGACGCGTTTTTTATTATTTATCATTCGACGAAAATATGGTTTGCATTTTATCACAATATATTTGTTGGTTTTGGTGAGTTTATAAATTCTTATAATTCTTTTTTGTTGGCTTAATTTCGTTTTACTTTTTTTACAAATACAAAAAATTCATCTTTTGCACGTCTTTAATATATTTATCTTTAAATAAAATTGGAATTGAAATGGTCAATTAATTATGAAAATCTATTTAAGTAATTTAAGCAATCACGATTGACTTTAAATAAAGTGGCTTTGTGGAAACGAAAATTAAGTCACTTCAATAAAAAATTTCACAGCATATGTTTTAACAAATTTCAAGGTTAAAAAAAAATTATCTTCAAAAAATTCGATTCAATTTTTAAGCATTTTACAAAATGAAAACCTATATTTATTTTTATAATGGAAAACATGTAATGATAAAAACAAACAGCGAGAGTTAATATTTTACTTAAATAATTTCTTAATTTCAATTGAATTTTTTATTGTGGGTTACTGGTGAAATATCTACTTAATACATTCCTATTGAATTCACTTAAACATGTAAATTAATTATAACCATAATATTACGTAATTATCTACCTTAAAGTGACCCTTTTATCATTAAACCGTCTGCACAGGCCCACAGCAATTACAGTTAATACGATGATAAATTACTGTAACCCAAACGCCCAACAGTCATTTCATAATCGGTTACAAACGTTTCATTTTCGTCGAATTGGGAAATCAAAGAGAAACACTGCAATGGGCAAAGTTAAATAGTGGTCAGCTAGGTAACGGTAGTAGGTAGTAACGGTTAGGGCTCACACTGTATAAAGTGCATTGTTTAATGACCATTGAAATTGGTAAAAGTTGAAACAATTTCCACACGAGATTGGTTAATAAATTTTAAATGCCTATTATAATGCATTTTTAAAAGGCAGCAGATGCATTTATTTGAATAGGTTCATCTCCGGGATTAGAAAAAAGGATTGAAAAGTTAGTTTTAAAAATTGGCTAAATTTTCAATAACATTTTTAGACCTTTTTATTGCATTCCATCTTTGTCTCAATGTGATAAGTGCAGGATTCTCACTTATGACGTTAAAACTAAATGTATTTTGCATCATTTAAAAAATATAATCATTAAGTGGCGCCTATTTAAGACGTCGTAATCAAATTAAGCAGTTTCTCATAATTTAAATACTGGTTTATTAAATTTTTTTTTATTGTTTTTATTTCTTACCAATTTAAACCCGTGTAACTGTGACTAGTTTTTCATAAAAAAAAATTTAAAAAAAAGAAGGCAATTGTTTTATTATCGTGAACTTCTTCATTTATTTAAAATAGTTTGATCTACTTGCATGATATGCTCCGGAATAGAAGTTTTGTTGAAGAATTTAAGCTCAGTTCCACATTACGAAATTTAATCACGCAAACAATCAAGAATTTCTGGGAATTCCAGCAGCCTCCGTGCACAAAATATTCAGCTCCAATTTGCAAATTATTATCTTTTGTTTAAAGCACGCATCAAAGGTCATAACTTCCAAAAAAATAAACGCAACCATGTTTTTTTGCAACCACATTCCACATTAAAGTGCTAACTGCTTATTTAAAAATGTATGTGTCACCAAAAACAGTTTTTATATTTAACACACACATTCTTAAAAAAATTATAATAATTAAATCGTTCCAATTTATTGCAATATCAAAGTGACTTTCAGTGCTTGTATGATGTGTTAATTAAAATTTGAAAGAAAGCGTGAATGTAAACGTTTTTCTTCACCAAAATCATGTCATTTCGCGAATTAAATATGCTGTGCAGAATTGGGGTATCAACAATAATGAGATGGTCATAAAAAAATGTACAAACAAGAATAAACACTCACACACTAAAATAAAACAAATGTTGCGGCTGTGAAAATTGTGACCTGCAACAGTTATTTGGTCAGCAATCAGTTGAAACTGTGAGGTGTGAGCGATGAGCAGCATATTTTCGCTCATTGGGAAAAGCAGAACTAACAATCGTCATGCTGATTAATTGATGATCAATCTGTAACTTGTGAGTGATGGGTGACTAACTATAGAATGGTCCAACACATTCGCTCATGCAACAAAAACATTGTCTGTTACATTTACAGCTTACTGTGGCCACTGTTGTTTTTTTGTTCTTCATTTAATCTACTTTTAAAAAAAGTGTTATTTTTAAATATGTAAAAGAAAATTGTTTAAATGTTGCTTTAAAAAAAATTTGAAAATGAATTATAGATGGTCTATTAAATTGTAATCTAACATTAACGAAAAAATATATTTTAGGACTTATGAAAGTGACTTATTTCATCTTTCTAATTTCTGCTCGATTTTTGTTGTGCTTGCTTAATTTTTTTATGGAGCCAGGAGATGGTACTTATAACAAGTGAAAGCACACTGCAGTGGCAATGACAATAAATTTGGCTTAATGATTATAAACAAAATTTCAACCATTTTCTCTCTCACACATTTTATTAATGAACAAGTGCGAGAAAATGCTTGAATTTAATGAGAAGATTTTATTATAATATCATGACATATTGTTAAATTGTGCCTCTTTAATTAGGCCTACAGTAAATCGTGAATTTACAATTAAAGTGCCAGATGGTGCATGGTACGATTAATTAATTACTGATTAATGTCATCAAACAATAAATAGGCTTTTAGATTGGTGGTGTCATTTTTGCCATATTTTTATCGTTTTTCAACAGTGCAAGTAAATTCATGAACAATGATCATGAGCGGGAACTATGACGATTAATAATAATTGTAGCGTAATGTAACGGAATTTTATTTAAAATGAATTGCGTTTAATGATAGTAACCAGTGGCGAGTAATATCCGCATTTTGTGTTTTTTTGTTGTTGAGAATTTCCAATTGAATGAATATACCGTTAGGTAATTATTGAAATTCTATGTTCTCGCTTTTGCTTATGATTGCTGTTTATTCTGCATAATATGCCTAAATGCTTTTTTTATTAACTTTCGGTACAGTGCAGCCTTTAAAATTATGCATAACAAATTAAATTTATAATTGTTTTAATTACTAATTAATTTTAGAAGCAATTAAAATATTTCTTCCCACTTAATGGTTTAAAAATGAAAAGTAGCTGTTTTTACTTTAAATATATTAACGATAATTAAATTGTCTCTTTTTAAATAAAATAAATAAACAGTTTAACAAATATCAGGACACATGTTATTTATGATTTTGTTTTCAATTTGTTTTAAATGTTTCAACAGATGTTAAGAACTGTTATTTATTATATTTACCATTAGTTTTACGGTCAACGACAATTATTATAAATTCACAACCCACATTGCTGCCTTGAATAAATAAATATCAAACAATTAACCGCTTATCCATTGAACCATTCAAGAATATTCAAATATTGTGATTATTCATGCAAGCATCATCATCATCATCATCGTCATTACAGGCGAATTAAAGCATATCGCACTCATTACCCAATGAATGATCATCGTACCGCCCTATAGATTTGAGCTATTATTTCTAACAATGTTTAATTAAACTGCAACGAATTGTATTTAATGGCGTAACAATAAAACCGTGCAGAGAATGCTGACGTGAATTCTGCACAAAAGATTTGCTTTATGGAGAAAAATCGCTCTTTTATCATTTCCATCATCAACTACCATGCATTCTTGGCGTAAACTCATACACTTTTTGTGTTCGCATCGTTTCTTGTTTCCTCATCAATTAGCGTATTTGTTAAATAATATTATTATTCCGTTTACAGCTTCTTGTCTGCAGCAACATAATATTACTGCATTATTATTTTCTTTGTGAGATCAAGCGATGTGGATTTTGCGTAATTGAATGTAACGGCTATTTTTTTTAGATGTTCACGTGTTGATAGGAAAATGCGAATTTGTTGCAAAATACATGTTGCGGGTATTTATTTTATTTGAATTTAGCTACAACGTGCTCAAATTGAATCGGACATTCAGTCGAATGATTTAACGTGTCTTGAGTATTAGGTAAATTTTGGGATTTTGATGTGTCTCAAATTGAAGCAAATATAATCACAATTTTATGCATATTACATTTGAGCATAGCATGATTCTGAAATATCCGTTATATGCTCACATTTGCTTGCATTGCGGTAATAAATTGTAGTTTATTATTGATTTACATTTATAATTGGAATTTAGATTAATTCCAGAACATATTTAACATGCAATATTTAATCGAGTGATTGTTTGCTTAATTTCGTTTGACTTAAGAGTTGATTTTAATTTTTTCTAGAGCTGAAATTCAGAGAAATGTAATTAAATGCGGAAGTTAGTTATTTTATTACAATTTACAAGGAATTTTAACTACAATGTACATACAAAGTTGAAATTATGAATTTGTTTCTTGTTCCTGGTAAATCCTTTTTTGAATAGCTTAGAGTTTGTTTTGTATAAATTCTCATGAACGCTTCTAAGTTTAAGTGTGCACTTTATACACATTTCTGTGATTTTTACCAATTCCCGGAATTTTAAACAAAACTAAAACATATTGCTATTTATATTAATTAATTTGTAATTTTAATGAAATAATCCTCTTCGACTTATTAAAACAGATCAACCTAAATATCTTTAAAAAAAACATCTCTTAATTACAAATAATCCTTTTCATTTCACTAAAACAGATCAACCTTAATATTTTTAAAAAACATCTTTTAATTACAATCACTAATTAATCATTTACTTCAAAACAATATCAGAAACAATGCAATAAAAGAACGAAAAAATTGCGCTGTATTTCCTCACATCTTCAGTGTGGCAAAATAAACAAATAAACTATACAAGCAAAACAAAAAGCTTCTGTGTGTTCATTGCTCCTAATTGCTGTGTACATGAGTCAACACATTTTGCGAATCCACACGCAGAGGTACACATTGTGTGAAGGAAACACAAGAAAATATATCTAATGAATTAGTTTCTTTGATTGCCCAAAATCCATTACAATTCATGCACAAGAATTCTAAGCATTGTTCTTTCCAAACCGTATATTTATGAAAAGCTCAAACAATGCCTGGCGTACAAACGTGTACCTTACCCATTTGTGTATTTGCGCTGCGACGTTTTTATTTGTTCCTCTCTGTGTTCTTTTTATTTATGTATTTTTGCACTTGTGTCATTCTGATTTTTGTCGACAAAACAATTATACATCCGTTAAAAGCGCTTGAGATAATACACCTTCTTAGAAGAATTATTATTTTAATTTTTTTTTTGCATTTCTGAAGAAAATAGAGTAAGCAAAAGCTCGTCAAATATTTTGTGTCCTTGCTTCATCCGGCAGCAATTGTATATTCGTCCTATTTAATTATGAATTCAACACACATCATGCTATAATAGTTATAGTGCTTCTATATATTGTGAAATTATTTTAATTAGCGAGAGTAAAAGAGAGTGTGAGTCACAACGTGTGTGTGTGTGTGTGAGTACCGTAATGATATAAATTATATGAACTATACGCGCTCGTAATTTAAATTGCATCATAAGAACTCCCATACCCCCTGGGATGATGGATTTTATTTAAATTGTGCAAAACGAGTAAGTTCGTGTGCGTTGCTTCATAAAAAGGATGTGTTTATGTGTGTGAGTTGCCAAGATCACTGAGCTGTGCAGTGCGCGAATTAATTTACTGAGCATGTGAGTGCTTGCGTTCGCAGATTGTGCAATTAATTTCACACATGATGAAGTGTGATGTTTAGTGACATCTTGAATCGTGAGTTGGTGTGCAATGCGTGGCGCGAGGATGTCATATTTTTGTTAGGAATGAATGACATGAAATGGCGATGCACACGCTTGCTTTTTAAGTGTGTTGGTTTTTTTTTTTTTGATGTTTGACAAACCAGCGTACTGAAGTAATGATTTCAAACATTCGGAGTGTTGCAAAAAAAATAAAAAGTAATGATGTAGAAATTCGTTTTAACACATATTGTATTCAAAAATATGTAATGAAAAGTGCGTAGAAATTCGCAGTCAAATCTCAGAAATCATGGTTAAAGGATCTTTCTTTTAAGGTCATGGATTTGTAAATAATGTTGAAATGTCTTATATTTTACAAATCCTGTCTTTTTCTGGACTTTTTACGTTTACTGTAAATTCGAGACGTAAGTGCAGCAGTTGTTGCGAATGTTTGAGTGAAACTTCAATTAAACCCACACCACGTGCGTCGTTTTTTACGTCATTATTAATTTAAACGTGACTCTCCCTGCCAGGTTTTATTTTTTGTACGCTTTTACTAGATGTCGTTGTAATTTCGACAATACAGAGTGATATTTAATAAATTTTAAATCAGAAAACACATTGATGAAATATTTTTTATGATTTTTTTCAAATGATGCAACTTTTTTACGTTGTCATTAAACGAATTCGCTTTACTTTAATGAATTCCACATAAAACCAACATCAAATTCAATAGTTGTTTAATTACCAGCACAAACGAACAATAATTAAAATTAATTATATTATTAAATAATCAATAACAACACCATTTACGATTAAATGCAACAACAATGACCAAATCGAGCAAAGTAGTTTAGTTGTACTCATTGGAGTGTGCTCCCAATGTTTAGCTCTGCAACTTCATTAATATTATAATGCAGCTCAGCAGATGCGATCGTTATTTATTCCAGACCACATTGTTCATTATCCACATTCATTCTAGGGCATCCACCATGTAGAAAACGTTTTATTTTGTTTCCCCCTTTTCTTCCTATTTTCTTTCACACCAAGCATCTGATGTAACTTAAAGTGCTATATTGAGCTGCTTCTGGTGGGGAATATTGCTACGTAAGGTTGTTAAGGTGGGCAAAAATAATAAATGTTATAAAATTCCTACACCTGATGGCAAATTTGCTGTATAGCTCACGGAGAACACGGAACGGTGGTGAGAAAAATCAGTCGTGCGCGAATTTGAGGTGCTGGACGCCTGCCTACAATATGTTTGGTTTATTATATGTGGCGCCATTTAATTAGAGCACCTCTTTTGCTTCACTTACCGAATGCGAATTTATATCCGTGGTGACTCGGTTGCTTGAATGTGTGCGTTCTTGTTTGTAACATATTATGTGAGGTGTTACAAAATATTGTGTTATAAGGAAATGAAAATAAGTGGAAAGTGTTAAGAAATCAGTCTGCTATATTTAATGTGTGTCAATTTGTTTTTTGTTTTTTATGTTAAATTAAAAATAATAAAATTCATTACATTTGAAGTAGAACTTGTTAAAGAAGTTCGGGCATTTAACGCGTTAGATTTAACGCTTTTAAAAGAGGAGGGGCAAAGATAGCGATCCAGTGCGTAAGAGAGAAAGAGAAAGTGTAATTCTAGCGTTCAAGAGAAAGGAGGATGGACAGTATGATGTGTAAGAGGAGGAGTAGCAACCCAAATACATTACGAATTGTTCCATAAAGAAAACAGGGCCTTAATAGTTTCCCTCAATCCGCACATATTACACCATAGTCCACATAATATAACCATTACATTGGCACACACAATGGGAAACCATCCGCACAAGACGTAATGAGCTACGTAATGAATTAATAACAGTGTGGTCCCTAATAAACCAAATGTCCTTCTATGATGCTGTATAACGGGAAACGCATGTTGAACAAACATAAAAATGCGAACAAACAAACCAAACTCATTGAGGAAACAAAATTAAAAAAAAAAAAGGACGCACCCCGTTACATCGCGCTCGCACAAGCTTCCATCACTCACCACAATATATTACAGAACGGTGTACATGTGATTGTGCAGCACTGAGCCAAAACAATAAAGTCTGTCCCATCCGCAGTGTACCGTTATTGTTACTGTATCCCCCATTGCTGTACCGAAATCTACAGCTACATCTACACGTTCATAACATATTATGTTGTGCGACATGCGAAGCCTTTTACAACAAAAACCCCGCCGGTAGCCAACTAACTACCACCTCGATGCTAATGTTACACACAACTCGCATATTATAACACGTATATAGGCATGAAGGTTTTTGCTCCCAATATATATGAAGTCCCTGGTGCGTTCACATATCTCTCTCAAAATTACACTAAACAAGGACGTAGGTACCCACCCAACATCAGGCAACACCAAGGGTGCTGGAGATGGTGAGGCCGTGCACGGAATCGCATCACCATTCCATCTAACAACACCTACTATGTGGTGCTACACATAGGTGAAGTTACAGGTCTCATATCACATGACGATGAGGCGCAACAAAGTCCCAAACAATACACAAAACGTGTACCATCCACGAGGACATGATGTACTCCAGCATGTAGGTATATTGTGTCGAGTTGACTATATAATTATTCAAATAAAAGTTGCCCTTCATGTAGCTTGCGCCCTATAGCTCCCAACCCCCAGTGTGTGGGGGGTGGGGGGGGGGGAGATGAGTGTACATACATGCTTTATGACATCGTGTGTTGTCTGTAACAAAACAGGCTGTGCACCATCTCACTTAAAGTGAGTATTGTGTGTAGTTATTTGGTGATGTGTATCTGCACTTTATCCAGGCGGTAATCCTTAATGTTTGTGGTCATACAGTCGAAAAGTTTATTGAGTTATTTAGGAAAATTATCACAAAACATATCCGCAGCAATTGGATGTGTGTGTTGTTGAATTGCACCCTTATTCATAAGGGTGGAGTGAAATGAAAACAGGGCTGGATTGGTGGGAATTATTGTGGGTGAGCGTGAGCATTTACCTTTTGCACAATTTGTATAACAATGTGTGAATTTATGGTTCTGTTTTATTGTGTAAGCCCTGCAGGCATAACGAATCCTTTAACAATATCATTTTGTGTAATACAAATGAGGATATTATGCAAGATGTTGTGTATGGAATATATTGAAGTGGGCTTTTATTTTTGAAGTAAATCCACTTTGTATGCGTCAATCGACCTCATTTGAGTATGAGTGATAATTGTAATGGGGTGCAACGCGGTTAAGGATCTCTGCACAATTTATTACAATATACATTTTGATGTGATTGTGACTCTGACTTTATAAAATGCTTCAAATTTTTAATACCTTTTTAATCCTTTCCTAAGATTCTTATTTTTGAAATATTTATAACTAGCCGAAAACCAGTGTTTCGCCACGGTGTAATTCATCTTTCTGAATTAGAATTTTTAAAAACGATTCTATATTTGAGCTCTAATTATAATCTATTATAGCTGAAGTCGATTCCAGCAATAAATTTTGATACCGGTAATTTTTTTCACGAACCGCGATTTTCCTCGCGGTTTTCGCGGTTTATTTTTGCGTTAAAAATATGTGTCTGATGCTAATGTGTGCAAAATTTCGTTGCGATCCTATTTACAGATCAGATTACCACGAAATATCGTGGATTAATTTCTCGAGACTTTTTTTGCCTAATTAAACAATAATAATTCGATTCCCGCAATCATTTTCCGCGATTTTTTTTCGCTTATTTCGCGGTTTAATTTCGCATTTAAAATATGACTATGTTACTTCCGGAATGTTTAGAAACACGTGTGTAAAATTTCGTAGGGATTAAATTTACAGTTTTAGTCCGATTAAATCCCATATATACTTGGTTTTCATGGGTGAAATATTTACAGTTGCCTTCCTTTGGTCTTCAACAATATTGGTATTAAGTTGGGCTGAAATTGGCTTTGTTTAGCCGGACAGACAGATATAGAATTCGGTCATTTAACGCGTTAGATTTAACGTTTTTAAAGAGGCGCTTTTTGGAAATATCGGACCAGTGGGTAAAAAGTAAAAATGTAGCGTTTACGAGAAAAAGAGATCAACATAAAGAGATCAACAACCGTTAGAGATGGAGAAGGATGTTGCGCTAGCACATTTGTTGAGCAAAAACGGAGTATCGATGCGTGGAGGGGAAAGAAACTCACTATTTTTTTCCACTCCTCCAATTCCAATTATTTTATTTGCACATCAAACACAACATAACTGCAAAAAAATTAAACGCCCAACTTAAACACCAAGTTAACAGGCAATAATTTACAGGAACATAATCACTTTTGTGTGACACATGTGTGTGTTATGTTATTAATTAAAGTTTTATATGCTTAGTACCTTGTACATACAGTTATAATCCTTTAAACTTTATATTGTGTCAGGGAGCTCGCGAAATGCATGTGAGTGTGTGTGTGTGAACGAAACAAATGAATGCTAAATTCACACCACGTACACTCTACGAGGCACAATGCGGTATCGACTTTTGCGTGGATTTGGGGAATATAACGGTGCAATTATTATTACGTATTCACGTTATGCTGTACGCGTGTGTGGCGTGACGAAAGGGATGGAGTGTGTTTAGAAGTTCAGCATCATCATATAATTATGCGAAGTTTATGTAGTAATTTCTGGTACGAGTATGATAGGTACCTGCACAAAAAACGAAACGAAATTATGTGCAAAATTTGAATACATAAATGGTTTGTGTGTATGAGTGTGTAATTCTAATGAGTTTTGGCGATACAGCAACACTAATTTGAAAATGCAGCAGCAACAACTATTTATTCGCAGGTTGAATATTTTACACAAAGTTTTAGTGGTAATTTAATTGCACTTGCCATAGTAATTATTCACCAAGCAATGGTTTAGTTATGTTGGTTTGGGTAGGGTGCCACCAATTATGCATCTTATTTGCTGATCATGGGAAATTCTTGAACTTTGTTTGTGTACAATTTGTATTCATTTCAATGGATCTTGTTGTGTTTTTGTTGATTAAGGCGGTATTGGGGTGGAAAAATTATTTGACCTTGAAAGTTTTCATACAAATTTTCAAGGTCATCGTTGCATTTCTTTTTAAAAACATATTGGGTAACTTTCGAAACAATATTTTAACCGTAAATATGAAAAATATCAAATTAATGACTTGAGTTGAAAGTAAATTTTTTACGTAATACTATATTCACAATTTTGAAGGCCACTCTTGCTTTCAACAGATTAAACGCATCAATTTCATTGATATTTAAATGTAAAGCACTTTTCTGTGGCTCGTTTAAAAATAAACAAAACAGAGAACACCTCATTTAATCTCATTCTTTATGACATCCTTTTACTTTCAAAACAAACAGTCAACTCATACACCTTTTGTGTTATGTCACCGACCGATTTTTTTCCCCCATTCACATAAAAATTCCAATTAACATAATAATACGCCAAACCAGCTTCAACCTGCATAATATCAATTTATGCGCCACTAATAAATAAATTTGAATTCGTCTTTGCTTTTTTCCCCATGTTCTTTTAAATTTTCAAAATAGATAACGCGCGCCATTTTAATGGGCTTTATAAAAATGAGTGGAATTTTATGTAGACGATTCTCAAACTTAATTTACCGGAATTTGCCGTGTGAAAATTAAATAGCTAGATTGATTTTGTTGATCGCTGCATGAGTTTGAAGGAAGGGTTACTCGCACCCGTCTATATTGCAATGTACTTTGTAGGCATCTAGATTATAATATAAACGATGAACGTGATTGCACTATGCTTTGTGATTACATGAAAGTGCATTCATGTTCGCATCAATGGCGTCAAATGCAGATGAAACACCCCCAACCATATTTCATCATTTTGATACGGAATAAATATGTTTTATATGTGCTCACGTGTAACGTAATTTGCGATTTTAATCAGCTTGGAATTTAATGAACACGGTGCAGAGCATTTTCATTAATTTTGCATCCATTGAAATTAAGCTGCAGGTGTTGTTTTGTGATAGCAATTAGATGGGGTGTCTAATTCCTTTATTATATGTGGATAAATCGATAGTCCTCATTGTCCTCCACATTTCATCAAAGAAAGTACATCTTAGGATTAAATTTGATTAGTGATAATTAATAATTAAATATTGATTATAATCGTCCGCACTAAATAATTAAAACAGATTCAGAATTTATCACTCCATAAAAAAATTCAGTACTAATCAATGCCTTATTTCGGGCTTAAAGCTGAATCTGCGAAAAAATGCGCAGTTCGTGAATAAAATATTGCATATTTTTTTTATGACATGCTCGTACATTGACGCATATTATGCATTAATAATTGGCCACATTTTGATAGGCTACATAACATAAAATGAATTCATTTTGTTGTGCTCGATGATGATGATGCTGTTGATGAAACGGTCAAGACTCCAATTTACACGCAGCACTGGGTAAAATATGTGGAGCAGGGACGCATGGTGCATCGACACACGTTGTTGTTATATTGCGCTACTGCTGTATTGCAATCTGGATCAAGTCTTACATAAATGCATACACTAGTTAGAGGCTGTTAAGGCAATGCGCTGCACTCGATGGGCAATTAAAAAGACGTTGTGGAGTCTTTAAATGCTTTTAAACGTTGGTACACATTACAATTTGTGTTGCAGTCAATATACCTAGACAGAATGTTTTGGAACGACTCAGAATGTTTCAGAGCATTTGGTCTCATTTATTTGGACATGATTTACGTGAGAAATTTGGAATTTGATTAAAGCAGGCAATAACAAAACGTTGCATTCGTTGTTATGTAATTTGTAAACATATTAACGGTTGAATTTAATTTATAATCAACTGCAACGGCATTTTAATTGAGTCAAGGTAAATCAGAATAAATTAAACAATAATAATTCAAACAAACACAAGTAAACAAGTTGCTCATGCCTCATTTCCGGTGAAATTTTATAATTGTATATATATGGATGAATAACTGGATGTCGTGAGAGAGGATAAATGAGTCGACGTACTATAATTTGCCGTCTCTCGCGATCGCCTATCAATATAATATTCATTTCGTTCGCTTTCATTTTCAAATTTTTACCGTATAAATGAGAGCTCCATGGTATAAATGACCATTTTACAACAAACGACTAAAATATGCCGTTACAAAATTTGTATAGCAGACCGATAAATAATTGCGTCGAGCCGCGCTTGCTTGCTCACTTTTATAATTTATGGCAATTTGTTGTGAACATCGTCCAGTTAGATGAAATCCCTTCAATGCATTTTATTTTTTCAATAAAGTGCTTGCGATTAAAACTTTTACTTTAACAATTATATACCAGCTGGTGCAGTTTTGTTGTTATTGTAATGCATAATAGGCGGAGCTATTAATTATTTAATAAAAAAATGCACCATGTTGGTTCAGCGTGTATTGAATCATAAGAATCATAATAATAAGATAACATTTTTAAATATTTTTTTAAAACCATATTTATTTTGTTTAACACTTACGACATTAGAAACTCTGCTCAACTGCAGTCAAGGTTAATTCGTTTTTTGTATAAGTTAGCTTCAAAACATTTCAAGGTCAAACTCCTTGTAGTTTAAAAACCTCCGAAATTAAAGTGGAATCTAATCTCATTAATTTTCAGTAAATATAATTTACATTCCACAAAAATTATCCGTCATGTCAATTGTGAAGGTCATGCAATTATTAATTCAAGGTCAAAATACATTGTTTCGTATTTTGTAGCTAATTTTTAAATTTAAAAAATGCGTTTTTTAAAATTCTCTTCCTTTTGAGTGGCTCTCCCTGTCACACGCAGCTTCTTTTTTTTTTGGTTTGTAACACAACCCAATGAGTGTTGTGCGGTCATTTGTTTTGAATGACAGGTGCAGCCGTTTAATTTGTTTGATTTTCTTTTAAAACCCATTCATTACTGTAAACGTGCTTAATTGAATAGACAAATTTGTTTGTCAAACAAATAAAAGTGAAATCCTCTCGCATTATATTAAAACAACGTTACGTTGAGTGCCACACACAGTAGTGCTGTCTGCGTTTATTTAATGCAAATAAACCGTCAAAAAATGTACATATTTCTCCATGAAAAATGGTGATAGAAATCGGTAGTCGCCCGAAAAGAAGCATCCAATTAATGGATGCTGCATGATGGAATTTATGGCCAAATTGGTTACACCCATATAACTTTCATTTTATGTTGACCGCGCGTTTTAAAAGACCCATAGGTCGAGTTTTATTTAACTAGTTTAAATCAAAGTCCAAACGGTACTGAACATCTCTTACGTCTTTAATGCTTTTAAAGTGAATGTTGATTGCATCTTAACGTGTGCGGACTTTGGGTAAATCCAACCAGTTCCAGAAAGATGTGAGATGTTGTGCGAATTTGTTTCCCATACACACACAATATTCACGTCGATTTTAATTATTATTGTTATGGGGAGATCACATTTTTTGCATCACAAGAACATGGGAATGGTGCACATCGGAAAGTGAAATCAATTTCTCCTTATAAATTATTTTGCGTTCTTTTCTTTCCTCGTGCAGTGTGTAACTTTAAATAAAAGTGTTTTGCGCTTCAAGGGGATTTTTGAAATGTTTTCTTGTTGTAAAACATGCAATTTGATTGGGTTGATATTTTTCACTTTCTAACATTGTAATGAATCAGAATAAATGGAGAAGATTTTCTTTCTGTTAATAAGAGCTTTGATTGCATTTTCGATTAAATAAATGCGAAACACTGTTGAAATATTTGTATTGTGGAAAATTGTAGGCTTATTTTATAAAATGCGTTGAAAAGTGAGTAGGTTGGAAAAGAAAATAATTTCAACACCTACTTACATTGATATTGTGTGGAGCCGACTAAAAACAAAACAGCGAGCAGCTATTATAGTAAACAAACAACAAGACTGATGCAAATTTTTGACGAAATAAATTTTAAATTTTAATGGATAAATTTATCTAAAACTTTGTAGTATAAAGTTGAAAAAAATTTAAATTTTCAGAAGGATTTAAAGTTGGTATTGTCCTCGTATAATCGTAGCTTTAAATATTTTTTTAAGATATTAGGTGTGTTCTATTCACATCTCATTTAGTTTATTTGGATAGAACTATATTTGGTTTAAATTTAAAACAGAGATACTTTCTCTAATCGACAAGAAGTCGCGCACTATTTAGGAATGAATTCAGAAGGCTGCTGCATCGCATATAGTAAAAATTATAAATAGTTGTTAAATGCAATTAAAAGGCAAAGTAAAATTCCCGTTTCACTCGTACCAGGGTTGTAGATCCAAATTATGGATCGTTGACAAAATTATGAGTTATTTTTCAGCGCCACTTGAAGCCAGTAAATATTAAACAAACAGGATGAGTAAACCTTGTGAAATTGCAAGGTTTATTTTGTTGTTGCATTGCATATAAAATTTTTTAATTTAAACTAAATGAGATTGTGAATAGAATACACATATTTTTAGAGTCATAAAACTTAGGTTTTTATTTAACATTCTGCTTATCAATAAGAAACATCATAAATGTATTCTTCCGTAAACAATAATTATAGGCAATCAACAAATATAATTGAACTGCAAAGATCAAAAGTTCAATCAACCCCCCTTCAATTATTCCAAATAATCATTATTAATTACAAAATTAGTATAATTGCATTAATATACTATAACACAAAATGGAGTCACAATTGTGATATACATAGTTGTAAATAGGAGCACAATCTTAAATTATATGGCTGTATTAATTCCATGTTAGAGTTATGGGAAGTACAGCATCATGTTGCGGCCAATTTTGTCGCAACAACAGCACACTTAACTGTATTATATTTAGTGCAGCCGGCAGCGCTTTATTTATATACACATTGCGTTGTGTCGTAAATCGTAATACGAAATCAAAATATGTACCGTTATGCTGTAATGTAATGCCTATATTTGATGGAGTGATAATGCTGCACAACGCGCGTGGTTTCGTAAAATTAGACCAAAACCGCAATGGCAGGCTCATTATTTTGATTAATTTGAATTGGGCACAATTTCAAAATTTGATTGACAATGCGTTGACTTAATGTACAGGGTGTTTCTGGATTCTTTTTATGCAAAATCGGATTAAATCCTTTAATAGTTATTATATTACTTTTTTTTCCTGTAAATTGTAATTCATCTGCCTTCATTGTCACACCCTGAATGAACCAAATGGCATATAAAAATAACTGGAATGAACTGTACCTATTTATAAAAATAATGAAAGGTTCATGACTTTTTTATAGAATGCAATAGTAGCCATTATTATCCCTGTGGAAATGGTCGAAAGTCGTGATTTTGCATTCACAAATAAAACACTCATAATGAAACGTGATTGAAATGAATGATCTTGCATGCGGCTTGTAATGGCAACTTTTTAAGCGGATCCATCATACCGTCAAATTACATGCGCCATTTTTCAATTGGCATGAGGCCAAAGGTGTCGCCGTTTCAATCACACTTTTGTTATGGGGGCCATGCTCAATTAATAAATGAACAATGTTGTTTGCTGTTGAAAATGAATGGCTCTGTTTTTTTTTATATTTTAGAATGCACTGGATTTCTTTTAAATATAAATACATTTATTAGTTTTCTCTTTAATTGCAAAAAAAAATTTAAAGAGATTGTAAAAAGACGTGCACAAATAAAAGCTGAAATTGAAATTAAAAGCGCACAATGATTGAAGATGTGTCGTGCAAATGTATACAATGCGGGAAGTACCGCAACTTTATCGCATTGAAATGATAAACCACAAACAAAAAAATGAATATCAAGAGACATTGGTTGGGCATTTCCAAATGGACAGCTGTGGACGCTTCTGCTGCATTGTAACAAAAAAAGTGAGCGTGATTTTATTGCCGTTATTATGCTGAAGTACATAATATCATGCTTTGCGGCAGTAATCATCACTCATCGCCGCCTATGTGTTTTACTCCCAGACCTCATCATTCGAGTGCACGGTCATCAGAATATGATGAACCCAAAAATAAAAAATGTGAATTGTGCTCTGTGATGCGTCGCGGTTTTACTTTCACGCATATTATACAGTAAACATAACTGTGCTCTTGTACCGGGTACATTTTTCGTCGGTCTCGGATGGTCCATTTATTTCAATCGATAATAATCGAGTGAAACTTGTTTTTATTGCGGTTCTTCTTTTATTCCATATTTTTTTGTTTAAACTGTTGTCCGCGCATATTATATTTGTTGTTATATATTTTTGGTAATGACCGCGGAGAAAGCATCACTACCTCATGTATAACGCCTTCAGTTAAACCTTCACTGCGTGTGACCGTTAATTTTGTTGATTTTGCTTTTACGCTTTTTGAGAATATGCAGCAGAGCAAATTGTAACAAAACGGTGTGTAACAAAATGTGCAGTGTTATGTTACTGTAATTTTGGATCATTTGTTAAATTGAGACCGCAAAAAAGACAAAAATTTTCCCTTATTAAGTGATGGTGGCAATTGGAATATTTGTGGGAAGTGCATTGAAAAACACAAGTGGTTGTTTAGTGCATTTTTCGCAAATTAGTGAAAGCATTTTGGACTATAGTTGCTAGTTAAGTTCTGTGATGAAAAATTTCTAAAAACTAAGTTACACATGGGCAATTGATTTTTTATAATAAATAATTTATATTATTAAATCAACAAACCATTCAAATTCTCTTCTTTTTAGCTCATAATATTAACGATCTTGCAGAAACCTTCCTACAAAAAATTTTTTTTTAAATTTAAATACCGCAATCTGCAATACCTGTCAAAAATGCAATGTAGTCCAACATTTATTCACTAACCTATATCATGTGGATTAAATATTAAAAATAAGTTGAATTTAAAATTTAAATTTTTTGTTGATTTGTAAAATTTTATATGAGCGCAAATTTGAAATGTAAACAAGCGGTACCACTACGGTCCACAAATTTATATGTGTAATGTTATGGTGGACCAGAGGAATTCGCAGTTTAATATTTAATTATTTAGAACACCATAATATTGCGACTGTAGTGTTGGCCAGGGTTTTCTATCTGAATTAACCTCATCGTGCGTTACATTTACATTTAATATTTATCCCCAAATTCCGGTCTATTGTCTACAATATGAGAACAAATACGCTCCCCGTTAATTAAACGGTAAACGCTGGGATCAACTCGACGGATGGTGGTTGGTGAGTGTCCATTCTGTGCGTGCTAATTGAATGACACTGCCAATACAAACGGAACTTAATTGATAGCGTAATATTTTTTACGGTAAAACATTTTGATCTTCCTATAAAAATTAAGTTTAGAAAGTTTTTTTTTTCGTTTGATTTATTTATTTTTTGAACAATTTTGCTGTAGTAGAAAATATTTGCAAAAATTATTAGCCAACCTAGTTTAAGCATTCATGATGCCAACACCATAATTTCAATGGAGAACACCAACATAGAAACACTCTTTCAAAGAATGAAATCAAAGAAATCGCAAAGGTCTAAAGTCTACACGATAGCTTGAGATGGCAGCACATTGATTGACACAGTAAATGTCTATTTGCGTTTCAATTACACGTATTTTCACTATGGGTAGTCGCGCCTTTGAAGGTAACATCGAATCGCTGTTTGATTTGGCTGCTTTTTTTTTTCTTTATTACACATTTTTTGAAGGAATTCAATCGAAATGATTTTCTATGGTGGTGCCTCGAATTAGAGCACAATCGTTGTCATATATTGCGCAATTATGTGGCATAATATGTATGCACTTAGCAGAGATGTTGATCAAACATCTTTTTTGAAAGGTAAACATTTAGAATATCCGACGCTTTGAGCGTGTGTGCGCTTCCACATCACATGTCAGATGGTGCGGAATTAAGTAAATAAAATGAAATAAAAGGTAGCTGTGCTGGTATAATGTGTCCGTCTCGATTTCGTACTTATTCGGATTACTTATCTGCAGACGATGTACTTATATGGAATTGATTTACCTTTTTATGGAGCGCTGCTGTAATTTTAAATTTTGTAATAATCTTAAATTCCTCAAGTTCTTTAAAATGTGCTTTCAATATGAGTGGACATTGCGTCATTAAAGAACGGGTAAAAATAGCTGCATATATTAAGACTCAAAAACTTAAGATTAAAAGTATTTTGGTTGAATTCGATTTCTAGGGTTCAGTTTTTGGATAATACATTCGACAATTTATTAAACAAAAACAATGTAGAAAGTAAGAATTATGTTGTCTGCAAATTACCCAAAAAACGGAACCTATAGAAAATTGATTCAACATGTAATTTCATTCATTAAAACACCGAACAACATTAATTAACACAAATATCTCAATTTTCTCAAAGGTCATTGGCCAAATTATTATCACTCCTTAAGTCCGTGATTGATTCCATTTCCTCGAATTATTCATGACTTCGCTTTCATGCCACGACTGACCACACATCACCATTTATTTCCCAATAACTATATGACCAGAAAGAGATTGTTGTGTCAAAAAGTGCACTTGCTTCAGTTGTTAATACATTGCCGCCGTTATCAAGCGGTTCAATCAATTAATTATGTAGAGTATAAATATGATCAGTACACTGTTTGGTCAGAAAACATACTCGACTGCAGTAGTCACAGCGGTGAACAGTTCCTACACACAATTTGACCTGGATTATTAAATGAATCTGTAACAGCAAAAATGTGGTGCTCCGTCTGATGACTGCCTGGCTGCACCAACAACGCAGATTATTCTTATTATTATATATATTATTGGCTTGCTGCAGCACATTAACTTGCAAACGCCTTTCACCAGATCCGATTCTCGTTTTCTCCAAAGCCGGCTGAAATAAGAACAGCTGAATTATATGCGGTCATACATTATAGTAAACCGTTAGTTGTTTCTTTTGCTGTAAAAAAAGAGTTGAATAGTGGCAGTGAGAGTCACTTGAGACTTTGAATGCGATTTAAAAAGTGTTGTGGAATGTTATGTCACCTTTATTCAGTGGTTGACCTTGAAAAATAGTTAACCTTGAAACTGCTTGTATCTAATTTTGTTAATTAACTTGTGAAAATAGTTAATTCTTAATAATAAATTTGATTTAAAAGTGACCGTGGAAATTTATCAAATTTAAATTTTTTGAAAAAATATGTTGTTACGGGACTTAATTTGCAATCGTTTTTTCTAGACCACTTTTTTCTAGGCTATTGCAAAACTCTTAATTTAAATTATGGAGCAAGTAGCCTATATTGAATTATAAAAGAGTTGTACTATGAACCACAATAAGAATAAATGATAAAATGTAAAAACCAGTTATACATATCTACGTCTATATATCAAAATTTACGCCACAAAACAAAAATCGCATAACAAATACGAGTACAGTATGTAGAAAGAAGAATTAAATTAAATAAAAGTCCGTGCCGCAGACAGAATAACCAATTTCGGACACACACGCGTATACGTGACTAATAGCAATGTGCGGCCATTGTGCGTCTGGCATGAGCTTTTCATTAAAGTTTAAACAATCGAGTGAGCTTATTTAATACTCGCATATGTGCGATTTTGGACTTTATGCGTTTTAATCCAAAAACTGCAATTGAGTATACGGCAATCCGTGCACAAAGTCCATAGAAAATTCACGGAATTATGTCGTGCGTGCGGATGGGCGTATTGGGTAAATATCATGTTTTGTCCATAACGGCGATTTTAATTGGAAAATGTTAGTTTGGTGATTTAAATCTAAATTTTGTGCTTACAATAAAAATTCAGTTGAAATACACAAAAATTCGTAATAAATATTTCAGAAAAATTGAGGTTATGTAACTATTTTTAACAATAAAAAAATGTAATGACCTTGAAAGTTTTTATTCAATAAAAGTTACTGTGATTTTTTAAGCAATTCAATATTTATACTTTTGGAGAAGAAAATTTTTAAAACATATTTTGACTTACATTTAATTTAAATAACTTGACCTTGAAAAAATACTCACTCAAGGTATTTTTTAAATTTAACTATGGCTGATAATTTACAATACTGCCTTTCGATTTGATGCCAGAATTGATTTGTTATCAAGGTAATTTCATTTGTCATTGAAATACTAACTGCATGACCTTGAAAAACTGTTTTACAGCAAAAACTGTAAAAAGATTAATACATTTTTACAATACAAATTTAGTCGCTTTAGTAAAAGTACAAAAAAAAAAAAAACTTTTTATAATTACAAAAGTTTAAAATAATTATAATCATTTCTTATTAACACTGAGAATATATTGTATAGAAAGAGGACAACCATTCCATCTTAGCATAAGCTAACATTAATTACTGTACAATTCTTTCGAAAACTCAACAGCAATTTCCATAGCCAAATTCATTACCGAAAAAGCATTATTAGAGACGATGAACAAAAGCGTTTCCAAAATAAACAGCAACCGTGGTACCATTGTCTGACGTATCTTGGGAAAATTGCATTTACTTTTCCTTACTTAACGTCTTGTGCACGATTCGGTGATTTTTGTAATGAAAACGAATGTTGGTGTGGACTGCCGACTGATGAAATGTGCGCTTGTGGGTCCAACAAAATGCAAACAATAATTATAAAACATTTAAACTAAAACCCACCATCACAATAGTTTTGCAGCACAGTAATTAACCATGATAAAAAGATTAATGGATTATTATAAAATTAAAGACAGTAACTGAACTTTGCCGTACACATTAAGGAATTTTCATCATCGTCTCTTCTTAATAAAAATCGTGTTATTTTCACAGCCATACACAGATTTGTGTGCACACAATTCAGTTGTCAAGAGTTGAGCTGAATTTAAATCAGTTGGATAATACACATATTTTTAAAAATGCTATTGGGCAGTCCAAGACACGATATAGGTCAAGATTCTTGAACGCATGTGACTGGCTATGCATTGAGAAGAAGTGGCACATTAATTTGATGTGATTTGGGTTAAACGATTACGTTTGTTGCATGCTTTATGGCCGTACTCGGCACAATGTACATGGCTGGGCATTAGGAACGCTAATTCAGATGTTAGATGCGGCACGCGGTTTGTGTGATTTTTTATAAAAAAAAGACGTACATGACTTGAATGAAAATTTCATAGTGAAACTGGATCGAAATTGATCACTGTCTCAATAGTCTTAACAGTCTATTTAGTGTTTGATTTGGAAGATGCGGTATCGTTATAGTGAGTGGGCTGATATGAAATTTTCCAGAAGTCAAAAACAAAATTTAAAAAAAAAGTTAAAATTTTCAAATGATCAATATTATTGTCAATATTTTAAAATATTGTCAATACTGTTTAAAATACTGTCAATATTTTTATGTAATATTTTCCTACATTATTCTAGGAAAAAAAAATGTTTAAAAGAAACTTCATTGTCTGAAAATTATTTATTAAAGTTTATATTATAACAGAAAATAAATTGAGTGAAAAATGATTGCCAATAGCAATTAGTGAATACCACATAATAAACTCATGCTGTGTTTGAAGTTCAATTGCATCAGGAAAACGATTCACCCCTTCATATATATTAATAGCAGCAATCAATTAAAGAATTCAAACGATTGAAATGCAATTAAAAACTCGACGTTGTTATGGTCGTTAAAATAAATATTTGCACTATCAGACACATTAAATAGTTGAGTTGATTGAGTCAGTGTTTCCCACAACTGTAGTACATATTATATGCACTCGTTGTCTAGACACAACCAACCACATCCCGAAGCCACACGCACGCATTCATTTGCGGAACGATACACATTAATCGTTGACTGCTTGGTGCTGTTGCACAACTTTCTTTTCTTAAAGACGCGTAGAAAAGGCGGTGCAGCTTTAATCTGTCACAAATACTCGAATGCACGCATATTGCCCATTATTTCATGGGCTTTCTCTCAAATGTGCATCGCAGCTGTATAATGCACATTTTTCATGCATTGTATTTTAGAATATGACGCGCATTGCTGTGCATTTGAAATATGAGGCATTAATAAATTTGCCAGATATTCGACATGCGATTATTTTTTATGTCTTCCGTCATACAGCATACTGGATAGAGAGATGATGTTTCAACTGTTATGCATTTATGGAAATAGAGAATAGTTGCAGTGCGCCAACTTATAAAATATTGTCTATATAATAAAGGAGTACAGCATTCAACGAGTTTAAGACGATATGCCGGTTAGACTTGCAGCAACATTGCTCATTTCTGCACGTAAATGCTTTTGCTACGTTATTTTTAATCCAGTTATTTATGTGAAGCCATGAACTGGTATTTAAAGTAATCATGTCGTATTAAAATCATTATTTAACGTCTTCAAGATTGTTTCAACGCAAATTTCCACATATTTTTTTTTTGGATTGGAATTATGTTGTTGTCGTTTTTTTTTTGCAATACCTTTTTTGCAATGCTTTCATAAGCGTTTTCCGACCATTTTACACGCATTTCCCCTACTTACACCTTTATGTTTGACTTAAGTGGTAACGGAGATTAAGGCTTAAATACTCTTTCAAGTTGCACACAAATTTAATCCTCGATGATGCGTTAATTATTGCAATATTTTTGATAAGCACGAACTCAAATGTTGATGAGGAAAATGTTTAAAATAAAGTTGCGTGTTTGTAAAAAGCTTGCTTTTGTGTTGCAAAAATCAATGAGGCGTGAGAAGTCTTTAAGAAACAATGAAGACAATATTTATGCTGTACCAAAATAGATGTTTTTTTATGCTGCAGCAATAAATTGAAAAGACTTTGATTCTTAGTGCATTTTAATTTGCATAAAAAAGACCGCCGTGAGGAATTTTGTCGGATTTTTTGGCCTGCCACACAATTACCAATTAAAGATGCTAATTTTTTTTTGTAAGCGTGGTGTAAAAAACCAACAAAGTTAAAGACAATAATTCCGTCATCCTTGTGCCACTAACAACATAATTCCAAGTGATTTGTGAGATATGTGTCCGTGAGTTGGTTATTATTGTATTCGACCATTCAAGTGATTCATTCAAAATAAATGTTTTATTTTTCGTGTTAAACAATTCCAAGCTGCAACTTACCACATTATTTTATTGCTTTTTTTAAAAAGAAAACTTCATCAAAGAAATCAATTCTTTATTGATCCCCTGCTTTAAATAATTCAAGTTGATGCAAAGACATTTGGATTTAATAAATTCAATTTATAAGAAGAACTCTACACCCGATTGAATATGCGCGCTCATGAATAATCATGCGGACATTCAGATAAAATGAGGAAGCTTTAAAGACAAGTTTTACATGCTACGATAACAACACCATCAGACTTTCGATTTTATCAGCGAAACTTTTGCATATAAATCAAAAGCACAGTCTTTTAATTAATAATCAAAATGAAAGCCATACCCGATTGATGACATCTCCTTAAGACATTGTATGCGAGCTTTATTATTAAGTTAGAGATTTCCAAGCACAGATCATCAATCAATTAGTATTCCGATTTCCAAATGGGCGAAATTAATTATTTTATATTATCGACTATTGGAATTTGTATGCTGTAACTATAAATAGCTACAAGCGATCACGAAGCATTGCACCGTGCGTCTTTTAACGGCCATAAATCAAATGATTTTGTTCATTGAAATTAAAAGTGTTGTTTGGTCTATCATTATTAATGCTTGCCATCGCATGCGTTTATATGTTAAGCCGATTAAAGTTTGCTTATTAAGTTAGCTTAACTGCAGCTATAGGTAGTTATTGTGGATTAAAAGAGAGCTTTGCAGCGGATTTAAATTATTTTGTTTGCATTTCAGTTTAAATCAATAAAGCCAATAATGCATTGTTTCTGATATTTGTTACGGAAATGTTTGTTGTGTTTTTTTATTAACGCCGTTATATTTAGTGAATGTATATGAAAGCTATTAAATTCATAGTTCCTGATCAATAAATACTATTTATGCAAGCAAGTGTAATAATTTCTAAATATTTCTAAATTTTTTTTTAATAATATTGCCAATATTTAGAAAGTTATTGACAATATTTTAATAATGGGGTGATAATAAATTAAGTTTCCTTACCAAAAATAATAGCTGTTAATCTCCCATTTTTTAAAGAAAAATATTAACAATGTTTTATAAATATTGACAATAATTTGAAACTTAATTTGACAATTTTTTTTCTAATATTGATGTTTAAATAAAATATTGATGACCTCATTTATTGAACCAAATTAATCCCATTCTTTTAAGTCAGTCATTGAACTCATAAGCCACTTAAAATAAACTACAGTCAATTAACTAATAATTCAAAGCGTCAATCACTTCATTTCAATATGTCAGTCGGTCTAGACTCTAGTACTTCACAATTTACGACAGTATTTAATAACTCCATCAAAAAGCAGCCCCAATATTTATTACCGCACCAATTTCATGTCATTCGGACAATCCCTTGGCGACGATCCAATTGAATATTTCTCCACTTTTAACTGACTACGAGGAAGTTTCACACACTACGCTCACATATGTGTATTATGTAAGTAAATATGTCCCTCGTGTGCTGTTGATACAACAAAAACAACGAATAAAAAATGCCCCACACAATGAACCCTTAAATTAAGTTATTAACCAAAAACACATAAGGATAATATTATGATCATTAAAACCGCAGCAGTTACCATTCATTTAACGCCAACAAACATTAAGCATTGTATTATGAAAAAGCTCGCAAGCGCCTCACACACGAACACACCATCATTTGATTTTAATGACCACGCTAAAACACAGTGGCCAAAAGCACCCACCCTGCAGAAAAAAAAATGCCAACAACTCACTCTAATAATAATTATAATAATACTGAAATATGAAATGAAGACAACACCGAAAAAATGCAAAACAAAAAACTGCTAAATCATCTTAAAACACATAACCAGCATATTATAGAATTGAGGGGGTGGTGGGTTTTGAGCAAAAAATAAGACATTGCCGGTTTAAATGAATAAAAATGACTCTCGGACAGCGGAAGTAATTGGGAGCTGATGTTCGTTTTAACCCCACTCAGTATGGTACAACAATTTTTTTTTATTTTTCATTACTTTGTGTATTTTATTTTACTGTTTGTGTGTGTGTTTTTTTTTTTTGCGGGGGTTGGTTCTTTTGTTGTGACCCAATTTGTATGTATAAGCGTTTTTATATCGCTTCCCTTAAATCTTTTTGTGTGTCGCGGATACATTTTATTATTATCATTTGTCGCGCTAAGACTTAGCGACTTAGCACAAATTGGGAGGGGGTTGCAAGGGGGAGTTGGTTGTGTTGTTTTATAATGACAATTTTTGTTTTGTTGTGAGTAATTTAGAATTAATTCTCATTTCTTTGTTTTGTATTTCTCAAAAAATAAATTCATATTTTAAAAAATCAATTGCAAAAAAGGATTTAAACAAAAGAAAATTAAGGACACACAATGTGTGGAACATTGGTAATTAATTGCTGGTGATAATTCAATAAATATCGATCGAAAACAATTAAAAATATTTTTATATAATTTAAAAAATGCTTATTGACCATTGTTTAATGTTCATCCACAGTTATTGACAGATTTATATAGGTTTAATGATAGGTTTTAATCACACACATTGCACATTAATTTACCATAAAATATTGGCACGGTTAATGCATTCGGGGTAAAATTATGGCCTTACTTATTGCTGTTAATTATTTTATTTCGTTTATATTTAACTTCTGATAGCTAATTTATATTTATTGGATTTAATTTTTTTTTGGTTTTAACAAACATTAAAGTAGAAACAACATCTTAATTTTTAATTTAATTGAATAAATTAACAAATAGTAATTTTATTAAACAATCACTGAGCACTAATATCATACTGAAGCATTAATTACTGCAACAAACATGACTTAAGTCGTCTTGAAATTGAGACGACAATTTTATAACGGTTGCAACTATCTTTTTTATTTATGTAACTTAACTTCTTTATCTTGCAATGCTTTTAACTTATAAGTGTATAGGAAGCGAACCGGAAAGGAACCGGCTTCAAATCACTGCGTACGCATAAAAGAAGTGTTTGTCGTGTTTTTGTTTATGTTTAATTCATATATGCATTTTGTTGACAGCAGCACAGCGTGTGGCCACACAAAGTGTGTGACTGAGTGTGTACGTGCGTAATTTTTTATTATTATACAATATTGAGCTTTCATTCCTGATGTGCAAAGTGCTATAGAGCAGTGTGTCGAGCGATTGAGGAAGCGTTTGTGAGATAAATTGGGTCGCGTCTACTGCTTCTATAAAACTATAAAGTATTTAGCTCACATAACTATGTTGTACAATAGACGACACAAATATAGTTAGGTGTGCACAAAAAGAGCGTTAAAAATGTGTTAGAAGTGGAATTAAAATATTAGCATTGTTTATGCTTATGCAGACGTTTTGACGTCTACATATTATTATCATAAGTATGCATCTAAATGCGAAGAGAGCATAATACATGTTTAATAGGAAGTCGTTGTGGAAGATCAAGTTATTTAGGAGGCGATACCACTTTAGATGGAAATGTTCATTTTTTGAGTACTTTTTAATAGTTTACAATTTAGTGCGCGGTGATAAAAATCATGAATAATTAAAAAGAAATTTTCTCTTAAATGTATCAGGTTTCATAATCAAAATGGATCGCCATTTTTATTCCATTTAAAAAGAGCTTTTTGAAACAAAAATAGGTTTGAGTGGTTTTAGCCAATATTGAGTACTTTTGGAAAACACATCAAAAATGCTTAAAATAATTTTAAAACATAACTTTTTGAACAAAAAAAAAGAAGCGTTTATGTAATGGGATAAAGGAAATAACTTAAGAAGTTGATGTGCATTCCTAACATTTACTTTAAAATGTTAACAAGTTAGTAGCAAACTCGTATGTAACCAAATACTGCTTCCTAATCGCTTAAATTTTAAATGACATTTAATACAATGTGACCCAGTATTTGAAGTCCATGTCGAGTTTTTTACAATCCGCATTATAGTAAGCGTTACACATTTTTGTTGTAGGAACGAAAATGTCGTCAATGTGTGTAACTTGAGACGCAAAATGTGTGAGAATTCACTTCAAAGTGGTGGGGCCGCTAAGTGAGTCAACCGATTTTATTTATAGAGCTTTAAAGTTTATTCACTGGATTAAATATATAAAGCATTTAGGAACTTAAGAGTTAATAGGTTTTTGCTTTAGAAAATAGTTCTTGATTTATTGTTCTAAATTCCTAAGTACTATTTTTTATTTATAATATAAATACTTTTTTTGAAGCTTAAAATGCCTTTTATTAAATAAATTAAAAGCACTTACTTACCAATATTATTATAATTACTGTTTTAAAATCCTATATTATTAAATAAACATGGTTCTAAAGACTCAAATATACAATAAAGTCATTAAAATAATTAAATAAACAAACTGAAATTCAATGAACTATTAAAAAAAAACAATTTCCCTTCTTTTCCAGATCTGCCGAGTTCGTTGCACTGCTCGCCATTTCCTGCACACTGTTCCTATTCATGCACACCCAATCATTGACATCACGTCTTCGCGAAATGGAGGACAAATTGCAACCATCTGAGCTTTCAGGCAGCGCTCTCTCCGGCAACTCAATTAGTCAGGGTAAGTTGAAGTACACGCCCGCGCCGCGACGCACCACAAACACTGCATGTGGTTGTATTTATAATCAAATAAATTAAGCGTCGCTGTGGCTGTAGCACGCTGTCTCTATGACACCCGCTACCCATCCAATGCCAGGCGGCCATATCATTCGCACGTCGCGCATTTTATGCGGCCAACATACTTAGGCGCGTGTACAATCTAACAAATTGCACACCATGTAAAATGCTTAGCCATATCTTGAAGAGATTATTAACCCAATTATAACGTCCAGCACTTGATGCAGCTGCAACTGCTGCACACATTTATAAACGAACGTTTGCCGTTATATGAATGAAATGTGGGCGTGAAGATGGAACAAAAGTTATTGCAATGTTGTGCAGAAAATAACACACATAATCTATCATGCAATTGAGTTATCCCGTATATATGCACATTGTGCAGTGTACGCATTGCTGCTGCTTCTTATCGCAACCAAACAATTAATGCAACCATCTTAAATGCGTTTACAAACGCTGATGCGGTGGTACATAAATTGTGTGCGTACACATATTATAAAAGCGTAACATAATTTATGATTATGGGCTTATGGGTTTTATTTCAACTGCATAATATGCCATCAAGCGGCATGGTGTTGTGGCCTAGTTGCAGCTAAAATGCAACTTTGCTACATAATTCAACGTAAAACGCATAACTCTGAATGTTTTATTGGCGTATCGAAAACTATAACAGTCGGCAATCAATGGCAATAAATGTTCATATGAACAACTAGGGAACTGAGCGACGTTAACATATATGTATCTGATATTAATCGGTAATACACCAACTACAGCAGTTGTTTTGGCATGTGTTTCAATGGAAATGTTTGATCGACGATCGATCGATTAGTTTTTATAACGTACAATGTATTTGTTCTGGTTTTGCATCAATCAGGCACGCACGTAGCTAGTAGGAAGCATTTCTGGATCAATACGTGCAAAACTTTTAATGAATAATAATTGTAAAAATATTGTAAGGCAGTGAGAACCACTTTAAACTTTGTAAATGATAGAAAAAATATTAAAAAGAACACAAAATTCAAATTAAATTTAAATGAAACAAGATTTTTGACCTTGAATTTTGAAATTTTATTTGCATGACCTTGATTTGTTCATTTTTTTTTAATGACTTACTTTATCCTCTTTTTAAAACACATTGTTCGATTATCAAGAAATCTTTAAGTAACATTGGAAAATAAGCTATTTTAAAAAGTCACTTTCAAGGTCAATTTTAACCTTTAAAAACGAGTTTTTTAACCATTTTTTTAAACTCAGTTGGAAACAAAACGACCTTTTACTTGATTAAAAACTTAAAAATTATCCTGTATCAGCAGACTTTATGTTTCCACTCTCGTTAAGTGGCACAATAAAATACAAGGAAAATATAGGAACGCGGAAAAACGCGAAAAATATTTGTATCCGCTGATTTAATCTTAATTACACATAAATATATCGCATACAAGTTGACTATATAGCAATTAAGCTAGATATTGAGAGAGTAGAGTAATTAAAAAGCTCATAAAAGTCTTCCTGTAATGAGGGAGTCGGGGGTTAATCGAAAGCTCACTGCCATATAGACGCGATTGTGTGCAATATCGTTAATATTAAGCTTATTGCTGCGTTAAGGAGCTTCAAATTAATTTATAGACTAAAGAATTTCGATTTTAATTACTTTATTAACACTTCAACAAGCATTGAATTGACTTTTTAATTTTATTTTTTAATCGATACTCTTGGTTTACTGTTTAGACGTTTAAGAAAACGCTTTAAATTAAAGTGAAGTTCATTATTATACACATCAGTCATCTGTTAAATTATTTATCATTCCATTTTAGGCCACAATTTTAAGGTGTAAAAATTACGTACTTTCTTAATTATGATATAATTAAATTGACCTCAAAAATAGGGGTCAAATAATTATGTTTAAATTGACTATCGTTGTTTTTTTTTGATGTATTTTTTTCTCAAAACAATTTCACCTTATTAACACCACTCAATGACTTTAATGTGGTCAATAAACCGCGGCGATCATTAGTCAAATTGGTCATCAAATAACACCAAATTAAAATCCATTCATCAAACAATTTTTTGCGCGCATAATTTAGCTTAAAAGATGAACTTGAATTTTAAATCTATATGATTAATCCACCACGTCGTGTGTTAGCTATTATACGATGGGTCCATTAAACTTATTATGTCATAAAGCTGTCTGCTTCCCCGTCGTGTTCTTCACACTATGTTCATTATATAAATTATAATAAACAGCTCAATATATTCTCATATTACTATTCGCCTGGTGTCACAACATCACTTCAAATCTGCGTCTTTAAATCGCAAAAATTTCGCAGTAACTAATTGCTTTTTCCTATTCTGCATCAACCACCACACCATTAAAATGCCGCACACAAATATTGTACAGTTACTCGAAAAAGAGTGCTAAAAAAAAAACATTCAGGCACATTCGCACCAACCCCCTTTCCTTAAAAACAAACTTGTAATTTGCCGCAATTATTTATGTTGGACCCTTTTTTTTTTGGTTCCTCCCCACTTTAACCCTTGTGCTAATTAATTTCTATACGCATTTTTCTTCTATACTTGACATTTACCTATTTTACCGCGATTTTATTCAACGTGTTTTTGCACAGCATCGGATAGTTGCGCCCATTAGGGGGTGGAACGGGGTCTTATTCTTTGGGGGGAAATCAATTTGTTGAAAAGTATTATAGTCCTTCCATCGCTGCGATGTCCATAAGATGTCAGCGTAAAAGTTGACGTTATTTGAATGTGTGGAGTAACCTACTGAAAGGTGAGATTCAGCTGTATAATATATATAGAAAGTGTCACTTTTCAATTAAAAAGGTGTGATTGTTTGGCCCTTAAACAAATTTTCACGACACGATATAAGAGGGTGATCCATGTTTCTTACTGTAAATTAATTCTAATACCTGCAGTCAACCGGGTGGGGTTTTTTCCCCGTTTTTTTAAGGGAAACTTTTTTATGGTATGCGGCATCTGATTTAATTATATTGTCGCCGTTTTGCTCTTGAGGGAGGTTTTTTTTTGGAATGGTTTTGCTAAATTCGTACAGGTTACAATAAGGTAAAATGAATCAAAGTGGATAATGATTTTTATGTTAGCCCACACCCCCAAAGCAATTGAATTCAGTTTCATCAACTATATTTTACAAATATTTTTTTATTTCAAATTTATTTCAGAAAATCATTTATGCCGTCAAATGCATTCAAAGTTTCAGAAAACCAGAAACTAATCAAAATTCACTTTTTAAATAAAATTGCTTGGGCATTTATATTTTAAAATTCAATGGCAATAAGTCAAAAGAATTTTTCGTCTCTTTCTGACATGTTTTTTTATAGCTTCAAGTTTCAGATTAACGTAATATTTAAATTTTAAAGAGCTTCATTGTGGTCCTAAATAAACAGAAGAAATTAACAATCAATTCTTTATCCCTTTTCGCCGAATTTCTCTAATTAAATGCGTGTATAGAGAATCCTTTAACAACAAAAACGAACAAGATTACAACATCCGGACAAAATTAAACCTCCACACTCCCAACCCAGTCTTAATTTCGGCAAGAACTACTTCAAAACTAACATCATTCAAGTCATATCATATCACAGAAAAACTGAAAATACACACGCAAATGAACTTTCAACATTTTGGACAGCAATTCCACATCCAATTCAAACTTCTAACGCCATGGAAAGAAGTTTTTTCTTCACAACCCCCTCCCCGCTCCCGCACAACGCCCAAAATGGTGCAAAAACAAGCTTTACATTGAGATGGCATGGCAGCAGAAAGGCGCACTGCTGCACTCACACAGTCTCCCATCACATCAAGATAACCACTTTAATGCCACAGCTCAATGATGTGCTATAACTTTATGACATTTCAAAGGCTTTAAATTCAAATTCTAAGTTCCGGATGGAAATCAGACACGAGCAGATGTACTGTAAAGCACTCGTCTTATGCATGATGTGTGCATATTATATATTATTCTGCAAAATGTGTACCATACACCACCGATTTACCGCAATATGCACTCGTAGAATATATTGCACCGAAGAAAATTGAAATGCTCAAAAATTTAAAACCGCGCGCGCTCTCTCATGTCTGATGATCTGCGTTCACATAGAACGGATGCTTAAGCATATTGTGGACTCACCTCACGTGCCAATCATGAATTTAATCGCGCACATAGCGTCTATCTTTATGTATGTGCCCGTACACATAATCGGGATTGGTATGCAAAATTGCATCTTGTTTACATGCTCCACTTTCAAACGGCGCTGTGCAGAGTTTACGTATATTATTTGGGAGCTGCAGCATGCCGGGGTGAGGCTTGTACTTCCTGCCCTAACTGGATGCTAACTACTTGTATATTATGTACTGCAAATCCAATCAGCTCGTCGACTAGCTGCTGGTGTAGTGTTTCATTTAAAATAATAATTGCCATTGTTTGAAAGTGAACTGAACTATTGCGCTACTCCCTTGTTTGTGTTTCAATTTTCAATGTGGATACGTGCGGTTGTGCTCCAACTTTTATATAATATTTCAGTGAATTTGGCAAATTAATTTTAAATTTAAATGATTTATTCTTTTTTATTTACTTTTTTTTTGGGTTTAATATTGTCAATACATTTAAATACAGTTTGTTGTCAATATTATTGTCAATTTATTTAAAATATTGTCAATAATAATGTCAGATTATTAAAAATGTTGTCAATAGTTTTAGACAATTTTGAATGAAGACTAAATCTTTTAATTTCAGTTTAAGGGAATCCTTAAATAATCCTTTAGACCGTAAACCAATCGTCCCCAAATTGCACTGCCCTCGATAACTAAAGTCAACCGCTAAAGACGGGAATTTTTATTAAACCACCTCACGATTACTTCACCCAGAATATAGTTCATCAAACATTATGGTAAAAGTAAAATCAGGAAAGCATCAACTTGCATAAAATATTCATGAGCATCGGTGTGAATTTAATGCTCCACCTATATAGTATAAAATAATCGATTCATGCTCCCACTTACTATCAGACTTTTTGCCAACAGCTTTGATTCACCAAAGCTTCTATACATTCCCAAAAAAAAAAAAAAAGCCACAAAAAAAAAATGGCGAGAAGCTTATAACAAAAGATGAGCAAACGATTTAACTTACACCGCGCTGACCCTGCCTCTACACATTTATGTCAGTTATTGATTAGGAAATTGTTACGAGGCGCCTATACAGCCAAGAAACCCCACACACCATTAACATGAGAAAATTAAGCGAATCACACGAGAATGAGCCACATCGGGATGATGATCGATTATAATGTGGTTGGTGTAGAAATACCCGCAGAGTTCGACAAATTGAAGCCAAAAATGTTGTATGAATTGAATTGTGCGGAGTCAACACACTGGGCCTCGCCTACCTCAACAAATTGCGTTAATTTATTCAATCATTCGCAGTTCATCATCGAGTCTTTGTTCTGCAGCATATTGCTACATATTTGTATAAGTGTCGGTGTTGCTTTTAATGCGATGTTATTTGCATTCTGTTGAACGTCACACATTCAAAATGATGGCATCGTTTCGGCTATTTCACTTAAATGGGAAATTTTCGGTCATAAATGAGAGAGAGAAATCAATATGAGTAATTAACGCCTATTTTTCAGCATAAAATTTAACACTTTCTAGTTATCAAACGTGTTCTAACTGGTGTTAGGTGATCCGATATCCGGCTTGTAAATCAAAATGGCAAAGAAAGTGTGTGTGTGGGAGACACAAATTATAGAGGCGACTATAATTGTTGAGGAGTGCTTACACTAGTCTATCATCAAGCATCATTAGTGTACTAATTGTTAATTGGCACAATTGATTTAAAAGTAGGTCAACTCTAAACTCTTTCTTCATCAAAATTTGAATTTTAATAAATATTGATTTAAAGCTTTGAACCGCTTAATTCAACAAAGGAGTAAAAACATAATTTCTGATTTTATTTTACAATAATCAATAAAAAAAATTTAGACTATTAAAAATAAACATTAAACCCAAGTCGAATTAAAATGGATAAAAAATAAAAAAAAATTGTTTTAGGCCTTAAATTTAAATTCCCACATTAAAAAATGTTAAGCTTTTGAACCGGTTCATTCCTGGAATCCGAAAAAACAAGAAGAGAGTTTTTTTCTTGTTTTTTCTCTTCAAATTTATGGAAGCAAAATATTGTTAATTCTTATAATTAAAAATTGTTTTAAAATATTTGAACCGCTATTATGTGAACTGGTAAAAAAAATTGGTCCAACATTAAAAATGTTAAGCTTTTGAACCGGTTCATTCCTGGAATCCGAAAAAAACAAGAAGAGAGTATTTTCTTGTTTTTTTCTCATCAAATTTATGGAAGTAAAATATTTTTAATTTTTATAATTAAATAATATTTTAAAATATTTGTACCGCTAATTATGTGAACCGGTAAAAAAAATTGGCCACTTAAACTTTTGACATAATCATTCAAATATTGATGTGGCTTAACGTTTAACATTTTAAGTCAAGTAAGTATAAAGTTATAGTTAATTAACATTGTAAGCATTTACGGTGTATAATAAAGCGCGTTATAAATTAAAAACTGCAATAATTCTTACCTTGAAATTAAGCTATATCGAGCAACACTGTTAAATGTAACTGCCCCACAAAATACACATAAAAATGTATACTGATGACCTGCCATGCGAGCACCACACATGCAATTATTTGAAACAGCTGGCCAAACGATAAACGAAAGCTATTTGCAACGGGAAACGAGGATTCGTCGACAATGAACCACTTTTGCTTAATATTATGCCGTTATTTGAACGATACGATGTACGAGTACATGGTGCAGCTATACACATCGCGTGGAAATGCTTTCCTTTATACTTACATTCGCTTTAATATTGTACAGCGGTACCGTCTGACTGACACAACTCTTCCGGTTAAAGTGCACCCGCTCGCACCCACGTGTATTAAAGTATACAAAATGGCGCTACACACAGCGACCGTGGGGGGAGGTAGGTGGCAAAGTATCCAATTTCTAAAAGCCCATTCACATAGTCGCAAAAGCTTCTTTCACTTAAATTGAATTTAATGGAAGCACACACATAGTCAGAGTGGATGGGCTCAAGTTAAACGCTTTCTAAATATATAAATTTGGTGTAATCTCGCGCGCATTGAATAAGAAACTGACGCTCCAAGTGCGCCTTAATGCGCCGTTCTGTGAATGTGTTTGCACGGGTATTGGTGTATAAAGTCCTTTTTGGCGCTAAATTCCATATTGCACGTGCAAATGTAAAGCACACATCGGCGCAAAAAAAAGAAGGAGTTAATGCAAATTCGTTGGCCCAACGACCCAATATATATGATCGTCCTGCAACGTGTGTGTACTCAAAATGGGGGCATTTGATTTTGTGTTTACATTCACACGTTACATTTCGCTTGCATTTAAATAGGTGGCATTGTGGGGTTCAATGGAAGCCAAGTAATTCACGGGGATGTACTTAAGAGAACGTATTCCAGTGTGTGCAGCAATAGAGAATGGAGATAGACATTCTTTGGAGACATGTTGTTGTACCTGAGTCCTTAAGATGACAGTGATTGCCGCAACAGTACAACACAAAGGACATCTTCAGCCATTGTGTTTACATGAAACATAACTGCTGAATTATTCCAGTCATGAACTGAGTTCAATCTTCCCTGGCTGAATATATTAAGGACGTTTATGCGTCTTTGGTGTATTACTGGCGTATTGTGAAATTGCTAAATTGCGACCAATATACAAGTGTGTACGCATGATGATGTCCTTGTGTGCACACTCAACACAATGAAGGTGCACTCCTCAAGATGACCGGCATTACCACTAAATCGTCGTTGCATCAAGTGTGTTTGCGTGTGTATGGTTTATGTTTATTGCAGGACATTCATTGGACTGCAATATAATAACTAACTATAAAGGATATTTGTATAAATTGTGCTATATTAAGGATGTTTAATTGCACCCTTGCATAAATTAAACGTTACGTTGTAATTATTTGAGGTGGATTATTAAAGAGTGTGTGAGGTTGAATTTGGCAACAATTTAGTGTGTGTGTGTGTACAGGATGTAGAATTAAGGATTGTTGAAGCGTTTGCTTCAATGCATGTGTGGAAATTTGATTTAACTTTCAGTCTGTCATTATTCAATTTGTATAATTTAAAGGGTTAGACGAGTGATTTGACTAAATTGGCAATGAATCAATTATTGTATGGCAAATTGCGTTATCAATTTAAATAAAGGACGAGCTATTTGGAATTTAGTTAATGAATGACCAAATGTTATAGGAATATTGTTTCATCCGGAGTATTTAAATTGATTTTGGAAGTATGAGAAAAGTTTGCACAAAAATGTTAAAGACATAAATATGTTTCCAAGAACAATTAGAAAGACGTTTTCAAAATTGAAGTCTGTATTAAAAAATGAACTGTTCATTTCTGATTTATGGCTTAAATAATCATAAGTGACTTAAAAGTTGGTAAAACATATTTTTTTGCCTTAGTTAAAACACTTTGGATTAAAATTTGTTTTTACATTAAATTTAATTTTTGACTTTTAAGTTTTAATTTTTTTCTAGTCCTAATCTTTTTTTTTATTTAAGCTCCACCCTCAATATTCTGCAGTCAGTGTTAAAATAATAAATGAAATGACCTTGAATCCATTTTCAAAGGTATTTATTTCTGTAAAAACAAACACTTTTAATAAATCAGAAAAACCGCAAAAAAACAAAGCTTTTATCCCTATGAACTTTAGCATTTAAAATAATAAAGTCTCAATAAAATAAAAACAAATAAAACAAGTCCCTGCAGATGTGGTTAAGCGATAAAATGACACTTTTAATGACGTGCAAAAATTATTGCTCCACCAACCATTTAGCACGTATTACAGCACCATAAATAAAATCATGGCGGTGCAATAATTTCCCAGAACCATATCTTATCCACGAGTTACCTTTCATTCTGCACTCTTTCCTTGCACCTTCACCAACATAATACAGATTTCTTGTTTTTAAACCGAACCCGCATCTCACAATCACGCTTTTCATGCGATGCATTTTATGACATTTAATTAGTGCAATTTGTAAGTTAACAATAAATTAACACGTCCGAGCCAATACAATAAGTCAGTGTGGGGGCCCCATCAAAAACAACACAAAACATACTCCAAATTAAAATCAAAAGTGTAATTCTCATAATATTATGTTGTGTTATGAAATGGACGTTTTTACGACGCGTATTTCCCGCATAACTTAATAAATTAAAATTGCATCCGTTGCGCAACAAATTAGTAAGGTAGCTGAAATAGTTTCATGCGTGGAGCTGGTCGGTGCCACAATGAAGTAAAAATTAATAATTTGAATTGTTAATGAGTTACTTATGTAGCAGTTTTTCATAAAGTAATAAAAGAGTTTCGCTTTCGATGAGCTGCACAATTTAGACAAAGGTTGTTTATGTTTATGCTCATAAAGATGGTAATTTTGTGGAATAAATAGCCGGCTAATCATCATCACCGAATACACCATGGTGTGCAGACCTAATTTGACTGACTTAATGATACGTTTCTGTAATCAACAAATTCAAGAAATGTTTACTATTCGACTAGACTGCATGTAATTTTAGATGAAGAATAAAGTGGAAACGTTGGTGGAATTTGCATATCATTAATGCTGCGTCAAGAAAATTGAATTTAAATGTTTTAATGCAAAACAAGTTTTTGAGGTCCTAATCAGTGTTAGTTTAATTTAATCAGACAGGTATGCGGTTGCATGTTTTAGGAAATATTCGATGAATTATGTGAAATTTATTTATAGATTTTTTTGTGATTTTTTAGATATTTTCGCATAAAAAGTGAGAGTGTATCTGAAATTTTCTGAAGCGATTTTTGTTCCAAGGTCAAGCCAAAAAATGATTTTTATTCAATTTAACTCCTCAACAAAATTAAAAAAAATTGTTTTGACTATTTTAACGTTCACACAAAAAAAACTGTGGCGTTTGCAATTCTTTTTGGAAGGAAATTAAATTTTTTATGATCAAGGGAACAAATATTATTGCTCATTAAGTCAAGGTCATGAAAATCGTATTTATTTTTTTAATAAATGGTTGTTAAATTTAAAACCCAAAAACATTAAGTCGTTTGCAACAAATTAAGTCAGTTGTGGTTCTCCCTACCATTTAAATTAATTTTTTTTAATCCGTTTTTTTAAATTAATGTCTGCTAATAAAAGCAGTATTTTATTCTTGCGCTTTTTAAATTAAATAATTAACATTTATATTTAGAACTTTATTCGGATCACCGTTTTGCAATGAATATCATCTGAAATGTGAGAGTGACAGATAACATTCTGATTCCAGACAGTGACAAAATGTTTAATCTGTAACAGTCACTCGAAACGAAAAATAAGCGACAAAAAATTAAATGTCAATGCAGTATGACGGCTGACTGCTAAGAGGATTAAGATTGGTCATTCCTCATAAAACAATAAAAATTGCATCAAAATAAAATTAACAACTTTTTAATATTATTGTGGTATCATTTTATTGTGATTGGCTTTAATTACCAGCAAGTCAGCTGAACTCGCAAAAGTCAAGGAAAAATCGAGTAATTGACGAATATTTAAAATATACAAATCGAGGACAAAAGAAACATTTATATGAACCAACTTTATTTGCCAATTTTTATGCGCGCACAAACTAAAATTTTTATTGTGCAAAATTAAGGCACACACAAATTGAACAAAATAAAACACCGAAAACACACAAATCGGAAAGAGAAATTTTGCAAAAAAAGTGAGAGGAAGGTGCGATATTAAAACGGTAAAATGTACACCGAAAATTTGAATTGAGCACGTTCTGTACGTTGCGACACAGATTTGTTCAAAGCTCGTCACATTTTTGTTAACTGCTGCTGTTGTTGTCAAGAAAAAGATCTGTTTATTGTGCAGATTGGAATGAAAAATAATATGTAATTTAATTATTTAATGATTATCACTTGGGATTTATGGACTGTGTCAATTATGCTTTTTTGCATCAAAGAAATAGGTCACCGTAAATGATCGTTATGAAATGGAATGTGAAATAAAATGTAACTCAGCTTTTATAAGAACTTCAATAATGACACTCAGCGTTTTATGTTTCTTATAATGCGCCTATACACGACAAAATGATTGTGGAACGCAAGAATATGAGACAATTAAATAATTGAAGAAATGGAGATATCTTTATCCAAGGAAATGAGACAACTAATTGATATTATTCACTCAATATTGTATTTACTGAAAAAGTGCACGTACCTTTAAGTACTAATAATGTGTCGGTTTAATCGTAAACATGATTGTTGAAGTAAACATGAATAATTTCAGTTTAAATTCGTGTAAAAGTTGATTTTCATAAATTAAAATTGCTGCTGGAACTTTTGGTTGAAGTTATGGACACCCACATTAAATTGTTATGGCGATAATTGACTTGAAGCATTAAACATTGCATTAACTTATTGACTTAAAATATTTTAAACGTTTGTTTTTCAAGGCCAAACATTTATTTTCATTAAAAATCTTTACTAAAGGCTTAATTTTCAAGGTCAAAAAATATTTTCATTAAAAGTTTTTACTAAATGCTTATTTTTCAAGGTCAAAAAATATTTTCATTAAAAGTTTTTACTAAAGGCTTGTTTTTCAAGGTCAAAATTTTATTTTTATTAAAAGTCTTTACTAAAGGCTTGTTTTTCAAGGTCAAAATTTTATTTGCATTAAAAATCTTTATTAAAGACCTCTAAAAGGCTTAAAAATTTGTCGTCGGTTTAAGATAAATAAATTTGTGCAGCATTTAAACTTCATTTTATAAGATGGAAATTTAAAAAGTTCTTAAGAGTTCCTAATTATGAATTTTATGCAACTTATGTACAAAAAGCATTCCATTTTCTTTATGCATTACTTTGATTATCCAATGCAATAACGGCGCATCAAAATCCCCATCACGTACAAAAACATACAAAAGTGAACACGGTATGATTAATTACACGCATTAATATGAAGCTGTTACATCGTACAGCCTTGATCAACCTTGACCCCATGCGGCATTAGACGCCAGTGCGCTTAAACTACAGTCTACACGTACCATGCGAGTTTCTCAAATGTCCGCAGTCATTCCAAGATGGTTGTCTCGAAAATTGATACGCTTCCACACATTGTAGATGGCCGATAACACGCGTTTAACAACGTGTCGCTTTGCTCAATCACCAGAGTCAATCGATATTTGTGTGTGATTTTTTTATTCGCTCTCATGTGTGTGACTATAAGTCTGACCCCAAATAAATTTGTTGCATTACTATAAAAGCCAAAAACATATTACGCTCGATGATTTTAGCATGTAGGCAGAATAATACACGATTAAATGCTATGAAGATGTTACAATGATTAATGCCCAAGGATTTTGCAAGCACACGAGTCGCATCGTGTAGTGCTTCAGCTATGCGAGTTGTCTATGGATTTATTGTGTAGTTAAAATATATCCTGCGCCATCTATAAATGTGCGTTAGTCGATAACTTTTTTGGTAATATGTTTATAGGGAAGAGTATCGCAATAAAAAAAAAAAAAAAAACACCAAAAATTTAGAAAAAATGACTGAGAAAAAAATTTCATGGAATGGAAAGGCACTTGAGACTTAATATGAACAACGAAATACTATATTACTATTTAAAACAATTTAAATTACTTGTTTTAAAATAAAGGGAAGGATTAAGAAAATGTTTTATTGATCTTGAAATATTAATCATTTGATTTTTAATTGTCTTTACCTAATTAGTTACGTAATTAAATACTTTATTGTTTTAAAATTCAATAAAATTTATAAAACAGATTTTCCTTGAATTATTTTTAAAATTAATTGACCTTGAAACATTTAAAAATCTCTAAATGTGAAAACAATTATCAAAACAAATGCAAACACTCCATAATTCAAAAAGAGAAGGTCTGCTTGACATATGTACAGTGTGACGTCATCCAGAAGAACATAGTATGAATACTGTCACTTTGACAGTTTGACGTCATCTGAAAGAATTTTTTTCACGTGGGAAAAACAAAATGGAAACCGCATTTATTTCTTGGACAGACCTTTACTTTTTACATAATGATGTGAGTCGTAATAAATTCTAAAAAATACAAGACACATTATACTCCAATAAACTTTTAAGTTTTTATATCAAAAAAGCAACGTTGTGTTGGGTTTGCATGTAACGTAACGTCTTCAGTTACCAAAATAAAATCTATGTAAAGGTACAATATATAAAATACAGCGTGGAGATGATTTGTGCAATACATATTATGTAAAAGACGCTATCTTGCAAATGTTTTATGGAGGGATAGACGCCAACAGCGCATACCGTTTACACGCGAAAACATCAACGGTAAAAATTCGATAAAGTAAACATGCGAATTTTACGACTGCAAATCAATAATTTTGAAAGCGGTTTATTTGCCAATTTTCTATGCAGTTAAAATATACGCAAAAAAATTGATGAATTTCGATGGAATTAATATTAAATTCGTTGGTACTAACAGGTTCGTTGATCTTCCTCTAAGTTTCGCAACATAATATTAATTCAACTGTGTAAGTGGGTAAACAGTTAAACTGCGTTCATATTTTTCATCAGATTTATGTTGATCTTTTGTTACAACAATTTTTTTATCCGCACATTGTGCGGTGCGAACGATGGTAACTACCAAACCAATCAGTGATGGGAGTTTAATTGGAAATATCTGCGTGACCTTTGTAATCAGCTATAAATGTTTTGAGTACAATTTTATTTTTACGAATGTGTCTGCTTTTTAGGGAATTCAACAATAAATGTTATAAATGACGTCATTCATCAATATTTCAAATTCAATCATTGAAATGTTATTGTTGTACTCGTTTTTTAATGTGAAGGTTAATTTATTGAGGATGCAGCAACGATGTATTTGCATTCATTATTTTCTGTTTTGAATTTTCTTATTTCTATTTTAATTTAATTTAATTTTAATTTAATTCCAATGAAAGGGCTTAATGCCTATTAAAATGTGAATAGAAAATTGCCCTTTCAAAGATTTAAATCCAAAAAAAAAACCGACTTAACTTCATTCATGGAATAACTGTTCATTTACATTTTGTATTTCACTTCTTCTACTGCCTGCGAGCAGCTTTTGTGCATCAAACAACACACGTTGTTATAAGTAAAATGATAAAAAAAAAACGCGTTAAACCGCGCGCACATGTTTTACCATTGCAGAAAGAAAATAACAGTGTTTTCGTTTGGCTGCGATGTTGTGTTGTTTTTTGTTTTTATTCGGCCTTAACATTTCTGCGGAATTCATTCCGCCGCAAAGTTGTTACATTCAGATTTGAGCGCCATAATTGTTATTACCATCAGAGACGAATTCAAGATCAACACAATTTGTATTGCAGACGTTGTGTGTGGTTTTGTGATGCGTTTGACTATTTTTGGACTCGTGATTCTTTTGTGGTTTGTTATGTAAATTCTATTTATTTTCTTAAGTCGTGATGCCAATTTTTAACAGTTTTTTTTGGTAAAATATGAAGTGAATTGAAGTTTAAAGGTTATGGGCATGCTAATTTTTTTTAAATATTCTGTACCATAATAATTTACACAATCACCACACAGAATCAAGGACTAGTGTCACTATGATGAGTCAATTATTTATTTTTAATTTTTAACTTTTAATAATTATGTAAGTTTAATTTTAAAATAATATAAATTTGACTACAATTGACGAGCTGATATAAAAATATTGACAATATTTCAGGTATTATTGACAATACTAAATTCATATTCACTATAATTGAATCCATATTGATAATAATTATAAATATATTAATTGCTATTGCCAATATTGATGAGACACTCAAAAGTTATATTTTAAATAGTCAATATTTTTTAGTTATTGCCAATATGTAATGAAATATTGTCAATATTTAATAAATTAATTCGAGATAATTGAACAGAAATGAAAACATTTCTATGGACGGATTAATTATTATTACATCGACACATTTTAATGATGAAAAGTTTTGTGTCAAATACATTATATTTTAAAAGATCAAATATAAATTTAGTTTATTCCATTAAAATTTAAATTCTCATAAAATAGCAGGCAAAATGGTTTTTAATAAATTAAACAGAGTGCACATTACCCAATTGTACACCAAAAATTAAACGCCATTAAACGTGAATAAAATCTGTTAATAATACTTATGTAATTACAAAACAAGCTATTTAATTAATAGAGATACCTAGTTACAACAAAACACGTTAAATTTAAAAGCTGGCGAAAAAATGTTGCTCCAATCAAACTTTGCTTCATAATAAATAAAGTGATTATGGTGACAAACTGGCTGTACAAACTATTAAATGATAATCACGTCAACCTAAAATAATTTAACAAGCAGTTAAATAGTTTAATGTAGCTGCACCTGAAGCTAAACAAAAACAGATAACCAAAACTCCACTGAGCACATTGTTTGTCAATTTGCATAAAACACTGATATAATAAACTCGTTTCACAAAAAGACAAACAACAAAAAATTAAACATCATTTGCTAAAAATGTTTTTCGGCAGCAAATAGTGCTTTTTTTCGCCGAAAAAAGCACAACCCAAATTAGCTTAAAGTTCAATTATATGCGGATAATATTAAAAGTATTTAGGTGCGTTTTGTTATGTACATTTTAAGTGGTGCTCGCGAATAATAGGAATGAATGTGTGTTCAAAATTTAAATTAACTACCCGCAATTAGGGTTTTTAAAATATATAGAAACGTCCACATTCGCATTTTATTGCGGCACATTTGTGACAAAAAATAATATAATGGAATAAATATTTTTTTTAAATGAGTAGTCATTAAGCGACAAATTCACATTACGATGCTGCTGTTAAAAATTATTAGTGTATTCAGAAAAACTTCTTCCGCCATGCTACTTTAAAGCATCACTTTTTTTTTGTGGCTCATTATATCGGAGTAATAGATTTTTCCAAACGAGTTTTTTCGGGAACAAAAATTACTTATGTAGAAACTCATTTTGACTGTTTTGTGTTTACAAAAGGATCTTTAAATTATAATAGCATGTTCGTCCGTCCGTCCTCAACATATCTTGTAATCTAATAAAGGAATTCAAATATTTTTTTAAATAAATTTTTGTAAAATATTTCGAAATTTCAGAAATCTTGAAAATTCTCTCAATTCATTATTGCAGTGCTCTAAATAAGTGACAAATATTTTTTAGCAGATACATTTCAAGGTCAAGATATTAATTTTTCCATTAAAAATATTCTTTTCATGAAATTTTCTACCAAATCGGTACATTTTTGTTTTTGAATTTCTTCGTAGAAATGTCGCATCCGGCTCTCCCTGCCACTTATGTTTCGTTTTTTTTATTAATGTCGGTGCTATTAATATAGTTAAGTTGGTTTTCTTCTTATTTGGTGCGTGATCAAAGGTGATTGAGCTTTTAAATATGAGCGATGAGTTTTTTCTCTTGCTTTTGTGTTGCTGTTTTTGGCATATTGCTGAATTTCCTTGCGTGAGACCATTAGAAGCGCATGTTTGTAAAAAATGATGATGATTATTATCTTTCAGCACATTCAAGTATCAATCGCCAATTGTTGCTATTTGTCGGCTTGAATGTGATTTTTGGTATTATTTTGTATCATTTTTAGTTCATTAAAGTTCATTTACGTAAAAACAGTTTATGTATTGTTAAAAACCGTAAAACTGCTTCAAACCATACAACAAATTTAAAACTAATCAGGTGACTTATCTAAAAGACTTTTTATTAAGCTCATTTAATTTTAAATCAAATTTCAAAGTCGAATTTAACTTTCCTACCCTGCAGCCATTAATTTACCAATCATCGGATTAACTAAATATAATTAAGCATCGCTGTAAAAGTCATTTCAAATTTTAATATGCGTCATTTACGTATTCCGCAGTGGCAACACTGCGCCGTTGCAACAACAACGTATATCCTATCCGCTATTGAAAATGAATTCTCTGTCATCAGTTTAATAATTGCAATACCCATAAAGCATCGCGCTTACACACCAACACACACACACACGTAAATCCCTCGGCACCCCAGCTAAGTCGATATAATCTTCCAATGTAATTGGTTTTACAGCAATTAAAACTTAAACTGTATAAATCGCACTGCAAAATGCAACGTGAGGGTGCCGCCTACACGGAGCACGCTCCCGCGCGACCCACCTTTACATTTAGCTCCCACAAGTAGGGGAGTAGAGTACACGTACAGCCTGGGGGGTTGGTGTTAAAATTATTCACAGCTATACGAGATAATTAATTTGTGTTGCTTTCAATGAGTCTTCAATTAAAAGCGTGTCAACATTTTATTTGTCTTTAAATTTGCAGAAAATTCTTTGTAAGTAGAAATTCAGATCAATTATTTTTTGGGTGTGAAATAACGATAACAACGTTGCACTTTAAAAAATTTTGTGATCGACTTTCTTAAAGAAATTAGAAAGCAAAATTAATCATCATAAATCACAATAACAAAATAAATACTTTCGATCGGAGGTGTATTTGCCATCTAAAGCCTAATCGCCATCGCATTATTATCTTAAATCGAGCAACGTGGGCATTATTTGCTTAAAAGAATATAAATTAATATCCATAATGGATTTATTCAGTCCACTGCAACAGTATTCTTCAAGTTCAAGTTTTCTCCAATTTCTTGACCAACGTGGGAGTTTAAGTAGATTCCAAAATTATATGAGAAACTTCAAACCAAATGGAGGAGACTAAAAATGATTGTGAAAACATTTCGTTATTTATTTTTAGCTGCAAAATCTCCACACAAGTTCCTATTTTTGGTGAAGTGTGTCCCCCATTAAGGCAAATCTAAAACGCAAAAATTTAGATTTTACAACATCAAAAAAAAAACGAATAAAATCAACTTTAATTTGCTAAAACTTTTTATTTTTTATTTCGTTACAGCTTCTGCTGTGGCTGCTGTGGGACACTCAAGCAACTTCTACAACATCCAAAGAAACATCGAACAGGTAACTGAGCCAAGAAGATATAAATTTCCGATGCCCTCGTTTGCAGTTTTATTTTTCATACACCAAACTAAACATGAGCGCTCGCTGCACAGGAGCGCGCTGTATCCTTAAAACTTTTCAAACACCCGTATTCCCGTTGGGTTTGGGTTGTCTATTATGTTTGTAACTTGGTGGTCGTGAGTCGAGATGTAGATGCGGTATGGTGTACATAAGTACAGCTGTAAGGTTATGATTTTACAGTTGCTAGAAAAATGTTATCAGGAAAGTTTCCTCCTTTTAACAATGCCACATCCTATTTCATGGGGTTGGATGTGGATTAGGTAACTTTATATGTGGGACAGGGTGATAGGTAGTGATAAAAGCTGTTTCCTTTTTTATAATTTTTTATGATTTTAAAACTACAAAAAACAATTTTTTTTTTTAAATTTAGTGGAAGGATATACAATCTAATAATATTTATTATTGCATTTAATACACCAAGTATTTTTGGATTTTTAATAGAAAATAATTATTGTGTTTAATTATTTTTCAAAACATTTTTTCTATTGAAAATATCTCAAATAATAATTTATTTTCTGTATCATTTTTTTTCTCTCGATTTCTCACCCTGTTAATTTTCTGATATAAATGTTCCCTTTTAACAACGAAGTAAGGAGTACAACCTGTCCTATATTTGTAAAGTATTGTGTGGATATTGGAACCCTTTGTTGTCAATAAAAGTGGAACATTCGCATGTAGTTAACTTGAATACGATACGATATGGATTTTATTACATAAAATATTTGAAAAGTTTAACTTTTTTTTTGGTTTTGACGATAAACGTTTTTGATTTATTATTCACTTGTTATTTTCTATTGTAACTTCTGTATTTCCTTGTTCATTTTTAACAGTGAGAGAATATGAAATTGAAGGGATTTGTAATAATCCTTTAAATATTGAAGCGTTAGAACGTACAGGTTTTTTTCATGATTACAAATACAAAAAATGTTATCGGTATTATTCCTAAGTCGACTTTGGAGTTATTTTATTTAAATTCTTAAGTCTAAAATTAAATCGACTCAAACACTTTGCATGTAATTTAACCAAAAAATCTCAACAAACATAGATTTGAGATTTGAGTTAATTATAAATGAGGAAAATTACAGGAAACTGCATTAAGTAGTTCAGTAAATATAATGACATAATCTTAATTTAACATTAAAAGTTAATGGATAAGGCTTTTTGTGAACTTTTTTTGTTGCCAATAATTAATATCGCTTTCTAATTTTTAATCAATTTACAAAATTATTTATTATTATAATTAAAGGACTCAATTTTTAGAAATTATTAAAAATATTAAAGAAAATGCTTTTTTAATGAGACCATAAAATTGAAACTCATAGTTTTTGAAATATTTCATCAAATAAAACCACACCAATATAATTTAATACAATTCCATAATAATTGAATATTCTTGCAATACACAAAACAATTGTTAGAAATGCTGCAAATTTCTCAGTTTTACATTTTCCTTTTTCTATTTTCGCAATTTTTGTCTAAATATTGCATTTATTTGTATAAACACAATTATTACATCACCCCCATCCTGCCACAACTTCGCCACCACAACACAGCGCTTTGAATAAATACACAACAATTGCTCAAATTGCATTTGTGCAGCACCCATGTTACAGTTTGGCAATGTTGTGTGCAGCAGCGGCACCCGCGACTGTACTGCAATGCACCTCACGTCTCGCTTGTGCATACTTTCATCCATGCGACAAAATCCTCACTAAACTGTAATGCAAAGTACATACACAAACAATGTGCAACTGCAACCGTATACGTACACCATTTTCAGCTTAAATTTTTTTTTGTTTTTTTGGGTGGGGTTGGGGTAGTTTAAATTGTGGAAAACCAGCGTGAAATCACTGGAAGGAGCGCAGAAAAAAACTATTATAGTTATGTAGGTCACAACTCACAGTAGCTTTATGTGACTGCGTTTGGGAAAGTTAAATCGGAATATTAACGAAATATGTAAATGACATAATGCGCTTTCCTTGTTGCCAGTATGCAATTAAGGACATGGTGAGAAATTAATCTAGAAAATCTCTGCATTGATTTGTATTATTTAAATGAAATTCCCTTCCACTTTAGTATTCACTTTATATTCAATTTTAAATATTTAAATCAGAGTAACTGCGTATTGCTAAGCACAACCGCATTTGTGTAAGTGGAAACAGTTAGGTTAGCTCGCATATAGGAAGCGAAATTGGCTCTATTGTTTGTCAGTAAAGGGGTGTGTTCTCCGCAATGGGAATTAGATTGAATGCATTGGTTTGAGACTGCAGGATATGAGGTTAATTGTGTGCTATAATGTTTTCGTGTGTGTATGAGAGCACTTTAAGTGTGCACAAACATACACACGGAATATGGGCACTATTCAAATCCATATAGTGCAATTTGCTTGCGCTTCAGCAAACACCTTGAGCGGATTTGCTGAATATTTAGGAATACACTCGCTTTGATTATAAATAATTTCACATATGCATACAAACGTGAATGTTAAATGCAAACGTAATTGAATCCATTTGATATTCGGATTTAGTATTGAAAATTGTTTGCTTTGTGTAAATTTAAACGGTACATAACATAAAGGACTTTATTTTAAGTGTGCACTTTGTCTAACTGTATACACGCTATTTTTTTTTTATGTATTTATGGCAAATTATTGACTTGAATTAAAGTATAATTGTTTGAGAAATTTTATTAAACTCAACGAACAGAAAAAGGACTCCAGTTTAAAGAAGTTCCAAATATAAAGTAATTAACAACAAAGTCCTGCAATATTGAATGTAAAGTATCCTTATTGCGATAATTAACTTATTCAGAACATAATATTTTATTTAAAGACAATATCAAAAATATTTACATTCTGTAAGGATTATCATGGATGTGCAGTTAATTTTATTCGAAAGAAACGCAATAACTACAAGAAAATAAGTCAGACTTTCATCTGTTAATTATTATTACTGTTGTTTTTTAATTTCTGCATTCATGAACAAAAAGAAAAGGGAAAAAGTTTATCATTTTCATGAACATCATTATGCAGTTTGACTGCTTTCTGTATTATAAATATTATAAATGTTAATTTTCATTTAAATTAGCGTCAGAATATTCATTGGTTTATAGAATTTTAACGCTACAAGAACTTCTTGTAATAAATAAAGATTGTTTAAATTTAATTTTAATATCGTTTACGTAATACTTTACTGTTTTATAAAAAAATAAAAATGGTTTGTTAAGTGTATTTACAAGAGCATAATCAAAGCTCATTTGTGTTTCAAAAACTGTTTTTTTTTAAATAAAATAATTAACAAAAGTTTTTTAAAAGCATAAAGGTTTTAAATAAAAAGAATAATTTTGAAACTGTTGTATATTACAATAAAAAAAAATACATTAGTTCCGTTCAATTGAGTTCTTATTTTCTTTATTTTAATAGAGCGGAAGGTTTTTAAGGAATAAATCCTTAAGGTTAATGCATCAATTGTTGGCAAATTAAATAAAGTACAGCTCGTTTATTGTTTCAACAATCATAAATAGTTAAAACTCCAAGCCATTACATGCAATTAAAACTAGGCAGTGTAAAAATCCCATTCCAATTGTACTAGTGGACTTAAATTACGGTTAATTCTTTTGCTAAACAACTATTTGTTTTGTGCTTCATCAGCGCCCCTTGCGGGGAATGGTGTAATAAATATACCGAATAAGTTTATGTTACTGAAACTGTTAAATAACTAAATGAGATTTCAATAGAAATTGGCTATTATAAGTCAAGCAATTGAAATATAACCTTAAAATGTTATAAAATTTAAAAAAAAGTTCCTTAATTGGTTTGTGTTTCTAAAATTTTGTTTGCCTAATTACTTTACTCTATAGCCTTTAATTGTGACTTTTAAAATGTTCCTTAAGTCATCCTTTTTAGAGCTAAAAAATCGTGTTAATTCTCAAAAAGAAACGTTGACAAATGAAGTCTTTTGATCGTTCATTTAACTTAATTTAATTGAAATAATCTTGAACACAACTCAAAACATAAAACCCAACCATTTCACTTTATGCACTTGCATTACAAACATTGTTTGCCCAACTACAATGCTTTAACAATATGTCGAACAAAATGAAAACAATGCAGATGACGCTGCAGTGCTACTCATGCTAGTGCATCATCATCATCAAACAATTCCATTGTTCGCCTTTCTTGCTATCATTTTTATACATGCGATTGTAGAAGGAAAAAAAACACACACACACAGATCACAGACATGCCATCTTTTCAATTCAATTCAATAAAATCATTTAAGCACGTCGTCAAAAACGCTCACTTTATTTACGATATGCCATAAAGTGTTTTGGTGTGTTCCATCCATAAAGACGGTTGTAAGTCTCATTGGCGCGAGCTGCCCTCATCACAATGCAGTCTCTGCTTACATCCAACTGAATACATATCAGCGATTTAACAATTCATTTCTAAATTTGTTGTAGTCGTACAAAGTAAGTTCGGGGGAATGGGATCCAATCAAAAATTTTGCACCACACACACAAATTTCTTACAGTTTCTTGGTGCTCGTCTTTAATATGTATTTTACAAAGACATTGTAGGGTTTAGGGATTTGTTTATTTCATATGCCGCAGCTTAAGACGTTATTATCCATCCAATCTGCGGTGATTGCTTCCGGAGTGGTACGCTTTTGTGTGCAGGGACCCCTAAATCTGATTTGCGTATGTGAAACAATCAGATATCATGGGATGTATTGTGTCTGCATGACGTATACTCGTGTGTATATCAATCTATTTGTGGAGAGTAAGAAAAGGAAATTGAAGCGTATAGACAATCAGTGAAGCATGTATTGGGAGGTTCGTATAAGATCAGAATGGAAGGTATAATACTCGTTGGTTTCATTCACCTTTCCTCATATGTTTACGTTTCAATTATACGACATATCTGAATGCATATAAATAAAGGGCACGAATATATGTTTAGGGGATGAAAAGCAATAAATTAAAGCTTTTGTTTGTGCAGCTATTCAAATTGTTATTGATGTGAGTTAATTACTGGGATCCTTGTGGTTGGTTGAATCGTGTATTCGTGATTTAAATAAGAATTGTACGAAAAGATGAACACTTTTAAACCTTAGTTTAGACCTTTAAATTTCAAGGTTATTTTAAAAGCAATCATTTAAAAAAGTTAAAAATCCTTGTTTTGTAATAAGAAAAGTTTTAAAATTTTTAAAAATTTGAGCGAGTGATAAAAATTAAATATTTTGCAAATATTTTCAAGGTCACAAAATGATTATTTTAATTCTAAATGTGGAAATATTTAACCCTAAATATAAAATGTAAGAATTTAAAGTGCTTTTTAAAATTCAAGGTCAACCAAAAAATATCTTTTTGTTAGGAAAAAAAAGTTTGAACTGACGACTTTATGACCTTTAACTTTCTATGTCAAAGCGATAAAATAAATTGTTTTAACTATTTTTAGTAACTTACGCCAATCTCAAGCAATAAATCAAAACAAATTGTTCTCCGTAATTGATCTTACACCGTTATGCGTTAAAGAAAGTGCGTGACGAAAATTTGTTGAAGCATTTAAGCGACGAAAAACCATCAAACGATTTTCCATTTATATTTCAAATCAACACATAAATAACATTGGAACCCCACCCACCAACTAATTAGAACTTTTCAACACACCAAAAAAGGACGAATTCATTGAACTGTATCTGTTACGTGCTTCCTGACGAGCAACCATTAATAAAATCCATCACAATGAAACGTACATTTAAGCTATATACTTTCATTCATTCCAAATCTGAATATATGAACTGGGGCAACCAGATATTTTGCAAGCATCTCTCAATAATATACTTTTATTTATTATTCTTATCCCCATTGCTTTTCATCTTCTTAACCCACCCCAAAAAATTCACCTGAAATTCACCCACACCATCGAAAAATCCAAATTCAAGTCAATCTTAAATTAGATGCTCCATTCAAATGATTTCGCATTCTCTAAGTATAATAATCTCAATCCTCCCTATCGTAAATTATACCGCAGCAATTTCGCAAGTAGGTTTATTATTCTACTTCTAGAAGATAGCACGCTTTTGAGAAAGTAATCTTTTGTGCGGGCATCGTGCTCGTTGCTGTCTTCCATCACATTTGAATCATGGCATTATGGAACATCCGGAAATTTTGAAACAATCTTGCACAAATACTCACAAATGGGATGGCGGGGTGGGTGTGGGTGGGATGGTGAATGGTGGGAGGACGCACTGGACCATCTCATAAAAATAAAAGCAATATTTTGTGTGCGGCGATTGCTTTCTGTCATGCCATGAAGCAATCAATGCAGCAGCATAATGTAAAAGTTTTTTTTCTTTTGCAAGTTTAGGAAATTTTAAATGAATTTTGAGACAAAAGCCTTTTTAAAGCATGTTGACGGCGCGTTTCATGGTCCACCCACTCAATCATGTCTCATCACTGATTGATTTTAAATTTAAATTTGCGGAAAACTTTTTGCGTTTAATAATAAGGTGTGTTTGTCACGATGTCACGCAATCTGGGACAACACAGGCCTACATTTATTTAAATTGCTAAACGCATTTGTGACCGCGAGCAGGTATTTTTGGCCATGCGAATTCTCAAATATTGGTCACATACCAATCCCTCGATCGATGATAAATAGATGCTCTTCACAAAAGATTTTGTTATCTTCAGCCACTCTCAATTACATAACAAAATATCAATAATTTATTAAATTTTATAATAGACAATTTCATGGGTAAAATATCCAAAAAGTGTTTGTCTCGCCAAAAATATTCGCATAATCACAATGGCCAAATTACGTGTGCTCATTAAATACACAATTGTGTGTTATCTTAAATATTTCACCTCCAAAATGGTTTATTTGTCACCCGATTTTATTTATTGATTGCCATTTGATTCGTTTATCAAATAATCTGCCTTTTTAGTAAATAGATCGTGTGACGCAACCGCAGAAAAATGAAGCACAAAATGAACAACAAATTCACATTCAATTATCATGATCACGAAATTGGCATCCAAATTGGCGCATAATTGCAAATCAACCAAAAGCGATGTTGGTAGATGAATACGTTTGATGTAATCTCTGAAGATCCGCCACAAGCATACTTATAGCCATGCGACCTTAATTTGCATAATACAATATTTGTGTGCGACAAACTTTCAATATTGCGAGGATGCGTTAAGCTGAAGGCGGTTGTTGAAGCATCGCGCGCGCCACGGTCTCTGTGTGTTCGTTACTGCCTGCCGACTTTAAGTTTTTATTTGGGTGTGCAATCAAAATGCGCAATTTCGGCGCATAAGTCGGGCAGTTATCGTGATAATTTATGAGAAGTAACACGGCGACAACAACAAAAAAGGACGATTGCGATTGAAATGTCGGCTATGAGTGGCGATTTACATCATCACCGACATCGCGCGAAACAGCAATGTTTGCGGTCATATTATTTGGATAATGCAAATTTGGTTGTTTGTTTTTGTTATTTTGCCTATAGAGTGGCATTCAAAACTTTTTTGTTGTTTTAAGGAAGTTATTTTGTTACATGAATTTATAGTGTTATTTCGGACTTTATTTTACATCTTATACGTTATTTTTAACTGCTTTCATTTTTTGTGATAAAAATTAATTACGAAAAGATTATCTTTTTCTTATCATATTTTAGACAATCATTTAAAGTTACGTAAAGGTTATTATTATGATGTATTTACTTTTTTAATATCAATATTAATTATTAAACTATGTTTCAAGGATCCTGAAATATTTTAAAAATTATGTAAATGTTTAACTTTTAGCTTTAAGGCTATACATATTTGCTTCTTCAAAAAATATTTGTCCAGCTTTTATTTTAAATTTAAATTGACTTAAGTCAAATTATTTAAAAATAAATTAAACAAAATCCATGACAGAAAAAAGAGTTAAAATTAATGAATTTTAATCAAACGATTTAAATAATTGAATTAATTTTTTTTACACAATTCTGACAGTTTTCAAAAATTTACTTTTAATAAATTTTGATTTTGTATAATTAACTTAATGTTTTACTCACTTATTTCGTGTTATTAAAAAGAAAACCCTAATTTCTGATTCAAAATAAATAAATAATTTTGTTAATTAACACATACAGCGAATTAATTTTAAAACACAGCACACTACCATACTTTGTCAACCACAACATTTCCAAAAAATCATAACGTTGCGTGAAACATGTGGAATTTTCGAGGAAATTTCATAAATCTGTTAAATTTATTAAACCCATAATTATTCTGTATCAAAACGGAAAAGCCGAATTTTATTGTTTTATTATTGAAATTCAATGTATGCAAGCCAAAAGTTGTCATCGAACGACCTTTGTATGGAAATTTGATAGTTTTTTTTTTTTATGAACTTTACCACACTACCTAAAAGATGTTGATTCGAATAATATACACGCGTCCGCTTAAATGTATGTAAAGCTATTTGAATGTATGAGACCTTAGTAATATTTTTAAAAACGCAATCACTGGCCACTACAAAATGGGTTTATGACTATTGCAGTGATGGAAAGTTGAGAGGCGCCAAAACCTTTGAACTGTTAAGAAAGTTTTAATTATGCAGGATCATTGAATATGCATTAATAATCGATAGCGGAATTAATGTGTTATTTATTTTAATTTAAACAAACAACATATATTTTAAAATAAATGTAATGAAAAACACGATAATGAATTCAAATTTAAGCGGTTTGAACTTAACATAAACTTTTGTATACGCTTTATTTATTTATGTTGACTTATTTTCGGTTCATTTCAATAATGACCCAAAATGTTTTGAAGCGCGACCTTTAGTGACCCAGGGTTTAAACCAATTTCCGCGTTTAATTTTGACAAATGACGGAGCGGGAGTGTTAAACAATGATGTTATAAAGGAAGTGGCTGTCATTTTATAACATAGAAACATGATTTGTAAAATATTAAAATGTATGGGCAGGGAGAATTACCCTGAACTTTTGATTTACTTTTAAAAAAAGTATTTAAAATGATGAAATTAGTTTTTTGGTATAAATATTGAATCAGAAACAGTTTTTTTAAATTGGGTTTTTTTTTTGTAGCGGTTAATATTTATTCAATATAATTAGCAAGCCTTGAAAATTTGACCTTTTAAAAATATTACAAAAGGCTGTTTTGAAGTGACGAGTCCCGCAAACCTGTGCAGGATTCTAATTAACGCTTTAGCGTAGTTTTGTTGTAACTAGTCCTTGATTCAGTAGCTCTCTGGCGTGATGTGTTTTACCCTGGCTAGAGCTGGACATAATTTCTAACCTTGACCTAATTTAAACAAAATACAATACTTTTCCAAACAGTAAAGCCTTATCATAAAAAAAAAACAGAACATAAACCATAATAAATATCCACATAAATGTACTTAACACAATATTCATGTAGAAATGTCATTAAATTCCAATTTGTACTCGTATTTCTGTTAAAGCATATTAAATTTCAACGCACACAACAAAACTCAAACCATGACTCTACAATACTTTACATGCAGCTTCAATAAATATTAAATGCTTCATTAAATCCATATTATAACCATAAAAGTGGCTCCATGTTTGATCACTTAATAGAGTTATATTTGCCATCAAATTTAATTGCATCATTGCATCTGCACTCTGCAACATTTGCAATTAATGACTGCCCCACATATTCTTGGCCTATATTTTTTTAAATCACATCATTTGACCTTAACTGCATTTATAGCGAATTACTGAAGCCATTTGACATGCACATCGCAATCAACTAGGATGCAATCAAATAAAAGCTTACTACAAAAGGATCGCCACCCTTATTCAACGCTGATGAAGAAAATTTCTTAATGAAAGCAAAAAAAAAACTACCCTTCTTCTCTCTGCCATTGTGGTTAAGTAATTAATACAACCGTACAAAGTTTTAATTATGCAGTTTTCTATATATTATGTGCTTTACAGCACTCACAACAAGCCAACCCTGCAAGCGTAATATATTCACTTATGCATGTCAGTGTATCTAATCTACATTTCGTGTCATTGCCAAGGTTTCAGTTCACATTGCACCAACAGTAGTTACAAGTATACTTACAAAACCTACCCCTTTTAGTCCTCCTGCATTTACACCCACTCTGTGTGTGTCGGTTCGTCCTACATTAACGTGATTACGGGCGCACATTCACTTTCTCACACACACACACCACCCTTTAAATACTTGATGAAAACAGGGAGGCAAAAGCACCGATTTAACCACGCATGCTGTAATTAAAATTTAAATATACTTCTACCCTAAACTGTGTGCCTTGTGAAACTTTGCATATTACATAAAATGGGATACATAACTGTAACGAGCAATGTGTGTGTGTGTTTGTGTAAAGTAAAATAATCAGATTATGTACATGCAATTTGTAAGTCTGCTTGAATTAGATAAAGCTGCATCTATATATAGTTAATCTGACGCCTGCTCCTGATCTTTTTCCACACACGCGTTCAAATGAACCATGCCGAAGACTCGCATGAATGGATTTTAAACTCTACTTTGTATACAAGTATATATAATACTCTTCAAGTTATCACATTCACCGACATACCGAATAAAAGAAGTTTGATTGTTAACGTTGCTTTCGTTGAAATATGATATTTGCGTTGAACTTGACCCCAATTCCGGAAAGCTTCTTTATTTCCCCCATTAGCAATGATGTGTACACATCTTTATTGAAAGCGTTGGCACATTCACGCTGATGGTAATTCATTCAGTTTGAGTTTAAAGTGTTGTATTGTGCGGGGTTAGGAGATGTGGAATGTGGGTGTAGTCTTGAATTTGGTGTAAACAATTTTAATTTTTTAATATTTTTCGGTTTTTTTTTAATCAGAAATGCTGACAATATTTTTTAACGTATTGTCAATATTTTTGGCATCATTTTAAAAATTGTTAATACTTTTTAACAACCCTTAAAAATTTGGGCAATATTTGTTAATGTTTTTTTGTAGAAATATTTTCTTGTGACTGCTTTAAATCTATTTGTTTCATCGATAACTCGTTGGTTTATCAGAAAAGCTTAAATCATCAATATTTTAAATTGTATTGTCAATATTTGTTGGTACATTGTTAATTAAAATTACATAACAATTTTATTAACATTTTTTGTTTTTTATACAGAAAAGGTTTAATCCGACAATATTTTTAAATTGGAAAAATGTTTTATATTTAAATATGTATTGTCACCATTTTACCATTTTAGCACCATTTAAAATATTGTCAATATTTTTTACCACCCTTAAAAATGATGTCAATATTTGTTGGTGTTTATTTTTGTGTTGAAATAGTTTCTTGTGACTGCTTTAAATCAATTTGATTCATCAGAAAAGTTAAAGTCATGAATATTTTAAATTTTATTGTCAATATTTTTATTTACATTGTTAATCAAAATTACATAACAATTTATTAACATTTTTATTAATTTTTATTAGTTTCTTTATCAGAAAAGGTTTACACCAATATTTTCAAATAAGGAAAATTTTATTATATTGTCAATATTTTTGCAACGATTTTAGATATTGTCAATTATATTTAAAAAAAGGAAATAATATTGATTTAATGACATCTTTCCCTGCCATGTAACAATTTTTTGCAATCACATTGTGTACATCAACAATTGAAATTTATGACGATCGGTTTCACCATTCAACTTCTTTTCATGCGATTTGACTGATAATCCTGTTTTTTGTTCTCTTCAGCATCTTACCACATCAGCTTTTCTATTTCTTATATCATTATTGTGTTCTTGGCGTACTTCCATTAATCTTAAGGCCTCATTGTTCTTAAGCAAAAGATTGGAAACTCAAATGCGAATAAGCATAGTTATAAGTATAAAAGAAATATTTGATTTTTATTACAATCTTGTACATAAGACCTAAGTACATTCAACACAGTATACTCAAAACACGCTCTTGTACATCCAACAGCCATTGATTTAGAGATCAGCTCTGTACAGAAATAGCCTCCCCCCCCCATGTTTGACCTGCACTTGACTTTATGTTACGACCACAAGTATACACATTTCTTCAGGGTTCTTTGTTGCTTAATTTCCCTGGGATCATGCATATTTGATTTTTTACCGTTTTTGGAGGAAGTTGAACTTGGCAGAAATGTGTGCATGTATTTGAATTGAAATGAGGTCGAGGGGTGGGGGTTTGCACGAAATCATCACCCTCAAATCTCAATCAATACACAATTTATGGGTGCATGTGTGTGGTAAATACTGTGTACTGAAAATTGCCCTTAAGGTGCTTAAATGTGCACTGGGACATTGTTGATTTGTTTCGGTTCTTTTGTGATGAATTATTATTATAAAAAAAACAACTATAACTGTTTTTTTATTCAAGATTACTTATAAATTCGAAATCGGTTTTATTCCATTAAATTAAATTGAATATTGTTTAGAATATTATTAAAACATTGCTTATTAAAAATCGTGGTCAAAATCGTTAAAGCCGTTTTTGAGCTTCATCACAATACTTTTGGTTTTACAATGCTAAATAAATATAGCAGAATATCCCTAATTATATCGCTCTATCCGTAATCATAACGGAACTCCAATATTGCATAATTATTATAATATGCTATGCAGATAATCTCGTCCGTTATTGTCGAACGACACTATTGCCAAATCGATTGATCCTAAAATGCATCTGGCCGCTGCTAAGTGATAATCCACATCCAACTGAACAGCAGACCCATTTTACAGTTAATATACGCTTTTCATCCTATCCTCAATTATGCATAGCTACAAAATATGTTTGCCATGCTGCAGATGTGCCGTTATTAATAATTAACCATTAAATAGTAAGAGTTTTCAGCACATACATTCATACAGTCATTCCAAAATGATGATAATTGCAATGAAACACGCCATCATCCAAATCGCACACGAAACTAATCCCCCCTCTCCCATTATTTTGATTTGCAGGCGAAAGAGTTGAGTGCATTTGAGCTGAACAACACACGCAAAGCCGGTGTCGAGATTTTGTTCTTCAATCGTGTTCCCAAGGTAAATGATTGCATTATACTGCATTGAAGTGCACCGCATTGTCAATGTTATTTATTTAACAATACATATTACATTATTCTGCAACTCACACTCTCTTTCTATCTATATTTTTAAACACTTTATTGTTTGTTGTCGTTATTTTTATGTTCGTGTGTGTTTGTTTATTCGCAAAAGGTTGGCAGCCAGACCTTTATGGAGCTCTTGAGACGCCTCTCTGTTGTCAATGATTTCACATTCAATCGAGACGCTGTACAACGCGTGGAAACGATCCGGCTGGCGAATGGCCAGCAACAAGAGCTTGCTGAAATGGTCGCTGAACTGCCAACACCATCCGTTTATATCAAGCACGTTTGCTACACCAATTTCACAAAGTAAGTTGAAAATGCGACGGATGTACTCTCGTACATAGTCAATTTTGATCATCAGACCGCATAATCCAATGCAGATGTTTTTTTTCCCCCTCAGTCTGAATGCATTTAATTGAATTTGTGTATTTTAATTTAAATTATTTAACAAACAGATTCGGTCTGCCGACACCAATTTACGTGAATCTCGTGCGTGACCCCATTGAGCGGGTCATTAGTTGGTATTACTACGTGAGGGCACCATGGTATTACGTGGAGCGGAAGCAGGTGTTTCCTGATCTGCCATTGCCCGATCCGGCGTGGTTGCGAAAAGATTTTGAGACGTGTGTGTTGCGTGGGGATCGCGAGTGTCGCTACACTACTGGGGAGACGCATGAGGGTATTGGGGATCATCGCAGGCAGAGCTTGTTCTTTTGTGGACATGATCCGGAGTGCACGTAAGATAATTTTAAATTAATAAATAAAATTTGAAATGCAGGAAAAAAAAATTTCAATGCATTTCATGGTTTATTGTCAGAATTTTTAAATATTGTCAATAATATTTAAATATTGTCAATAATTTATAGAATATTGTCAATATTTTAAAATATTACTCAATTTTTTAATGTTTTTTCATAAACAACTAAATATTATTTAAAGCAATAATTTAGTAAGGACTTTAATTTAAATACCTCACTCCAATGAATTTATAATTTAAATAACAACTATTCATTATCTATGTCATTTCATTAGACCATTCAACACGGTTGGTGCCTTGGAGCGCGCCAAATATGCGGTCGAAAGTCAGTACGCTGTTGTCGGTGTATTGGAGGATCTGAATTCAACGCTCACCGTGTTGGAGAAATACATTCCAAAGTTCTTCCGAAATGCCAAGGATGTGTATTATGGTGAGTTTGAAATTCCCCGCACATATAAAACATATGAATTCTCCCAACCACCCATCCACCCCCCACCCTCCATATGTGATGATTAATTGGATTCTGTTTGTACCTGCAGAAAGTGCCACCAACCTCAATACAATCAACCGCAACGCCTTTAAGCCACCCGTCAGTGAACACGTGAAAGAGATTGTGCGACGAAATTTCACCCGAGAGATTGAGTTTTATCAATTCTGCAGACAACGATTGCACAAGCAACTCTTAGCTGTGAATTAATAAACGTGGTCGCACATTTTCTACATGCATAAGCTTATTATTCAGACAATCATATCAGTGCGCAGCGCAATGACTCAATTGGGACGAATTATTTTTTTTTTTTTTGTCTGCCAATTTTTATTTTTGTATTTACAAGCAAATATTTGATAATGAAAATCGTCCTTTACAATAATTGGGGAGCTGCTGCTGCCATCGTATACACAACGCTGCTCTACCACATGGCCTTCATTTTTTCACCCCCTCCTCTATTCTGATTCACATACATTACACTTTCTATTTCTTTTATATTTAGATAAATAAAGAAAAAAGGATTATATTTTTCCCCCAAAAATTAGGGAGAATATAATGATAGGACTTATTGAAATCGATGTAGTACTTAAGAAGTATTTTTGCACCCACCCCACCCACAAAAAAAGAAGAAGAATGAATGCACATAATGAAGAGAGGAAAGGCACACATAGATGAAAATAAAAACATGTGTGTACAAAAAATAAATAAAAGAATTGAAGGGTGGGTCATATTTAACTGTATAAAATTAAGATTTGTGATTATTATGTATTTTGTATGTTTGTGTTTAATATGTTGTTGAGTGCCTGTATTGTATCCAATCCTCCCTACTATAAATTGTAACTAATTAGTAATTAGATTATATAAGGATAATATGTGTTGTTTTTTTTTAAATGATAATAAATATATTATACATATTAAACTGTTTATCTCAAGACGATATTTCTTTGCCTTTTTTCTTTGCCTTTTTTTCTTTTTTACCATTGAGACATATTACTTAACTAAGGTCTTTGAATATTGGACACCAACTGATACAATAAGATCGATTAATTGGGATGCGTATCAAGTTGAGAAAAAAAAACGCGGTTCATGAAAAAAAGTGATCAAAATTGTTTTAAAAGTTTTTTTTTGACAATCCGTATATTTTAATTTAAAAAATCTGGAAAACAAAATCTTAATTATTGAATTATTAAATTATTTAAATCAAAATCGACTCCCCCTGCATTTTATAAATACATTCCTTTAATTAAACTTTTGATCCTTAATTCAGAAGTGCCTTAAAAATTTACGTAAACTTGTATTAATGATCAAATTTTCCTTAAAAATAGCCCAATTATATTTCAATATGTGTAGGCGATTTTTCATGCACGCAGGATCTTAAGAAAAACAAAGGACCATCTTTGTATTGAATTCTTATGCAATGTACTAATAATAATTATTTTTGAAAGAGTTTGAGTTTCATGGATGGAAAGCACACTTTGGGGATTAACAGAGGATACAAAGTGTAGGTGGATATCTGAATATTTAATCAGGATTGTTTATTGTTGGATTAAGGAGTTTTGAAGCTTAGCATAATTAAAATAATGTATACAATTGGGATCGATTTTGTTCTAATATTTTATTGTGTGTGGATTAAATTTGTCACGATTTCATGTGTGCATAGTTTTGAGATGTCCTTCTTAAAAAATAATTAATTATAATGTGTGGAGAATTAATGTGTGGACACTGAACTAATCTACTATTTACTATATGCATAAAGCTCAATCAATTAGTATTATTTGTTAAGCTTTATCCCAAAAACTATAAATTACCAAAATATGTTGAGTCCTTCAGTGCAACAAATTTAATTAAAACACGAAAAAAAACTTTCAAGTCTCCTTAAGTATCCTTAATACTCCTAAAATTATGTTAAAGCCTAACTTAAGGCGCAATAACCTGTTAAAATAATGCACAGAAGCCACATACTTAACTCTCAACTATGGAAGACTTTATGAGACTACGCCACTTGACTTATTATTAGGCCATATCCCATTTCAATGGAGTATACACACAAGTATGTAGTACAGTGAAGTGTTAAGGAGAAGATAATTACAGCGTTTTTTGTATGAACTGCTCATATCCACGCAAATGTACGAACAATGTCTAATCTACTCACGAATAACTATGGTGGGTGTTTGGCATTTATTTGGTAGAAAAACTGAACACGTGTTATTAAAGGCCAATGTGTCTCTTATTTACTCATCAACGACACGCCAATGATATTTTTGGGAGGTTTTCTGGCAAAGATGTTGAATGTCAATGTGGTTTTTGGGGATTGTGTGAGTTGCTTTTAATGCGGTGTGTAATCCAAATATAATGATTTGAAGTGCAGCGTAGAAATTTATGGTGTGGATTCTGAGTTGGATTATAAATAGCTATAAAGTAAAGTACGGAGACAAATATTTTTAAAGAGTTTTTTGATTGTCTTAATTTATGTAATTGCTAAGTATTTTTATAAATAGTTTAATAACCAGAAAACCCTCATTTAAATGTAAATTAAAGCACTTAAATAAAATATTTATTATAAAAAAGAAAACAGACTTAATAATTGGATTAAGGATGCTTTTTTTAATGAACTGCTTTAAAATAACTATTGATAATTCAAATATAAAACATTCCATACTTAAACAAAAGACAGATTTAAATTCAACAACTTAATTCCGTCTCATTTTCCAGCAGTCTAGAAAGCATAAACCCTCACAACAAAATCAAACCAAATCAATCACCGCAATGCTACCATGATTAAGAGCTTTAACATAAAATATCTCACATATTTGCATGCTTTGAGTGTCTCCTTTTTCATTCCATGCAGCATTTATCTAACACATTTCAAGAAATAGAATTAATTACCACCCAAAACAATCACATAAGAGTCTGTCTGGGTGTCTGATGAACGAGACTAGTCTTTATTAACTACACAACTTAATGCCTCGCACAAGCCATAAAACATAACACAAATGGTGCACGGTATACTCTCACTAATTAATTGGCTTCGAGATGCTTTAGAAAAAAGTTTGCCATTAATTTACATTAACTAATCACATTTACCGCAGATTATTTAACATCTTACGAGTGCCAGATCTTCTTCCCAGCTCAACAATAATAATTTATCTCATTTGAATTAAAAACGAAACATGAAAAACAAAAAAAAAACAACACAAATTTAACATACACTAATTACTTTTCCGTTTCACACCACTTCCACCGACTTTGCAGACTATATATACAACACACGGTGTGATGATTTATTGGTGTACTAACTAACTAACTTGTTAGTTATCATGCTCAAAAGTTTGTGTGCGAGAAATCAAATTAGACACTTAGATGTTCCACAAATTCATATTTACTTGTTTTAAGTTGCAAGGCAACATGCAAATGTGGTTAGTACACCCGATTTAGCGGGGTAAGGGATGAAGACGCATATCAAGAAGTAAATTTTGAATATTAATTAAGCCACATACTCTGCATAAATTTAAGTTTTATTTAAAAAAAGTTGTACAAAATGTAGCAAAAAAAAATGTAAAAGTGAGCACACGACAAGTGGTGGTTTAAAAAAAAAACATTATTCACTGGCTTCCTCAATAACGGGGACATTCTGCAGCTCGGAGCAGCGACGCTTCCAGAAGACGATCTATAAAAGATGTGACAGAGAAATTAATCCACAAAAGGTAGGTCACAATAATATATATTGTATAATTAAATGGCGGAAAATTGTTGGCACGTAAAAATGCGGTCAACGATGATGATGATGGTGATGAAGAAATATAAAACATTGCTCCAACTATTTAACCATAAAAATAGCTTAAGCTTGGATGGATGCAATTTTAATTAAATAAATAATCGATTTTGTTTGGTTTTTTCCTATTTTGTGTTTTGTTTAATTTATCTCACCTGCTCTTTCAGTTGTTTCTCTTTGGCTGCCGCACGTGACAATAGAATTTTCGCCTTCTCCAGCAGTTGCGTTTTTTGTGCAAGCTTTTCAGTAATTCCTTGCATCTCATCCATCAAGTGCTTTGTCGATTCGTTCTTTATTAATGAAAACAAACATCAATTCCCATTGCAATTTCTACAATTTAGTTCAACGAGTATTTGTACGTGGGAATAGGGAAACCCAATAACAGGAGGAAAAAAAAAGGAGGCGGTGTGGAAAGCTGATCAAGTTTTTATACAATTTTGAAGCGGGACTTGTTATAAAATTGGTTGCTTAAAAAGCAATTACGTTTATAATTAAATTTCGTCCTTTTTAAAGATTTCATACAGCAGCCCTTAAAAATTTAATTCTCAAAAAGGAAATTTAAAGTAGTTCAAAATAAAAGTTTGTTTTAAAAAATCCTTGGTCTTGAAATTTAAATAATTAAATATTTAGCTTTAACTTCCTAAAGCCTCATGACCATGGAATCAAAAACGCGTTTATGGATCTTAAGATTTGATTAAAAAACAGAAGCTAATCCAATTTTATCAGATGCGAATCCAAATCCTTCTTCAATCCCGCATGTTATTTTCCAATGCAAATGTGAATACCAAAATGAACAAAAGTAAAATAACAGAAAAACAAGTCGACTGCTCTTAACCAAACATTATACCAAAAGGAGATGTGTATACTGATATAGGTACCTCAATTGTGGATTTTTTCTGTTGGCACTTGCCGCAAGTGGAGCACTTCAGTTGCAACTCGATCTGCAGCGATGATATTCTATCCAAAGTTTCTGAGTACAGTTTTTGTAGAGATTCTAATTCATTGCGTAGCTTTTCATGCACATCCTATTTATACACAGACAGAAGCATGTGCACAAAAGTATTGAGGAAATAGCATGAACACAGTGAGAACACATTGGGGTGGAAAGAAAATGTTAAATCGCACATGAATAAAAATGAAAGAAGAAGTTAGATAAAACATGTTATATTGAAATGATGAAGCCACTTACACGAGACACACCGCCACCACTACTGCCACCCCCAGCGTAACGGGCTGATGTTGATGTTGTGGCCTCTTTGGAGTCCTTGAGATGTTTATTCTCCACTCGAAGCCGCTCAACAATTCTTTTCAATGCTAAAATCGTCTGCTCGAGTTGTGTGTTGCTGCAATAATTGCCATTTCCAGTTGTAACACGGCTGGTGCTGTTGCCACCTGAATTACCCGAACCGCCAACACTTCGACTGGATGATTTGGCAGGTGCTTTGTGCGCAACAGCATCACTCAATTCTGACTTTAGTGCCATTACATAGCTGCAAAATAGAAACAACACGCGGTGTCAAAATATGTAAGGATCAAACCACACAACACGCAGCTCATCAATATAAAGAGAAGTCGTGTAATCATATATGGTGATGTAATGTAAAAAACTTGATTAACATGCGGCAAACTTACTCTTCTAAATATTTGATTTGACTCGACATCCTATCTTTATCGTCCGCCTGACGCATCATATCATTATCAATTTGTAACTGAAAATTCTTCGAGTCTAGTCGTATATTTTGCGCCTCGAGAGATGAGATTTTCTCATGTAATTTCTCCACCTCGTTGGTAATCGCATTGCCACCCTTGCCATCTAATTCCATGGCAACAATTTTCCGCTGCTGCTGTTCCACACGACTCTTCAGGGCATCTATCACCGCTTGCATATTCTCATTTGCATCGAATCTCTTATTTAGCGCCACCCCACTGCCGCTTACTGAAGCCGGCTGCGGTGGATGAGGCGGTGGTGATGTTGTATCGCGCTCACTTATACTCACATACGAGTCGGGGCTGCCGCCGTTATTGTGCGGACATGTGGGCGAGGTGCAGTAGCGAGTAGGCGCCCTCAGTCGACCCTCTAGTAAATGTTTTTCCCTCTCCAAGCGTCCGATTTGTGACTTGGCGGTGGCAAAGTGTTGTTGCGCTTTTTCCAAATCGGCTTGTGTTTCATTCAATTTGGCTTTGTACTTATCAGCAAGTTGTTGGAAGTGCTTTTGCTTTTGCCACAGTCCCAAATCGGAGGCATTACGGGCTTTGCGACTTTCCGCGAATTCTATTTGACGCTTCAATTCATCGCGGGTCTCGAATAGTTCACTCTCCAGCTGGTGGATGCGCTTAGTGAGTAAATCTTCGCGGCCCGATGGAAGACGTTCCGGTTTCATCGCAATGACGGGTCGTTTAATTAGTTGATTCTTGAGCGTTTTTGTGAGTTCGCGTGCTTGCTTTTCACGCTGCGTTAAATTTACTATTTGTCGCTTCAATGCTTCTATCTGGGTATTGAGGACGCGATTTGTGGCCTCACAACGATGTAAATTGGCGTTCAATTGTGAAACTTGCTCAGCTGAATCCAAGGATGTGTCGATAATAAACTTTTGCTGGTCATCCTGGAATGCATAAAATGTAATTTAGCGAGAACAAAAAACTGCATTAGAAACTTATTGAACCTACATGAAAGTGATTAAGTGTGTCTGACAGGTCCTGAATATGTTTATCTTTCTCCTCCAGCATTTGTCGCATTTGCTCAATTTCCCTGTGATGCGAAATACTTGCTGTAATGTCTTTAAGCTCTAACAAACTCTCACTAAGACGCTTACTCAACGCCTCAACCTCATGGTCTTTCTCCAGCAATTGCTTCTCTAACATCCGCTCCCCATTCGCAGCCTCACGTAATTGCATCTGCAACTTGATAATCTCATCTTCAGCTGTTTTCAATTTAACGCCACTGCGTGTTGTCTCGATGTCGCCATCATCAAAGTCGAACGTATCGCCACGCTCTTTCAAGAACATATCCTCAATGTATTTGTCCGAGAATTCAGCCTCATCCGATGGCGTACGACCATCCTCGGACACAACACCCGCAACCCCACTACCACCAGCCACACTCCCACCACCACCAAAAGTTGTAGTTGAGGCCATCGGCCGAGCAGACAACTGCACCAAATTGGATTCGTCACATTGCTTCAAACGTGCCTTCAAAGTTTCAATTTCATTCAGCTTGATTTTTATTTGCAATTCCATGCCCTGCAAATTCGAGCGTAACATCTTGACCTCATTCTGGTAGTCGTCGTTCAGTTTGGCACGTTCGTCGCGCTCATTTTTCACCAAGTCCTGAAAGCGTGCAATTGTTGTGTCCTTTTCGGACAACAAACTCTGCAGCGACGCAATAGTGACGGCAAGGACGTCGCTGGAGTCGTTTGTCTCGGCCGCATTGGATTTCAACTCTTTCAATTGTTTCTCACGCTCCTCCAGATTGCGCTCGAGGATTTTTACACGCGTCTGTGATTCGGCTAATCTGTTTAAAGTGTGTAATTAATCGTTCTTGTATTCGTTTGATTATGAAACTTACCGATTTTCAGTCTCCAACAGAAGGGTGCTTCGTGTCGATGCCAAAATCATTGATTGTTTGAGTTGTGACTCAAGGAATTTAAATGATGCCATATCAAAATGGGAGTTATCGATTTCTTTCTCCACCGATTGAACGGTTTGTGGTGGAACTGGATTTATTGTTTCCGATTTTTCTGTTGTAGTGGATTCTAAAGGACAAATTGAGTCCTCGAATTGGGTGGACTCATCCGTGATATCTGGAATAAGGAATATAAAACAATTTTAACAGAATTAAATTAAATTTAACAATGTTTTTAATTAAATTTTACCAACAACTGCTTGAACTGCAGCATCAATTTTGATTAGCTCTTCCTTTATGTCTGGTTTTTCACCAAAAAGCATTTCAATTGTATTCCAATGCTGGGAGGCTTCAAATTCCTTTAATTTCAAATAATTTAATTCAGTTTTGATGGTATCAAGTTTTTCTGTAGAATCCTTTAATTGCTGCTCCAGAAACAAACAACGAGATTTGGCTTTAATTGCCTGTAATAATTTAATTTGAATGATTAAACCTATTAATGGAAAAAGGACATAATGATTACATTAACACGATCGTCACTATCTTTATCCTGTTCCACAGACATGTCCAAAAACTCCTTAAAGCTTTTCTCTAAGAATAATTGGTGATTATCTGCTTGTGTCCTTTTGTCTGCTAAAACTTGTTTATAGTCCTCCATAAATCGAATAACAGCACAAAGGGGTGTAAATTTGCAATAGTCCTGTTGCAGCATTACTAAAGTCTTTTTCAAGTATCTGTAAGGATATTTTAATTGTTTTTATAATTATTTTAATATTAATCACAAATAAGGTTACTTCATTTTAACAATAGTTTGTTGGTACTCATTGTCCTTTTCCTTAATGACGTCCTCCATCATAAGTTTAAGTTCAGTCACATTTTGGGTCAGTTCTGTAATATTTTCTTGCAGTTCTTCGTTACTAATTTTTAATAATTCCTCGCGTTTAGCAGCTGCAATGTTTAAAAAAACATTTCTTTGTTAAAAATAATTTTTTAAACAATTTCAAAAAACGATCAACCCAGTTTTAAATAATATTCCAAATTCAAGTAAAAACCCTAAATCATAGGAGCAATTGTTTGCCAACAAAAAGCACTTTTTGACATTAGCATGAGACGTACGTCTCAACTAATAATCGAAACGATACAAATCTTCCCATAGCACAATAATTCCCTTTTAAATAATCCCTCAACAATGGAGGATGACGATGTGGCCAAAGAAGCCCAACTATTCGCTGTAATCCATCGAATACTGGAGAAAAATGGCGAACTCAGCAAGATAAAATCGTCGATTCGCATGAAAGTAATGAAAGCCATCAAAGAAAATTACACCGCCGACTTTCCAATGATGAATGGCGGCGAAGAAAATTGCACCGAAACGAACCACATGTCGGCGGCAGCATCGAACAACGACATTATGATGGGAAACGCAGCAGCTGGTGCTGGTGGCAAAGTGCAATCACTGCCCATGCAAATACTCAATCAACTGGTGAAGGAGTATTTGCAGTGGTTTGGATTTCAGTACACGATGGAGATGTTTGCGTGTGAGTCGGGCATCGAGTTGACCACCACCACCAATCGTACGTTGCTGGAGCAAAGTCTCGGCGAGTTCGATCGCAATTATCCGATACTAATGAACATCATTATTGATCTGTTGGCGAAGGATATGGGCGGACGCACTAAGGACTGTTGAGGGTGACTTACCGTTTTGTAGCTCTTTATCTAATTTTCCAATTAAATATTTATCTGTGGATTGGGACTGCAGATCAGCGACCATGTGGCGCAGTGCGATTTGTTCGTCAGATCGATGGCTATCCATTTGTTGTTGTTTTGTTAGCTGGGGAATTTTAAAATTATTCATTGTCATTTAACTACACTTGCTTTATTATAATAAATAGATCCGCGTTTATTTAAGAAAAAAAAAATGTACCTGCTCTTTTGTATTTTGGAGAATTGCATTTAATTGACGTAAGTCTGCTTCCAACTGCAACACCTTTTGCTGCAATGACTTCTCATTGTCTTTCAGTTGATTGTAATCGTGTTGGGTTACAATTTGAATTGGCGAGTTGTCTTCAATTACTGCAACTTTATTGTTGTCACTCAAATTGGAAAAGTCCTTTATTTCAATGCTTTGCAAATACTCGCTCGTCAGGCGACCCAAATGCATTCGAATGCATATCGATTTAAGGTCAAAATTCTCTTCAAATGTACTCTCTTTTAATTGCAGCTTTTCATTGGCTTCCAGTAATTCAATTGCTTTCTGCTTTTCAGCTAATTGGTTTTTCAAATTCAAAATAATCCCACTTGAATTATTAACAGAATCAATGAGCTCCTTTGAAATGCATTCGTAATCTGCAGCCAGATACTGTGACCTCTTTTCAAATTGCACAATTTTCAACCCCAATTGATGGCACTTATCGCTGAGATTAATAATTTCGGTGGCCTTCTCATCCTCCGTCAATCGATCAAGTTGGTTACTTTTCATTTCCTCATACATTTCTTTGAACACTTTCATTTCAGCTAATTCCATTTCAGAAAGTCGCTCATTTTCAATGTCTTCCGGTGTTGCGTCTGCCTCATCCTGCCCCGCCACCTTTACTTCATCCTCACTACTATTAAGCTGAATGGTGGCACCATTTTCAACATCATCTAATTTTTGCTCCTCAATTACAACCACGGCATCATCGTCTTCAGTGCTTTCTGATTTTGTGTCCTTAATTTTGTCGGCAACATTGTTGTCCAGCATCTGTTTGTTTTGTCCCATTGCTGTGATAATTTTTTCATTCAAATTGACGCGTTCCTTGAGGGCAAGCTCGCGCTCTTTCACTGCAATCAACTCGTTTTGCATACGCATTGCTGGATGGTACCAGCCGCTGATGCTGCGAGCGTCGAGGGCGTATAACAGACGCTCCAATGTGGTGGAGTCAATGGTGATGTGGTCGGATGATGCTGTTTTGAATTTTATTTCAAAATTTTAAACTTTAAAATGAATATTTATAAATTACCTGAATAATCTTGAAGTTTTTCCAAAATCTCGTGCATTCCCGTGCGAAGATTTTCATTCTCATCCACAACAATGCTGTATTGACCTTCCCAATCCAGCAGCTTCTTCTTCAGATCTTCAACCGTCTTTTGTTGGGGAAAATTTTTCGAATTATTTTAAATAGAAACATATTTTGTTGCAATTAATTTAAAGTAATTACTTTTAATTTTTCAGTACATTCCAAGCACTCCTTATTATCCGTGGATGGCTCATCTTTTGATGTTGAAGTAATTTCACTATCTGAATCCTTTTCCGCTTCATTTCCTTCGTGCACATCGTCACTATTTCTCAGTCGTTCAATTTTTCGTCTGTAATTAAAATTTTAAATAAATAATGAGATTGTTAATATAATTGGAGTGAAAGGAGGATTTGCATCCCACTCCTCAAGACGCTCAACACTTGCTTTAAACTATTTTTATCCAATTGCAGTTGCAGTCTTATTTCTTCGGAGGCACGTAGTTTCAGTGTAAGGCGCTCGTTCAATTTTTGGGAGCGCTTCTGTTGTGCTGCGTATTTTCTTGTTGAAATAAATTCATCATCTGGAAGTCCTAGACGCTTCCTGAAATATTTATTTTAATTTAATTCAAAATGCAATTGAAAGCGATTCTACCTCAAAACGATATTTTCTTGCGAAATCTCATTCATTTCGTTTAATTCCATTACAAGTGCCCTAATTTGTTTGTCCCGGGAATCAATGCGGTGTTGCAGGTCAAGGTTGCGTTTCATGGATTTGGCCAAACCTGGCTCCCCTGTTTCAATTGTTTGCATGGCCTTAATTGCTTCCATTGTCTGTTTTGTTTTAGAAATGTTTTCATCTTCCAATTTTTTAACCGTTTCCTCTAGCTCTTCGCATCTAAATTAAACCAATTCAAGTCATTATTTAAAATCCTAATTTTGCTGTAAAATTTAATCAACCTTCCATTAGCCCGCTGCAGTTGGGTTTCAATTTCCTTGCAACAATCATCATGCTTCGAAACAGCAGCCAAACTCTTCTCCTCGCTGGAACTCTCCGGTTTTTGCAACATATTCCTAAACAACTCATCAGCAGTCACCATTTCTTGAATTTTCAATTGCAACTCCTCAATTTCATCTTCCCTCGACTTAATGACAAGCGACAATCTTTGTATTTCCCGACGTTCCTCATCAATATCATAACTAGGACACCGTTCCATTGCTGCCTCGTACTTGCGTTGCAACTCCTCAATTTGGACGTCTTTTTCAGTGAGCACATTGCGCCATGCGACGGCCCGCGTCTCCAACTCCCGGCCAAATGCCTCAATCTCACGCTCACGCTCCAGTTTCCCTTCCTCCATCGCACGCACTTGCATTGAGTTGTCTTGCATTTTGTGGGTGATTTCTTCGATTTTCAGCAGCTGCTCATCAATGACACACTTTGTGTGATTGAGCTCTTCGTGTAGGGTTGTGTTGGTATCGCAAAGTTCCCGCAATTGTTGGTCCATGCCTTGGATGGTTCGCACTTGCTGCAAGGATTTTTCCTCCATTGCGTTAATGTCGCGTAGGAGTCGCTTTATGTGCTTATTTTTAACATTTATTTTATTCAGCAACTCTTCCTGGCGCTCAATTTCGGAGAGGGCGTCCGGTGAGTCCTCGCCAGTGTTGCGCATTTCGTTGAAACGCTTTTGGTGGTTGCCCAGTTCTTCATTGAGCTTTGAAAAGGGAATTTTTTTAAGTAAAAAATGTTTTTTCTTTAATTTAATTTAAATTACATACTTCCTTATTTTTGGACCTCAAATTTGATAAATCAGACTCCAGCTTTTGTATATAATTTTCACGCTCCTGGAAAAGGGCTTCATTGTTACCTTTTTGTGGCTCCTCTGTCAGAGTTTGTTCACTTTGTAATTTCTCCAAGAAGTAGCTAATCTAAAATAGGATTTCAAGTCAATTTAAAGAAATTAAAATAATTTTAAAAATTCCACCTGATTTCCTTGAAAACCGAGTAAATCCTGACACAACAAAAACAACTTTTTAAATCCTTTCCTATCGATGTCGTCCTTTTTAAGCGATAAAATTGCATCAATTAAAGTCTCCTTTGCAGTTGGTGGATTGAGTTCGGCATCTGCTAGGGCAAGAATTTGCTTCCAATTCAACATTTTATGTTATTGTAATTATTTATATATTTATTAAACTGCTTTACGATATTTATAATTATTTTAAACAAATTCTCAATCACTGTCCTTTAAAAATTATTTTGTTGTTAAACTGCCCGTTGCTTAGGAACGATCTGTAACGATTCGTTTCAACAAATTGTACTAGATGAAGGCAAATTTGACACAATCTGCATTACCTGCAGTTTTTATAGATATATGTATATTATTAATTAGATATATATAGATTATGCAAATATAGATAATTGTTCAAACTATTTTTAAATTGTTTTAAATATTGCAATAAATGCAAATTATTTCAATTTTACCAAGCAATTCGATATTTTAAAACACACTTGAAGGTAATTACTTTGTCATTAAGGTCCTTGGTTAATTTAAAATCTATTTTTCTACTCACCCAACTCCTTTTTAGACAACCGGCATCATCGAATAATAAAATGGACGAATCAACTTCATCATCTTCCTCCTCACCCAAACAACCAGTGGACTCAATGCACAAACGCTGGGGCAACATTCGTCGCATCCTCGAGCGGGACGGTCCGTTCTTTCACCCCGAGTACACGCCATCCCCACAAAAGCTCCAACAGGTAATGGACATAAGCAAAGTGTTGGTAGTCGGTGCCGGTGGATTGGGTTGTGAGTTGCTAAAAAACTTAGCAATGATGGGCTTCAAGGAGATACACGTCATCGACATGGACACCATTGAGTTGTCCAACTTGAATCGCCAATTTTTATTCCGTCGCAAGGACATTGGCTTCGCCAAAGCTGATTGTGCTGCCGAATTCATAAATACGCGAATTCCCGGCGCCAAGGTTATTCCACACTTTAAAAAAATCCAAGATTGTGACGAGGCATTCTATCGGCAATTTCACATTGTTGTCAGTGGATTGGATTCGATTGTGGCACGCCGTTGGATTAATGGCATGTTGATTTCACTGCTGTCGTATGAGGATGATGGCACACTTGATTGCTCCTCGATAATACCACTCATCGATGGTGGCACTGAAGGATTCAAGGGTAATGCTCGTGTCATATTGCCTGGCATGAATGCATGCATTGAGTGCACACTTGATTTGTTTCCACCCCAAATAAACTATCCCTTGTGCACAATTGCAAATACTCCCCGCTTGCCAGAGCATTGCATTGAATATGTTAAATTGATGCAGTGGGAGAAGGAGAATCCATTTGGTGTGGCACTTGATGCTGAAGATCCCGAGCATGTCGCGTGGGTGTGTGCTCGTGCCGAGGAGCGCGCCCAAAAGTACAACATTCAAGGAATCACCTACAGATTGGCGCATGGTGTGCTGAAGCACATTATTCCAGCGGTGGCAAGCACAAATGCAGTGATTGCGGCGATTTGTGCTACTGAGGTGTTTAAGGTTGCCACCAGTTGCTTTAGTTATTTGGATAATTATATGATTTTCAATGATGTTGACGGCATATACACGTACTCGTATGAGGCTGAGAGGCGGAACGACTGCTTGGCGTGCAGCAATGTGCCTAGGGTGTTACCCATTGATGATCCCAACACAACAACACTGGAGAATTTGATCAGTACGTTGTGCGAGAGTGCTGAGTTTCAAATGAAAAGTCCTGGATTGACCACAATGCTGAATGGCAAAATGAAGACGCTGTACATGCCAACGATTAAGAGCATTGAGGAACGCACCAGAGCCAATTTGACAATGGCGCTGGGTGAGTTGGGACTGCAGGATGGTCAAGAGCTTATGGTGGCTGATCAGACCACTCCCAATACGGTCATAATTAAGTTGAAATATAATGAAAATGAAGTGGAAATGGAGTAAATTGAAAGTTGATTTTTCGTAGAAATTGCAAATTTAATATTTATTCTCAAACAAAACAAAATAGAAAGGACTCAATTGTCCTGTTATAATATTAAAAATATTTATAAAAAATATAACAACTATTTGATACATTTTTGGTTTTTAATTTTTAAAAATATTTTACACTAAGTTAATTTGTAAAATTGGGAATATTTAAAAAATGGCAGGTCGTCCTTTTTACAAATGTTTTGTCAATACAAAAAAATCCTCTTGAATTGTTTTGTCGCTTATTTGCAATAACTCATCCAAATCATCGGTTGTCTTTTCCTGTGATTTTCCATTTTGGCTTAAATAAAACACATTTCCCTTCATCATCCCTTTTACAGAGCGAATGTATCTCTGAAGTTTATCTACATTAGTTGTTGTCCCATTAACAGGACCCTATTGAAATTAATTTAAACAATTTGTTTAAAAATACTTAATTAAAAGGACATGGATGATATTTTACACTTACAGCCTCTAGTGGTTGGTAGAATTGAAAGGAAAAAATACTTTTTAAAATATCCTTGGCTTTACCTAAGTCCTTATCAACATTAAGTATTGTATTGGCGATTGTATCATTAAGTTCAAGGTACGTTGAAAGGATTAAATGCGCTTCCGACAGTTTGGATCTGCAAAAAAAAAAAAAGGATTTTAAATATTGAAGTTAGAAAAAATTAATTTTGAAGGACCTTCAGCCTGGAAAATCTAACTGAATAGTTAACTCATTTTAATTAACATACCCTTGAAAAGTAAATCCATTCTCTTCAGCTGCCACAAAGGCATCCAGTAGCCTTAAGGATATAAAAAAAGTGAATTAAAATTGTTGTTGGTTATGCTGACAATATCAAAAAATGCCACTCACATCCGCTCGGTAATTATTACATTGATTTCATTGTAACAAGCCACATACAAATTAAATCTTGCCTCGTATAAATTTTTAATTAAATGAATGTCCTTATCTCTAAATGTAATGTGATTGCGTCCGTCGGAATGTTTCATAACAGTTGCATCTGAATAAAAATGTGTTTAAATATTGAAAACAAAATGTGATAATTTAAAAAAAAACACTTACTAATAAATAAATTGTTAAAATCAATGATAAAGTCCTTTCTCAGTGAACTGCCGAGGTGGAATTTGTCCCTCAACATGTAATCCCATTTATCGACATCAATTCCGCATGCCTTGTTGTTAACAAGCTGAAATACAGACAAGAATTTACAAATTCAGTTAATTCAATAATAATAATTTAACGTTGAAAATTTTTTTTTTTTAAATTAAAAAAATTTCCTTACTTCTCCCAAAAAGAAATTCTCCTTGCCCAGCAACTTCAAAAGCAATTCATCATTTCCCGAAACCATTGCTGCGATCAGCTTCACACCCTCCGCATGCTTCAATGGGTCATCGTCCAATTTTATTGAAGGATTTTTTTCAAACAAATCCTCAATCAACCGGACTGATGTGTCTTCATGCGTCCAGGATTTATTCCCCGCCATTTTGTGGACAAAACGTTCCCACATATGGGAAAATGGTCCATGGCCGATGTCGTGCAGGAGACCAGCGATCTGTAAGGCGGTTTAAATGCAGTTTTTAATTAACATAAATAATTGTAAATGTTAGTTTAAATAAACTGTACAGCGTTTAGAAAAATGTGTCGAATCGATTGGATATGAAATGCTGAATAAAACAATCAAAAATTAGTTAAGTCCAAATTGCTGTCGAGCATACTCATATGAATATTATCATAATTAACTAATATTAGTCATAAGTGATAACGATCGATTGTTAAAATGTACTTATTTAAGTGCAGCTCCTTATCTTAAAATGTTGCAACATTATTAACATTTGCACGAGAAAACGTCTGTCGTTCATATCATAAATGTTGTTGGCGACTTATAATAATATGTATATATGCTTTAAAAGATTACACATTGTAGAAATATCACGTACGCCATATTCTGCACCTCGCTATCTTGCTCCTTACATGACACGTAAGCCAATAGTCTGCAGCATTTCAATCCTGTTTCAAAACTTCGACGCTATTTGTTTCAACAGCGTCTTACACAAACCGATTTAAACAATGAATCAATAAGCCGACCAAACGATTATTATCACTGGATGATAATCGATGAACCATAAAATACTTACCATTGCACATTGGTAATGGAGCGGGGAGATGTTCACCGGGTTCGTATCGTTGTGCGGGGCTGCAAGAACGTCGAGAAGTGTTTTTGTTAGATAACACACACTGCAAAAGAGATTAGGATAAAATTATTTATCATTTGCATATTCAATTAATATTAATCATTTTGCATACCCAAGGGCATGCTGCAATCGTGTGTGATCGGCTTTTGGAAATGTAAAACATGCTGCACCCAATTGTTTGACTTTCGCTTGGCGCTGGACGTGGGGGGTTGCAACAATGTCAAAAATTACCGTTGGCCAATCGTTGGCGATTGCACCGTGGATTGGGTCGACATACTGAAAAGAAATCATTTAAATTTTTTTTAAATGGAGTTTATTTTTAAAGTTTAAGATGGCACAAATTAAGTTTTAAAAAAAGTTAATTATTCAAGGATTATATATTATATTCTTAAAGGGATTAAATAAGAACACTTCACACTCACTTTAGACTCTAATTTCTTAAATAGGAATAAAAATTGTAAATTTAAAAAAATACGTCCAGACTCCAGAGTTAAATATTTAAATTAGATTTTAAGCTTAAGTGAGTGATTCCCCAATATTTGTTAGACACAACGTTTGAAATACAATCCCAATTGGATTACAAATGCTTAATAAAACGCCTGAATTGTTATTTTTTGAACGACACATTTATGCAACGTTGCCGTTGGCAGAAAGTACAACCACACATAACATTTTTTGTATTAAATGTAAGAAGAAGAAAAGCGGTGCAACGCTATTTTTATATCACAATTTTTTGTCACTGCATTGACCCACAACTATAACAACAAAATCATAGTCTCACAGTGGTTGTCATGCATTCAAAACAACGAATGTCACTAACTAAAGTTTCCGTTGATCTATTATCGCCTAGGAAACGCAACACATCAACTACTTAAGGTCTTAAAACTTGTAACCAAAAAAAATTTCAAACACACAAGGAATTAATTTAACAAAAAATATGGTTTAAAAACACTGAAGACTTACCTCAGAATTAATAGGATTCATCTTCAATCAAATATTTAACTGAATATACAAAAACAAATTTAATGTAAATCACAAATTCAATCACTTTGCTTATGAATTTAAACAACTGGGAAGTGTGCCACCTCCAAACACTTTCTTTGTACTGCAAGATCAAATTTTGGGAGCTCCATTTATACTCGCATTGGCTACGTCTTTCGTGTGGAAGATGTGATAAAAAAAATTAAAGATTAGGACTCAAATCGCATCCAAATTGCGCGCTATTTTTTCTTTCTTATTAGAATCACAATGCAGAAAAAGTGCAACATCAATTTTCAAATTTCAGCGCGAATATACTTTTGACTTCAGTACGAATTTTAATTATTTATTTTGTCACTTAATAGCTGTACATTAATTCACAAATATTTTCGTGAAATAATTAAAGTAAATTAAATTAAAACTATTTTCTACAAATTAAATATAAGTCAAATTGTTTTTCTTAACTAAATTTAATTTTGTTTTCCGTATGATTTCTTTTTTTTTCTTTTGTGTTACCTAATCAAATACGCGCATGCGTTCGCAAGTGTGGGAATGTCATTAATTATTTTCGACACATAGCGGGAGAGTCATATATTTTATATTCAATTCAGCGCAACTGCATTAACATTTTAATTTTTCATTTTTTCCATTTTTCGAAATTACTTTTGCGCCAATTTTTCAAGTGTGACAGCTCGTGGTCATTTGAAAATTTAAAATTAGCCGGCGTTTTGTTTATAAGAAATTAATTGAAATAAACCCGTACAAATCTTAAAACTGTGAAACAATAGTACTGAAAAATGGTTGAAGTTGCAGGACCATCAAGATCTTCAGCAGACGATGCTAAAAAGAAAAATATGCCATGGTAAGTTAATTGTCTCACTTAAAACATTCCCCATGAACTTAACCTATAGCAATTTTTACTTTGCCTTTCAGGATTGAAAAGTATCGCCCACAAAAGTTTGATGAAATTGTTGGCAATGAGGACACTGTCAGCCGACTGGCAATATTTGCCACTCAAGGAAATGCACCCAACATAATAATTGCAGTAAATATTCGTCATACAACTAAATCACCATTAAACGAAATCACAATTCAAACTTATTTTTAATTTAGGGACCACCTGGCGTGGGCAAAACCACAACAATCCTGTGCCTAGCACGCATCCTACTGGGCGCCAGCTTCAAGGAGGCCGTCCTCGAGTTGAACGCCTCCAATGAGCGTGGCATCGATGTGGTGCGCAACAAAATCAAAATGTTTGCCCAACAAAAGGTCACGCTACCCAAGGGTCGTCACAAGATCATCATTTTGGATGAAGCCGACAGCATGACGGATGGGGCACAACAAGCGCTGCGGCGCACCATGGAGATCTACAGCAACACAACGAGATTTGCGTTAGCGTGCAACAACAGCGAAAAAATTATTGAGCCCATTCAGTCGCGCTGCGCAATGTTGCGGTACACAAAGTTGTCGGACGCCCAAGTGTTGGCGAAAGTGATTGAGGTGTGCAAGGTGGAGGGTTTGAGTACGGAGGAAAATGGTCTGGAGGCGATTGTGTTCACGGCGCAGGGTGATATGCGGCAGGCGTTGAATAATTTGCAGTCCACTGCGAATGGGTTTGGTCACATAAGTGGGGATAATGTGTTCAAGGTGTGCGATGAGCCGCATCCGTTGTTGATCAAGGATATGTTGGTGTTTTGTTCGCAGGGGAACATTCACAAGGCGTACAAGATTATTGCTAAATTGTGGCGTTTGGGTTATGCGGCTGAGGATATTATTGGGAACATCTTTCGCGTGGCTAAGCAGTTGGATGTCAATGAGAAAATGAAGTTGGCGTTCATTCGTGAGATTGGTGAGACCCACATGAAAATTGTGGATGGCAATAATTCGTTGTTGCAAATGACGGGGCTGTTGGCGAAAATGTGTGAGGTCTCAAATCAATTTATTTAATTTTCTTTATTCAAAATGAATTTAATTTTAATTTTTTTTTGTTTTAAATAATATATTATTGATTATTTTTATACATTTTTTTTATACACTTCCGTACAATCTTGTTCGTATTACGTATATTTAGTTGTTATTCAAATATAATAATCTACAAGACCGATCGACTCCTTTTCTGAATGAAAAAGTCCTCCACGTTCCCCGAATAGTATTCAATTTTTTTTTAAACAAAAAAAACTGATGTAGATTTAATTTTAAAAAAAAACAAAATAAAAATAACAAAAGTAAATCTATGTACAAATATTTGTGTTTTTTTTTTCAGTTCTTCCCGCGATCTGATTTTAACTTCTCATTTTATTTTTATTCATTATAATTATTTCAATTGGTTAAAATAATCATATTTATTATTATTGTTAAATTATGTTTAACATGATATTATTTATAACATTCACATACAAAATATATAATTGAATTTATTCTTTTCCATTTTTAATGTCATGTTTTTTTGCCCCCCCCCCCCTCCTAATCTTCGACTTTTTCAGTTCTCAAATGTAGACACTTGCATCCAACTACGTCTTTAAGAACATCAACTTAATAGTATTAACTATTTCTATTTTTAAAATAGTCTACTAAATTTTATTACACAGTTAAATTGCTCTTACAAGGAGTTTTTAATATTCTTTACTAATGAAAGATCCTTTGTTTTTGAATGGATTAATTTTTAGTATCCTTTTTAATAGCATAAATATTCTGGTAATTGCTAATAGTTATTATTAGTGACCAATATTTTTCATTTTGATGTTTCGATTTTTTGTGACTTAAATCATTTTAAATCTTGAAATTTGTTAATGATTTTTATTTTAAATTTATAATTACTTGAAGTGATTTAAAATTTATTAAATTAATTTTAAATTAATTTGGATCATAATATAGAAAATATATTGGTTTACATTAAGGAGACTTTAAAAATGGACTCATTTTAGGTTTATTAATTTAATTAATAATTTCGAGAAATATTTGCTTGAAAAAAAAAGGAATGAAAAAATTTATCCTTGACTTGACCCAATTTAAATTTGTATTCTGAAAAATAATTATAAGCATCAGTAAAGATTAATGATTTTGTTTTTAAATCGAATTAACTACAGACTTAGTTCTTTATTCGTATACTGATCCTTTTTTTTAAAACACGTATTTTCCTCCTTTTTAAATCAACTTAACTATGCATAATTGTAATAAAAACTAAATCACTTCAAACAATAAAAATATGTTTCTAAAAATTTCCCATCATTTTAAACCAATTTAAAAACATTTTAAAAATTTTCCATCATTTTAACACAATTTTAAAACATTTTAAAGGACCAACAAAGTAATTGCACATTGTTAAAAATCTTCATGACTGAAATAACCGTTACAGTACATAGTTTTCATTAACATAAACATCATAAGTATAATATTTTTTAATTTTCGTGTAAATCAGTAATCAGTGTTTATTTTACATATTAACAGTCTAGTTCAATAAATGTGCCATGTTTAAAAAGAAGTTGTTCTTATAACAATGTAGTAACAGGTTTGTTATTAAATAGACATTTTACATTATATTGTAATTTAAAAAAAGGATATTAAATGTTAAGAATCTGACTCAACATTAATTTTTTTTTTACAATATAATTAACTGTTTATATAAATATTTTTAATTTTCATCATTTTGTTTGTTTGTTTCAACTTGTAATTCACTTTTGTTTTTGTGTTTTTATAGGGCAGCATTTTTTTGAGGTAATTAAGTTTCGATATTTTGTGTTAGAATATTTCTGTTTGCATACTCGTAGTTTATTTATTTTTTATTTGTTTATTTTTAAACATTAAAATGTATTTATTAATGAAAAATCATTTAAACATTTGATGTTTTTAATAAACGACAAAACATTTAAATTTCACGTTTATTGATTGGTGTTTGTTTAAACATAAAAATGTGATTCAACTAAAATTTACATAACTTTTCAATTCCTTCGGAAATGTGGACATTTTGTTGATTTAAAAAAATATGCTGCATAAATAATAATAAAAAAACGTAAGCAATATTTATTATTCTATAAATATATTTAATTCATTTGCGTTTACATTTTCGTATCTCTTTCATTCAACATATCCTATATAAGAAGTTTTTAGACTAAAGTTAATCACTTAAAAAGGACATTAAACCAATAATTATTATTGCTTTAACATTTTGGGATCCTTATTTTTTTAAACGAAATAATTGTTTTTGGTTCATGTCTTGACTATTTTTTAAATGTTTTTTTACACTTTTTAAATTCCAACTCATATTCTTAATTTATAAAAATGAAAATCAAACACAATAAAATGTATTTAATTTATTTTCAAAGTTAGCTCAATTGAACCGAATTAAAAAGTTTTTAAAATTTAAATATTTTTTGGTGTTTATTAAAAAGTTAAATTAAGTTTATCGGTTTAATGACTTATGTTAAGTGACTAATTTAACTGTCCAAACATTTCACAATTTATATATCCATAAATTCATTAAATTTCAATTAAATATTTCTAGTAGTATCCTTTATCCATATTTTGATCCTTTCTTTCAATTCAATATTTTTCATGTGTTCTAAAAATTATAAAATTAGATGTAAATATTTTGTTTTTAAATTAATTTCACATTATTAAAGTTGCATTAAGTTGTAGAATAATTTCAACCAATAATTTTTTAATTATTTTTGATTTTACATTATAATAACATTAAATTAAAATGATCATTGCGTGAATTCGATAAAACCTTCACAACTTCAAAGTGATCTTTTATCAGGATAGATAATTTAATATTCTAATTTCAATCTTCCACTTATCCGTTCCTTGTAGTTCAGCTACATAAAATTATAGTTAATAAAAAATAAAAACAAAATAATTTTTCCGTCCTCTTTTTTTTAATTAAATATTTTTATCATTGATATTTTTAACAATATAAACTACATACAATTAATTGTAATATTATTTTAAACAAGAAACATATTTTCTTTTTAACTAACTACAAAAGCTTTTTCTCTCTAATTATATTCCCTCCTTTCAATATTTGCGCCACACACATTTTGTCCTTAATTCAACTCACAATATGAGTCGCACTGTGCGCCAGTCAATCCGGCATTCGATACATTTAAAAAAATTTATATTCGATCCTATCTTTAAAACACAATAATAAAATAATAAACTTAAAAGGACTACAAATTAATAAAAATATAAAGTTAGTTAATGAGTGTGTGTGTGTCTGTGGGGTTCCTTAATACAAAATCACTAATACTAACAGATTATCTGCTTACATAAATCAACTGTTACGTCAAATGTCTGTCCAAGATGATTTTTTTTTATAGTAATTTAACAATCATTATAGTCATATTAACATTTTCACAATGATATTAAATTATTTATCAATAGTTTGCTCATTATTCTTAAAATCGTCAAAAATAAAATTAAATTTTTTTATATAAAAAAAAAAAAAAACAACGAACTTAAAAACACATTAAAAAATCATCTCAATCCTTTCAAAAAATCATCGTCCTTTCTCAATAAAAATTCCCACACCACTGATCCACCTCATTGCTCACCACAGGCGCGGACTGCACCTGTCGCGGCTGCACAGTCACCGGCAAACACTGGAAGCAATAGTTAGCGCCATAATTGTTGTCCCAATATTGAAAACCCTTGCACGAGAACCTCATCGCCATCTCTATCCGTTGTCCCACTTGCAACGAATTGCCAAACACAATAAACGTGAACTTATCCGAGAATCCATCACACGAGTTCTCCACATAGTTTGCTTGCAAATCACTAAAACTCCTCCAGTTATCGAGTGTGTACCGCACATGCACCGACTTGTGAAAGTCCAAATTCCTCACCCGCACACTACCCGATATGGTGAGCGTAATGGGATCGGTGACGGCGGCATTTTCCAGTGACACCTGCTTCTGATTGACAATGTCGAGAAAGTTGGGCAAACCACCCGGCTGTTGGAATAATGGCATCAACATTTTGTCGGCACGTGGCCCCAGCGAAAGCGTAAGATCCACCGGCTCCACGGTGTCCAAGTCGTCGAAGGCGCACTTTGGAATTTTGGGCACCTCATCCATGAATGTGCGCACATCGGCCAAGTCCAAGCCCAACACATCGGCGAAGCGCACTATTTTCTTGCGACCCGGTGTACCGGGTGGGGTTTTACCCGTTTTAAGGGAGGAACTTCGTCGGACACGTTGCGGGCGCTCTTCCACCTCTTCTTCATCTGTGGACATTGTGGATAATTGCTCTTTTCTAGTGGTGACTTCCTCATTTGATGCTTGGAGTTTCTCTTCTTTGGATTCAGGACCCGGCGATGATTCCGGTGTGGCACTTATTACGGTTGGCGATGCGAGGGTGGTGCGCCTCTCAATCTCCTCTGATATACTTGCGTCTTCGCATTCACTTGATGTTGGCTGTAGCGATTCTGCGTCACCATTTGTGGTGACCTCAAGAGGGGACACTTTCACGTCATCTGTATTACAACTACTACTACTACTAAACATTTTTACGTGACCATTGCCAATAAGTAATGGCTTTTCATGCTCTACATCTTCCTCACTTCTATTAATCTTGTGATGCGTTTCATCACCTGCTTCATTATCTTGATGTGATTGTTGGTGTTGTTGTTTTAAATCATTACAAACATCATCCACGTGTTGTTGTTTATTATGATGCACTTCCTCATTATTGTGCAGAATTTCCTCGTGCTTGTGATCAGTTTCATCATATTGTGCTTCCTCAATTTCGTCCTTGTCTTCTTTTTTATGATGCTGCTCTGATGTACATTCCTCTGTGATGTTCTTGGTGTCTATGTGATTGAGATTATGTTCTTGTGGTTCATCTGTTGTCGTGCTGTAATCCTCGTGTGTAATTTCCACTGATGCCACCTCATCCTGCAATGTGCTGTTTGACGTTGAACTGAGTCCAGTACATGTGGACGAGGAATTCGTTGTGCTTTGTGATGGTGGCAATGATTCCGAGCAGCTGTCGCCCCCATCTAGATGTATGTGTCCGTTCGGCATATTCATCACTGTTTGAGACACTGATGTCGTCACTGTGGTGTTGGTGAGAGTGGTGGTGGCAGCACCGGCAGCAGCAGCAGCAGCAGCGGCAGCGGCGGCTGACTCTTTTTTCGCTTCTACACAATCAAAATAGTCGACAGTTAGCGATCGTTGTTCAGCATCAGAACTCTCTGGATCAAAATATGGACCATCAGAGGAACTTTGACTTTCAACACTACCTTCTGGTGAGATGGGTGAGGCACACACGTATCCCGATTCCGGTGCTACATCGTGTGGTGTGGCGGAGGCGGTTTCAATGAGACGCGAGTACTCGCATTCTTCGGCTGGGCTGCCGGGACTCTCCGGCTCAATATCAAAGTCAAAGAAGGAGTCAGCCTCGTGTGAGAGATGACGCAGTGGCTGTAGGCTGGTCACTTGTTGTTCGGCTTGGGTGAGCCATGAGTTTTCGGATGATTGCTCCTCGTTCTCGGGCGTCGTCACCGAGCCCTATTTTTTTTTTTTTTTGAAAATACAAAATTGTGAAAACAATGGAATTTTAGTAAAGTGTTTTAATAAATGTATAACGGTTTAATTGGGAAATTATTTTTTTTTGGGAAATTGTTTGTCAATTATGAAATATTTAATTAATTATGTGGTTTCATTAATAATGCTAAATTTTGAATAAAAACTAATTATGTTAGTGTATTAAAATATTGTTTTTAATAATTTTTAACACATTTTTTTTGTTGTACAATAATTTGTTAATTCCAATTATTATAATAAACTACACTACGTGTTTCAGTACTCTGTACCTGTGTGCCAAGCGTACGCAACCTAGACTGAAGTCGTCGCGCAAACGCTTCAGCGCGCCCTCGACAGGACATGCCTATCGGTATCAATGATGACAGTCCACAAGGGCCGTCAGCGCCCGCGGCTGCAGCTGCTACTGATGATGTTTCAGTGGTTCCGTTCATCTACTATTATCCCACCACAATGTGAATTGTGCTGCTTTTGTCTGTAAAAATGGGAAATTCAAAAAGTCATTAACTTTTAATTACTTTTAATTGAAATTAATGCGCACAGTTTTTAGTGCGTAATTTTTTTAAATGCAAATTTTAAACATTTTTTGAATTTTTATATCACACGTTGTTTGGACGTGGGTATTGCTGATGCGTAAAAATAAAAATGTAGGCGCATTTTTATTGTGCAAAAATGTGGGTGGCAGACGGGTTAAATTTTTGTTTTGTTGTTTATTTTTTTAACGGCTTCATTTTGAATTTAATGAGACGAGTTGGGTGCGTTTTTCGGTTTTATTATATAAGCGTGCAGTTTTTTTTTTTTGTATTCATTGTTCATCCTTTATTAAATTTGTGTCAATGATTTAGGACATAACATCCTTTTCACATGTGTTTTATTGCATCCTTTAAAAGTCAAAAAAGGACTGAGTATTTATTTACCTGAAATTCGTTAAAAATTGGCAGTAAAAATCGTTAAAAAACAAATTTATAAAATGATTAATTTTAAAAGTGTGAAAAAAAATCAGGATCAATCGTTATTTTCGTAAATAAGCAATAAAAAAGGATGCTTTTACTGAATGATAAATAACAATTAAATTCAAAACGGGTAAGCCCATTTATAAATATCAAATTGTCAAAGTATATAGTTTAATTATTAAAAAAACACAAATTACTAATTATTGTTCTCTGCATTAAATTTAGCAGCATTGAACTAATTTTTTTTCGGGGTAACAAAGGAAATTAAAATAATTATAATGATCATATCAGTTGACATGGAAATTTTACGAAATTAACCATAAATTAACAAATTAATGTCTAACCAGCTTCAAAACAAAAATGTCACAAAAAAAATATTTTATTGCCTTTTTTATGCTTAACCTCCTCAATTATTTTTGCAAATATTTTACGGATGACTGATAATTGGGGTAATGTTGTTAAATTTGATTAAACCGCACGTCTTATTATCTGTACATACGAGCTGAGCTGCCACCACGTTTACTTGTTAACTGGATTAGATTACATTGCAAAAAAAAAAAAAAAAGAAATCATACTCCATGACTGAACTAACAACTATTTATAATCTCAAAGCATGTGATGTGGGAAAGTTGTCATCCAGTGCCTATATTTAATTTAAATATTTGCAAAGGTCGTTCCGTTGATAAGCATTTATTTTGTCATAATAATATGGGGCGACCGAAATAGTACACAGACTGTCTAGTGATTGTTTTTAAACAAATTAAGCTATTAAACTAAACTGTGTGTTAGCACTTTAGCTAATGTGATATAAGAGTTAACGATGTGTCGTTCCTGCGGGGAACGCGTGATAATGCGCTGTTTTAATGCGGAATTCAGACAAGCATGAGGAAACACTTACTGCACATAGGCCATGTGCATCGCTTGAAGTAAGACGCGTGCATGCAATTGTGTGCAAAGTTGAAGGGTAGTTAATCGCCGTGCAAGTGCTTAATTGAATATATTGTGCATCAAACCAAAATAATCACAAACTTCAATGATATACGGCGAGCGTATGGAAATAGTTTTGTTGAATGCAGACAGACGGGCAAATAAAATGAATAAAACAGCATCTTGCAGCAATGATCGCGCAATCAAATTGATAGCGGATCTTCAGATATTGGAAAAGGGCCAATATTTGTTTTGTTTAAAATAGAAGATGGCATTAGGAAATAATCCCAATGTGGCTGTTGCTTTGATTTGTGGTTTATTTGTATCGGATGTTGTCAATGTTATGATTTAAAATGTTGCTGTCATCAAACGAATGATGATTTTAATGATAATAAATTGTATTAACATTCCTAAATCAAATAAAAAGGAATTATTATTAAGGGTTGATTTATAAATCACATTAAATTTGGTTTAACGGTTTGATAAAAATCAACAATCATTCTTTTGACCTTAACAATTTTTACCTAAATTAAATTTTTTATTAAAAATCAAAGGGTTTAACAATTAAATTAATTTTATTTAATTAAAATTCTAAATATTTAGCAATTAAGTGAGAGAAATTAGTCCAATTCAACGTTACACAAAGCACACCCAATACACTTAATACTTATTTAAAATTAAATTAGTTATTTTCATTTAAATAATAAATGAGTAACACCACACAATTTTTAGCGTCTTCGTGGCTACACGCAGACACAGTAAACCACCCCCTCGTTTGAGATAAATGTTTATAAATATTCTGATGTGCGCTATTTCCTTTTTCCTCTTTTTTTTTAATTTAAGAATATTATTATAAATCTTGCACAAAAAAAAAAAAAACACACACAAACACTAAAGTGTGCGTTAAATTCGGCGCTGTTTTCGATGCCTTCTTCAAACGGGCACACGATTCTCGTCGTTTTAAACGATTTCGTGTGAGAGGCCCCAAAATTTTCCACTGATGAAACACAATTCACCAATTAATCAAATTTAGCAAATCATGCGCATCGCATAAATTTCGTGACGCAAAGCTCTTTAATTTAATAGAAAATTTGGCCAGCAGCAATGAATGAAAGTGATGAAACTCTTACTTGCTGTTTCTGCAGAAGATTTAATTGAATTGTTTTGACTAAATGTAATTGGTTCTTGTTTAGGAGAGATAAGTAATTGTTTGTCATAATTATGATGATGATGGATTGGTGAGGATAGAGATGTTTTTTCTTTATTTAAGTGTAAAAAAATGTTTTTAATTTGGTTTACAATTTGTTTTGTGTTAGGTCAGTTTTATCTTTTGACCTTTATTTGTTGACCTTGACTTATATGAAACAAATTGTCACTTAATTTAGTTTATTTCAAATATGAATTTCGATTTAAAAATAATAAAATGCCTAAAAAAAATGGTCTATTCCACATTCTTCGCAGAAAAACACATTTTAACATGCGCATTTTATGTTTTCTTCTAAATTTTCTTCTTCTTATTCAGGCTGAATAATTCAGCACAAATGTGTCAGCCAAAACGTCAATCCAATTACAAAATTTAATCTTTTTTTGCTAATGAATTCGAGGGACAAAATAATATTTGCAAAAATTTAAAATTTTTAATACAAAAATTCTGTTAAAATTATAATAATCATTTTACTTGCTGTTAATTACACCTTGTTTGTCCTTAATTCAAATTAAACTATACCGTTAATCTTATTGAATTAGCAATTAACAGCAAATTTAAATTAAAATTGTCTCATAAAACGCGACATTATTGACTCTGAGTAACGTCAATTTGTCATTTACAAATTCTTAAACAAATTTTTTGCTCTTTTTTCGAGAAGAAACCAACGAAAATATAATATGTATCAGCGACATTTTGTTTAAATTTAGACCAAGTGATCATCTGATGGGGACAGGAGATATTAGCTATAGTGAGACTTTGCGCGTTGTGCGGATGATTTTCGGGGACGCGGCGCATAACTTTAATTTGTGTTGACATATGAAAAGCGCGTGATTTCTACAGCATTTTTTTTTCCTACTTTTTTTTTCATTCACTTTTTTATTTTCATATAATTTTTTGTATTTTCTCGTTTCGTTAAAACAACGGTAAGTGGCACAAAAAATAAAAGGAAGTGCTATTTGTTATGGAAAATGATTATAAAGGATCATTTAATGAACGACACTTTGAAAATAAATTGGGTTAAGTTTTTGTTAAGTGTTTTACGGTCCTCGAGCTACACTGAAATCAATGTTAAGTCAAAAAGGACGACACAAAAATATGATTTAAGTCTTATACAATCAAATAAGTGCAAGAAAATTAAAAATCAGTAAAAGCTTTGCTTATTTAAACGTAATAATGATACAGAGAAGTCGTTACCGAAAATTCATCATCTTAAAAAGACATGAAAGTCTTACACGCGCTTTTGAAAACACATTTAACAAATTTAATAACACTTAAGGAATGTCAATCAATGTCAGACGTTAATGATGATATTACAAAAGCTCAAAAGATATTTGAAGAGCTATCTCTCCATAATCCCGGGGTTATAATCAAGGAGTTAATCAAGAACTCTTAGTAAATATCTGTAAGCCACTTTGTCAATTAAATACAACCCCAAAATGTGTGCAATATCCTTTAATTGACACTTAATGAATCCAATATTTGGCCAAAGTATCACAATAAATTTTGTATTAAATAATAACAATTCTGATCCTGTTACTGAACACAATTATTTGCATTGTAACTTGGGGAATTTTTCCAACCCCTATAATAAACGCAAGGAATTTATTGACTTTATTTAATATACACTATTGATCCACAACACAACCCGCATTTTGTCCACCCCTACACATTCTGCTGGGGGTAACAAAAGTCACCTTAAACTGTGGCTTGATACAAACTCAACATTCATCCCTTCAAGAAAAAACACGTTTTAATCCTTTATTGCGTCATTTAACAAAACTTCACTTGAATATAATTTATAATGAACATAATAAATTAATTAACTTACTATAAAGGACGAAAATTAGGAAGCACGACACCAAACAAACACCACCATTGATATGAGAGTTTGAAATTTATTTTAAAAACATTTTACTGTGGAAAGATCCAGCACACGCGTTCCCACACACGATGAAGGAATAAAATGGAGCACATTAAATTGGAATGAAGTCTGCGCATGTCCTTGATTTCACCACAAAACAAAAAAGGGAAAAATTCAAACAGTATGACGCGTGTGAGGAGGGCAAAGAAATGTTGTAAAGGTCGTTCGCAGTACACACACCAATTGCAGCATCGCAAGTGGTGTGGGTTTGGGTGGGAGTGTATCACTGCGTCCCCCTTTTTTGGGCTTTCAGTTAGCTTTTGCAAAATATATCGGTCATAGGTCATGGTAGTGCATTTACCCGCGCGCATCACAATAATATGCAATTCAGTGGAAATGCTGCAGTGAGTGTAGTGAGTGGACGATTGCAACACTTTTATCTATCATTTTGTCCACTAACATTATATAACTTGTTTTTTTAACACTTTTTGTTCTTGAATGTGGACACATTGAGCGTGTGTGCAGTGAGAAAAGTCGTCTCGCCATTGTTCTGGATGGCGAGAATTGAGAACATTTTAATTGTGTGCAAATGTCTTAAATTTCTAAGTCGTATTATTTGTCGCAGTCTGATATGCATTGTGAGACAATGTAAGATGTGGTGTTGAGGTCGGATCTAATTACAACATCAAAGATGTCTTTTTGCGTTGTACTCGTTTATTGAGGTCTGTGTGAGAGAGCTGTTATTCGTAATGTGGTTTGAATAGTTTTTTTTCATTCAGGTCACACGTGTGTGATTTGTCATTGTTATTGCCATGAATTGGCTAAAATTTTTAATGTTAATTGTGAGCCATTTGAAATTAAGATGTGTCCTTAATTTTTTTTGAAAATATCACTTGAAATATTTTAAGGATAAATAGCTTAATGTAATAATTGTAGCGCAAATTAGTCAAATTTTAAAGGAGACTTAATAAAAATCTATTTAAATTTAACATTACTTAATTAAAGTGTTGCATTTTGTTGCATTTGAAAATAAAACGAACCATCTGAAACGCCTTGAATTAATCTAATTTCAATATACACTACATCGCAACTCGGATTATTGATTTATTGTTACATAAATCTTCCTTAATTTCTAATTGTATTTGTTATGCAAATTATGTTTGTAAACAAAATGATTATGACAATTAAATACGTTACATATTAAGTCAACAACTGATAAAAGCTCATAACGTTTTCTATAAATAAGCAAGTCCTGTGTATTTTTGCTTCATTCAAGAAATACTTATCATTCAAAATATACTTACAAAGCAAATTAATTTCTTTTCAATAATAATCATGATTTTCTTACACATAATTAAATTTATTGTTTTAAGTGAGTTTTTCTTTACCTCAAATTTAAAACCCATATTTTTTAATTTAATTTAAATTAAAGTACTCTGCTGCATTGGTTGTCAGTCCACTGAAGCACATCCTCTCAACGAGTACGTCAGAACGGCAGAAATTATCGTCAGGGATTGCATCAGCGACTGCCCACCCATTCCCATTTTTGTTTGTGCAAGAGATTTCCGCGATGGAATTGAACTATTTCGCAATGGTTGCGAAATGCAACGTAGAAATTGCATGTACCAGACGGAGTATAACAAAATTGCATTGAGATGGTGTAAGGATTTGATATAATTGAGAAAGGCGGATGTTTGTGCGATTTTAAGGAATAATAGTTTTATATTAAAATGTTGATTATTTTAATACTAATTGTGAAAATTGGTGCAAATACATCAAAGTCCTTGATAATTAAATATGTTGTTTTAGCTTTTTATTTACTATACAAATTGTGGATTCATAAAATATTATTTTAAGTCAATTAATATCATATTGGTTTAAATTTTAATCATTATTTATTGTTATAATAAAACAAAATATAATAAATATAAACCAACTCCGATTAATTAATCCAAATTGAGTCCCTTTTGACTTTTACTTCATTCTTGTTTCATTTCTAACTATCTATACAAATGTTGAAGGACATTCTTTCGTGTCGTAATGGAATTACCTTGAGCAATTACTTTAAAATCAATAAAAAGGTAGGGAGCAAAGGAAACTAACCGCAGACAACGTCGCCACAGCTGTGTTATGTTACTTTGTTGTCCTTTTCAATGATTTACATCAGCTTAAGAGGGGGTGAAAAGTGAAAAGCTTTTTTTAAATTGGATACAAAAATAGTTTTTCATTTACATTTGTATGTCGTCCGATTGTATAATTAAATACTAATGTTTATGTTTTGTTACGAAGCAACTAAAATATTATTGATGATGACTTAAAAGGACTATAAAGGTCAACATGGATTAAGAGCCATTTATTTCAATTAAAATTTTGAAATTATAGTCACTTCAATAACATAAATAAATAAACAATATTTAAAATATTGGCAGAAATCTATTTCACATTGACAATATTTAACAAATTATTGACAACATTTTTAAAAATATTGACAATATTTAACGAAAAATTACAATTTTCTCAAAGTACTTCTGTCAATCCCAGTACAAAATAACCTAAAACAATGCGACACTCCGAAAAATATTTGCTTTCAACCTTCTTGTCAAAATATCATGAATGAAATTAATTGAATGCAAAATCCCGTTAGATAATAATCTGCACACACACACCCTCCACCCCACTTTCACTCAACGTGCACATTTATTGTAAATTAATTAAAAATAGTACGACACCAAGAGATCCTTGTACATAAGTACGAGAGTATAGTAATACGACAAGAATAGCGCAAATCACACAACCGTATGCAAATGCCAACAATCTGAAGCAGACCGCAAACAGATGAACGGTATCAATTTAAATTGCGATGAAAAGTGTTAAAAAGTCGCACACAAAGTGCACATTAAAATGTTAATGTATAAAAATACCAGAATATTGCGCATGATTGCACAAAATAGCGCGAGTAGAGACAAAAATATCGCAAAAATGAGTGGGAGGTGAACAGATTTTTGATTATTTTTTTTTACAACTAAAACCAAATCGTTTTGTTACTGAAATAGATTAATTTTATAAATTGCACACACACACTAATATGCGTGTAACAAGTGTGTGTGTGTGTGGTTTTCGTTATTAAATAAAAATATTATGATAAAAATTTAAATAACGTCACACCGATGTTATTGCCAATAAATGCAAAAACGTGTGACTATACATACATGTATACAAGCGCAAGGAACTTAAATTGAGTTAACTATAGCGTGACAGGGGATGGGGTGGGAATACTGGTATTATATTATATGGGAGGAAAAACCCTTTAAAAATAGATAAATGAAGAGATTGTGTAAATGCCAAACGGATAGCACTGCTGACTGCAGTCCGTTGGTTTATTTCACAGGTTTAAAGTTTTTTCCGTTTTCCTCCTTTGTATAGTTTACCACTTTTTAACGATCCTGAATATGTCACCAGATTTGTACAAATTTGTAAAATGTATTTGGCTGCAGTCCCATAATTTAAATAATAAATCAAATTAGATGAAGCGCAGCTTCAATTGTTACAAACATGAGGAATGGTCCGTTATGTTAGCAATTAATCAAAAATTGTATTGTTCCCATAAACTCTACAATAATATAATAAAATATAAGTTCTATGGTAAAATACATACAGTCCATTAACGGTATATCTACGTTAATGGGTTTGTTTATTGGTATACACAATAAATGCATTGAATTGATAATTATGAGAATTTTATGGATTGGAACCGTATAATGAGAAGCGGTACCGTTATAGTTAATATAGATTAAAATGAGCACGAGCAATAACGAACTGAGTAACCGAATCTACTAATCAGAAGGTCCAACATCAAATAAGTGACAATTATTATTATACTCTTGTTAGTTATTTAATATTTCCATAAATAGCTTCGACGTACGCATTTGGTTGATTTCCACCCCCACTTTTCATACGATAAATAATTTCAAACACGCACCGTCATGTTAGCACATAGCTCTAACAATCACACGTCAACTGATTAATACATGAAATTGATATACATACGAAACAACAAGACGTCACCATTTGTGCCATTCGTCCGACTTTATTAGGTCAAGTTTATGACTTATTGTGTGTCGTCATTAATTTGTTCTACAGCCTGGGAGAGATCATTTAAATTTGTACGTTGTGTGAAAAAAATTGGGCGAGAAATTACCGTTTGTCAATATCTACAAATATTCAACTTCATCAATCATTATTTAGAGTTGACAGCTCAGTCAGGCGCTTGAACATCGTGCTTCCTCCTTTTTTGTGTGCCATATGTAATGTGAGGAAAATGTTTGTGTATATTTTGCTACAACAGAAGGATCAAATGACGTCTGGACCAACATTGAAAAGAAGAAGCTTTTGTATACAATTATGTTGAAAAGTCTAGAGAGTTTTTGCTATCTATTATTATCTAGTTACTACATAGTAACATAGTTATAGTTAACTGTGATTGAAGAAAAACGCTTTACGTTCAATAGAAACAAAGCACACAACATGTCACCATTGAATATTGTCACACGAGAAGTGTTTCTTTATTGCTTTTGGTAAAAGATATTAAATGTCTGGAATTGACTAGCTGTACGTATTGAGTTTTATTTTCCCTTTGTATTGCAGTTTAATATAAATTTCAGTCAATAACGGGGAGTTGTAATTTTTTCGGGAAGTTTTTGACTTCTGGTATTAAAAGTCGTAACGGAAGTCATCAATTTTATTCAATTGCGATGATTTTAAAGGTCAATTTTACGGAGATACTTTTTATTTTGACCTTGAATTTATAAAAAAATTGTAAAATTTAAACAATGCAAGTGTTCAGAAGTTTAAATATTTATTAATTTGTTAAAATAAAACAGTGTTCAAAATGACATGCGCCTCGTGACGCCAATAAATTTCAATCAATTCATAAAACTTAATTAATTTGCATTGACCTTGAAAGTGTTAACCTTTCCAAATTCTTTAATTTCAATTGCTTGTTTACAACCGAGGGAGTGTCAAAAAAAAAACTGTCTCGTGTCGTATTGTTGCCTTAACTTTTATGACGAAAAATAAAACCATTTCTTATCACATTGACTTTGTTCCTCTGTCATACAAATACAAAAACAGTAAACACAAGCCATCAGCACAGCGGCTCCTACCCAATTGAGTTCAATCAATTCAAATCAATTTTTCAAGCTCATAATATTTTCAATTTTGCGTGCGTTGGGGACTGTGTTGTTAAAAAAAAAAGAATATTAATTTGAACAGAGAAAAAATCAACAACAGATGCTCTCACGTTATTTTGGCGTTCGCGATAATATTTAAGACACAAATGTGAAACTGTTGCACGAGCCGCATAATATCTGCGCCGCGATGCGATCGGACAAAGAAATGAAATGGAAAAACGTCTTTGGGATGCCCACAACACATGGTTGGGGGGCTGAATTATTATTATTATTATTATTACGCCGGATCATATGAGCTGTGACGCTTCAACTAAAAGTGAATTCACTTGATTCGTCGTGTGCACGTCTTCGTTGCGTCTTGTTCGTTAAGTTGATCTTGTCATGCGCGCGCGGTTCTCTGATCGAGGGGATCAATTTATTTATAAATTGTTTGTAATTGAAAAATGGCGTCAAACACTTAAAAAATTACATACACTGTTGGCTGCACGTACGGTCTTCATTTGATTTGATTCATGTGTCCATCGTATTTCGTAAATCACATGTGAAGTATGATGAAAATGGTCGTATATTGTGTTGCAAGTTGATTGGGTTGATAAGACAAAAATAACAATATTTTATTTTGATTTATGTTTGTTATAATAATATGCTGAGGTTTCATAGATGAGCTTAAATTGCATCAGAGAAATTAAATTATGAGCCCGAAAAGTACGTGAAAAATCCGATTTCAAGTTATTTAATCTTTGGTTTAAAAATGTTTTACTAATTTTAAATTAAAAAATATTTTAACTTTTTGAACATTTTAAAGTATAAAAGCAATACAAAACAATAAATTGGGGTTGGTTTCATTTCATTATTTAAAGAACTAATTATTTAATTTAAATAAAATTAAAATTTGACCTTGAAATAGTTCTTCTTAATTTTTGATTTTCAATTTCATATATCAAACCGGGTTAAGTTAAAAATAAATAAACACAATAATCAATGTTTGACCTTCCTAAAAAAACATAAATTAATTAGTTAAAGTTAAGTGCAACCTTGAAAAACAATCAGCTGTAATGAAAATGAGATGACCTTGATATAATTGACCATCACAATTTTAATTAATGTTAATTTTTGACGCGTATTCAGCATCTCTAACCGAATTCCCATCAAAAACTCCGTCCCACACAACAAAATATTTATTACAATAAAATTATGAAAGTGAAAAGAATTATTTCAAGGATTACCAGCATCGCAAGTCAACAACCCGCACTAAGTGTATGTATATTGTCTGAATTTATTGCATTTTTCATTCACTCTCATGCGCCTCATCAAATGTCGAGGTTTAAAAATTAAAGCGCAACTGCCACAATGCACCGAGGCAGAGGCACCACTTGCAATCGTGTTCTTGGCAAACGATTGAGACTGAATTTGTTGATTGTTCCAATTAACCGAAACAGTGCACATCTCGTGCATTACTCTCATTGTTGTTGTAGCAAAGTGCACACATAATGCACTCAGGGAGATTTTTTTTTCCGACCTATAAACGCAGTTACTTCAATTTCTGAAAATTTATTGCATTGATCCATTGAGTTGTGATTTATTGCTTCGTACGTAACAGGAATTAGCCATTTTAAACCAGATGGTTATAAGCTATTTTGAGCAACATTTTTTACAACGCCGTTATTTCTAAAATATTATAGGAATGTATGGCAGTTAATTGCTTAAAATTTTGTAAACAAAGTTACTTTCTTCATAAAAACGGACGAATCTAAATTCGCCTGCTTTTTGAATTTTATAACCTCAAAAAATATTTTTTTTGTTTAATATTTCAAGGTCAAAATATATTTTTTAATTCAAAGAGTTTTTATTGAGCAAGGAAGACGTTACTAAATTTTAGGGTCATAAATATGGTTCACTCGTAACAGATTAAAAAGAAAGTGAAAACTTTTTTGAAAAAATTAAGTCAAGTTCATAATTCTATTTCTTGACCTTAAAACGTTTTTTCATCCTTTTTTTTAAATTAGACAAAATATTTTCATAGATTACAAAATTTTAAGTGGTCCTCCCTGCCATAAATTAAGTTTTAAATAATACGTCTATACGAACGGTGGAGTTCAAGCGGTTGGGCAATAAATTAAATGATTGCTAGAAAATTCATGCAATCGTTTAAAATTCGAGAAATAAATTGCGTTGGCCCTAATTCAGAGTTCGTGTGCGTACACATTAAGCCAGCGTCTCTGGTCAGTATGGTGCCCACAAGTCGCAATTCGCAATTACTATTATTGCGTGTATTGTTGAGGACGGCAAGTACTTGTGTTACTCTTCATTGTACAACAGAAGGGTTCTTATTTATCGTCATTTTATAGTCTATCCGGTTTATTAAACTGCGTGGGGGCATTGGGTGGAAGAGGCGCAAAGTGGTTCATGTTGCAAGCGTCATGCCACGAAAATTGCGTATCGAAAATTCATTGATTCGGATGGACTACGTGATCATAATTTTGTTTATTCTTTCATATGGAATTTTTATTGCAGGATGTGCGATTTTTTTTATCGTGTTTACGAAATTGACTGTGCAATCATCTCCAAATTTAAGTCAGTGCACAAATATTATTGACACAATATTCTTTTTGATGATAATATTATGAAGAAAGTGAATTTAATGGCTTATAAAATTTGTGGAAAATCATTTGGAAATGTTGTCGTAAATTTAAATACATAATTTTATTTTTTATTGCTAATTTTGAAAACATATTGACAATACATTTAAATATTGACAATAAATTTAAATATTGTCATTATATTTAAAATTTACAGGAATTTTTATGAAATACAATTTAAATTAAGATTCCTTATTTTATTTTAAATTCAAACCAAACTTTAGTATTAACTTATGAATTTTAAATGCTGTCACCAAACGCATCATTCAAATGTCCTTTCAAACTTAACGCCAAAGCACGCGCGTGCATTTCACTTTACAATACTTAGTAATTACACCATGTCATCAGCCACATTATTATAAAAGTAACTATACATATTTAATATTATATTTTCGGATACTTTCAATGTCAAAATATTTAAAACGACAAAGCAGAAAGTGAAAACAAAAACGTAACGATCGTGTCATGAGACTGTTATATTTTGTGAAAATGACGTCAAATTGTGTGTAATTTTGAACTCGACATTGTGAAGGCATGTCGCACAAATTATGTGTATCTGTTCTATGATGCGGTACTTTTAAATGTGGTTGGTAAAGCTTGAAAATCACACGGTGTGGCCTCTAACGGTATCATTGCTGCACATCGCAAATATTGATGTTGCATCCTGTTTCAAATGAAATTTTTCAATAAACAAATAAAGTTGAAAACAAATCGAAAATTGTTACGCAATTAATCAATAAAAATGTCCTTGTTAGGAATAAATGCAATTACAATAATTGATTTTGTACTACAACATAGTCAAAGCAAAATTTTCTCTTTGGACATTGCGGTGGTTTGGGTTCATCAAAGGACATTACAGGATATTTAATTAATTTCATTTTATGATCAATGTTACATCATTTAATGTCCTTAATTGTTTTATGAAAAAACAAACGTTTGCTCTTTTTATACGGATTGAGTGTAAAGTATGAAGAAATAAGGGTGGGAATTTAATTAAATAAGGAAAACCACAAATAAATGAAACAGCCATCGTTATATTAAAGAACAAGGACTTTCCAGACATTTATAATGAGTCTAACGAACTATAAATGATCATAAAATTTCGACGTTTCTGTCATAAAATACAATTAGGTACGTGTATCTATTTGTGGCTGTAAAAAAAAGCTCTTTAAAATAAAAACGCATTAAATATGCGTATAAAAGCGTCTGCACTTTATGTATCTTTTATGTACATTGTAAATCTATGTACAAGTTTATTTTATTTGTTATGTGGTGGAGCGCTTTTGCGTCTTATTTCTCCGAAGCTTTGTAAATAAAATCCATGCAATCGTGAACGTTTATACTTTGTACGTGTGTTATTAAGTAAATAAGGTAAGATTATTAACGACTTATTCACTCATAACCTATTACCGTTATACACTTTCTCCTTCCACTCCTTGTAAATAATATATTTTGGTAGAACCTCTTTACGCATCTTGAATACATAAAGTGAAAGTCACACACAAGAAAAAACGCCGGGAATGTTCTTCAGACGTCTTGTTGTTGTTACATGAAGCTAAAATCAGGCGCATTAATGTACCGTTAGTGTGGGCCACACTTTTTGGGAGCTTTTTCTTTTTTTAAAAAGCCATTATTAAGTCATTAAACTGCACGTATAAAATTAACACCGCTTATCAAATTAAATAACAAATTATTTGTTTACCAAAATATATATATATTTGACTGATAAAATGAACTTAATTTTGCGTTGCATGAAATGGAATGCACTTTCTTTGTTTGCGTTTGAGTCTAAAAATATTTCATTTAATTTTTGTTGATCATTTTTGTTCGCCCTGATTATTACGTTCAAAATTTGTGTAATTTCCAACGACAAACCAAAACACACCAACTTGAATGTAATAAGTAAAGATCAAATAGACACCACACGGCCATAATAATTATTTGAATGCTTTCACACGGGCAATGATGAGCGCGGGCGCCTTCTGAATATCATGCAAAGGTCGACTGTGAGCGCGCGCGTTTTATTTTTAATGTTCTGATTAATAATTTACACACACACACACACAAATACTCAAAGTGTATTAAAAGACGATTTAACAAATATTGAATTCCACATAAAGTCGCTGATATCACTTATAAACTTACCGTCAATTATTTAATGTGAATGTCCAAGAGTATAGGTAAACGGTACTTAAATCCAGGAACTGTGGCGCACTCTGGATTTACTGTTAGGACCTCCCCAACTGTGGCAATGCAAAAAATCACTCAAAATATTGAAGCACTCAAATATTCACTCAAATGAACCGGCGAATTTATTTAGGGTAGATATTCCTTTTTAAGGAGAGAAATTTATCAATTTTTTAAACGAATTATAACGGTATTTTAACGAATTCTAAAATTATTTAGAATTATTATTAATTATTGGAAGGGACACTAAATTAAATTAAAAAAGTATTCAAATAAAATAGAAGCTCACATAAATATATTATTTTATTTATAATTTTATAACGGTCAAATTACTAAAGCTTTTTATGAGTTAAATTTAATTTAAGCTGAAGATATTTTACTGTAAATTTTTCTTACTTAAAATTGCTTTATAAATTAAATTAAAAAAAAACTGATTTGATCATTCAAAAAAACTCACAATTATTTTTTAAAAAAAATTCCACACAATAAAAATATTTTATAAAATAATATTCTGCTCAAAAAGACTTCAAAAAACGTTGCTGAATATTGCAGTACATCAAACGGAGATGAATAACAGTGCAAAACCGAGTGAAATGCGTTCGCGAGAAGAAACTGATCTGAAGCAAAACTTAACCAAACGGGAGCACTGTACCATTCCTCGTACACTATGTGAGTTGAATTTAATAAACTACACACATTCAGAATTAGATTGGGGAGTAATTGTCTATACGTACAGATTGAGGTGGCTATTCCCTTTACACATGTGTGCAGTACAACTTAAATAACGAGTGTAAAATAAACCACGCGAGTGAAACTTCTCGAGAGAAATGCAATAACTGCTCTATAAAATGCATAAGAGCAACGAAAAGCTGTACCACTTGCACCAATACTGCATAAATCACTCTCGACAAACATTTATTATTATAATGTTGATAAGAAAATAAAAATACCGTACATTGAGAATATTAAAAGCTCAATTTTATTACCATTAACCGGCCACAATTTTGAGTCGCGCAACGTTATTTTTTTTATGACATTTTTTTGCTGTTTTGTTTTGTATGTTATACTATTGAAAAATCAAACTGTAATCACCAAATTTTGTTGTATTATATACCTAATCAGTTTCCAGTACGTGTATGAGCTGTTGTTGAACGTGGACACGTTAAGTATTGAGCTTTAATCCGTTCCTTAAAATTGGTGTCTCAATAAATATTAAATTATAGTTTCACTAAAGTTATATGATTTGAGGAAAATTAACAAAATAATATGGCACGTAAAAACACAAACAGCAAGCAGCAAGACAATTTGGTAGATTATACACCGCGCGGACGTTATGCGTTATGTTCTTGGCGACTCTACATCGCGAGTGTCACACCAAGGACGTATCAAGGTCATTTGTACGCCTGCCATTTAGGCAAAACAACACAATTAACTTTGGGTGTATGCGAGCTTTTTATTTCATACAATATATATTGTATATGGAAACAGTAAAACACTTTCGCCCGTTGAGTGAGAGCGGTATTTTGTATGGGAGAGATTGCAGAGATAATTCGGGGAGCACTGAGTTGGGGCTTTTTCACATGTGTTTTGTGTATTATATTGCATAGCGGTTTTTATATTGTAGTAATTTTGGTTGTGGTGAATACCATGCGTGTGATAATAATGCGGGAATTTAACTAATACGCGCATGTCGAGTTTGCGCACTCTGCTGCCCATCAAGCGTTGTGAGTTGTGATAGTGTGACAGGCTGCTATCATGAACATTTTAGTTATGCTGCGACTTGTGAGTAAAAATGTTAGTTTAACGGCATCTTAAATACTCAATGGAAAACGCATTGTTATGTTTGTTTAAAAGGCCGCACACATTTTTTGAGCTTTAAGCTCGCCCTTACAATCCTTATGTGATAACGAACTCTTGATATACAGGGTGTCTCATATGCTACTTAAATAAAATTTTGGAAAAAAAATCTGGAATAAACAAAAAATTCGTTTGTTATTTTAAATTATTATTTCATAATTGCAGCATATTTGGGTATAGATATAACAAATTATTAAAAATACCTCAACTATTTTTAAGGTCCCTTAAGGTCAAATAAATAACAAAACCTTTAAGATAATTATTAAGTATTATAATAAGATAAATTAATTACAAGATTTTCAACAGAATTGTGATTTTGATTTTTGGTCTATAATTTTTTCCTTTATTTGATAAATAAGAAGGCAATGTCAATGTCAAATTTGCAAGGTTAAGGTAGAAAACTAATTTATTAAAAATTAAAACCCTTTTACATTTCTATGAAACAACTTAAATATTTTAACGCAAAATGCGCCATTTAAGTTTTAAACAGTTTTACTTTTTCATAATTATATTTATTAATACACGAACTTTTAAAATTAAAGCACAAAACTAGGACACCCTGTATTGAGTATGAAACCAATGATTCATTCATGGCGAATTATCTTAAACTGTTCATTCTTAATTCAAGTGCTTTTGAACTTTAACAATAATTTGTATTATTTAAATTCACAATTGCACAAAAGACATTTTGTTGTATTGTTCAATGCTTAAAATTAATATAATAAATATTAATATTTAATTTAAATCGGTTTAATTTAGGTAATTAAAATAAATTTGTAAGTACAAAAATTATTGTATAAACAAATTTATTGCCAATCACTTTATTTTAAAAACGATGCAATTCCGCAAAATGTATTTTCTTGTGTCTAAATACTTTGCGGAGAAAATGTAAACATCTCGTTTAAGTTATTTTAGGACTCACAATCACGATACAAATAGCTGAATAAACTATATTTTAAATTGCTTACTGGATTATATATTTATTATTGATTATTTTAAATGTACAAATGATATTCTACGGTTTCACAGTTAAGTGCAGTTCCCAACTTTAAGCTTGACACTCTACACAGACTTGTTTAGCTTTTTTTTGTTATGCGCTGTGAGTAATTGTTAAGTAAATAAGCTTTTGGCGCCGTTTGCAGTAAATGTGAACAACAGCTGTTATCAGGCGTGGTTGGCATTATCAGCAGAGCCAGACATGATTTTAATGCGATTATTTAGTTCTGTTGTCTGTTTGTTTAGTGCAATCGGGTGAGATTGAATATGGGGTGGGGTTTTATTGATCGCTGTGTTATTGAGACTGCATTATGTAATTGATTGCAATTTTAATAATAATAATTTATTGATTTCATTGTCTTTACTAAACAAGAAGAAAAATTTTCATTTTGAATTTTACATAATTTATAAACGATATTTCTTATTATATTTGTGGGTTTTATTAAAATGTTAAATTAAATAAATTGGATATTTCGGTAGCAAAATTATATGATTTCAGATGCTTTTAAAAAAATTTACTCACAGAACTGTAATTATCAACAGACGAAAAGTAGAAAGGAATTTAAAGAAATTGTTAAAACCGTTATAGCAGCGTTCCAGTAAAATTTTCGAGATTTTTGCTTGACTTTAAATGCAATTTAAAATACATTTTATATTTTTTTAAAGACAGTTTTTCTGGCATTTATAACCATATTATTTTCTTCCTTTAGAAATCTTCATTGTAACATACATTCTTCAAAATATTTTCCAGCTGATTGGATGTCAGTTATCACTGCAATTATTTTAAATCCAGATGCTGATTGAAGAGAATATGGAGGAATTATATCTTCATTAATTTTTAAAATCTTGTAAGGGCTGAAAACTACATTCAGAATTATTATTAAAATATGAGTTGTTATTTTTTTTAAATGTTTTACATAAATAAAATTAATATTGAAATGAAAAACTTAAAGATTTTGCTTTATTCTTTTAATTATTTGACTCCCTAAGGTTAAATATAATTAAAACTTAAGAGGCTGAAATTGAATTTATGCGAATAAAATATTGAAATAAATTGTGCATCAAAATAAAAATAGCAATTAAATAAATTTAAATGTAAAATGTTGATGGAATATTTTAAATATTCAAAATTTATAAAAATTAAGTAAAATTGTTAAAATATAAGAAATATGATTTAATAAAGTTATTAAAAACACGAAAAAATAAACCGTATTTCTAAACAAAAACAATCCCAAAAAAAAGAAAAAGAGAAATCGTAAAAGTGAGCAAATTCACCCCTCAAAAATAAAACATGCGCAAATCAACAAATTGAACTAAACATCTCATACCGCTGGAAACACAACACAATGCCGCCATTAACTGCAACTTCACCAGCAAAATCAAAACATCCCCTATTTCGCAGTGAGTTTTCCGTGATTATTTAAATCAAGTTTTAATAAATGTAGCAGCAGAGACATTGTGACTGTCGCATTTCATGGTTTCATCAGCACAGTGTCGTTTATTTGATTAAAGACAAATAGAAAACTTATTGATTTCCATCTAAACGCAATTCTTTAATTAGTGCGCAAGTTGTAGGCATCCAAAACGTCGAGCATCGAAATAATATGTGAAAATTGTTGCGTTACTGTCCATTGAAAATATTTGGTGTAGTGAAATCCCGTGGGACGACCAAAAAACATGACATTTAAACGAATGAATTGGCGCCCCAGTATGTGCAAGCTGACTAAAAGGAAATGCATCGTCTTGAGCATATCAGTGTTGTTGCCACTAATTTTATATTTGGCATCCAACACAATTGTTTGGTGCAATTTGTTTATTATTGAATCGAAATTGTTTTATTTGGTGGGTTTTAAATATTATTATTTTGATGAATTTCATTAAATTGTGTGTTGGTTCCTTAATTGCTAATTGTGGGATGTTTTTTTTACAGTGTGAAAAATACTCCAATGGCATTGCAACTGGTGATTTTTGTGAGCCACTTTGCAAGACTGTAGAGGTGTCTGACATTTCGTGTCTTCCACACAATGTGAATGATGTTTGGTTTAAAGGTAAAATGAGGAACAGGTTTATTGTAATTAAGAAAAGCAACCCTACAACCCCACTGGAGGATTTGACGTGGACCGACACCAATGGAAAGTATCAGTATCCAGCTGATGATGTTTTTCAGCGAATGGTGAAGCGTTCTATTTACTTTAGATTCAATAAGACGTTGTCGCATCATCAAGTAATTAATATTGTTACGGATTTTATGATCTTTGATCTTTGTAATTTAATTATATTTTCTTGATGCTGCAGGTCACAAGTTTTATACGGTATTTTAATGGGACACACAGAGGGGAGCAACTTAGTGACATTTGGGAGTTGGTGCATGACAATGACTTTATACTGGGTGAGATATTTTGCACTTAACATTGTCAAAACATTAGAAATTAGACTTAAAATCATTTCTTATAAGATTAAAAACTAAATGGGTTTGTGACTTTAATAATAATCATAGACACCAACCATTAAAACATCTTGAATTTATATTTTTTAGGATTTAATTTTTTACAATTTAAAATTCGCAGCAAAACTTTATGAGGACCAAGAAATATTTCCTCACATTTATGGCACATGTGGCAACTATTATGTTACGGAATATTTACAACCCTTATTACACAACTCTGGAATTGGCGTTGTAAGGTAATTTATTTTTATCCAAACCCAGTTTCTTGATTTTAATTCAAAAAATCGAAAAAATGTAATTAAATCTGGAAGTAAAGTACAAAATAGAAAAGAATTCAAAAATCTTAAAAACACTTTATTTAACAAAACAATTACTCCAACAGTGCCAAAGACTGGAAGGTACGCGTCCGTTCCGCCATATTAATCCTTGACTTCCTCAAAGAACTGGACCAATCCAACGAAATCCATGCCGATCCCATCCGCATGTGCGATCCATTTACGGTCGACTTTGGCATCTCAAATAATCGTGTGAAATACGCCAATTTGGCGCACGTCTTCCCGAGATCATTCATTGATAAGAAACTGTCGGATGGGCACGCATGTTACAGCCATGAGCAGTGCCATTACAAGGAATGCCGTAGCGAGTGTGACATGGATTCAGGACGATGTTTGTCCACACAGTTGAATGACAATTTAAAAATTACGTGTGACAAGGTAAATGCTAATTTAAAAAATAAATAAACGTAATTTAAAAAATTATTTAATTACAGATTTTAAAGGGAACATTTTACTCACCCGGATTATTAATGTCTGGCCGAACACCTTCTTCATTGTCCACCCTATTGGATCAATGCATTAGCACAAGGACGGGTGTCCTTTCCAGGGACCTTAGAACTGCAATGTATAATGAGCTTGTGGACATTTACGAAGTAATCACACGTAATTCTGCTAATTCAAATGCATTAGATGACTAAATTGTGGTTTTAAACAATTAAAAAGGATATTATTAATTAAATTAAAGAAATAAAAGTATTATTAAATCTTCCTGTTTCAATTTTTCATTAAATTGATAAAATAATAAGAAACGTGCATATTAGCTAAATATAAATTAAAATTTATCAATACATATTAATTAAATTGTATTATCGATGTTGTTATAACTAAATGTATAATTAAATTAAACAAATGTGGATTTCCTAACAAAATGCTTATTTTATTTCAACTATAAATCCTTAAAACTATTTAATGACCGACAACTTAATTAGGAATCAACAATTTTCCCCACTGTGGGACGATCCTTTGACTCCAATTTACTGAAATTAACATTTGGGTATCGTCTGTGTTTGGTTTTTTGTTTCGTATAATTATCCATCTGTTTCTCCATGCCCGTATTTGATAGCTCCCTAAATTGTTTATAAGGATGTTCCGTCAAATTGGTTGCAATTTCTTTTAGGGGTTGATCAGGAAGATCCAATTCCTTTTTCCAATTTTCCAGTGTTTGTTTAAAGTTGTTAAAGTCACTCTTGAATTTATCGGATTTGGCGTGAGGATGCTAGAAAGGATTTCAAATCAAATTAAAATGAAAAGGAGTTAAATTAAAAAAATTAATTTACCCTGTCCTTAATTAAGTTGAAACAGTAATTATGAAAGTTGTGCAAATGCATGAGGAATTGTGAGTTTGGTTTGATTCGTTCGGTGACAATAATTCTAAGGATTTCTTGCACATATTGGAAGTTTCGTTGAGAGCATCCTTGTTTTAGCATTGCTCCAAGGATCTGAATGTTCATTCTAAAAATCAAATAAATGTTATTATTCAGTCAATCTTTTAATGCTTTCTAGGAAAGGACATTACAATACAAAGTTTAAAAAATATATTCTTGAATTTTAAATTTACCTTATACGTTTATTTTCCATCTCCAAAAGCAGATCGTTTGCTTGTTCCTTGGTTTGGCAGGATAACGCAAGGACGCCATATGTGACAATATTCGGATTCAGTTTGGCCATTTCAATCATCCTCATGACTTCCTGTTTAATTTAAAATTGAATTAATTAAATCTCAAATTTTAGGGAATAAATCAAAAGGATTTAAAAAGGAAATGAATTTTACCCTTGAGCCATCATAATCAAACCGCATAGCCCGTTTCTTAATCAACACATTAAAGAAATCAACATCCACCTTAATCCCCATTTTCCTTATTGTTGAAATCAGCTTTTTCTCAGCCACATTTGTAGACGGTATAACTTCCAACAGTTCGGTGAAGGTCTTAATATCAGGAATAGCCTTATTGTGTTTCATCTCATTTAAAAGTCCACCAAATCCACCAATTAAAAGCAATCGATCTTCACTTTTAGTCACTTCATTTAAGGCCACCAAATTACCCAAATGCGGTTTCACTGACAACAAGTTGGGACAAGGTGACTCAGTCAAAATTTCTGGTTCATTTGGTTTCTTAACAACTTCCACCCGATTTGCTGAAGTCAATTCATTTCCAGTAATAAATGTAACATTATCCTCAGTTAATGCATCCTTTGGAGCATCAATTGCAGCCACAACCGTCTCAACACTCTCTTGCTGTTGTCGTCGATCCGTCACCAACAAAATGGTTTGAACGACCTCCTCCAATGCCTCCAAATCCCCAACACCACAATCCCTAACACATCGCAACATCGCATTGAACGAATAAATGTCCGGCCTCAAATTGCGCTGCAAAATTTTGTGCCACACCAGTAAAGCGTGGCGAAAACCATTTTGCCGATCCGACGCACAAGCTTGCAACAAAAAATTAAACGACTCCAACTGAATGTCCCAACCTTTGGCACTCATCTCATCTACTATTTGAAAAGCTGTCTTCAAGTCGCCACACCTTCCATACGCTTTAATCATTGCGTTGTAATTGGACGCATTTGGGTCGTACAACTTCTCCGCCATAATTTCCCGCAAACGATTCGCCTTTAATAGCCCATCATTTGCCCATGGCGCATTGGCGCATGCATTGAACAGGGAAGTGTAAGTACCACCAGTCACTTTGAGACCACGTTGCCGCATTCGAGTGAATAACTGGAAGGCTTTCTTGGAGTAACCAGCGCGGGCGCATCCACTTATCACAAGGTTATAAATGTAATTTTCTGGCTTAATGCGATCCTCCTTAATCATACGCTCCTCCAGAATGTCAATGGCCTCCTTGACACGATTACTTTCAATGTTTTTCTTAATCAAATTTGCATATTCTTTGGTGGTCAACTTTTGTGAACGTTTTGGGGGATGCTTTTGGTATGCCTCCTCAATGAGGTCACCCTCATCTTCGAGGTCTTCACTAATGGTTTTGTGGGAGAGTGTGCCAAATGTGTCTGGATCATTTTTGGCTTGAAGGCTTTCTGACTTCTCTGTTGTTGGTAAAGGATCTTTGAATAAATTTCTTGACGGTTCTTGATGAAGTATCGCCGCGTACTGAATAGGACGAAATTGATTAAGTTGAAGAACTCTGAATAGCGGTTCTTTATTTCTTAAGATGATGCGCAAGAAGTTTGATGCCATTTTTAATGCAATATAATAAATCACACTTTAAAAACTTAATTAAATGTTAAAAATGAATAGCACATTGCACAATAATAATTTTAATTACTTTTTATTTATTTTTTCATACAAATAAAAGACCTAACCTCAATTCTTGGTGAAGTTTGAATTTCGAATTTCGTTTAGCCGCAAAGTTAGACGTCAAAAATGACATTTTAAAATTAAAAATAATTAAAAAAAACAACATAACCTACCAAAAAAAAAAAAATCAAACATCAGTAAAATTGGCGCATTAAATTAGAACTTCTAAATAAATAAATGCCACTAGCATAATGTCCAACGGTAAAAATATAATAAAACAAGGTGCTGAGGCGATTCTCTACATCGAAGACTTTGAGGGTAAAAAGTGTCTGGTGAAGGAGCGCTTCCAAAAAAAGTATCGCCTCCCCGAATTGGATTTGCAGCTGACAAAAGAGCGCATCCGCGCTGAACACAAAGCCATCCAAAAGTGTCTCGAGTTGAAAATTTCCGTTCCAAAGTGCTACAAGATTGATACGCCTGGACGGAAGCTGTATCTTGAGTACTTTGACAAAAGCATCTCTGTCAAAGTGTACATCAATGAAATGTTGCCCAAGAAGGACAAAAAGTGTGCCCAGGAGAATTTGGAACTGCTGAGTCGACGTGTCGCCGAGAACATTGCCAAAATGCATAAAAATCAAATCATCCATGGCGATCTGACAACATCAAATATGTTGATGAACCCAATTGCGGAGGGCTTCTACAAGTACAACCTAATCACCATTGATTTTGGGCTTGCCCAGTTCAGCTCCAATGTGGAGAAGAAGGCGGTGGATTTGTATGTGTTGGAGCGTGCCATTTTGAGCACTCACAGCCGAATTCCGCAGTTCTTTGAGATGATTTTGGTGGATTACAAGAAAATCTATGACAACGACAAGGAGGCGGATGATGTTATCAATAAGTTGGAGGAAGTACGACGAAGGGGCAGGAAAAGGACGATGGTTGGATAATTGAAATGTGTTTTGATTTTTGTTTGTGATTAATTTGTAAGAGAATTGTTAAACAATTTTAAAATTAAATAAACATTGCATTTTGGTTTAAAACTTTTAAATTTATCACCGTTTTTATTGTCCTGCATTTTTGTATTATTTTATTACTCAATAATATTTTGTTAGCATTAATATTTAGTAAATATTTAAAATAATCAAAACAAACAAATAGTTTAAAAATGGTTTAACTGACAGTTCGAAAATTTTAAAATTCATATATCTATTTATTCAGCAACTCAATTCAGCAAAAAGAAGAAAAAATCGCGGGTGTTAATTTTTTATATTAATTTCGAATTATCCTAATTATTTTGTTTAACCTACAAAAATCTTTTGGAACACCGACGTAAACAAAAGTTCTTCCATTAAACAATTGAGAATAAAAAATAATAAAAACTCATGATTTTTTTCACAATACTAACATATTTTAAAATTACTTCTTTTTAATTATTACCTGCAAATTATCACAATGAAATTGGTAAGACTGAGTATCCAAAGTCTATCCTCCGTGGGTGAAATTATGACTCAACTTTAATAATTATTTATTCCCCTCCACCCCAACAGTACAGTTTGAGTGCGGATCCGGCAAAGCCATGCTATCTCATCAGCTTCAAGGAGTTAACAATTATGCTGGACTGTGGCCTATCCTCCCAAACAGTGCTCAATTTTTTGCCCCTGCAGTTGGTGCACAGTGGCCGATTTACATCTTTACAGAATTGGCAACCGGGTCATGACTATCTCATGGATGGTGAGCTCAAGGAATGCTGTGGGCGTGTGTTTATTGACTCATTTCCCGAGTTCGCGCCACCCCTGGATGAAAGTGTGGACTTTTCGGAGATTGATGTGATTCTTATATCGAATTACATGAATATGATGGCGCTTCCTTATGTGACTGAGGGTACGGGTTTTAAGGGCAAAGTGTATGCGACGGAGCCAACGCTTCAAATTGGAAGGTTGGTTGTAGTTTTTTTTTATTGACAGAGATCTGTTTTCGATTCATTAAACATTTATTACCAATCTTCAGATTTTTCCTGGAAGAGCTTGTGGAATGTTTAGAGGTCTCACCAAAAGCGAATATTGCTAAACATTGGAAATGCGTAAAGTCTAAATATTTGCCTCCTAATTTGGCGGATGCTCTACGACCAAAAAGTTGGAAGCATCTCTTTAACATGGATGCCGTGCAATCCAGCCTGTCTAAAGTCCAGATTGTTGGATATGATGAGAAATTGGTAAACATTTTTTTATTTCCCAAAAAATCCATCCAAAATAAAATCCATTTAAATTTCAAAAGGACATTTTCGGTGCTCTACAAGTCACGCCAGTCAGTTCTGGATTTTGTCTCGGTTCCAGCAACTGGATCATCAGTTCAGGACATGAAAAAGTATCCTACATCAGTGGATCATCCACGCTAACAACGCATCCCCGTCCCATCAATCAAACCGCTCTCAAGCATTCAGATGCAGTAATCCTTACAGGATTAACACAAGCACCACACGTCAATCCAGATGGAATGTTGGGAGAGTTGTGCATGAATGTGTCAGTGACCCTGCGTAATGGTGGTTCCGTGTTGATTCCATGTTATCCATCTGGAGTGGTGTACGACTTGTTTGAGTGCTTGTCCTCCCACCTGGACAACACAGGCTTAATGACGGTGCCAATGTTTTTCATATCACCAGTGGCGGACAGTTCGTTGGCCTACTCAAATATTTTGGCTGAGTGGTTGAGTTCAGTGAAACAGAATAAAGTTTATATTCCGGATGAGCCATTCCCGCATGCGAATTTGGTAAAAAATGCACGCCTCAAGCACTATAAGCATTTGTACTCCGAAGGATTTAGCAAGGATTTTAGACAGGTATGGCTGAAATAAATCAACACATTGTACAATTTTTAAATGTTTTCTTTTTGAAAATTGCAGCCATGTGTCGTCTTTTGCGGACATCCTAGTCTTAGATTTGGGGATGCTGTCCATTTCTTGGAGTTGTGGGGCTCCAATCCAACGCACACAATCATTTTCACTGAACCAGACTATCCATATTTGCAAGCTTTGGCCCCATTTCAGCCATTGGCAATTAAGACAATTTACTGTCCCATTGAGACGTCCCTTAATTTTCAACAGGCAAATAAATTAATTAAGGAGTTGAAGCCTGGAATCCTTGTGATACCAGAATGTTACAGACAGCCACCACCAATGGCGCCGCACAAATTAGAACTTGTTATTGATCCATTGCCAGTAAGTGGTGGATTTCAAAGAATTTCCTTAGAAATCCTATGTTTTTTTAAAAGTTTTATTTTAGAATTAAAAATACGAAGTAGTCATTAAAATTTCTTCCAATTTTTCAGGACAAACCATTGATCACATTCAAACCAGGCGAAATCATTAATCTTCCATTAAAACGAAAGAAAAACAGTGTGTTCCTTTCTCCTGAAGTGGCAAGACATCTTATCCCAACTGCAGTTCAGCCTGGTGTCACACTATCAACAGTTACAGGCGTTCTTCTTGTCAAGGATAATCTGCACAATATCACAGTAAGTCAATTCAATTGCTTCCACTTCTTTCTCTGAACCATACTTAAACCAGATGCGAGATTAATCCACACATTTTTTGTGTCGGTGTTTTAACAGATTTACTTTAAAAACATTTTCCTTATTAGCCAATGGATGACCTCAAAGACGATACTCCCGCTTCCGTACCACCCAACAAGGATGTCATCCTTCAGAAAACAAAATATGAATGGGGCAACGTTAATGTGGACTTGTTTCTCAAAAAACTTCTTGCCGACGGATTCACTGACGCAAAAATGGAACAAAATGGGAACCAGGTGATAGTAACACTTCCCGGCGAGGAATCCATCATAAGGATTGACGACAAAAGTACCCACATCCAATGCAATGGAAAGCCAACGTTAAGATTAAAATTGAGGGACATGTTGTTGCAATGTGTTTCAAATTTTTAAAATGTTTATTTTAAGGACCTTATTTTAACAATAAAGTGTATTTTCTTGTACAATAACTTTATTAAGATCTCATTTGTCTGGAGTTGATCAGCAATGTTGCACAAAACAACATTCGATTGCGCTTCTTTAGGGAGTAACCAATAATTCCGATGTAGTAAAATTGGGCGCTTGGTTTAATGAATCTGAAAAATTTGTTAAAACACAAAAACGCATAAAAAAGGACACGTCAAATATACCTAGCAAGTGTATGATTAATTGTGGCATTATTAAAACGGTAAAATCCTTTTTTCAAAGGACACTGCAATGGTGGTTGCATTTGCATTAACATCCTGGTGTACACCTGATCCTTCATTCCCAGCAATGTGCACAAATCAGCATTGACAAAATTGTATGGAACCTCATCACAAAGTCGTCCATTTGAATTGGGACACTCTTTTCCCACTTGTATTTTGACTATTGTTGAATAAATGTAATTATGTTTATAGAACAGTAAAAATTGATGGAACATACCAGTCCCTCCGGTAACATCTTCCTTGAATTCAGCTACACCATTGACGATGAAATCATTTCTTGTTTTTTCAGTTGTAAAATTAAGCATTTGAACTGGTAAATCCGGATGATCAATGCATTGCAAGATGCCCTTCACGGTGAGTCTTCGTTCTGCTGATAACACACCAAGTGGAGAGAGTAGCAGTAGCAGTGGTATTATTACAAACAACCGTTCCATTGCTCTTTAATTGTTGAAATGGTGATTAGAACCAGACCATTGGTCAATGTTGTTACTGATTTTGATATTGATAAGATCTTCATAATGAGATGCGGTGATGGTTAGCTGGCAAACTCATTTATGGTGATTGGGAATTACCGTAAATTGGAAACGTTATTTGATTTTAAGTGGGCTTGTCATTAAGTAAATGTTTTTAATGGTCGAATTGTTAAATGAGTTGTCATAATTTGATTGGCTTAATTTTTAAAGTATAGTTATTTGGTACTTTGATTGTGGATGATGTTTCTTTCTAGATCCACACTTCATGATTTGGTTTTATGCGACTTGAGAGTACTGTCCATAAATTAACTTATGTTAAATACTATAGAAGAAAAACTCGGCGTTGCTCGAGAGCTTCAAGTTATTTAAATAAGAACGGAGTAGTCATTATTTAATTTAAATGAAAATTTTAAAGTTACAATGTAGCAACCTCAGAAATATTTCCAATTATTTAAAAACAAAATAAACATAGTTTCATTGATCAATAGACCGGCTTTCCAAATTGTCCCATTTTCTTTTCCAAAATTACCAGCATATCCTTTTTATAAATTTACAAAAAAAATATTCTAAAATTACAATATTATGGCTAACGAAATTTGCGACATTTTCCATTACACAAATCATTTAAAAAACCTCGTCCAGACATCACCACCTGTAAGTAACAGTTTCCTTAATTGCACATTCAGTTCCCTAACTTAAAGAGATCCTTGAATCATTATTTTTCAGTCCACTCGTGCTCAAGAATGGCTTGTCACAAATTTCGCAATAAACGACAGTGTGGCCGCCTTCCTCGTGGCCGGCATGTTAATCGTCTGTTGCTGGACAGTCATCAACTACATCATGAGAGTTGTTATAGCAGTCCTTTGGCCTATTTTGATGATGATGATTGTTGTAGTAAGTATACCAACTGGATTTTTAAAAGTAGCATCTGAGGTTTATTTTAATCATAAAAAGATTTGTTTTTATGCATCTTTTTCTAGATAGCCGTGCCACAACTTAGATCAGGACATGCACTAGATCTGTGTGTTATCATTATTTCGATGTGTCGCAATGCCCTGCAAGATATTGTAACTGCTTCAAGAATTGTGTTGAATAGATTTTTTATTAAATTTTCATAAACGTTAGGTGTACTTCGTGACAAAAGTTGGGGATCAAACACAATGCGTTCTCAATGAAATGGAAGTGAGAGGCAATATTACAGCGGCTGGAGTCGCTGCAGCTGCTGATGTCGCTACAGCAATGGTTACTGAGTAAAAAATATCAACGTTTTATGTTTAATAAACCAGACACAAATGAATGCAATAATCCAATAAATCCTTAAAAAAATTGAAATCGTTTCTATTATTATTATTATTATTTAAAATGGGACAAGGGAATAGGGCTTTACCACAAAAATCCCGACAGTCTTAAATACCTTAGATAAATACCTTCAATCACGACTCACAAATAAAAATAAGTTGCTTTTGAATTTAATTTCTTAAAAATTTCAAGGTCAATTTAAAATAAAGTTGAATCTTCAATTATTAACAAAGTTAGCATTAATCATTTATATTAAAATTAATTAATTAGTTAAAAGTTTCACAACGTGTTAAATGAATTGGAAAAAATGTATAGACTTAATTAAAAATGTTAAGTGATCCTTGCAGAATCCTTATTGCTATTTATTCAACTTTAAAAATTATCCTTACATTTTGTAGTTTTAAATTGGGAAATTCTGCACAATATTATTGGTTGTCAGATTGGCTTTTTTTGGTGCCACGTGTTAAAAATTACGAAAACAAGAATAGCATAAATTGCATAATATAAAGGACGAACATAAATTGACCACGAACGCAATCATATAATCAACTCAACAAAATATGTAACATTTTTATTTTAAAGCGGAGAATTGGTTACAAAAATGAATAAGAAATTTATTTGCGCTTACAATTAATGTTTAAGTTTATTACTATTTTTCTGTTTAAAATTAAAATTAGTAATAAAATCTAAACCTAAATTTGAGGTTGCCTTTTTAATTGTGTGTCCTTGTTACAATAGTAAAACTACTCCCCACCGGCGGCGCTGCATTCGCACCATAGTCTTGAAAGTAGAAATATCTTAGGCGCAATCCTACACTCTTAAAAATTATTTGGAATGGTTTTGGTATATAAATATCGTCCTTTTTATTTTATATATTTTATAGAAGGATAGAGTTTTGATTTTAATGTGAAAGGAATTGCAATCATTAATTTTTACAAAATATGAAAAAGGATTAAATTAAAGTATAAAAAATCTGATTATAAATTTGGTCCTTTAAGGCGGGTGAATTGCAAAAAAAAAAAAATTTTGAAAATTGTGTATTTAAAATATACAGCCTAAATTATTTATTGGTAATCATTTTACATTTTTATTAATACAATTTTTTTGGACCGGTTAATTAAAAAATAACTTTTTTTTCTTTAATTTAATCCTTAAATCAGATCAATTCCAAATTCAATTTCTAGAATAGCTTTTTTTTTTAATTTTGTGTTACTGAATTTATTCCAGAAAGCGCCTTAACAGTATAAATACCAGCTAAGGATTAACCGAAATACAAAATTATATACTATATTTAAGTAAAGGAATGTCAACAATGACTGTACGCTTCTAAACAAACACATCGACATGTAAAATAATTAAAGAAATAACTTATACTAAAAATATGTCGTCATTCCAACAAATACCAATTTGAATAATGATTGATTGACGTGCCAATACATAATTAGTGCTTATTTTTCATCCCCGAAAAGCACCACAGTTTACTTATACCAGCAATTTGTTTAATGAAAATGGCAGAGTCACATTTGCTTCCTTGCGATACTTAGGGTATTAAATAATTAGGAGGTGGTAAATTATAATGGGGGTTGATTTTGATACATCCTTCGTTTCCTTCCACGCATAAAAAGAGTGCACGTACTTTATTATTATAATCAAATAAAAGCAACAAAAAGAGGACGACATTCGCGCCACACAAGTTTTCCGCCGACCTGCAGACACATCAACATCATAATACACAATGCAATCAAATCCCCCCCACACACACAAAAGGTGTATTCATTTTGCTTGAGAATATTTTCTTGTCTGGTGCTTCTTATTGTTGTGTACTGCCCGACTGGCGGATATACCCCAAAAATGCTTTGTTGAATGTCGATTCGACTGACTGCTTCTCAATGTGTCTTACACCATTTTGATTAATGACTTCTCTTGATGCCTTATATGCGGTTTTTCTACATTCACATAAGTGGTGTACCCAGTTTTGGTCACCCTCATCAATCGATAATGTGAGTATAGCAGTTTGTAGGTGTGTTTGTTTGTATGCACGTTACCCACATACAACGTGTGACAAGAAGTGTGGAAAGTGTACCAGCTGTTTGTCAAACTAAGTATTACACGGAGACCTGCCCACATGCACCCCCCACTTGCCCCATTTCCAAATTTCACTTCATATACCAATCACTTTTCAACGGACATATAAAACATGTCCAGTTTGTCGTTTTTGTGTCTTCAACCTGATGGCCTCTCAATTGCCTTTTTGCTGCTGTTGCTGATGCACATACAGGACATAGGAACTGGTTTCTTTTGTGTCTGTGTAAAGGGGATCAAGGGTGGAGATGGGTGTGGAGATTGTCTGAAGTTGTGCTTTAACAAACTGCGTGTGTATATTTTGAGTTTAACAAATTGATGGAAAGTGAACTTTTAGTGAACACCCAAGATAATATGCTAATGACTTTGGGAAAAGTTTATTTTTTTCTGGATTTTTTTTAACGTTTCTCTCTCTTTTTTTTTTAAAGTTGATTGAAAAGTTTCGAATTTGTTTTGACTTTTGACTTATTTATAAGTTTTGACTTAATTTTAAGCAGGCATCAAGGTTTTTTTTTAAGGTCAAATTTTTTATGTTTGACAATTAGGAAACAAGTTAAGCCTGTCAATTTAAATGTTGTGTTCATAAGATTTAAATTTTATTTTGACCTTTAAATAAAATAATGAAATTTAAAGGTTTGCTGGAAAATCAAAGTCCTACTTTCAATGCCGAAAAATTCAATTAAATATCATCACATTTAAAAAATGTTAAGCATTTCCCTCCCTTCCATTAAAAAATATTATTATTTTTACCCATACTTAAGTTTCCAAGTCTTTCTTGTTTGTCGTTGTTGATTGTTTCCTTTTTATCTAGTCTCATGAGTAAATTCCAGGCATTAAACATATTTTGTCTGCCTGTCTGTAATATAAATAAAAAATCTAAATAATATCTTGTAGCTGCATGTGATTCAAAACATCCCCCAATTTCAGAATATTGTTGCGGTTTCGATGTAGCTACTTATAAACACATTTTTCGGGGTTAATATACAAAAATACAGTTACCTGTGAGGGGTTCCACAAAAAAAATCACCCCCTTAAGGGTGCAAAAAAACTTTTTCCGTTATTGGTGGTGAATAAAAACGCACAAGTTTTATGATTAAGTCAAGTTTGAAACAGTAATAAAGTGACGGGGAAAAATGAGCGATAAAAATCCTACGTATTTTTTTTTAGACAAAACAAAATTGCTTTCGTGATTTTTATTTATTTATCTTGCAACCAATCACCCTTTTGTACTTGTATAACTAATGTTCATGAAAATGTGCTGTGGCACTGCATTTCTAAGTAATAAATAAATAAATAAATAATTGAATATACAGAAATATTTACTTTCGCAACGCAATCCAATTTCAATTTCGATCAATTTCTGCTACAACCAATTCATTTTTGCAAGTATGACAAATTAAACAAAAATCTCGCGCTCAATATTACATTTTGATTTATTTTGCGATTTCACGAATTGGACACCCAACCACCATATCTCACTCCCACACCCCATTCCAACCCCCACCCTCATGTTGATTCGATATGAACTGATTACATTGCCAGTGAAACAAATTGTGCGTCGGCAATCATCGGTTGACGTTGGGGGGGGGGGGAGGTTTTGGTGTGAGTTTATGTATATATACCGTTATACGTGAGCTCACGATGAAATGGTTCTGGTTTACACATGGCTGCAGGGTGGGGACTCAACTGCGGGATGGATGCGTGCAGTGATGGGGAATTACTGTCGCGCGTGAAAATGAAGTAAAACTTTGATGAATTTTTTATTTATATTTTCTCTCTTTTTACTTTATTCAGAAAAAAAATTATATTCGAGTAGACCATTGGGAACGTTTTTATTTTCATACATTAAATCGAAGTAAATTAATATATGTGCGGCCACGCATTGATTGCCAGGTGACATTTAGTTGAGGGGGGTGGGGGTGGGTTTTTATTTTATGATTCCCCATTGCGTTTGTGGCATTAATGATAATTCTGCTTTAATTTTATTGAAAAACAATTGAGTATAATTTCGTTCAAAAAAAAAAATTTAATGAATTGAGGGAAAGGACGAATTAATATAAAACATTCATCATTCCTATTTTTATTATGCGATGTGGGATAATATTGAATGTAATTTTACCACAATATTTGCATGTCACAATTATATTCAATATTAAATATTGATAAAAATAAACAAGACAACAACAAATAACAGCGGAATGCATACACCAAAATTAACTGTTATTTTTCTGTGAAATTTAATATTTATTAAATAATGTTGGTACACAAACATATTGAGTTAATATGTAATTATTAATATTTATAATTTGATTTAATGCGATATGTTTTAAATAAAATATTTTTGCCGAGTTTAAAAAAAAATGTAAATAACAAAATAGCAATGTAATTATTGCCGCAACTATGTACAAATAATTTAAAAAAAATTCAGTTAAAAAACATAAACCTTTTGATGTTACTCATTTCATTTCCACGTCATAAAAACGCCTAGAGTTATGTAAAATATTTTCTTTTTGTACATCAACTCACTCTTTTCAAGTCTAAATGCAGGAGTATTTGTTTAAAAGCACCTCCTTGCTAGTAAATATATTCGGCAGCTTACTTTGTGCAACATCAAGAAAATAAATGATTGGAAACTCAATTTAATTGAATAAAATATTTCAAAATGAATACGATAACATTTAAATGAACCCAATTAACATGAATTGCAAATTTAAAAAAATATCGAAACCCCTACATTCATGCAATAGATGCATCGTGATTGCCCAATGAAACGACTCACAAAAGTCCTCATTCAAAGTGGTACCAATATTATACAAAGAGCTATATAGCATATTATACAACACACAAGGCGCATTTAATTGGAATAGGGAATAATATGGTAAGAGCCGCATCGGGGTACACCCAAATAAGCTTATAAAGAATTGAAAGAGCACATTGGAATAGGTTCAATAAAAACAAAAGCGTATAAAAGATAAGTAAAAGCGAAATAATGAATTATTTATGAGAGCTTTTTATTCTTGAGGGTAAAAATACAATAGGAAAACCATTCTCCCAAAGCGATCGACATGGACGTGTGTCAGTGCGGCAGTGTATGTGTGTGTTTTTTTTTTTTTTTTGGTTTCGGAATGGTAAAACAGATGAAGCTGAACTATAACGTTATATGGGAACTGGGAAGGATGAGAAAATACTCAATACAAACATACATATATACAAAGGCACAGATAGAGAGCATCCTCCTCATGGAGCTATGGGGAAGACGAATTGGAATTTAATCACCTTAATGGAGGCAGTTATATACTTAAATATAACTAATTTGAAATTTGCATAAAGAATTGCGTTTGAGTTTTTTTTCTTGTTCGTCCTTTTTTTTTTGTTGAGTTAAATCTTTTCACCCAAAAAGCTGTTCGAACTCGATTTCAATAAATAAATGAGAGAGGGAGAGTAAGAGTAAGAGAGCGGGGGTGCCGACCCGGAGAGTTCATCCAATTTGGTTTCGGTATATTTCAATGAATAATAAATAATCGCACCATTAGTTTGTCAATTGATTAAAAGGGCGAGACAAAGGTGCGTTTAACTGTTAACAGATTTGGCATAGCGTGCACAAAATTTATGTTGATTTGGCTTATTAATCAAATGGGGGGAAGGTGGTATTTTTTTCAGAACAAAAATTTAATTTGTTGGGAAGTTATTATTTTAATAAGTTTTCTTAAAAATTAGTAAGCGTCATGCTTAAAAATGTGTTAAGAAGTTAAGCTAAAATTAAAACGAAATCTTGTAAAAAAAGCTTTTAAATCCAAACGTTTTCTAAACATGTCCGATTGCATTCAGCATTAGATGTTTTTTCAAGTTTCCTGGTCATAGCATGAGCCCTTTGCATAACTGTGCAGTTAAAACGAATACCCTTAAACAAATTACAGTTTACACTTTACTGCTTAAACAAAGAGCACTTCCTGAATAAAAAATGCACCCCAATAAAAGCAGCATGATTAATAAGTCGCATTTTTTACTACCCTTAATTTCATTAACTGAATACATTTAACAAAATGGACTGTAAACGGGGACAATAACTTTCTTCAATTTATTGTATATAATGTGTGTGAGTGCAATGTGTTGGCACTCCACCATTTGAATACCAAACGAAATGGACAACTCCACTCCCCCATGAATGTAAATTCGATGTGTCGTCATGGTCACTGTTTGCATAGTTTCTTAATCCTCATTTCACCGAAATACTCAACACCATCACCACCACAACACGCTGATGCTGTGTTCTTCCTTTAAATCGAGGTCACAACTCACAATGATAAATTAAATTGCATAATAATGTCATTTATTGTGCTGTGCTTTCATTACATTCAGATCGGAGAGCATCTATAGCGTCATCTCATTTACATACACATCCTGAATTTCATGTCCATAACATCTATGGAAATGGTCCATAAAATTATTTTTAATGCAGCAAAATTATTGGATGTGTATTTTTGTTACAAAATAAATCATTCCAATTTAAGCAAACAAATGCAGAAATTAAGTTTATACGCACGCAGTCAATTAAACAATTTGATGTTGTGCAATTTGAATAAATATCACGGAATTAAATCAAATCAAACTATATTTATTTGTGTTAGTTGCAATTTATATTTTGCAGTAAATATTGAATGCTTCTAATCCGATTATGTTGGCAAATATTCAATTCAATTTAATGTTGTACATATTTATTTTATGGGTGAGAGTTGCCATATTATATTTAAATCGTATCTATTTGGTCGACTGTTTTGATTCCAATATTTATTGCGCTGATATCGTTGCGTGCAGCATTCCCTTATTATTATTTTTTTTGTAGAACTAAATAACGTGAATTATTAATAATATTTCTTTTTAGTTTTAGATGACTTTGTTTTTTTATGTTGCTTAATCCTTCCATAGAGGCTTCAATTTATTTAAATATTAATTTCACAGTTTGTTTTCAATTTTTGTAATTAAATAAAATTTTTAAGCCAGTTTAAGCCAGTAAATAAATAAGATGAAATATTCTGCTTAAATAAATCAATATAAAATTAAGCAAGTTAATTCAGGATTAGGGTGGGTTTATTCAATACTTATAAGGGAGTTAAATTTTGTAAAATACATTCAGGAAAATATCAGAAAAATAAATTATTGTTTTTTTTTTATATTTAACATGTGCACTTAAGGACTTTAAATTTGAATTTATTTTTTTTTTTGAAAATTGTTTACAATTTCTTTGAGTTTAATTAAATTTTTTAATCTTTTAAATTAATCAATCCGTTCATGAAAAAAAATTGTAATTGTGAGAATCAAAAGCCAAAAAAGTTTTAAAACAATGCTTAAATTGAAACTTTAGTTAATATTAAATTAAATGGTGACAATGAATTAATTTTTATAAAATTAAAAAATTCTATTACTTAAGCCATTAATGTTTTTCAAAATTATTTCGTTTATTTAATAAAAATTATCACCCTTTTAATATTTATTCTGATGTTTCTAAAGTCAAAAAAAAAAACTAAAAGTCACAAATTACTTATTGTTTAAAAAACATGAAATGGGACCATTTATTTTACTCTGAATAACGTGATTGTTTAAATATTATAACCTCATCCTTTATATAAGAAATAGGACGTTAATTTACAAATAGTTTAACACACAACGTGATTCAAGAAACAAATCAAAACCACAATTTAAATTTGATTGATGTAACACAAATTGTACGCCTACTCAACATTTATTGATTTACCCTCGGTTCAATTTCAAACATCAAATAATAATCATAAATCATATCCCATCGAAGCATATCATAATAACAACAACATTCAGATGTTATTGCAATTTGTGATGTTATTATTTGTAACTGTTGGGAACTAACTGTATTCTGGATCAAACTTAAACCGAATGTATGTTGATATGCTGTTCAAAATTTCCAACATCTTACCATATCCGCATCTCACACCGCGCCCGAGGGTGTGCACAAATTTCAGTGTATGTACATTGTACATCCCTTAACACAACACCCGCACAAGGACTACTTCAGCAGAATATTATAATTTGTTTGTCGACATATGGGAATCAATCGAAAATTGTTGATAACTATGCAATGTGTGTGTGTGTGTGCTGAAGATTGAGAATGTATGAATAAGGGGTCGCATATATAGATTAAGGTTTGTCAGTTCAATGAAGTTATGTCTCAATTTCGATGGTCTTATAATTAAGACAATATTCTGCAGTCTTCTGAGTCACTGGATGCGGCGTGTTATACAGTTTTGATTGGGATTTGGGACACATAATAAACAAATGTTGAAAGTACCTACACAATGTGATATTCTGAATTGAACATTAAGAGGCAGCTTACCGATTAATAACATTAAAACAATTTTTTGTGTCTTGTAAAAATGGTATTTGTTTTTTAATTAAATCACAATTACCTAATTAAAGGCTAATGTGATCGCCTTAATAAAAATTGAATTTTGTTAGCCGAGAAAAAAATAAAAAAACTCAATTAATTATAGCCAAATTATATTCCACGGAAAACATTCAAAATATTTTATTTTAAAAAGCAAAGATGATCGAAACTTTTATAATTATCTTTGGATAAAATATGCAGAATACTTTTTCCGTGCACATTAAATAAAACTACCACGTGTGTCCTTTTTCGTAACATCAAAAGTAAAAAACATTAAAACCAATTAACATCAACAAAATATATTTTAGTGACATCTTGCAGCGAACAATACTTTAACACTTTTTTTTTTGTGAAACAATTTAAATTTGAAGATCATAATAACAACTCTTCAAGGTTCAATTTAAGAATAACTATACAAAATCATTGTTTAATTAATGGCATTCGCTCGTGTTGGTTGTCAGACTAAAATTCTCCAAAACTGGAAGAAGCCTCTTAAGAACTTTATTGTGTGTTGATAAAAATATATGTAGCAAATTTTATAGAGAACTGAAAAAAAAACTGCGTACTATTTTTTATCGACGCTAATATTCCATTGTGAATGATTAATTATTAACAATTTACAAACCCATACAATTACTGAATGTGTATTACGCTAATTGCAAAACTTTACGCCATATTTAACATATGAAATTTTCAGCATAAATTGCTGCATATTTATTTTCTCGCGCAACATATTATGTGTGCAATCAAAAAGTATTGCGTACCCCTCCTTTACCATGTCTCATTAATCCAAATATAGTTAGCTAAATTAATGCCTCTCGATACTATGTATACGGCATTATATAAAAATATATGTTGCCATGTGAGCATAAAATTCATTTCGATCACATGCACAGCAGCAAACATTTTTATTATATGTGTGGAAAATGTGTAAGCGTCCATGGCAATATTATAAAACGCGGTGTCCAAGCACCCCATCCCTTTTATAATAAAGCGCTTTATAATCAAGTTTCTCAAATTATGCAATCGTTGTCCATATATGCATATAAACATGTGTTTGCCTATGTTCAATGTACAATGTACATACAGCGTTATGCATATTATTATGTTTGCTGCGAAGTTCAAAACAACCACTGGCTGCCGACACATTTTCATATCATAGTTATGCGGAATATATTATTTTGTGTGTGCATAAAATCCATCTCTCGATGTATTACATTTTATACATACATTAGTTTGAATGTACAGTGAGCGGAATTCAATTAATTCCACATTGTTTTTCCATAATAAAAATGAAACCGTTAACTTTTAATGAGTTCCATCGTCTTTAAAGCCTTTTTTTATTATGATTAAATTTGTTATTCACTTTAGATAGGTAAGTCCAATTCTATGTAGCTCTTAATTTTATTTGATGAAATTTTATTCTAAGAACTCTTGCTAAATATCCTTTTTTTACCCGTTCTGTTCTTCTTTACTGGCGGTGCAATATGAAGATCTTCGTCTCTTTCTACAAGGAGGCTGGAGAAGCAGGGCCTATTCCCCGCCAACGAGCGCTAATCCCTCACTCCAAGGGATCTTAAGTCTCCGAGGACAGCATTTCTCTATCGTGTTTGCGGTTGTGTAATTTTGGTTTATCCTCTAAAACTTTAGTTTTCTAAGATTCTAATTATTTTAAAGGAAATTATTTATGCGAGTGTTTGATCGCATTATTTTATTGAAAACTTGTCGATTAGAATACCTGATCCTTTATACATTTATAAAGGTCTCAATATTTTCATCCGTGAAAGGCATTATCTCTTTCTCATTATTTTATCGAGTCCAACTTAAAGAAATTTTGTGTCTAAAAAAAACATTGTGAATAGAAACAAATTAGAGAAAAATAAAATTATAAAAAGCAGTAGCTAACCTCTATATTAGTCAATTCAAACTTAATAGAACTAATTGAAATTCACACAAAATATTATTATTATCTAATTAACTAACCCGTTATGCAAATTTAAATGATTATTTTTATATTTTTAATTTAACCATAAAGCCTTGTTATCAGTATTAGTCCGACTCATAAACAGTTAACTACTTCTGTATTAATAACGAAAAATAGAGTGACATTAATTGAATTTCGTTGACTGTATTATGAATAATAGAACATATAAGTATATTTTCATACATTCGTTGATAATATTTTGTATGCTGTTGCTATAATATAATATGATGCTCATACCGCATTCATGAAACAGCACATCAATGTATGCTTATGCATATTGTATATTATCCTCCTCCATGGCAACGTACATAATATAAAATGTTGTAATCCATCCTAGCTAGTAGCTACAGTTTAATATCCGTCACATTGAAATTGTTATTTATACGTATGTCTAGTGCAGTCCTGTCTGCGTGCACCTAAATTTCACGTCCTACACAAAATGTATATTTTGTCGTGTGTTGAAACGTTTGGCAATTTAGATTTTTTTTTGTGGTTCCATGGATCTCCATTCCCCTCAAACCTGTGTTATACATAAATTGATTTAAATGTTTATAATTTAAATTATGTACATTAATAGGGAGCACAAAATGATTCGTTTTACAGGATGGGACAATTTAATGGGATTTGAGCCTTAATTTTTTTTGACATAATGATTTTTTTTTTTGGAATAAATAAAACTGACTTTAAACTACGTGCTTAAGTGCTGAGAAATTTTCTTAAAAAATGAATAAATAAATTTTCTAAAGAGTTATTTCATCAGATAAAAAATTGTGAATAATTATTAGCAGATTCATAAAAAAATAGAGCAAAAATTCTTTATTATTTAAGAATAATCAAGCTATAAAACCGTTTAAATATTTTTGGTAAAATGAAATAGACTTTTAGTCAGTTCTTTAATAAAAATTTCAATTCATTCAGACGTTGAGTTTGAGCTTTAACAAAAATTATTTGAAGAATTTGTTTTAAAATTAAAAACAATTTTCAAAACTTGAAAAAAATAATTTAAATATTTTAATTGATGCACTTAATTAAAAACTTCCTTTTAATTAAATGATTTCTTTTCTTTTTTACAATATTTTTAAATTGTTTTCTCAATTAACTCTATTTGTTTGACACTCACTGTACCCACAAATACTTAATGTGTGAACTCGCGCTCATGAGACGGACCTACTGGCGACAAAACATTGATTATGTCGCTGCTCATTAAGTTGCATGAATACATTACATAGCGTTTATATTAAATCTAATTATAATAAATTGAGATGTTGAATTGTGCGACGTGCATATATCATCAATATTCCGGGCTTACGTTTATACATTTTTCTAAAAATTAAAAATGACATATTTTTCTTATTTGGGGATTAAGGACGATTTAATAAAAATTCAGAAGTCCGAAGACTTTTCGTTATAAAGGAAAGAGATCCCAAAAAATAAGAATGGTCTTTAAAATATGGTAATTATATTCTTTTGACACTTTTAGTCCGATTCCATGGAAAAGGGAATGAGGGATACTAAAGAACATTCAACTTAAAACATTTATTTAATTTAAAATAGCAAAAATTAAATTAAATTTTTATGATTTACACAATTGTAACAAACAATTACAAAAATAGGAAAGTATTTAACGTAAATAACGGAAAAAGGACTATTTAAAAGGTCATAAAGTTGTAAAGCAACAGAATATATACAGCAAAAAAAAAAACACTGATTGTTTAAACATCAATCGCTTTGAAAAGTAAGTTTATTCTAACAAAAAATGTTTACATAAAATGATATCAACTATAAAATCAGCGCGACTATCAGCAGTCATCATATTATGTGTACGCCAGGACGATGATGTAAAAGCGAGGATTATTTAGTCAAAAAAAAAAAACAACAACGAAATATTGTATCACAAAAAAGCTCCCGATTCATGTCATTTGAGCAATTTGAGATGGGGTCAAAGGGTTGAGAGAATAATGCCTGCGTCCGACATTAAGGGGGAGTCACTGCGACTGACCAAGCCAAAGATAATTAAGTGCACGTATCAATGGAACCTTTTAGTGTGTCTCATTTTATTTTGTTTCAAAATTTTTTTTTGTACCACTTTTTTTTTTTAATCTGCTGCAACAATTTTTGAGCTGATGTCAAAGTGAATGTGTGTTCAACCAGTCATTACACCATTACAAATCCTTTATACCGGACAAAGGAGGGATATCCTTTCGTATGCATATTACGTTGGATTTTTTATCCAAAAAAAAAAAACAAAAAAAATGGGAAAAATGTTGAATGGAAAAGGACAAAGTTTTTGCTCTAAGCAACATGGACGTATAACAGTAAATGAATGCGCTGCAGAAATGGTGCAGATACGAGTACTTACAGGCTCAAATGCGAACTCGTTTGTTTTATTTTAGACCGGCATCAGCCTTCGGCACCGCCCTTTTACTATTATACCAATTTAACTTCCGTGCATAGACAAAATAAATGTTGCTTTACGATGACATTTAGACTGTAGCATATAGAAGCAAATATTGAAAATGGCTTTGGGTGGGTGAACGTGTTTGTGCATTGATAGAGAGTTTGGTGCAATGTAATTGCAGACTGCAGTCAAGCCTTTATTGAAACTATTTACAATTTCCAATTTAATTTTAAGGTCTGCATTTTACAATCTAAACTAAGCATTTTACTATAAAATAATAATTTGTAAATACAATTTTATGTTTGTGGACGTAAAAGCAAATTGTGTTAATTATTATTATGATAATAACAAAAAACATTTTCGGTTTATTGCCACACTTAATTTAATGTCCATTCCTCATTTCCCCAACTCTTAAAACCTAAACATTTTCCAAATTAAACCAAACACTCAATATTTTGATTTCAAATAAAGTCATTCAAATTATTATAATAACAACCATAAAATAAATATGTTCCCATAAAGTCCTTAATGCCACAAAATGAACAAATAAAAATGTTGCAGCACACATTTCATGTGCAGCGCAGTGAGAAAAACTCCCACCGTGTATGAAATAAAAAGGAAGGACAACAAAATATAACGAATTGTGTGTGCATAACAAGTACAACATCCATTTGGCAGACAACTGCAGTAAACATGGCAACTTCCACCATATGACATGTAATTATATGCGCCGAGCGCCTCACAAGACGTGTGAAAGAGCAAATATAATCAAAGTATAATATTGTACGGCAACAACTGCATAAGGAAAACATATTAAAAAGTTTTGTGCTCAAGAAACTGTTTACGAAATGAACAAACACACCATCATACAAAGTTTCAACTTTAAATGTTTACTGAACGACACTTATTTCAACACATAATTGCATTTATTAAATATGCATACATGCATCGCTGCAGTGGCAAACAAATGCGTTCACACGTTGGAGTTATTGTAGAATAGTCATTTATTATGCATTTGTCAACAATCGTTGTATTTTCGAGGACTACATTGTGTGCATGATATGAATATAAAAATGGGAAACTTTTGGGTATTTTAGTTCACAAAAATCATGAAATTTTTTTTGAGAATATTCAAACTTTTAGGAATTTTTAAAGCCTTTTTATTTTTTGAAAAGTTTAATGATGCAGAATGTGTCCTTTACACAATTGTTTAACACCACAAAAAAATCAGATCATTTGACATCCAATTTTAGAAATTGTGCGACCTCGAACCTAACTAGTGTTGTTAAAAATAATTGTTTTTAATAAAAATAATTCAAAGCCTAGATCTACAGTGAACGAAATTCAATTAATTCCACTACGTTTTTTGTTAATAACATGGAAACCGTTACAGAATTACGATTCGGACTTAACAGTTTAATAGCAACCCAATGCGGTTAAGTTAAATTTAAACAAATAATTTTTTTAATTGGCATAACGGGTTAGATAATTAGATAATAATGGTTTTTTTAATGTTTCCAGCGCGAAATTCAATTAGTTCCATAATTTAAAAAACACAAAGATATTGCAGAAAAAATTATATTTATTTAATTTTAATATATTGTGTGTGCTCCATTGTTTTTAATTACATCAAATATCCTGTTGCTCATACTCGGGGCCAAATTTGGAAGGGTGGTTTTATCAATTTTTAACCAAGCGTCATTGATAGCATTTTTCAACTCCTTTTGAAACTTCTTTTGAGCGAGGTAAATCGTGCCAGTAAAATTTGAAACCATCAGGACCATTTAAATTAATTTTTTTTCGTCCAAAGATATTACGTTTTTCCAGTTATCAGAAAATAAAATATATTTTTTTGCAATTTTAGGCGTTTCTGCCGATGGCGGTGTTTTTTTTTTGGTACACATTTTCCATTTAAATGTCCTTAACGCTGCCAATTTTTGTTATACTCGTCGGATGGTTATCTCCAACTCCGAGACATTTTTTAATTCTCTTGAAGACAACTTTTTTTTAGAGACCAGTCTAAAAATGTCTCAGTTTTGTCTTTGGGTTATTTTCGTATTCCCTTTAGATCCATAATTTTTGCCATAATTGTCTAAATTCGAGAGATAGTTATTAATGCGCTTGTGGGAACTTCCTAGTTTTTACGAAATTTTTCTATTCGAGAATCCTTGTTCCTTATAGACGAGTATTTTCGTTTTTCCTCGAATGTGAGACTTTGACGCTTTCCCATATTTTAATTTAACTTACAATTTAATTGAATTAATTGATTTTCGTTCACTGTATGTTTTTTACAAATCTAAGTTTGCATCAACTCTAAAACTGTAATAAAAATATTTAATACTGACAGATAAAGAATTGTAAAAAAATCATTTTAAAATATTTTAATTTTAATTTAAAAATTCGAGTTTCTTAAAAAAAGGTTGATGCATAATTGTTAAAAATTGATTCTATTTTATGAAAAAAAATTAATTTCATATTGTCCCAGCAACCAAACACTCTTGGCATTCTTGGAAGTGCAAGAAACCGTTTTTACGCGATTAAAAAATAAATTTTAGAATATAATGAATGAAATCTTTGGCTCAATAATTTCAAGATCAAACTTTTCACAGTTGTAACAAGAAAAATGTTCAATTTTAAACAATCTTTTTAAGCTCAACAAAAAAAAAATTACAAACTTCAAATTTTCAAATAATCCCATTTGTGCGCAAATTCATTCTCCAGGATTTGATAAATCATAAAGTGAATACTAAACAGCAAACACCATCAATGCGTTGAACCATTTTGAATGCGCCTAAATCCTCTCTAAATTCACCGCATATTTAAAGCGACACGCATCGTTCGTCCATTTATTCAGCCGAGTGGGTGGTATATACTGAGAGGAGGGGTCGGGGGGGGGCAGGGTTGACCAATTTCAATGAGCATCCGCCATTATACTGATCAATCGGCGGTGCTCCTCAAACCCTCACACACGCATTTCCTTGCAAATGGCGGGCGACGGATATGACGAAATTTCCGGAAGAGCCCAAAATCACTTGGCGTCTGGGATGCATCACCCTAGAATATACTGCCATATTTAAATAATTTTCTCTTGTGCTCCATTTGCTTCAATAAATATGGTGCGTCCTTTATTGCACCCACACAAAATATCCTCGTGTCACTGAAATTGTTGATATGGGATGAAGTCCTTTTGATACAATACAGCGTCACATAAACACAAACACAAACACACGCGCTTTTACGAAGGGGTGGTGGTGGTGGGGAGGGGAGGGGTGGTGCGAGGACGAAGGGACTCATATCGTTGGATATGGCGTGCGATGTAATTTATCACTCACCGTTTGTCTGTTTATTGTGACGCCGCCGTCGAGTTCATTAACGGTTTATTCATGGAACTATGAATGGAAAATTATTTCCAGGGCGCACACACATCAACTTGTTTGTGTGTAAATTATTTCTGGGCATACATTTTCATTTGTCCCACCAACCAACCTACCACCCCCACCCCACCCCACACCCCAAGGGTATACATACTTGCGGGAATGGGATAGATTGCGAATGTGGTGGCAATATGTACTGCGCTATGGATACCGCTGTGTATCATCTTCTGCATGGCTCAAACATATTTTAGAATCCATGCTGGATGTAGTACTTAAATACAAATTGTACAATATAGTGTGGAGTATGTGTGCAAGTGAACGTGCTTTAATTAAACCGAGAGACAAGAGAAGTGGCGGTGATGTTTGTGACGAAATTTCTATGTAAATTGATTGTATGATTGCTTCAATGTGAAGCCAAAATTTGATTTAATAATATATGTGTATATGAGAATCGTGCTTCAATGATTATATATGCAACAAATAATAGTGTGGTGGAGGGGGGTGGGGAAAAAGGATGTGTGTTGGAGTGTGTGGGGTTGCCATAGTTTGTAGTTGATGAATGTCTTCATATTAATGACAAACAACCAATATGTGAGCGATTAATCTGAAATTGTGTTGGTGGGAGGCTGTGTTCAAGAGGATTTGGATTATATTTTTAAATATAAAATATTTGAATCACGTGGTATGGAGATCCACGTGATACTTTGATTTAAGTTCCAAAATTTTAATTTCCTTAATAAATTTTAAATCAATTTGTTTCCAATTTTAATGCCGCAATATTATTGAAATATTAAATAATGGTTAATTTTTTAAACCGCAAAAAGTTTGACCTTGAATTTTTATTTAGTTTGATCTTTGATTATTGTTACGCTTAAAAAATTGGATTAACTGACCAATTTTCAGTTATTTATCATTTTAAAGTCAAAACTTACGAAACTAATTAAATTATTTAAAACATTTTAAATCTTTGACCTTGAAAATAATTAATAAAGAATAATAAAATGCTTCGGCTTCTTTAGACTAATTAGTAAAAATTCAACATTTATTTTAAATTATTTAAATTAAAGCTATCTTAACGAAAACATAATACTTTAAAACATATTTAACCATCACTTGAAGCAAAAGTGTAATGCATTTAATTGTGTAAGATTTATGTTACAATTAAACGTTTATAACAAACCCCCCTCCCTCCTTTTGTATGCAATGCCCCCACAGCTTTTAATACAACGTGCTGGTAAAAAGCCATGATTCCGAAATGCTTAAAAGCGGCTCAAGCGCACGTCTGCTTCAACCGCACGATGGAAAAACGGTGTTATACATAACAACTGCACATCATCCCATCGCATGTTGCAGCCATTTTGTATAATTTTTCATCATGCGCTTGAAATTGAACTTAATTAAGTCCGAACCCTTGATTAATATTAGCATGGATGCAAGGGATATAATGTGCGAGTATACATTGTACATTGGTCAACGAGCACGTCCAGCTTAATTAAGTTTATCTAGTCGGTACGTTTGAGAGTCTAAAGTTCATGGTTGCATGTATAGATGGACTTTATAGTTGGTTACATTTTTCCCCTTTTTTTTTTTTCTAAACAATTACAAGAAATGCATTTTTAATGGGAATGAAATGAATATTAATTTCTTTTTGGATGGACCACAACTAAATACGTCAAAGTAATGTTGTAAATCAGCAGGAACGTATTTGTTTAATCAATACCATTTGTCATTATTGTTTTCGGTGATGTATTTGAATAAAATATTAAATATTTGTAGACATGAAGCGTAAAATGCTGCATATCAGCCCAGAAAGGAATGGAACAAAATACAAACATGCATGATGTTTATTGTTGTATCACAAACAATCAAACAAACAAACAAACAAACACACAAACAAACAAGCCGGTATTCGGTAAACAAACAAACTACAATACAAATATTTCATCGTACTTATCATCCCCTTGGAACTGTTATGCAATAAAATGTGTAAAACATCGGTGTTTTTCACTCATTTTGTGTTACAGTTACATTGTTACGATTATTATAATTAATTAAATAAATAATTATATTTATTCCAACTCCAATCAGGTTCGGAAGAGAATTCAATATTAAAAAAAAACCCAACCCTTGGTAAAGGACATTGATAAATATTCTATAAAACAAATGTAACCACAATAGAGAGCTGTGTTATTTCGTGTATTTTACTTATAATAATAGTCGCATTCTTTTGAGATCTCATTTAGTTTATTTTGATATTTTAAATGCAATACAACAACAAAGTCTTGCTTTTTACGACTCTTTACTGATTCGTTTTATTTATCACCCTATTAGCCGCAAGATGGCACTGCAATATAATTTCGCAATTAATTAATTAATTGTTTTTAATAAATATTTATGTTTTCAGAACACTAAGCTTTAATATTTATAAAAAATTCAATGTTTTTTTTTCTTTGCTTTTTGTAATTAAATAAATTTGGATGAAAAGCAAATGGTGAACAACAGCGTAGCAAGACGTTTCGATATCACCTTAAACTTATTATTAAAATCCAGCAATACATTCACATTCAATTTTATCACTAAGTAAAAGAAGCTGTACATGGAAAATTTTATTCTTCTTAGGTGGCTGCTGCTGTATTTCAGCTGTATATAGGTTGCCTTAAAGCAGAAGTCGAATTAGAGACTTATTATATAAAGCTCTTAAAGCTAATCTTCAGATTTATTTTCTTTTAGAGCTGGAGATATTAAAAAAATATTTTGGGCTGATATGATGAAGGTCAACACTATTTAATGCTAAATAGCTTTAAGGCTGGAGCCTGAGTATATATCAATATACAGTGGATTTACAGCAGATTTTTGAAGAAAAATGCCAAACAGCAATAACAATGTTACTTGGAAGCTGAGAATGGTTATTGTTATTCCCAAAAAGTGTGAAATGTGATCAAATCGTTGCACTTTTTCTTATTAATTAATAATTAATAAAAATAAGTATTTTCAGGGTAAATATTGTAATTTTTTTGTTGAATATTTAAGGACATAACATATAATTAATGATTAATAATTGCAGAACTTTTAATTCTCAAAAAATCCTGCAAAAAATTAGGTTTAATTTTGTTCTGAAAACAATATAAAACCTCACTCCAGTTTCCAAAATTTAATTACGTACGAATAAAATTTTCTATTACAAAAATTTCGAGGATGCACATTTCAAAAAGATCACATCCTCATTGTGCTGGACTTACATCCTTGTATACATGCAAAAATTACTTCCGCATTACCAAATAATTCCAACTCTTCTCACACAAAACTTTGTTGTCATGACATTAATTTGTATGTGTTTAATTTTTATGGCCCTCCAGAACCGCACAGTGCAGCGCCCACTCTGCGCCCACAAAAGAATAACTTGTTGCATGCGGCAGCCGCCATCCACACACAATGATGCATCCGACAAAACGGAGCCATGCCGCATGATAAACGAAAAAAAAAAAAAAAAACGCAAAAAATTTGCGGAAAAATTGGAAAACTTTAACATAATGGAATTCCCATTGGCGAAAGTTTGTCTTGTGCACGCTAACAGGTAGCGGAATGCTGAATGAGAAAGGCAGGGGATGATGGGTGTTGGTTGGCGAATTTTGTGCATTCGCACAATGTAATGCGGCAATGGAATGGTGGATGCTGGTGGTTGGGTGGCAGGCTCATTCCAAAATACACGTTCAAAAGAGCAAACTTTTTAGTAAAATTAGCTTCAATTTTGTAGAAAGCAGCATTCTCCGGTGTCTGTTTTCCCTTTGTTTCATTTGCCGCGCTGAATTCATGTATTACTGCTATATGCTGCAGTTAAACATGCAGATATTTTGTTAATTGCCCTTTATTACATTTTTGTGTGTTCGCCAACATTTTTCACATCTGGCGAATTATATAGAGAACGCGGGCATTTTGAGATGAGAGCTCTCATCGTCATGTTGCATATTGTATTAACACAATTCTGTTGGAAATATTCATTTATTTAGATATTGTGAGGGGAATTTTGTTACACTCAACCGTAGAATGTGCGCATTTTTATTCTGCATCCTGCAATAACTTATCATCGGACCCAATTCGTCGCACATTCATCATCGTCAGAATGGGTGGGGAGTGGGAATAATAAAAAAAGAAAGAGTCTAGACATGTGAACCGATCTATAAAATTTAATAAAAATAACAATAATTTTTCAGTGCATTTTGACGTTTAAGACGAACAGCTATTTTGTCAAGTTTCAGTATTATCCAGAAAGGAATAAAAACTGCATTCTTGCAATTTTCCAAAATTATTTATTAAGATTTTTATAAGATATTTAAGAAACCCTGACTACTCTCCACAAAATGTTAGTTTTGAGCTGTTTCTTCATCACAAAAAAGACTTTTTATAAGAGTTTATATTAATTTCTTGATAAATTCAAAATTCGTCTTCTAAACATTTAAAAAAAAAAAATATTAAGAACACTTATTAATCTAGATAATTCCATTCGTAAAATTCAAGATTTTTTGATTTTTTTAAACTGCGACTTAAGCTTAATTCACTGCTTCTGCAAAAATGCGTCGAACAATTATAGTTCAAACTAGTTTACGTGTAGAAAGTTCACCGCTGCGGCAGAAATATGCAGCACAAAATATATAGAACATCGCCTATCGCGTTGTGCTTTTTCGAGTTCAGTAAAAATATGCTGAAGCAGTGAATTTAGCTTAAAAATTAAGTATAAAAATAAGAGAAAATGAAAATCCAACTCCTTTTAATTTAATTTTAACATGTAAATTTCATGAAAATTCAAAATAAAACAAGTTTTTAAAATATAAGGTATGGCTAACGACAGGGAATTGATTTGACGGAGATCCGCACACTGACGAAAAGCAAACACCAAACACAATCAGACAAATATTGAGACAATCGAAACAATAATAAATTGATAACATTAGTCAGGTAAGCTTTCATGTGTGTATAGCAGTTGAATTGATATTATGTCTTATTCAATGCAGCTACTTTAATTGCCAAAGCGATAAGGTGGAATGATAAGAAGCGAAAAACGCGTTTTGTTTTTATTGATATCGACGCTATCATTGTCATAAGCTTTCAACATTGAGCAGTTTGTTGTTTAAATTCAATTAAAGCAGTCATAAATAAAAATATTTAACTCTCGATCTATTTCACATTGGAGACCATAACACTTCCTTAAAAGTATGAGTAAGTCTGAACCATTGACACCGGAAACACAACATGATAAATACAGCAGTGAGTCTTTTTTGGGAGATAATTTTGAGTGATTTGTGCAACAAAGAAATAACAATAATTCCCACAGAAACAGCATGGTTCCACAAAGTGCTTTTAAACAGAGGCCTCCAAGGTTGTGTCGCATTGCTGGTCGTTTCCATTCTGGTGCCGTGCTTCATGTACATGATATTTATGTCACGGGAAATTGATGTTAATTTGGGGGCAATCACATCGACACGGACATGCACTCAAGCGAGTGGCTTTCATGTGCAGTGCGGACGAGATGTATGAGCTCTTTCACATGTTTGTCACTTTATTGCCCACACACACAACTATTTATCAATGACAATTTTCTTTTCTTGCATATAAAGAACATGGCAGCGAATGTGTGCAATCTTCGGGGTTGTTGTTTCACTGGAACATGGGGTTGCTTTCATTCTTGGCCGTCTGAGCATCAATATTATGTGGCACAGAGTGGGGATGGAATTTATCAGCTCAAGCCCACAAAACAGATCACACCATACGGGACGAGTGCCAGTGCGTTGTCGTTTCGTGTTGTGCCAAAAACTGAAAATAGGGTGGAGTTTTTATTTAGCAGTGATCGTAATACTTTGGTGGTTGGTTTTTAATATTAATTAATTATTTTAAATGGGATTTGTTATTTAATTATTTTCTCCAGGCAATTGAGGCACCCATCATTGAAGAAGGATTACAATTAAATTACCAAAACACTTTAAATCAAAACCCATTCACAATTGAAGTGGACAGACCAGCAACCAAGCAAGTTTTGATGTCATCCAAGTTTGGACCTCTAACTTCTAGTATTAATCACTTTGAGTGGAGTCTTCATTTGGGCGCTGATGTACTGTCTGGTCTTGGGGATTTTGAAATAACAGAGCGTCCATTTAAGAAGCTCCTTCTTGCCACAAATGAAACCAATGCATTTCCATTAATTTATGCTTACAGTAAGTCTGAAAATCAAAAAATTTGTCACTTCTACACTCCCATTAAATAATTTTTTTTTTAGATTCAACTGAGAAAACTTATCACGGAATCAAACTAAATTCAAAAGGTCCTATTGAGGTGGAAATCACAGCATCCCATTTAATAATTTTCCGCATCATGAGTAGTCTTTTGTTTAGCGTTGAGCTTGCGATTGGACCCACAATGAATGACGTGTTTTCTCAGCTAATGTCAAACACGCGAACAACAGAGTTTTCTATTCCTGAATCAGCATTCGGGATTCACGTGTGTCGCAATTATGAGTACGACAATCTTACGGAATCTGCCAAACAATTGAACGAATTGATTTCCAACGCTGAATTGCATGGAATCCCTTTTGATTCACATTGCATTCAGGATAATTACAATTGGATGGAATCAAGTTCCACCGCAATATGGGATTTAGTAGAATTGCTCAAAAATTCAAATAAATCAGTTATTGCGTCATTGAGACCTCAATTAAGCATTTCAGACAGTAACGTTTTAGCGGAAGCAACTACACAAAACATTCTCCTGTTGAATACAACGGGTACAGGACCTTATGTTGGTATCGTCAACAAAAAATTAGTGGCTTATTATGATTGGACAAAAACTGACCAAATTGCCAATTTTTTTGCAAATAAACTAGACGAATTATTGACCCGCATTGATGGATTAACCATAATCGGGCATTGCTTAGAAGACGAAAGTACCATAAAGGACCAACCCTTTGTGACGGACTTTCCATTCATTTCATCGTACTTTCTAAATGCCTCCGAATCTTTAATACCATTCAACATTCAAGTATCAGGTGCAAGCATGATTTTCAATTACAATGCAATGGTTGAGTCATGTGTGGCAACATTTAAGTCCATCATCAACGCCACACAAATCCTTGCAACCAACAGTTGGTCATTAAATGAAAATAGCATCGGAATTAAACGGAGTGTCGCCAATACTTGGGCAGCAATGCGTGACGAATTGTCGAACAATTTAATTTCATCCATTGCCGGAACTGCAATGCCCGGATTCGTTGTGTGTGGCAGTGGCAAAGAAGTGTCAGATGCTGAGTTGTGTTTGCGTTGGTATCAAGTGGCATCCGTAATGCCGTTCTTTCGAATCAATGACGATCGAATGCCACACAAATACTCAACCACAACAATGCGCTTAATGGTGGAGTCCTTAAGGCGGCGCTACTCTCTGTTGAGTTACTTTAACACAATTTATCGTACAGGCGAGTTGTTTTTGAGACCAATTAGTTATGACTTTCCACAATTCACTGTGGCAGGGGGTGATGGTGGCCAGTGGGAGCAGTTTCACATTGGTAAGGCAATTTTAGTGGCACCCGTTTTACTTCCAATGGCTACCAGAAAATTGATTCATTTTCCTGATAAGTACTACGAACTTTGGGGTGGCCATTGGTTTAATGTGAGTACAATTGAAATGTCTGTGGTGTTGGCTGATTTGCCCATGTTCATCAGGAGCGGCAGCATTGTTGCATTGCACAGAAATGTTGAGGTTTGTTTGAATATTTTGTATTGCTTGCAATTGTAGAGGTATTATTTGTATTTATTATAGAACACTTTGACGACAAAGGAAGTATTTCAAAGTTCAATGCAACTTATTGTTGCTTTGAACTGTAGTGAAAGTTTAGCTTCTTGTAAGGCTGAAGGGTCGTTGGCCTTTGCACCACAGTTGGTGTGGAAGTTTAATGCGAATTCAACTCATGTGAGTATTTTTAGAATATTTCTTTTGGGTGTGGTTCAAGTTTTCATTCAATTTAATGACTATTTTCCTTGCAGTTGTCAATATCGATGGAATCAGGATTGTATTTTAACACCGTTTTGTGCTTGGAGAATGCGGAAATGTCAAGCGAAATTGACAGAATGGTTGCTTACCGTCATTTTAATAACCTCACTGAATTGTTTACCGTTGAGATGAATTTCATGTATTGTTTGGAAACATTAGAATATTATGAATTTGAAATTATAACCTAGAAATTAAGAATTTTAATTGCTATACTCTCTAAAGTATTGCCTTCTGAGAATTTGTGAAAATAAAATATTCTCAAAACATCGTCTACATTGATAGTTATTGACAATCAAACTACTTAAAATAATTTTCGGATCGTTTGCAAAAAATATTGACAATATTTTGAACACTGTTGACAATAAAATACGGGTTAGCACAATTTAGAAAAATATTGACAATGCTTTTAATACAATGAACAATAAAATACGCGTTGCGTTCTAATTTGTTGTCACTTTTTAAAAGTACTGTCAATATCATTGAGATAGAATTTTATATTCAAATTTTATTGAACTTATTAAATGTCAAATTTGGATGTTATTCAATTTATCAATGACGATCAAAGACATCAACAATAAAACCCATAAAAAAGGGAACAATGAATTAGTTTCTGATCCAGACGTTCCATTCCCCACCTCCCCCATTTCACCACCCACTCATGTATGAATATGCTCGACGATACAACATCCGGTTTAGTGCTTTCCACCCTGTAGAGCGTCGCAAACAATAACACAATTTATGAGGCTCAATTAAACGTGATATATTTCATTATATATTTGCTACGTGCTTTTCAATTCATGCCATAACTAAAATCGCATACATACATAGGATTGCGAGTCAGAACATGCATGAGGACTTTTTTTTCCCTCCATTCTCCACATAATGCGCGTCTTTCACATATACTATGTATTCTTTTCAAGCTCGTATTTCGCAATAACTTTTCTTTCAATAAAATTCAATAGTCTGGCATGCCTTCTGACTGTTCTTTTGTGCAACAATATCTGAAAATATTACCTACTTGCTACATTGAAAACTTTTTATATGGTGCACATTCTCGTGCAAAAAAAAAAACAGTGCACAAAGGAAAGGATATATTAGTAGTAGGTACTCGTACTATGTGGAGAGTTGTGAACTGCGGACGAAATGTGTGTGGATGGCGGGGATGATGGGTTCAACTATTACGTGGAAAGTTTGATACACTTAGACACAAATCGCTTTTCGCTTAGAATGAGAAATATTTTAGAAGTGAGTTCAATTTTTTTTGTTCATCAACTTCTTATATAAAGTTCTCCACACCAATTCAATAGATTAAATCAGAAAGTCTTCAGATTTTTTGTTACATTTTTTTTGGACTTTTTTTAAGAACGTCTTGTCTGCAAATTGTGTCCTTCATTGACCAAAGGGATGTTCAAAATGTATGTCAACTTTAGAGTCCTTTGAATTGTTTACCAATACCATCATTAATGCGCCCTTTAAATTAATACTTTAAAATCAACTGCAGTTTAAGAGATCTAAAAATGGTGACGTGATGAAAGAAGTCCGCAGAATATTAAAATGTCCTTAAATTTTTGTTTATCTAAATTCATGATAAACAAATCTAAGAGTCACTCAAATTCTAAAAAAATTGATTTTATTAAATTTTGAGTAAAAGAATAAAATTTTCTATTTACGGAATTCGATAATAAATCCCAGAAACATCCTGGTAATCCTTTAACTTAAAAAAAATCACTCAGAATGTCATCGAAAAAAACGATTCATTTTGCAAAGTCGTACAATAAATTTTAATATCGATTATTGAAAATTGGAATCTTTATTCAAGAAATTAAAAGCTTTTTTCTAATTAATTGAAAATTATAGTTCTCATTTTATATTAAAAATTTTAAAAAACCTGAAAATAAAAATAAAGGCTAGTAGCTAGTGAACCTTCATGAAAGCCAGCATTGCCTACATCCAGGCGATTTTAATACTCGATTAGATTTTTCAATCGCCAGGAAGAACATTTAAAAACATGTGCTTTAAACCGACATTAACAACCGACTCCATTTTGATTAATTTGAATCCACAATTCCTTGCAACACGATGCACAATTTCAGTTCAATGAATCCTTGTAGTACAATTTATAAAACGACGACAGTATCAATTTCAAGATGTATTCTTGCATCGCAGCTGAGTAATTTAATTCAATTAAATCGTGACTGTCTGGTTCAAGACGATGTGCAACATTACAATATAGTTGTATGGTGCATGCATCACGATGACACAGCTCGCACCGCATAAAAATGGCAAATATCCGCGCGCACTCCATCTCGACACAGCACAGCAGAACAGGGTCAATATTTGCAAGTGAACGATGATAATGGTGGGTATGTTTAAACATCAACCGGAAGCTGGGAAAAAAGTTTAATTGGAAGCCACATAACCGATTTCAAATACATGTAATTAAAATATTCCAGCATCATTCAGTGGCTGAGGGCAGAACATCCGCAAAAGGGGGGATGGCTAGAAGGGGCATTGTACGGGGAATGTATTTGGGTGCTTAGGAATTGTGTGTTTGAGGGGGTTGGTCTTTTGTGAATTTGCCAAGAATTTTAATTAATTCATTTTGAAGCTTGCTTTTTTTGTTGTTTGTGAGTGTCGGTTGTTTAATGTGTGTGTATTTGCTATCTATTTCTCATGCCGGAAAATTGTTCCGGAAATTGTGTGGCATGAGGGGACAAAACTTAGGCAATCACGAAAATTGGGCAACACTTTTTTTTATTGTGGGATGCTTTAGAATTTGTACAATGGCGGCAAATTCAGAATGGTGCGGCTTCAAAGTTCAAACATTACAAATTTTTGATTGAATTGACGTCATTCATTTAATGCTTTTAAATAATTTTAATATGGTTTACCAATTCATTGCAATTAATTCATGAAATGTGAAATTGAATTAATTAATTTTGATGGCAAATTTAATTTTTTTTTGTTTCAGTTAATTCTTTCTGTTTGTGTAACTGAATGTGTTTTTTATTCCAATATCAATTAATATAATTGGTAAAGCCTCAGGCACTTCAATATGTGCAAATCAATGAACGTAAAAAAATTGTTTGGGTTGTATAGCAAGGGGGGAACATTAGTTTTCAACACTCTCCTTAGTTTCAGGTAAAAAATAAGACTAAATTTAAATTGTTCTGAATTTTATTTCAGAACTTTTGTTAACTCTTAATAAAATTTAAATTACGATTTCCCTCCAATATAAAGAGCTTTATAACAAGGACATGTAACTGTAAATAGGTAAGAATGTGTCATAAAAATGAACCCAACTCAGTTAACGTACTCAAACGAAACTCTTTTGCATAAATTATTTGTGTGCCATTGAAATGCGGACTCTAATGACAATTTAAACCATGCGAGTATGTGAACAGAAGATAAATAATAATATACTTGAAAATATGAGTTTGTTAAAAAAAGGACAATTTCGTCCTTTTTCAAAATATAAATAAACATATTTTTCAGTTTACAAGTAAAAATGCTGTAGGAAAAATATAAAATAAATAAAAAGAGGCTCAAAAAATTGTATGGGCGAAAGAGTTTTATTTTTTATCAAAGCCTAGTGTACCTAAAATGTGTTTAAAGGACACTGCGTCCAAGCTTCCTCTTAATATCACATCTACATCTAATATAACTACACACCAATTTATTTATGTCCTTATGCGAGTACACACACCACAGTTGTTGTTGTTGTTGCTGCTGTTTGTTATTTCCTCGGGGACAGCTTTTTCACATCAAGGATGTACTCAATTTTATTTTTCCTCCTTTTGTCGATGTTTATTTGCTTTTACTGGTACCCGATTCACCCTATCGGACGCTGCACTGCGCTGGTGTGTGCGTGGGGTTTTTTTTTTGTTTTCTTTTTGGAAATGTTTGAAACATAACAACAGATGAAAAATAGAACGAGCAAAAAAAAAAAAAAAGGAAGTAAACTGAGAGATCAAAAATACGCTGAACGGCAGTGTACGATATATGAGACATGACATTTGCTAGGGCTATATAACAAACATCACTTGATTGCGATGAAGACGGTATTTATGGGACGCATGGATGGGAAAAGTCTGTGCAAGTTCACAAAGATTGTATGTTACGTTATTTTATTATACTCGAATATAATATGTGAATGGGCGCATGTGTTGGCGTTTGTTCGTTTTGGAGGAACGTTTACAAGGAATCCCGATATGTGTGTATGTCATTGTCCTCATATCATAGATGGAATATCATTGTGTGTACGAACATTCGTCCTTATTACAAAGAATAATGTACATTAAATTCATAAGGGTCATTTCAATTACTATCGCATCATCACCGCAATGGGAGTTGTGTTCTTTTTAAAGGATATTCAACTGTTTTGATCAGTTTTGGTAATATAAAATTAAATTGGAGCCTACTTTTCGATACAATAAAGAACAAGGGAGGACGTACTAGCTATTAAGTTAAATCTGAATCATTTTAAATTTGACTAACCAATCCTTTATTATTTATTTTCGGTGTTATTTTAATTTAAAATACTAATATTAAAATGTCGCTTATTCCTGATCACTAAAGTTAGTGATATTTAAAGAATGTTTTTAAAGATTTTGAAGAATGTCCTTAATAATACAAAACGAAAAAAATCTTGAATCTAAATATTTGATCGCTTCAAAGTAAATAAAACACTCATTTATTCCTTGAAACTAATTTTTCCCAACAAACACCATTACATTTATGGAAAAAGGACTAACACAAAAGTATGACTGGAACCATCATAAAACGCCACAATAACGGTTATGTAATTCCTCTGATTTTTACTTTTCAAATGACTCAAACACCCACACTTAAAAAACTGCAATAAAATGGATCCTTTTTTTGTTTCAGCTAAAAGCACCCAATGCCAAACTCAATAATATATAAATGCACTGCGGCAACACTAATTGTTTATGCCTATTCAGATTACGAGCCGAACAACAAGGTCCGTCGTGGCATAAAAATGCAATTATGTTTATTCCGGTGATCATAAAAAAATTAATTGCATCATAAAATTTGGGGCGACTAACAGTGCAGTGTATTGGTATGTTGGTGGTATTTCGCCGCCATTCTGTTGTCGTGGATATAATACTATAATAGTTGCACAATTTCTGTACATAAAGACCATTTGATTTTCCTTGCATTGTGTCACAATGGGGAATGAGGGAGGATACGGTAATAAAATAAGTAACAAAATACCAATAAAATGTTTTGAGAAACTTTTAAAAGTATAAAAGTGATAAGGACATGGCATACTGGGTGTGTGCGAACTGTTTCGCTTTGTTTCCTTGACCATTTATAGAATTTGGTATTGGTTGATGGAAACCTTCAGCTGATAAGGACGATGTTATATTAGCTTGACACATTTTTGTAATGTTCCATATCATGATGTCGGTGTAAGTGTTTAATGTTTTATTTTATAAAATAACATCAGGAGTAACTGAAGTATATTCGAGCTTTAATCTTTATTCCGTATTACAGATAGTTTTTATAACAGAAAATTTGATGAGTGGGCTTTTAGTCCTTTTTTAAATGGTGAACAAAGTAAGTACAATAAGTAATCCCGTAGCAATTTGAGTTGTTTTGCATTTCACATTATATTGATCGGATTTTAGGAGGTGTAGTAAAAATACTCCATTAGCGTACACTTACGTGCTTCTAATTTTTAGTGTTGCAGACTTAAAGATCATGTAAGTAAGTTTTATATTTCTAGCTTGAAATTTAATGGAAAGCTTATTGGTGCGATTAATTGTAATCACTATGTTTTCATACAGTTTTAACTATTTGTGCTTCCAACCTGTTCCCTGCTTTCTCAACAAATTTTGAAAAGCTTAATATTCAACAGATTTTAAAGAAGAAACATAAAATGAATCCTTAAATATTACTATGCCCTCAGTAGAATTAATTAATTTTTACTTTTACCATTTTTATTTTATAATATTTAATTTTAAACTTTATTTATTAAATATAGCTCGTCAACACTTTTCAATTAATGCTTCAATAACGTTTTTTAATTAATAAAGTTACATTTAAGGAGTTATTGTAAAATATTTTTAATATTAAGTAACAAATTTTTGATTTAAAAAAAAAAAGCATAAAAAGCCTCAACAACCCAAAAAGGAGTCATCACAAAATATCACAACGCCAACAATTATTATTATTGCAATATTTCAATAAATCTCAATATAAATTCCTCATCAAAATTGTATACTGAAAGCAAGGAAACCTCATGTCTTGAGGCACTTTTCCCTCATACAGTCGCTTTTCATATTCACTGTAATATTGATTTCTTAGCATTTGCCGCAATCAGTCCTACTTCCATCTCCTCTAAATAAATACATATAACATTGCAATTTCCTTAAGTTTATTTACCGCACAAAATCCCTTTTCGTCCGTCAACAAAACCACCATCAACCCCCCCGACATCAGGCAGGCGGGTGGTCCTTTATCATTTTATGCATATGGCTTGAGCGTTTATGTACATATGTCCGCATAGTTATACAATACACAAGCACGCATCAAAAGGTACAATAATAATATGTAGCAATGCAAGAAATGAAGAAGAAAATAGACACAAAAAAAAAAAGGGTATATTTGATTTATGTAGCAGCAGAAAAAATACATGGCTTTCCATCCATTAAAGACAAATTTTCAACAGCCATTAGATTTATGTGTGTACTTGTTGAACTTGTTCCTGAGATACTTTTGAATTTTCATGTAAATGTGGAGTAAAGACACATTCAGTATCCTTTTCTTGTGTACACATTGTATGGTAATGGGAAAATATATTTTATGCCAGCATTTCCTTTCTTTTCCCAATATTATATTATCTGCAGATATACTAACATGATGATCATGCTCCTATTTGCTTGCTTGTTCAGACAATCAGTTGAGGCCATCACCGTCATCACATATCAGCCATGTTGAAGAAATAGAATTTATTTGAAAGGGTTTGTTTTTGGAAATACTATATGGAGGTTTTTAGTTTGAACAATCTAACTCTATACTCTTTTCTAAGTCTATTGTATGCTTTATTAAGTGTACAAGAAAAACTTATTAATCACCTCATGAACACATTATTTTTTCGATTCCTGTACATCATTTGATCAAGAATGCTTTTGAATAAAAATAATGCAACATAAAGCATCAAAGAAATGTATCCTTTATTTTTATAGATTATTAGTTATTACTTATTAGTCTTATTACCAATGCATTGTGGTCTCCAAGGATTAAAGTTAGAACGCAAAAAACCGTCTGCTAATAATAATAATGGAAATGAATCCGCGTTTATAATCCGACCATCTATTTCAGCAAAGGCTTTTTCTTTTAATTACTTTATATTTTACGTCTTACTTCATTACTTAAATAATATAAGTTCGAGTATACTCCATAGTTAATATAGAAAACGCACAGTCTGTGCCGAAGGCTCATTTTACGACTGAAGTGCCCATAAATTACATCCGAAGCATAATATTCCCAATTTGAATGCACACACAATCGGGAAACACAACACAACCCTTTTTTTGCAACATCAGATTTTTTTTCGTCCTTTTTTTCACTTAGTTTTTTTTTTCTCTCCTAATTCTCCTTAATGTATATTTATACAATTGGTGTATAAGCTGTAATCCTGTGTGCTGCTGCTGTGTGTGTGTGTCTGCATTTAATTACGGTTATAAAATGTAATTTATAACTGACAGAACAGACAGGAGCGCTCCATTTTACGAGCTATGCACTTTCTTATGATGTCTGGAATTTAAACACAATTTTAATGGAGTCAATTTTTAATTACAAAGCAAATCGTTTCAAGTATTTTGTTCCAGCTGAGATGGAACGGTTACATTTTTTTTTTTTTTTTGAAGTCCTTAATGACAATGTTAAATTTGATGACCTATTTTAATCGAAGAACGCTGCAGGAGAGATGTAATTTCACTGATATATATAATGATGAAGTATGCTTGCTTTATAATTAAAGCTTCATCTTAAATAAATGAGGCAAGACGTCCTTAAAAGTTGTCAGGATAATAAATAAAGTGAATCGATTTAAAGATTTAATGTAGATTAAAAGTTCATTATAACTTTAATTTGAAATAAAAATAAATTACACATCAAAAATAACTCATGCAACGACAACGTGTGTTGATCCTTATATTGCTTAACGATTCCTATTCATGCACTCGAAACATTGAAATTCATTTTTATGTATCCCCAGACAGTAAATGCGAGAATTATATAAATGTTTTCACTAAAAGAAAACTAAACATGCGCTCACATAACGGGTGTGTGTGTGTGTGTGTGTGCTGAATTCTTATGTTGGGTGAAATATGAAACTGGGAAATCGCTTTTCCACTCGATTAGCTATCTAATGGACTGACGTTAAATTGTATTTCTGGTATTCGTACATGCTTCAGAAAACAAACTATGAGCATATTATTATTATTATTATTATTCTACTATAAAGGAAAATCGGATAACATGTTGCACATAAGCGAGCTTGTCACAATGTACATAAAATGTAGAAAGTATTTATGTACAAGTGTTTAGGGGTTGATGTTAGGAAGGAATTAAAACCACATATGATCATCTCTTGGGAGTACCCAGAAGTGAGGGCGATTATATTTATGTTGAAAATTTGGCAAATTTATTTGTAATAAATAAGCACTTTAAAATCCTGAAAGTATAACAAATTCAAGGTCATTAAAATTTTATTTTCAAGGTTAAATGAAGTTTTTTATTCAGGACTTTATTTTCCTTATTTTTAATTTATAATTTCAACCTTTAAAAAATAACCGATTAAGGTTTCAAGGTTATTTAACTTTTTACTTAAACACAAAAGCTTGACTTAATTTTAAATAGCCCGCAATTATTTAATTTTAAACTTTGTTACCCATTAAATTGAATTTTTACACCTGCAATACCTGTAATAAATTAATTTTATCTCAATTGCAAAATAAAAATCCTGCAAAATAATTCCTTTACTCGCAAGAAAAGGTCGATTTACAAAATGTCTTTTAATGCCCATTAGGCAAGAATAAAAGACGCACTTCAAGAAGCCACTTTAAACATTGAATATCTCCTAAATCGATATCATAAATCTCCCATCAATTGCGACCCTCTTATACAAGCAAAGGTCAAAGTTAGCTGCATAAATAATTCAAAGCTCTTTACCCCACGCCATGCGGGCACGCCTTTATGTTGAACGCTCAACGAATTCAATAAAGAAACCATTCAAAGTTAACTGATATAATTACCATCAGCGTTTATGCAATTCAACATTCCACAAACGAATAAATTCCTTGCGAACAAGCATGCTCGCGTTTCTTCAATCCTCGCCAAAAAATACGTAAGAATTGTTTGTCATTCCATTTATTTAATTGAATTCGTTGAATTTGATGCCAACAGACGCGTCCTTTTTACCTACATACCAAGCAGCAATGTTAATCATCTAAATACCTACGTATAATATATATTTTCTAACACATCCTTTATAGTGGACGTCTACCATAGTCTACATAACCCCTCAAATAACTTTTAATACTTATATAATACACAGACATCTTGTTTTGGTCTAATTTCTCCTTTAACGTGCCCCTTTCAGCAATAGAAATTCCCCTTCATCAGGAGAGACGCAACATTATAAAATACACCTTCCATAATGGTGCCGGCAATTTGTTTTTAGTTACATTCGGTTAACTTTCTACACCAAAGCATCCCTCAATGTTAGCATCAATTTTCAACGTGCATATACACAAATGTTGGTAATAAAAGGACGAAGGAACTCTGCAATTGTCATGCGCAGGGTGGGGATTCCGATGTCGATAATGGTTATATACATAGAGACTACAGGCTACATAGAGACTGTAGGCTAAATCTTGTATATTGTGTGTGCGGATGCAACAGGAAGAATAAATCAATTGGTGCCGCATCTAAAATGGAGAACACGTATAACAAATCTTATGAATGTCTTTAAGACACACGCAGAGCTACGCTGTTCAATTTAATTCACATTATATAACGATTTATGTGTCACCTCCTGAAACAGGTATGACAGCTTGAGATGAACTTTTCAAGAAATTTTCAATTCGAGTCTTTAAGAAAATAGTATGTTATCGTGGGTACCCGTCTTCATTTCATCGCATCTTTCAAGATCGTAAAGTGCATTGATTTTTTGCAATAAATAATGCATGCATTGGAAATTGGTTCACTACTATATCGCTATTCAAGGATGTTGAACATTGGGGGGATAAGGTGAAAGTTTTTATATGAAAGGAAAGGATGAAAGACTTACGATTAATAGTACTTGAGATTTTTGTTTTCTTCATCAATGTCTTAAGTCAAGCGTATGAGTTATCGCTGATAGTTATTATGAAAATGTATTTTTAAAAAGTTATTTTTTTAATTTAGTGCACTTTTTATTAAGTGCATTTTTATGTTTTAAGTTTCCTTAATGCTGAAGACTCCGTCTTTCTATAAAGTTTTTAAAGCTTTCTTTAAGATTTAACAAGAAGAGAAAACATCTTAAATACAAAAGGACTTTGTTAAAAATGCACTTAAATCAGTTTTGCTCAAAAAATTAAATATATTGAGTTATAAAACTGTGCATTTTAAACAACAACATTTTAAAAGGATGCAAAAACATAACGGTACTTCAGATCCTGTAAAAGCTTTCAATTATATCCGTGCTATATATACATTATTCCGTTGTTGCTATTTTGAATTATCCATATTATAATACCCAATTATTCCCAAAATGCTGCACCCTCTTATTATACCTTTCATCAATGTTTAACTCCTTAATTTTCCATTGTACATTGCCATAATGATTTCCTTGATAAATAAATGATTTCACAAAATCTCATATTGTCAGCTTAATATCGCGCTATATGCTCACTTTATAACTCACTTACAACACTTAGAATTTCAACATTTTACGGTATTTAATTATGAAATGAAAGACGCCGTTGTACAATTTGATGAGACGCGACGCCGCGTAATAAGGAAATGACGCGACTTTCTTACACAGGGAATAAACCCTTTTTTGTTACCAAAATCCACATCGTCCCCTCTTTCCCAGCCCAGCTACTTATTGCAGCAGGAAGCAATTCACAATGTAGCAACAATGTGTACTGCGGAATCGCGCCTTGACATTATATAAAGTTTAAAAGGCTGCTGCACATAAAACCGACGAAAACATTGCTTTCTTAATATGATCGTTAAATATTTTTGTTTTTCTTGCGAGGGGAGGGGGTGTGTTTTTTTTTACAACGCGTGCACAATATGTGTGGCGGACGGGATGAACATTTTAAGCAACATGCGGGCAACATTGAAAAAACGAGTCGTAAAGGGATTCAGTGTGTGAATATTAAAAGGAACAATGTGGGGTTGGGAGGACATGAAGAAAAAGCAGTGTCGTCTTTATGTTATTATGACGTCCTTTTTATGTGATCCGCTTTATACTTACAGTCAATGCGTAAAATGAAAATTATAACACGATAAAATATTAAAAGGGATGAGAAGAGGAGTGTTGCATATATTTGTTGGCCATCAACATTACCACCGTTTGGTGTATTTTGCAGGGATCTCAGGTTGGGTTCTTTCATCTCTCTTAGCGTGTGCAAAAATTAGGCATCATGTAGACAATGCGGGGTGGTGAGTAGGGATGGGGATTGAATGTACGCAATTTTTAATGAATAGAAGACGCTCAATTCGTTTTTTTTTCCACACGTTGAATTAATTTTGCATGACATTTATGTTTAATATAACGGTGCAGGATATAAAATAATAATTGGAATTAGGTGTATTTGGATGAAGGTAATTAAAGCCTCCTGCTGGGGGCTTCGCCTACTCCGGTATGTTTGCTAATCAGCGATAACGACATGGGCTGAAGGTACACACTAAATTTTATGTGTGGAATTAAGCTGTATAAAGGGACATTATTTAACGGTTTCTGTAAATTACCTGCAATCTGCATTATTTATGTGTGTATCCTTTAGCGAAAATCTGGAATTTAAATGAAATTAAAGTGCTTATAAATTTAATGTTTTTTGTATTTTTTAATTTAATTTAAGTATTTATAAAACTTAATTTATAAACTTAATAATTATATTGGGATTTAACGTCCAGCCACTCCCTCCTTCTTCTCAATTTTATAAAAGGATGTATTGCCTTATTTGTAGGTAATATTCATCAATTTATGCATGCTAATAAAAATGGTGATGAGGCAAGGATATCTATGACATTAAGGTTGAGGAGGTTATATTTAAATTATTAAAATGAATCTATTTGGGCGTTGAAATACCGTTAAACAAAAAAGGGTTGTTTATTCGATTTTATTTGTATAACAGCTATATGTAGAGGTTCTCTACGATATGGCATCATATCCTTTTATGGGAACGAAAAGTAAAAAATAAGAGGGATGAAGCAAAATCAAAAGGGTTGCTGTTTATTCAATTTTATCTCATGAAGCGTGCATAAATAAGATATGCGACCGTTGAGCGTTGCAGGACATCGCATTGAAATTACTGATTCAATGGAACAGAAACGTATTTCTCATTGATTTGTGTGCTCGAATGCGGGTCCTGATTGAGCTCTATTTATACCTATTTAGTGTGGAAATTTGTTTACTTGTGTTTTTGAACGAAATCTTTTTTTTATTCTTATTTCCAATTCATTGGGCTTTTTATTTGTGTTGTAAATTTAGATGGGAAATTTAGAAAAAAGGATGAAAAGGATATTGATTATATTTTACTTTGGTGTTCAACAATAATTGAAGGAAAATCTGATTTTTTTTTGTATTGTTACAGATATTTTTAAAAAAAGGACGAATATTATTTGAAAATTTCAAGGTTACATTTTTTAAAGATTAAGCGAACTCATTCCCCAGTTATACTGAAACGGGCATTTGAATTTATTTTTTTAAGGACGAAAATAATATTAAAATGACCTTTCACAAACAAAAGGAATTTATAAGACAAACATTTGAGACCATGCTTCCCAACGGCTTTATTAGCAGTGATAAATAATTACCGGTTTAATGCCGAAAAAAAGGGTTATATGACATTTATTGTAATTTGAAAGTGATTAAATCGCCTTACTGTGAGTCATTGTAAATTTAATGAGAGTTTCCTTGTTACCCTTAAGTCCAAACACAATAACATGTCACAAAGGATAAACAATTATAAATGCGAATATCTGATGTTGAAGGCATAATATTTATCAGGCGTCTCCATTGATCCAAAGCAAATTCCCATTTGACGCGAAATCACATCAGCACACACACGTATAGAAGCGTTCGACAAAATTATAATTATTTACTGTGGTTAGACTGTGTAAAATTTAAACACACACACACACTCACACATTGAGCAATGCCTCCCACCCATCCCTACACAACTGGATAACATCATGCATGTGCTCGTATAGTATTTATAAAACCATTTTCATAAATGTTATTGTTAAAACAATTAAAAGGGAATTTCCAAAGGCAGAGCTTGATTGTTGTCTTAATGGGTTTTAAGCATAACATTGCATATTCATCCCTTGGTGCCACAAACACACACACACACTCATAATATTTGCCACCCCATTTGCTGCACACACGTACACTTACTCGCAGTCACACTGCCGCAGATTGAAATTAATATTAGCTCTTTGGCTGCTTGCTCAACCAGGCAAAATTTGATTTTAATTCTTTTGCAAAACTCCATCCCCCCATCACCACCCCCAATCTACACCCATTTTGTCCCTCTGGCTTTCACCATCGATGTCATCTACCATGTCGATATACTCACAGCATTTAATTTAGACATGCCAAAGTTTGTCTGGCGTAGATGCGATGCTGCAAAGTGCTGTTGCTTTGCTTCTTGGAAAATTGGGTTATTACCCCAAACCCCATTTATTTTCACATCATATAATATATACAACAGAGAATGCAGAATGATGAAAAAAAAAAATCCACCTCTTGAGAATGAAGATTGGAGACGCACTAAAGCAAAAGTTACCATAAGCTGTTATCTGGGCTGAATATCCAATAAATATCGATCGTTTAATTATTATTGTAACATCATGTGTTGATCTTTATATTATAGTCGAAGAAGAAGCGTCTTATCATTAACAAATCCCTGTTGGCTGTTGCTAACCGCCTGTTAGTGCTTCATATTGGTGCTTTGTGTGTAGATGTTGTTTGAAAGTATTTATATTATTTATCCACATGGGTCATATTATGTCACACTTTCTGTTGGATAATAAATGAATTAAATAATATGAAATTTATCCCGGATGAACAATTTTAGAGAAAGTTTGGTGATATGGGATTTTTATTTATTCTTTTATATTCTTTTCAAAGAATTGACCTTAAACTTTGAAAACTTATGATCTCTGAAATAATACAGTCAAACGATAACAATTTTGAAGAGTTCTTTTGAATAGTTGTTTGAAGAATGACTTTGAAAATTTATTAAATTATTTTTTTTAAATCAATGTTTTTGCCAAATATTTTAAATAACTTTAAATTAATTATTTTAATTATTTTCTTATTCAAATAACTCTAAAAATAAAACAATTCGTAAAAAAAAACTTATTATCAAACTGAATTCCCTGATTTTATACAAAAAGCTCACACTTTTTATTTTGTCAAGAATCAGAAAGCTTGAAAAAATTAGTTCCAGGCGCAATTATTTTTAATTAACTAATTAATGCTGTGTACATCTTCGACCGTAATGAAGCAACTGTTGCGTTAAAGATGCACCACTAATACAAAATTTAATTAGTCTCGAACTTTTAGAGCAGGAATTTTATTTTAAATTTTTAAATACAAAACTTCATTGGTAAGAGGGAAATGTGAGAATTTGTAAAATATTGCAACTAAGTTACTATTTAATACAGATTATTTTTTATAGAATACGTGACCTTGAAATTTAAAAAAATTTGACCTTGAAATGTTGAGCAACTTCTGTTATTTCGTTAAAAGCTACAAAATGTGAAAAAAATTTAAAAGGATTTAGTCGTTTTTTAAAATAATAAGTATGACCTTGAATTTTCAAACTTTGACCTTGAAATGTTCAGAAATAATTTTTATTTCAATAAAAAAAGCTACAATAGTGTGGAAGACAATTTCCTTAAATATTTACCGTTTCGAGGATGTACGAAGTTTGACCTTTACTGTTCAGATTTTGACCTTGACTTATTCTAGAATTTTTTTTTAAATTATGAAACACAATAATATAATTATCAGCAGCGTAAGGCAACTACAATATTTTCAATTTTAATTTATAATTTAATTTTAATACTCGCTAAATAATTCGCGATATTTTTGAGTGATTTATTTTGTATTAAGCTTCCACACATATAAAAACAGTTACTAACAGTAAAGCATATTTGAATAAAACGCAAAATCCATTGAAACACTACAAATCACCCATTTTTAAAATAAAATGTTCAAAAAAAGCATGAAAAAAAAGTAAAAACAGTTCTAAAAGTTATATTCAACAGACAGTCAACAAAAAGCTTCGGTTAAGTTCATTGAATCCCTTTCTGCTTTTTTGTTGTTGCTGCTCCTACTATTGTTATTTAACCCAGGCTCTACATAAATCAATCACGCGGCGGATAACGCAAAATACAAGAAGACAGCATTGGTTGCAGGGGAGTGTTGGGATGAAAATAAACGGGGTGCATTCACACAGTGAGAAAGCAAAAAAAATACAAAATAAAATGGGAGTGAAAAAAAAATTATTTGAAAACTTGACAGAAAGGAGATGAAAGAAAAATCGGGATTCGATGTAATCTATAATTTAATTTTATGTATTTCGTTCTCAGTCTCTTTTTTTTTTGTCGACGTCTTATCTACCAGACGCATACAATTGAATATTATCGGGAAATGTTGTATAAAGGGGTCGGCCTTTTCTTTGCTGATTCGTGCCGCATTCAATCATACATCCAGGCTACTATAACGTGGGGCGGCGCGCACTATTTGCAATGTTGAGAACGTTTTTTTTTATTTTATTTTTGGGTTATATCCGACGCAGTTATGTAGGCTGAATTACAACGAGAAAAAAGTGGGTGTAAGGATGAAAAGTTATTTTTTTTTTTCCCTTAAAATAAATCAGCGTGGAAAAAATTCCCAACGTATTTTCCATGGATAAACTAATGCCACATGTAAGCTTGGTACAATATGTATAGAACATTTGATTTCAAATATCGATCTATGTATGAATGTGAACATAAAACTGTCGGAGGTCGCCCGCCAAGATTTCCAAGACATTTCGAAGCATTTAATTTCAAGTTAGACGTGTGTGTGTGTTTATTTTTATGTTTGCTCGAATGTACACAGCAATATAAGGAGTTGGAACAGGAAACGTTTCACTAACTTTTCTCCCGCATGCTTTTATATTTATGTTGCGTTACATATTGTATGTACCGTTATAACTGCTTATGTTAAGGCTCACACACCTACAACAGCGCATAGTGAAATTATTTACCCCATTTTCTTTCGCCCATTTCTACTTTCTCCGTGTGCATGTTTTACTATATGTTGGTGTATCCTTATTTATTTCTATTTTCCGGTATAGCGCACATTTTTGAATAATGCTGGTATATATGGGGTTAAACGTTGCTACGTGTTATGCGTGTAATGCGTGGCGCGTGACAATTCATCGCATTTCAAGATTCATGTCGCTCCACTTTTAGTGTTTACATTTAATATATATAATATGGAAGCGAGGAAACGCACACAGCAAGCATACACATTACACACGTTGGTGTATGGAGTCGGTGTTGCGGCAAAACATTTGACCAAATATATAAATGTTTTCTCCATTAAATGCCATAAAGATGTAGGAGAAAAATCACACGCCATTAGTGTGGAAAACTAAACATAAGTTCAAGGCATTAACATGATTATTGGCGTAAAAAGAGGGTGGGGGATGGAGATCATAAACTAATTTATTTCCTATACGGTTTAATGTGATCCTTTTTGCGACTGTTGATTCATGAATTGGTTGAATTGTGTTTTATAGTTTGAGTGTTGTTTGAAATGAGCTTTTTGTGTCACGTGTTGCGTGAATTATGTTTCATTTATTTTGTTGAAAGCATCAATTGGTTTTTCTCACAGTTTTAAGAATCATATAATTATGGTTGTGTAATTTTTTTTCATGACTATTCAATTTAAAAACTTCTCATCTCCTATTGTGTTAAAACTAATTCATTTAACATTTATTCATTAGAGTTTTAGCTAACTCCATTTAAAAATAGTTTGTTTTTGTAGGGATTTATTTAAAGCATAAACTTTTATTGCTGGACATTTTATTTCTTGTGACTTTGTTTGAAAAATTACATTCCTTTTTGCGAGTCATAATTTTTGCCGCAATAACTGCTTTTCTACATTTGAAGATTTATCTTTCGTTTTGAAAAATATTCTGCTTTTTTCTTAATTTTGAAATTTACAAAAATTAAATAGATTGCGGTTTTAAATCGATTTCAGAGCTTCATTTCAACTCCACAGACATAGTTTAATAAACTTAAATTCTCCTAAATAAAAACATCTCAAATGAATTATAAATTTAAATCAAATGAAATTTATAAAAAAACATGCAAAATATGACAAACATTTGTTCCATTCCCATTATTTAATTCCTTTCGAAGCATTTCGTGGAAACATTTTATGCATTTTCATTTTCAAAAATGCAGCAATTATAAAAAGCAGCTAAAATCAACAAACAAATTCATTCAAATGAAAACGAATAACCCAATTGAATCCAATTTAATTAGAGAAAATATGCAAAAAATGCAACAAATAAATAACTTCTTTTTGCCAGAATATTAATAAAGTTGAATGAAACGCAGGAAATACCATTTTAATAGGTACTCGCTGTAACATTTTGTAGCGCAATGCGATTTTCAATTAGCTTTCATGTTTTCCAAATGCAAGTTTGTAATACTCAGTCCACGAATTCAGTTGAATGGATGTTGTAACAAAAATTTTGTTGTGAAAAAAAATGAAATGATATTTCACAAATTTAAGCAATTTGGTCAAACCTAGACTACCTTGTGGGGTTTACCAAAATGAAACAATTTGTAAAATTAAACAGCATTTTCAGAAAATGTTTTTTTTTAATTATGAGGATTACAATAATTTCCATCAAATATCCTTTTTGATGTACCTTAACTCCTGTGCTGTATATAAATATCCTTTCATTATATTCAATTAAAATTCACAATACAAAATATGCACATCATTTCAGCTTTCATGTGAGCTGCATCCTGATTAAATACGAGCTTCACACATTCGAGACAGAACTAATGTGATACAATCCCAATCTATACACTCACATCCTGCGAAAAAACGCGGTTTCATATAATAATTCTTTCGCTGCATGGAATACACAAAAAGGCGTCCAACCTGTTGAGGAGACATGAAAAGCAGCAAACGCAATAATATAATATAATGGCAAAGAGGCTAAAAGCTATACGGGCACCATATTATTCCATGGTATTCGCGTGTATAGCTGCATGTATAAAGCTTCGTGATGCCATGGCGCTGAATATGAGAGTAGGGTATTCCATTTGTTTCCCCATTTGAGTTATTGTACGATTTATTTTCATTTCAAGAGTAATAAATTTGCATTGCTGAAAGCTTTGAGCTTAATGTTCGTAATACATTTGGCTAATTCATGACTTTTTGAGGATAACTTTCTAGCATATTTGTCTCACTTTTGTGTAACGGAATTTTTGGTGGATGCGGCATGGTTTGGTGGTGATGAAAATGCAGGACATTAAAAAGTTTCACGCATCAATTGATATGAAAGTAATGTTGGGGATGGTGGTGATGTGTCAAGGAATTAGAATCATGAATTTCTACAACTATTCAAGATGTTTTCGAATGCGTTTAGAAAATTATTAAGTGCGGAATAACAGGAAATTTATCAATTACTTCCTTGTATAAGTATTAAGGAGTACCTAATTATGTTTATTTTAATTAATGCTTAACATTCAGTTAAGGGTAGTTAAGCAAAGAGTTGGTTTTGCTTTTTATTTTAAAGTAGAAAACATATTATTCTTGTTCCAGGTGGTCATTCTGTTGAATTTCTTCAAGGAATAAAAAACATCCATAGTCCTTAGTCCTTAGCATAACAATTTGAATAAAAAATTGCAATTTACAACAAATCCTCATAAAGTACTAAACAAATTATATTGCTTGTTCAAATTTTTATAATGCTACAGGCAATTCCGTTTAATCTTCAAACAGTTTTCATCACAAAGAAAAAATAAAATTAAAATAATTTGCTGAATCATCAAAGAACCCTTAAAAATGCTTCCATTTCACAAAAATTTAAATCTCTGCAACGCAATGCCCGCCAGCGCTGGTCAATTGAATGCGCTGTCATATAATACACCGGCATTAATGTAATCCGCTTGGTTGAAGGCTTTTGCGTCGCAATTCTCCTCATCACTTTCTCTGCACACAATTTATATTGATTGGCAAATTGCTATGGCAATTATTACCATGTCGCATATTGAGGAGTGCCATTGCAAACATTTTAAATATTTCAATAAAACGAATGACACTCTGAAATAAAATGTTTAATAACGGACGGTTTTGCAAATAAACGGGGTCACGGGATTATATAAAATGCCTTTGCTATCGTATAATCTATTTAAAAAATGAATAACCATCAAGATGTTTACAATGAACCACTTAATCATTTTTAATTGATAACATTTTCTGACCAAACACATTGAGCTTCCTGACTCACTGCATGTTTTCAATGCTTTGTGGCTATATATGGTGGGCGACTCCTCGCGCGAACAGTACGTTTATAAAAGCGATCAGAAACAGATACTGTAATTTCCGCCTTGTATAACATGAGGCGTATATTAACTATAAGCGCCGCGCGGGTGTGGGTTTGTGTGTGTGTGTGTGTGTGTGTGTGTGTGCTAGTTCTAAGTAAATATTTGCAATCACTTAATCATCCTTGAGCGCACACGCCACACCCATTCGCATTGCCACAGGTATTATACAAACCACTTGATCGCGGGTGGATGTGGGGGGGAGGAAAATGTGTTCAATACTTAATGAAATATGTCGGTACATAGTCATTATGTACGATAAATATTTCCGTCAATATGATGACGGAAGGATAATAACAATTTTATAAGTGGATGATTATTTATTGTGAGGAAATAATTTGTTTTATTTTTATTTTACATTTTTTAAGGACGTGATAATTGTTTATTACAACTATTAATGAACAAATTATTTGTTTAATAAGTAATAGGGACGAAACGCAATCCTTTTATAATCATTAGGAAATACTTACATTAATATTCAAGGATTTTATTAAGACTTTACCCGAAATTACTAACCGTAGTTTTTGATGATTCATCCTAAAGTCATTTGGCAAATTTTGCATCAGCTGTCATTTAACAATCATTCAACTGTCAATTTTTACATAATTTTATTTTTTTTGCAAATAATAAAAAGCTTAACATTTCATAATCCTCAGATTAAATTGAAATGCGCTCATTATGCCATAATTTAAATTTAAATAAAACCATTATAATGGAATTAAACAACCCTTCAATCATTGATAAAATATTTAAAATCCCCCCTCACCCCTACTTCAAATTAGGTAATTGCAGTTAATGCGTAACAATTCATTACTAATTAAAATAAAAATCACTTGATTAACAATAACCCCATAATACGTGTATAATAATGATCAGCTAATTTGAACGATAATAGGCTTTCACAGTTAATCCTTTCAGATTATAGAAGCTGAATTATTTGATGCATATCATCCCCCCCCCCCATCATTTCAAATTCCACCACGCGTCATTCCAATGCAACGCGTAACAGACACGATAATTCATGTTTTCAAAATCAATGCAATTCAAAGCATATTGTTCACAAAATCCCCGCAAATTTTCCACAGAAATATACACATAACCGAACCATTTTCCATATTATCATAATGTGTAGGCATTACCCCCACCCCTCTTCCAGAATATTCAGTAAACTATGCAAACCGTACAATCGCATTTGTCTTAAAATTAAAGTGAATACGCAAGCAAAAAAAAAAAACGAAAAAAAAACCCGCCACGCTATTTATTAATGTCATAATCGGGTGGCTTACATCTGCAATTTTGATTTTACAGCGTACTGAATTATATAACTCACCATCCTGCAAAAGCTCTGTGGAATATCCTTGCAGACATATTACCATAATATTCCAATTTGAATTTGTAATGTTACCCAATAACACTAAGCAATTTCAGTTCGTTTTACACTTCTTTTTTTTCCCTTCATTATTCGTTGTATTGTGTGTGTGTGTGTGTTTTCTTTTTTTTGGTTGATGATGCCACCATTACCAACCCCCCCCCCCCTCCCCCCCACCAAATACTCCTTGTTTCTTAGTTATTTTCATATCTTGATATTTGAAAACCGCACCAAATTTGTCGAATTTTCACAGACGCACAAATTTCATTTAATACACGCTGAAGACAAAATATTAAGGAGAAAGAATGATACAACAAGGATAGCTGTTCTTTATACACTCAAAATGGTGGAATGCATTTTGTATTTAGACGATGTTTTTCATCTCAATATACGAATTGTTGCCATACACACTTGCCTTGTCTGTTTTGGTGATATTTTATTTATAAGGACGACAAATAATATGAGAAATGCAGAACCAAACATGAAATGACTGTAAGACCCCCAACCCCCATTCTATTATTCTGTGCTTAATATAACTAACTATATATTTTATAATATTGAAGGAATGGAGGATTTATTTGCATTCCTTATCACTGATGTGGCATGCAAAAATAAAAAAAATAAATAGGGGGTGGGGACGAAGGATATACGGTTGTGGAAAATATCCTGAGGCGCAGTACTTCGACGAGTTCATCTGAAATGAATTGCGCTTGCAGAATGCACAGCCGTTTGTCGCTGAATTGTCGCATTGAAACCCAAAACAGTGAACACACAGGACGAAAAGGATGAGACGGGTGGAAGTGGTTGCAAAATATGGTTATCTAGTGAGCAGTGTTATAGTTGTGTGAACAATTTCGTCCCGAATGCAATTGCAATATAAAATAGTTGAAAAGTTATATGAGTATTAAAGCGCATCAAACTCAATCCTTTTCCTTATGGGTCCTTGAGAAAACTGCTTGCACGGTATACAATAATATTATATATGCAGTTCTTCATACTGATGACTATATTATGGGTTTGTTTTTTCCACTTTTATCCTTCTTCAATGTTCACTGTTCACATTAAAAATCCACAATTCATTTTTCGTCCTTTTGCGCGTCGTTGTTTTTTTATGGCACAATGCATTTCTTGCAACATGCTGTTGTTGGATGCTGCTGCGTCTTATATTATTCAAATTAACTGCAGTATAATGTGTTTTCTTAAGAAGGGGTGGGAGCACAATATGATGGTGTGTATGCGGTGAGAAACTTAAATGCCAAACACACAGTATTGCAGGGTGTACCTTTATTTAAATGCCACATATAAAGCTTCAAGCTTTCTCCGTAATATATTTTAGGGTTACTTGTGTGCTTCATATCGTATTTATAATTCTTATTGTAATTTAATATGCATAATGAAAATGTTTTCGATGTAAATGACTCCCAGGATGCCGTTCAAAGGACGTTAATATCACATGCTGAATACATGGTGTGATACCCACCATAGGTGTGGGACAATGTGATGCAATAACTTCGATGGTGGTGGCGTGTGTGGGGTGTTTGTGTGTGCAGTTTATATTAATTGACACATACATAAAGGACTTTTCCCTTCGAATTCCTCACATTGCTTATAAAATTTGGTATAGTTTGAGACACAACAGCAAGGAGGTAAATAGGGGTGCAAAGTCACATAGCCAAAATGTACCAATGACACTTGTTGAATGTATTTTGTGGTCGCCCACAGGGAATCATAAAAGTTTTTGGAATAAATTAAAATAAATTTAAATTGTTCCAAATTTTATAAATTAAGGGTTGAAGGTGGAATGAATATTATTTTCTTAAATAAATGGTACTTGATTTGATGAAACATGAAAATAAAAGGGTAATCAAGACCACTCAAACTGATTTAACGATTATAGTATGAAATTAAAGTTCTCTTTCGTTTACAGAAAGATACAGGAACTACAGAAGAAAAGGCTGTTCCGTTTGTATGCGTGCACATTATTAGTCAGGTGTCTTGTTTCCAAAGGTGGAGTTGTCTCTTTGAATGCAATGCATCAAAATTATGCAAGTGTTCAATGCAGTTTTGTCAGGTTTATGTGAATAGGAGCAAAAGGAGCCAAGGGTGGTAATTTCCTTTTATTAAATACAGGGCACAACAGAGTGTGTGTGTGAGGTAATTTTGTTTAGTTATAGTCTGAGGTTAAATGCTATTTCGAATGTGTATTGAATTTCTTTGATAAGGCTGAAGAACCTATTAAATTGGTGTGAATTTTGTCAATTGGAAGGTGATTGGTTAATTGAATAGCACCTGCAGGCTGTGACAATATTTGTTTTGAAAATATAGACACTTTGAACTTTGATGTCCCTTTTCTTGACTTAACGGGGTGAGGAAGAAAAATTATTTTAAAATTTAAATTTAAAAAAAAATGTTGAAGAATACTTAAAAGCAATTTACATAACTTTTCAAGTTTATAAAAACTTAAAGGACGAAAACTGTAAGATAATAAAACGGTTTATCAGAAAAGGGACATAAAAGAAAATTATAAATACTGTCGAACAATTTACAGCGTGTAAATCCGCACCAATTAATTAAAGGATTAAAGGAGCAATTCATAAAATAAGATATTTTCTAAGAAATTGTTTAAGAATCATCCATTTTTTACGTACATTAAAATTCTGAATAACATTTAATAAAATCCTTTGACCTTATATCTCAGAATTCTAATTTGAATTTCTATAAAATAGCAATTCCTTCCAAATCGTTCTCATAAATTATCCACTTCAAATCATTTCCATATGAAATCACAAATAAATGTTGTCCATAAATAAGGGAAAACAACAAATTGCTTACAACAGTAACTCGAATGAAACTCGTAATACACTTGATCGTAACTTGGTAACAAATTACATTTAAGGAAATTGTCCTGTTATTCAGTTTCTATATTAATTACTAATTCTGTAATTGCTAAAAGTGCGGTTTCAACGACATTTATTATCAATCCCACATCAAAGTTTTGTTTAACCATTCTTTATGCAATGAAGGGCAGGGGGTGCACACTTACACAATTTACCTACCAGTGACAAAAACAACGAGTGAAACAAACGAATGTGCCTAACCAACATCCCCCACCCACCGAAACACTGAATGTAGAAACTCAATATAGGTGGGTGCTTTTCGTAGAAAACATATTAATTGAGTCGATCGATAAGTAATTTCCTGTACTCATCCACCCCCTCGAACAGGCGTTATAGCATATATGCTTAATCAATATACTCAACGTGTATATTGTGTGTGTGTACAAAACCGACGGTATATAGTCCTTGTTTTTACACCAAACGCTGCTGCGTATTGTCTCTGCCATAGTGCTCTTATGGGCATATTATTCGGAAAATTCGATTTGTCGCATTTTGTGCGGGGTGCTAAGGCAAATTTGGATGGGGGATGGGGGGTTGTGTCTACAAAACTGGTGATGTTATATGCACGTATAGACGAGAGAAATTGAGAAATGCTCGGCTATATGTGTGAAAAACCTCAATGCTCAATCAGTTGTGGTTCCTTTCCGCAATGATTTTAATTATGGAAATAGGAATTCGCTTTGAATGCGATTTGGGACTGCTTATAAGTAAACGTGTAATGGGGCTTTCATAGATGATACATAAGTAATACTTGTGCGAGCAAATTGTACAAACGGGTTGATTAAAGGAATTCGTGCGAATGATTTTTGTAAGTGTGTTAATTGTTAAGGGTTGAAAAATATAAATGTATCCAATTTGGAACGTTTTGTTTAATTTGGGGTTTTCTGTAATTAATTAAAATACAATCTGCCGGTTAATTGAAATAATTCAATTCATTTTGTTTTTTTTTTGAAAGGATGCGTAATATTAAATGAAGGTCCTTTAAATTATTTTTTTTTGAATTGCTTGGAAATAAAAATTTATTTTATTGAGATTTATTTTGATCATCTTTTATAATTTAAAATGTCCTTCAGAAAATATTGCTTCCTCGTTTAGTTAATTCCCAACAAAACCGTTAACGTAAATTTTCATTAAAATTAAATTTTCTATAAGCACTTGCATGAAATGACTGACACCTGCATTCATTAAAGTTTTCAAAATTCATAAATTCACAAAATATATTATGCTCCGAATAAGGCTTGGCCCATAAGGAAATACATATTACATAAATAATAAAAGGGATTTCTCACTCCATGCAACTGAGAATACACCCAGCTGTATGTCGGATAAAATTCCATCAAACATAAGCAGACAAAATTAATTCTAGCGTACACTCACATTTAAAACAATGAAACATCAACGAAATTATATTTTCTATTAAAACATTCATGACTTTCTCAACTATTATAATTGGGGGAGCGCATTAACCATTCTTGCAGAGTATAACACACACTCAACGTTGTTCACACATACACATTAAACACCCCTCCTCCTCCCATATGGTAAGTTCACTGCATAAAATCATAAAAATCACAAACCCACACACAGTTGAAGAAAAATGGTGATGATAAAAGTTTGTGGGGGGAGGGTGCTGAAAAAGTTGTGAGCGAGATGAAAATTCGTTTCCCATAGCAAAACCCAAATAATCCAAATTACTTTTCAAATAAAATGCGTTGAATGTAAAATGTTACAAAACAAAGCAAAAAAATAAATGTTAAAAACAGTGTTGGAAGGTACTTACTTTTCTTTGTAACAAGGGAACGTACAATTTTTCTTACATTTATTGAAAAAGTTTGACTTTATAGGTAATAAATCTTTTGCTGCTTCGAACTGCATGCAGCGCAATGTTACAATATTGCTGTTGAAATTGAAATGTAGAACAAAATGCATGCTTATAACGTCACAGTATTTTTGTTTTCAACATATTTATTAAATAATGGGAATAAAGTGATGGTGACTTTGATTTAAAAGGCCTTGAATGATGAAATAAAACCATTTTTTTGACCTTGAATAAAATAGTTAAAAAAAAAATTGAATCACGAAATTGAACCTGTGTTTAATTAAATTGATTTTTTATTTTTGATCAGTTGGATTAATCTCTAAAAAAGTGACTTTGAACATAAATAAAGAAATGTATTTAAAACCTTTAAGTATTAAATGAAATATAAATTTTCTAATGGCTTATTTTAATTGAATTTGAGATCTTGATGCGGAATTCTTCTCATCTTGTGCTAAATCACTTAAAAACCATTGACCTTGGAAGTAATTGACCTTTAAAAGTAATTAACGAATTTTGTCTGATTTAAAAATCAATTGAAGCCAATTTTCTTCCTTAAAATGTTTCTTGAAAATAAAATAAATGTTGTCACAATTTGACATTGAAAAAATTTGACCTTGAACTACATTTTTTATTAAAACAAACTATTATTATGCAAGCACAATATTGACATCAATATTGCGATGCTATCTCAACACCCCAACCCTATTTAAACTAATGTGCCTACATTGCCTCTTTCACACATAGTATGTGTGACCAAAATCGATAAAGCAACAGGCCGTTGCGTTATGTGTCGCCGTCGTCGCCCACACAGCACTTCCCAACCGCAACATAATGTATACTCAACCAACAACATTTTTTCACACACTAAAGCTTTCCAATTCAGCAGCGTGTAAGCAATTCAGCATATTAGTGGGGGAGAATTTATGAGCTGCTGAATGAAGGCCGACTTGCTTTTCCCCTTAATTGTGAATTATGTGTGACACATACGTGAAATGCACACCCAATTGGGGGGGGTGGGGGGTGGGTACGTGTGTTTGGGTGGTGCAACAGCAAAATGGGCAATGTGTGTGAATTGAAGCTGGAGTGTACATTTTTGCACAGAATTCATGTACGTCGCAATCAATTGTGAGACAATGTATGTTTGTGTGTGTGGGAAAAATATTTTGTGAATGTGCATTTTTATGTATGCATTTTTTTTTAATATACCTATTGAAGCAGGTGTGCGCTTCGATGGGCGGCAATATTTGAGGCATCCTTTCCACTGGCTGTGGTGTATAATGTGGATACGTGTTTTTCACACTCAATTTGATAATATCCGTTGCTGCCTTGGTTACTGTTATTTAAGGAATTTTTTTTGTTTCGATGATTTTTGTCGTGTTCAAGTAATTTTTATTTACTAAATTTACATCAATATTTTTACGTATTGGTTAATTGATTGTCAATAATTTTTGTTGCAGTATTTAATATTGTCAATCAAATTAAAAAACAAATTATATGAAATGTCCTTTAATCCTTGCAAACTGTTTCTTTAAACGTACTTTTACTTCACAATTACTTAAAACTTAAATAAATGAAAGGCAGTAGACCACTCCTACAGGTAACTTAATTTCCAGTAATTTACTGAACACAAACAATAAACTCCGTTTTCTTAAACAGACACACAAAAAAAAAAGATACAGAATATCCTGCACCAAACAACTGATGAATACGAAAACGTTGCCATTTATAGAGTGCATTCTAGTCTTTAATCCTTTGAAATTTACTTACAACCATATAGAGGTTTTATAACAAACAAACAACTGCATGAAGAAATCCTTTCTTCATCATACTCTCGTTCAAATATATACGCAGACCGGATCAGGAACAGCCAAGTGATGAAAGAATTTCCAAATAACCTTAACTAATTGAACAGGATAGAAAAAAAGGGAACAAGAAAAACAACTTGCAGCTCGCTCTCTTTGCAGAACATTTTTAACAAAGAAAATATGTACGGAAAAGCTTACACAGCAAAGCGAAGATGTACAAATTTACTATGCTGCAAATGGGGTTGCGAACGTCTTCTATAGCTGTTCTATTTTCATCGTGCTGGGTGTGTCTGTGTGTGTGTGTGCTTTTGTTTGTGCATCCCTGTATCGCGTCTGCATCCTGTTGGCTCAATTGCTTACATCCTTAAAACTCTGGCGTTTCGATGCTGCAGTGTGTACACTTTCTTCAATATAATTTACTAAATGTTTTGATCATTTATTTTGTTGCCACTATAACGGAGGTGGAACATTCACTGCACTGTTAGGATGTTTGGAGATTATGTGAGAAAGACTTAAATTGATCCTGCGTACATTTTAAAGCCAAAATGTAACAGGATCAAACATTTGGAACAATAATAAATATGAGCTATAATTTATTATGGTCACAACTAAGTTTTTTATAAACAGTTTTATCTTTGTATAATTTAAGGGTTGTAAAAAAATTGAGTTTTTATTGTCTTTTGTTAATTTCATAAGTTTAAAAATAATGTTATATTATTAAAAAGGGAATTAAAATTGAATTGATAAAATTATATGAATGATTAAATAGAAGAACCAAATAAGGATATTTTATTGCACTATAAATACTCGTAGATAGGACATTTTTAGTTGAAAACATATTCAAGTTTTTTAACATCATTTATTTGTTTTAAATTATTGGAAATCAAAATAAAAAACAAATGTTCATCATCACAATATTTAAAAAAATATTGCAATGACAAATCCTTTTCATAAATTATTTCGTCGAGGATATAAACCCTTTAATTCAGACGTTGCTTTCTTATTTACATGTCATCTATGTGTGAACTATTAAAACATGTATTTCTTAGTCCTCGTAACTCAGGAACAATAAAAAAAGGATTAATTTAGACAAACTTAAATATTTCGAAATATTAATAAGTCGAATTTGAAGAAAAGCTTTTAAAGCTTTACATTTTTATAAATAAATAGATGGCGCACATCCTTCTGAATGTCCTTCGTTAAGTTCCTCCATTCCATAGGGGAAGAAATTATAAGTGCGCATGACTTTTACTTAAGATACTTAATAAATACTCGAGGGATTAAGTAAGCACTTTATTTTCAAATTTAAATACTTCCTGAATTTTGACCGTTATTTCATTTATTTAAATCTGAGTTAATTCTAAATGTTTTTGAATTGTTAGACGTGATTTAAAATGTTTTAGTTATTTTTTTAAAAGCGTTTTTAATATTGAAACCTTGAAAAATTATATTTTGTCCTTATCCTTTTTGAAAGACTTTAAAATTTTTACCTTGAATCTTTCTATAAATGGTTTGATCGAAATAGTTATCCTGTAATTTAAAGAAATGTCAGTTAAGGACCTTTAAATTTTAACCTTTAATATTATATTAATAAATTTAAATAAGTGGAGTTTCAAAGTATTTTGTGCTGTAAAAAAAACAGAACTAACTCACCCAAAACTTTTCGGAAAAATTCAGTAACAAATAGCAGGATAAAACCCAAGGCTTAACTCCTTGTTGAGGCATATGTATCACATAATGCAATAAATTTGCCCATTTAAATTTATCTTTATACGACTCAACAACAACAAGAAAATTTTGGGGTTTGCCAAACTAAAGTTTAATTTTGGCAAGAAAGATCCCATCCACTGTATCCAAATGAGACCATTGGGACTTTTTAATAAGGCCACACACTCGCTGCATGTGCTCGCATGTAGGTAACAAACATGGTAAGCGTCTATCAGCCCACACGCATATGCGATTTATATGAATGTAAAAAGGTACACGCTACACATTCGTTACGAACTTCCCGTAGGATTTGATCCGGGAAAGGCTAATTTATTGTTCGGAGATATGTTTGAGCATTTTTCCATTTCCACACCCTCCAGTTGTGTACGTATCGCAGTACCCACTGCCAAAATGTGCCAATAATACAAAATACACACACCAACACACGACAGTTAGATGCGCCACACCATTGTATTGTGGTTATCTGCGGCGTTATAAATGATAAGGAATAAATTTGTTGTGCGGATTCGAGGACGTATGTGGTGGGTGCTCCGAATGCATATGGATTGTGGTTATTGGAGTTCAAAAAGGTTTGTGACTTGCTGCTGCAGATATAAATCTCTAAATCTCTATTAGAAACAGCTTTTAATTGAGTTTACTAACTTTCTGCACATTACAGAATAACTTTGGCTAAAATATATTACAGCGACGCATATTGTTGCCGCGTTTGTAAATGCTTTTGCCCCCAAAAAGCCCTAACTTAATCATAGATACAAATCTTTTAAGGGTGAAATATCGTCACATAAAATAAAAGTTGTGTGACATTTTAGTCGAAGAGCGATAATAATTTTACTGCCAACATCATTATACCGTTACACAAGTAAGGAGGAGGAAAATACATCAACAGCAAAACGAAAAAATAACTGAACTAACCCCTTTTTATATCTGAAGGCTATTAAACTGATAGCTGGCGAGGATAAATGGTCATCGCTCTGTTGCCTGTCAGGGCAGTATAGCTGAAATATAAATGAGATTTTGACTAAGAGATGCTCCTGCTGTGGTCGTGGTGGTGGTTTTTTTTGGGTGAACAAAAAACACGTTGGGAAGGGATGGGGTGAACAAGGGTATAGTATAAGCAACGTAATTTCACGGTCAACCACCGCAATATGACCACATTCAATTATTTTTCTGGCTTGTGTCGTCCTGCTCCCATTCTACTTACAAAGCAAACATACAGACAGAAAATTCGCTGGTCATCACCGACAATGACGCGACGATTGTCTGCTGGGACGTTTATGTATGGCTATGTGAAAAATTATTAACAAGCACGCGCATATTCATTCAGTGACGAGTGTTGATGCGGCCGGGCATAGACCCAGCAGCAGGCAATCATGTACATTGAACGTACACACGGATGTGCGCCAGAATTGGCACAGTCACGTGAATTTTATTACATTTTGTTGAGGAGGTACGATAGTGTGCTCAGGATGTAATATTGAAACTATGGCACACAATGTGAGGATATGAATTGCTTGTGTAATTGAAGTTATTGCGTGTGAGTGGGGGATAACGGGAGGATGATGGTTTGGGCATTTTGTCCATTGATGTTGTGGAACGTGCATAAAGTGTTCGATGCGGTATTGGAAATGGAGGCCTAAAGCGAACATAATTCGATTGATTCCTGTTGGAATTTTGGTTGATTGTAATCAATTTAAATAACTTTTAATAAATGAGTTGATCAGACATGTGTAACTTTATTTAAAACTGAAAGACTATTAAAAACACATTTACGTTTAAAAATCAGAAAAGTCTTGAGTCCCTTAATTCAGTAAGTAGACTAACAAAAAACAAAAAAAAAAACTACATAGCAGGGAGACCGAGGTGTGAATTTATAAACGTCTGTTGCTTAACTAAATTTTAATAAAGCTTTTCTGAGATATGGAAAATGTGACCTTGAAATTTATAAGTTTCGATCCTGATTTTTGTCCAAAATTGGTAATTTTATTGAGATTCGCAATAATGTGGAACATCATAGTACCCTAAAACACACAGTTTTTCTATTAAATATTTTCATTATAAAAATGAGGCCTTGACTTTTAAAATTTTGACCTTGAAATGTTTAGCAAGTTTGTTTATCTTATTTAATCCTACAATAATGTGAAATTTTTTTTTTAAATACTTATTGTTTCTGAGATATAAAAAATTTGACCTTGAATTTTTTGATTTCGACCTTGAAATGTTCTGAAAGTTTTCTTATCTTATTTAATACTACAATAATGTGAAATTTTTTTTAAAAATACTTATTGTTTCTGAGATATAAAAAATTTGACCTTGAATTTTTTGATTTCGACCTTGAAATGTTCTGAAAGTTTTCTTATCTTATTTAATACTACAATAAATTGAAAGAATTTTTTGATATTGTGCAAGGTGGCTGAGATAGAAAAGTGAGGTTTTTCCTTGTCCACCCTCTTTTTCGCCAGAAGGAGCATCTAGCGGGATACAGGATATAAGCAGATTTGTTGAGATACCTTGAAGATTAATTGTTGTGAAAATAAAGAAAATCATAGGTCCCGTTTCTGAGCTTCCATACAAGAAAAACTGGATTTTGCAATAACTTGACCTTGAAGTATCTGACCTTGAAAAAACAGTAACACCATTCTTATTATTCTTATTATTTTTTCTGTAATATTTTACAAAATAATTTCATACAAATCGGTCCAGTAGTTTACGAGTTTTTTTTCCACCATAGTATACCATTTTTCTATAGTTGACATTTTTTCTAGACCACTTTTTTGGGCTCAGGGGGTGTCAAAGCGAGTTTCTGCATCATTAACTTATTTTCCGAATGCACATATGAAATGTCCTTGGGGATGCATATAAATTAAAAACACTACAGCTCAATTCAAAATTACTGTTATACAACTCCATTCGATTTGAGAACAAATTTAAAAGAAAACCACACATTTCAGTGCGTGTGGTTATTTTTTCTCAACAGCAAAATCTCTATTTGAATAAATTATTATTTTATCAAGTGCAAGTTGCAACCCTCCGCAATGAAAAGAAGCTACCTCGTCGTAACACTGGTACACTTTCCCTCTTTATTGCTTGGCTTATTGAGTAATTTTTCTGTTACACCAAAACGACTCTCTCTATACCCACCGATTTTCTTTTGTACACACATATTTCACTCGATCTGATCCAACAGGGTGCCGTGGGGGCGCTTTTGCATGTTCCTAAATAATATTACACATGCACGCATTATGCATGTGCGGTCTATCGCACAAATACGATATGTGCATTTCACGCACACACACACATTGTGCGTTCGCATCCCTTCAACAGCAGAATATCCACCCACCCCGCTGTGATTTTTACGTCCTTTCAAAGCCGACGTTTTGTTGGTGTGTGGGTGGGTTTTCATTCTATTTTGCAGCGTGTATAGTTAGTTCTTAATATTTCAACCCCTCGCACCCCCATTCTATACAACTTGCTGTATATTTCATTCTATTACGTGCTTTTGCTTGTGTTGTGCAATTTAGGTGGGCCACCCACCACTCTACAGCGTTGCATGTACATATTTGAAGTTCACTTCAGGATATTTTGCTGCATATCGACGTTAGTACGAGGGCGAACATCAATTTGCAGTGGTATTACTACAATCCTGATACACAATCAAGTATTTACGACAGAGGGGTTGCAGCCGCATTTTTTTTTTGTACGAAACTCTCGTGTAAACCGGCAAGGATACGCACACACACACACTTATACAAGCAGCAAATGAAAACAATTTGAAATGGAGAACTTCAATGCTACAAACGCGGTATAGACTGAAACTCAAATGCACGGCCCAAAACAGTGAGGGTGGAAAAACTTTCTCGACACATTGTGTTTATTGTGATTTTACTGTTGGTGTGGTTCTGAAGGACATTTTTAATGTGGAGATAATATTTGGTTGTGTTTATAACAGTGAATTCTAATTAATAATGAAAAGCGCGGTTATTTTACCAGTTAGTATTTAAATTGCGAAGTGTAAAAAAAGGATCATTCGTAAGCAAAACGAATAGTGAAAGAAAATTTACAGTTAGTCGTTCCGCCGCGTTTGAACGTGACTGCAGTGAAAATAAAGCGGGATTTCTTTGTTTACAGTTTATTGAACTGTGTGAGTGTTTAAAAGAAGTTTTTAGTGCGATAAAAAAGTGAGGTTAGGATTTGCGAATTGTTTTTTTTTTGTAACACGGGTAATTAAAATAATACTTTTGGGAATTAATAAAATCTTTGGCAATATTGTACTTTAATTGTTCATTTAATTTTATTAGTATTTTTAAATATTTTGTTATATTAGAGGGGCTTTAAAAATAATAATATTTAATCACAACTGCCTCTTAAACGAGGATTTATATTTTACCATCTGTGAATATTTAAGTTCCTTTTATAATAAAGGAAATTTATTTACCGTAAATTAATTAAGAATTTCACAAAATTCTTTATATATACCGTTATATTTTTTAACCCCTAATTTATTCAATTAAAACGTTTATAAGCAATAGCTAAAAGTAAGCCATAAAATATTAAATGAACATCCTTGTTTATTATTACCCTAACGTTTAATCCAAAAAGAAACAACCTCAAATTTGATCCTTTTGGATTACGTACGTACGTACCCTCCTTTTAATACAAACCCCACACCTGATTGCTTAATTTTGAACCGTCCCTTTCATTGATATTTTTAATTAAATATTATTTTACAACTTCATAAAAATGTCTAGATTAAACAACCACACAGCCGGTGTGTATTTAAATCCCTTGCAATTGCTAATATAACAAGGAAACACGACCATCGTAGCATTCCTTTTGATAAGAATTTCATGTTCTCTAATAAAAGCCGACCCCCAGTATATAATGAAAATAAAATGAACACACACAACGCAGAGGACACGAGGTGAAATGAGAAAAAGTTTATTGTGTTTGATGTGCTAATAGAAAAAAAAGGGGGAAGTAAATATTTACCCACAAAAGAAACGCCATAAGAAGTGAAAGTCAAGAAATATACAAATATTTAAGAATAAACCCTAAAAAAATATTGAAGAGAACGCACTGTACAGTGTACACCTCCCTCTGTAACATTTCCTGTGAAACGCAATTGTAAAACAGGTCGAGAGATAAGTAAAGTCATTAACCCCCCACAAAAAAATATATAAAAAAGTGAAAAAAAAAGGTTGGGAAAAAAATTAAACGTGTTTGTTGCTGTAAAGCAATAAAATAAAAATCATGTTGATACCATCCACACCGACCGGCTCCCCCAGTCATCCAACACCGGCCATGTCTGATGTTTTTTATAATTACAAAATGATTCCGCCAAAGGCATCCCCTGTCACCACGCCGACGTCCCTTGAATTCACTTCGTCGAAATCCTGCACTGATGCCACACCATCATCAGGCTCATTGCTGTCACCATCACAAGCGCCATCACCACCATCAGGAAATGATTTTATTTCTTCATCCATTGGTGACATTGGCATCAGCTACAACAACGACCATTACCAGCATGAAAGCCATCACCACCATCACCACCTCCTTCTCAGTGGTGTAAGTTGCACTGATGCAGCAGTTTCGGCCCCATCCACCACCATCACAGCCATCAACTGCAGCAGCAACAACAATGACAAAATTGACAACCCGAACAATGGTTACAACGATGGCGACGACGACCATCAAGAGGACGACTACAACAACACCAACAAGGATGACAACGACGACAACGACGACGACGACGACGAAAACAACGACGGTGATGATGATGATTTCGACAACGACATTGTCATGGATTCAATTTCGACGCACGCTGCTGCTGCAGCAACGGCGATGACAACAATTACAAATTGGCCGGCATCGTGTGCACAAAAGGACTACTACTCTAACTCTGTCAAATTATTCGTTGGACAAATACCACGACACTTGGATGAGAACGAGTTGCGGCCAATGTTCGATCAATTTGGACAGATTTTAGAGTTCACCGTCCTCAAGGACAAATTAACGGGATCCCATAAAGGTGAGCCTGATTTTTTTTACATTTTTGTTGCAGAAAATTATCCTTTTTCCAATTTTTTTTATGGCTATAAAAGGACTAACCCTTAAAAAAAAATGATTTGCAATGATTGTTAAATTTAAATTGCACACAAACTTCACATGTTAGAATACTACATCCCCTTCAATTTTAACCCCAAGCGAGTATTTCCATTAGAAAGGTATTGATTTACATGCAAAGCCACCACCCACCCCGTATTTTATGGATACGCTTGCCTCGCTGCGGATGTGTATGTTTTTAAAGTTGGTTGTCAAATATTCAGAATCGTCAAATAAACTGATGTTTCTCAACCCTTATGTATATTTTAAATGGTTTATAGAAATATAAACGTTGCAAAATGTTTCAGTCTAAATTATTAATAATTTCTTTTCATGTAATTCTTTTTGGCATATGTGGAGAGAGAGAGAGTCGAGTGTGGTGTGTTGTACATCGAGTGCCTCGCGATATCCTTTTTATATAAGTAGTACATCGCAGCGAGTGTATATGTGCCAGCAGCACTCAATGGGCATGACCCTCCCTATTTCAACCCATTTGCCGTTGAATAAATATTTCATGAATGGGAAAATGGAACAGATCATAATATGCGAGAGGCTTGATTTTGTAATCGCCTTTTTGGAGTTGCACATACACTTAAGGGAAAGGGGCACTTGATGTGTGACGTACTTATATTGGAAGGCTTAATCGTCCTTAAAAATAGTTGAAGCACGCTGTTTTTAATAATGGATCATTTAAACGATTCATTATTAAAACAGATTCAAATCAATAAATATTAAAAATGATTTTACTTACTTAATTTTAATTCGTAAAATTTATTTAAAGGATACACTCGACATTGATTTAAAGTCATTAAAAAAATGTATTAATTTTATTTTATTTTTAATTCTAAATCGTTGTTGCGTATTTTAACTTTTAAGTTGAAAAAGGATATTTTAAGGTCACTTCACTTTTTTTTTTAAATGAATTTATTTTTTATTTTCTTCAGTTTGTGAAAAGTCGCAATAATACTTTAATTTTAAATCGTTGGTGCGTATTTTAAGATGAAAAAGGATATTTCAAGGTCACTTCACTTTCACTTTTTTTAAAAATTGTGTTAACTTTTCATTGTCTTTAGTTTTGTCAAAAGTCGCAACAATACTTTAATTTTAAATCGTTGTTGTGTATTTTAAGGTCAAAAAGGACATTTCAACAATACTTTAATTTTAAATCGTTGTTGTGTATTTTAAGGTCAAAAAGGACATTTCAACAATACTTTAATTTTAAATCGTTGTTGTGTATTTTAAGGTCAAAAAGGACATTTCAAGGTCACCTCATTTTTTTTTTTAAATTACGTATTTTAAAAAACATAAATTTTATTGAAAACAGACTAAAGTATGCAGGTTAAGATTAATAAAAAAAAGTCAAGGTCATTATTATTATATTGAAGGAGCTTCAATGATTTCACCATAAAATTATGAAATTTCTTATCAAAGTACTTAACACTCTTGTTACATCAAGAATTCAACCTAGAAAATTTCAAAGTCAAAAAATAATTAATTTAAAGTCAATCCTAAATTTAATTTAAAAGGGGAACATTTTATTTCAGCTTAAGGAAGAATTTTTAAAGCTTTTGCTCAATGAATCCTTTTTCTATAACATACCAATAATGACCGCTATAAATTTACATCCCTTCCTCGCCTCAAGCTGGTTTTAAGAAAATGCCCAAACATTTAAATTGTGCAATACAACCCTTTTCCTTTTACATGAGACTTAAATTGACACATTCCAAAATGACACTTAGCACGCGTAAAACCTCTTGAAATAAGCCCAAATAATTATTTAACGAACAAACCAGCGTACACACCAACAAAATAATACACTGCGACAGCTTCCAAGGAGGAGTTACTCAAACAAACATTTATCAATGCAGACTCAATCTAAGATCAAAGATGTCAATACCCTTGTCAAGTCGTTTAGCGTCTGTTGGCCTTTATATATATTGCGTTGTGTAGTTGTACAGCGTACGGGGTTTCGTTGCTTCTGTGCACATACCTTCTGGCTGTCAGTCCTTCGTAATACATAAAGTTATAACTTTTCGACGCAAAAATGTCGACTAGCATGAGAACTTATCCCATTTTTATCCACGTTGTGTGTTGCGTTGCTGTACCCATAATATAGAAAATATGCGAAAAAGGAAAATTAAGAAAATGTTTGAAGCACTAGTAGTAATCCGATGAACTTTTTTTTTTGTGTTCTCCTTGTTCGTCCTTGTTTCAGATGAAAATTGCCTGATATGATTTTTGATTAGTGTCTGACACATTCAAATTGGATTTTTTTCTCATCTCTGTAAAAATATTACAAAAAAAAAAAAAAAAGGATATTTTTCATCTCCGTAAAAAAAAAACAAAATAAAAAAGGATGTGTGCTCACATAACAATTCAGAGTATTTTGCATGCAAACAAAACTATTTTATTTTACATTGTGCGGTTGCAATGGCCTCTGGGGAGGTAAACCTGAAGCAATTTGAGCGGAGATGTTAATCGTGGGGAATATGTCTATTACATGCATACACAGTCAAAATACAACGCTTGGCAAAATCAGAGTTCCTCCGAAAACACCTGTCGCATAAATTTGTAAGCATTATGATTTTTGGCCCCGAAACCGTTCACATTGTTCGGTGAATTTACCACGCCATACTCATTCCAGGACGCGCGTGTTTCAATCCGCAACCACCACACAACCATGCCCATGCCACCATTTCCCAAATGCACCAACTTGTGGGGGAGGGGCGGCTACATTCTCGTATGTATGATGCCTTCTTTTGCCGAGTAAACAAATCACTTTGTAAATGTCCTTTTGCATGGTGGTAATTTTGACAAAGCACAACAAAACACACGAATTTCAATTGTTACAATCAAAATACCATGAAAGGTATTCCGTTAAGTTTCCGCCACTTGTGTGTGTTGTGATGTTGCTGTGTATATTATATTATGTGAAAAAAGGATCTATATGGCGAGCGCAGTGACACGCACACGCATTTACATTTTATGTCTATACAAACAAAACAAGTAATATTAAGCCACCCTCCCTACATAGAGAATACTATATAATATGGGTGGCTATGCCGAGGAAGGGTGAGAAATTCATGGTGGTCTTAAAACAATGAACTGTTTACATATTCTCTCTGTTTACCAATTTTTGCGCATCACACAGTACACTGAATTTAGCTAAATGTATGTATTGTGCTCTAGACAGCATAATAAAACTGTGTGTACGAATGTGTATTCAGATTGGAATAAAAAAACTAAAAAACAGCAACAACAACAAAAAGGGACTATCAAAAAGGAAAGCGTACACATCAACGTTTCACACAGATAGACCTATAATACCTACAACACAGTTAGCTATCTGAAAAGGAAGCTGTCGAGTTGAAGGCTCTCGTCTCTAGTCGTGTATTATGTACATTTATTGATGTGTACCTTTGTATTACTTTTGTCATTGTGCGGAAAGGGTGGTGGGGCGGGGGTGGGTTTATATGCGAAAGGAGTCTGCTTGTGGGAGGGGTTGGGGGGCAAAAACTTTATTGTGATTTGTTGCAGCATAGCATTGCGGCCTGGATGTTAGTAATTGGCACGCGTAAAATCTATGCCAATCGGTAAGAAATAAGGGTAAAAGGTCAAGCTGAATATATAGCAAAGGAATTTCTTTACACACACACATTGTTAGTTATACGTAGATAGATCCTTTTGTGTTCATGTTTGAAACGATGTGCGCGTATATGGAGGGGGTGTCTATATGCTCATTTGCAGTTAGAGACTGTTTTATTGTTCTTTCGAGAGTTCCTTTTACGGATAATGCGATCCTTTAAATCAGATTTTTTTTTCACCACCCCTTCTCCATCAGGAGTTGGAATGGGTTGGTTGGAAATGCGTTTAAATCATCTTCGTTTTTTTTTTGACTGAAATGGAAATAACTTCTTATGGTCGTAAAGACTTGAGTGGATATTAGGAAAATAAATGGAAATAAACGTAAAAATTTCATTATTTCCAGTAATTGGTTTCATGTTTTTATAGTTTTTTTTTCGTTGATGTTGTAGACGCTGTTGTTGTACAGTTATGTGCCCTTTTGGAAAACGCAATAAAATGTTTTAATTTAACCTTAGAACCTTATAGGTTTCTTGCATTATTGCATAAACATGATTATTGTAAAAAAAGATTAAATTATTGTAAAATGGACGCAGGTTGGTTTTTTACATCAATTAGTTCCAAGATTTTAATCCATTTTATTTAATTTAATTTAAAATAACTAAAACTGACGTCTTTTTAAATTATTTCAATAAATAATTAGACAATTAAAATTTTAGTTCTAGAAAATAAGGGAAGATACAATTTTAATTTAAAAACAAATTCCAACTACGTCTCTGTAATTTTCTATTACTTAAAAAAAAATTCTTAAAGCAACACCGTTGCATAATATTTTGAAAGAAAACTTTGAATTTTCAGACACAATTTAACTGCATGTATAAATAGTTTTAGTAAAAACGGAAAAGCTAGATAATTACAATAATTTCAATGTCAACGTGCATTCTCCTAAATTTACACAGAATAATATTGCAAGAGCATATTTTACTCTTGATTTTTGCTACAATACAAGACAGTAAGTTCACCACACCGCACAATATTTTAGTAGCACTGTTTTCTATTGCAAAGTAGCATGGACTCGTTCCACACTCCCACACATTGTCTGATATTTTCGTTTTACATGAAGAGAAACAGTAAGTTCACCTTAATTTGTGTGAGAGGAATGAATTCCCTATATTTCAACAAATTGAGGGAGACAGTAAGTACACCTCAAAAGCTGATTTTCACCCTTATAAATTCACCCTCTCGTAAAATTGTATCGCGAGAATATTTGAATTCGAGCATTTTGCGAGACAGTAAGTTCACCTCAATTCCAGCATTTGTATTGAACCGTCATAAAAACAGTGAATCTCATTTCACTTGCATAGTACAATGAAACGCTCACCAGTCATGCGCTGTGTTGCAATTTTAATGCCAACGATATTTGAACTGTTTTATCATTTTCCTTCCGAAAATTCACCACACGACTTCTCTCCCGTGTAAATACACAAAATTTGTGTGGGGAAATCCTTGTAAAACGTATAACGTAAACGAACAGAACGTGGAATCTGACAATTTTGCACAATCCCTATATGACAGCGAGAAAGTGGGTGTAGATGTGTGCGATGTACTGGCACATTTTGTATGGTGACCAAATGGGTGAGTGCTTACTGTGACGTCACTTTAAGGATTTGAAGCGAATTTGAGTTCAGTACTGTGGCAAAAGCCGCTGAATCAAGTTTAATTCTGTACCACACCATCTGTTCGTACGTATTTTATAATTTTTAGTGTGTGTGTATATTTATTCTGAATATATGTAATAATAAATTGTGTACATTATATATTCGTCTATTTATTATAAAAAACATAAATTAAATAAATAGAAATTTCGTGGAATTTGTTAATAATTTTTGTCGTGTATTTTCGTTGAAAAAAAAAAATTATTAAAAACATACTGCGGCCAAACAGTTTGTGTAACGAAAGGATCCAGTTAGTTTGTTGTCGTGTGGCATAAATATACCGTTATTTAAAAAACAGTTTCAAATCCATTTTCCGTTAAACATTGAAACACTTTTTAGTTTTCATTTGTATGTACGTGAAATATTTAACAAACAATTTATATAATAATTAAAATAACAATAAACAAATTGTGTTGAAGCTTTCTTAATCACAAAATAAAAGCCCAACATATTTCTCAATGACAAAAAAACTAGGTTTTACTCAAAACCAGTAAAAAGGCATCCTTTATAAAAGAGCGTAAACATTTCATTACAACATAAACAAGTACAGGGATTATTTAAGTAAAAATGAAAATCATTTAACCGTTGATTATTGATAAAAATTAATTACTTAAGTTTCCTCAAAAATTAAATATTAAATTAAAATTAAAAAACATTAAGTGAAGGCATTGCGCAAAAATAGTGTGTCCTATTTGAAAGTGCGGTTACAAAATATAATAACAAACCACCAATCACACCATTAATAAGGGTGCACCGCGTTAATTAATAACGGCACTCCCACTCCCCCTTTATTACATTAACAGTGGCAACACTAAAAAAAAAACATTGAAAAAGCGTCAAAGCAAAACTCCTTTCCCCGACTACATTAAATCTGATGAGTGATGAACATTAATTTGGAAAATGAAAACAAACAAAATTGCCGTTATATAAAAAAAAAAACATAACCTGTTGTTATCGATTTTGCGCTAAATTAAAGTAACTGTACAAACTGTGCGAATATTCGTCGTGTGATTTCTCGCGTGTCCTTTCGTTCTACGAAAACTAATACAGTATACGTGTGTGAATATAACGGTGAAATCTCTGTGTATGTAAATAACGGCATCAACCAAAAAAGTAAGCTGCAAAAAAAAAAGTTGTGTAAAAAAAGAAGGGAAAATCGTGAACAATTCAATCAATCTCGTGGAGACAAATTTGCACAGGTTATAAAGTTCGTGAACACTTTTCCATCATCACTGTCACACCAAATCGGCACCACCACCATATAAAGCAGTCGATTTTTTAACCCTCACATCCACCCTCGCCCTCCCCAACGTTTTCTGGTTTTAACAATCGCACAAAAAGAACACGGTTACACACTAACTGTATAAAACCAGGCACATTGCATCATCATCATCATCATCATCAACTACATCAACATTATTATCATTACTATACCATCAATATAATCATCACAATCATCATATTATGTATACACTGCAGGCGGTTGCGAGGAGAATAAATTTATATCAAGGAGCATAAAAAGCTCGCGCGCCACAAGCAAAAGATTCCTTTTTCTTGTACATCGAGTTTTATTGCTTTTATCTCTGTTGTTTGTTTTATATACCGCGTGTGCTCTGATCACATTCACACACCACCCACACCACCCCTAAAAAAAATTCACTTGAAACACCCTCACCAAAAAAAAAAAGAACGTATAGACAAAAAATACAGTTAAACCAGATCCAATCCTTGTTTGAATCCCCATCCCCACGGCGTGCATCGCATTCCGCACCTGAACAACTGTGTGTTTGTATACTGTGTTTACGGTTTTTGAATATTGTGCCCTTTTAACCGGTTTGTGTTTCATTGTTGTTGTTGTTGTGTGTGCTCAGCATCTCATCCCACCACACCACCCCCCTCTCATCCGGGTGAACATAATATACAAATATAACGTCGGGAACGTTTTATTGTCATTAAATCAAATTTTTGTTGGAAAAAAATCGCTATAGCATCGATCAGGATTTTAAAGTGCCTCACTGCGTGTACGTGTTTTGTGTGAAAAATTCGTGCGTGAAAATACTCGCGTTTGTGTATGTCCGTTTGTGTGTGAATCAAAAAAATATAAAATAAAAAATACAAATATTTAAAAAAATGTGTATGTCGTCTCGGTGTTGTGAAATTGTTTATTTTCAATGTGTTTTATAATTAAAACTGCAGTTGCGTCATCACGTGCAAAAATGTGCAATCATCACAAGTGCTGACACATTGCGCAAATTATGAAATGAGGGTGTTTTAATTGTAATTGTTGAAATAATCCGTCAATACAATTAATTGTTATTATTGATGAAATTAAGACTTAAAGCAACTGCAACATTTATAAGTTAACAGTTTTGGTGTGAATTTGGTTTAAATAATTAAATTACAATTAATTTAACAAATAAAAAGTATTAGAAAGCAAAATATTACTATAATGAGAATTTGTTAAATGCCTAAAATGAATTTAATAAAAATGAAGTGCAATAATTATTAAATTGGGGATGGTTTTGTGGAATATTTAAATGAGAAAGGAAATTAATTGATACAAAGTGTTATAAATTGTAATATATTCCATTTGGAGAGGGTGGAAATATAAAGTTGTGTGTGCTTTTTGTTTTCGGAACTTTTCTCCATAAAATTGTTTGCAACAAAGAATAGAAAGGAAAAAAAGGAAAATTAAATTTACGGGCAAAATATAAGCAATTCGTATATTCAAAAAGTGTTTCGTAACTGTTTCCCGCATTGGATAAATAAAGCACTGAAAAATATGAATTGTAAGTTTGAGTTTTACTAATTAATTATGTACCTACTTTAATTTTTTAAATGTGATGGGATTCAACTAGGTAGTTGGTATCTTAATGAAATTCTCAGCAATTTAAATAGGGGTGGTTTTTTATGTAGCTTTAATTTGATGGGAAAGGATTAACTATAAAATTTGTATCGGTTTGGCAACAATTGTCCCTTAATTGCAGTACACATAAGGATTAATAAAATTACTTAATATCATCCTTTAATAAAAACAATAATTTTATTTCAATAATTAAAAAAAAAAAATTTTTTCGCAAAATAATTTTAAATCCTTAATTTTAAATATTATTTTGTAATTTTTTTTATAATGCCATTATAAATAATTATTACGTTTATTTTAAATTTAATGGTTTTGGCTTACTTAAGTATTTTAATTAAAAGTTGATTTAAAGCATTAAAGCCTACTTTTTCATAAACGCCTAAATGTACGAAATTGCATACTATGTGGCTTATTAAATTAAAAACAAATATTGACTGCAAAAATACTATTAACTACCACTCACAGTAATAATATTTGTCTTCAAAACAAATACTGTTATTGACACAGTCTCAAGAAATCAACACAAAAAAAATAATTTGGCATCACTGTTAGTACGCCATCCACAATTCCTCTAGTTAGGTAAATAAATATCCTTTATCAATTATATAAGAAGCGTCTAACCATAATAAATACAAGTAAAAATATTTCGTCGCATGTCTGATTCACAAATAACAAACAATACAAATCCCCATGTTCAATTATGATATCAAATAAAATATATATAAAGGATGAAAGCTTTGAAAACAAAACTTTTCCACACGCCTTGCACGACGCTTTTATACATTTCCATTGTCTTCACACACATAAAACACATTCATGGTTTTCATTTGGGGTGGCGCATATAGCAAATTCATTTGCCAAAAACTTATTTTATCCGCACTTGGCATGTCCAAAACATCATCCCTTCGCCACCCCCCACCCACCCACTTTAATGAAGAATATATAATATTCACGTACACAGAAAATCAAGCTACTTTAATTTGCCTGAAGGCATAAGAAAATACATAATACATAATATCCAGTGGGTGCGTCCACAAAAGCGAAAAGTGTGGCATTAAATCTCCCTTAAAAAGCTTTAGGCTTTTTCAACCAATCCCAATCTCCCACACTCTGCTTTTACCCATTTTACACGTTTTTGCCATTTCAATTGTAAATGTACACACAAAGTCGAGTCACACAGCCGAAAGGAGAAAAAGGCTTACGTTTAAATTATTCAAAATTATATGGTATCGTTTGAATTCCTGTTTTTTTTCCCCCATTTTGTCAGTGCGTTGTGCGACGGGAATCGGGCACCCACATCACCGTTATATTTAAAAAAAAAAGATGGGAAAAAACTACCCCGGCACATTTCGTATTGACCTGCAAAAGGACCTTTTTGATATTAATAAATTCATTTCCACCCTTAAGCATTATAAGGTGATTCCCATTTTTTCAAATTATAATCATTGCTTTAACTGTAATAATAATAATAATTTGCCATCTATATTTTTGTGTTTAAAGAATAAAATCACAAGACACACACACACACACCCTTGCACAGTTTGATTTGAATAAGGTCACCGCCATTTATTTTCATCTACTACATCGATACGATCCTCTCGCATTTTCGCCGCTTTTATATCCGTTGCTGATGGGTCTGGGAATGGAATGTTGTCGTCGCTATCACGTCTGTAGTGGCTATGCATGAAAAGCGCCTGAATTTAGTTTGTAGCAGTGAGCGAAGGCGTTATAATTACATAGGGATTGGGAAGGGGAGTTGTGTGTGGACTGTGGGGGGGGGGGGGTGGCTGCTATGGAAGATTGTCATTTCTGTGATTTCTTCGCTTTTTGTGTGCTATACACAGTTACTTTGTGGATAATATAATATCAGGAATGGTGAGAGGTGAAACAGAGGATGCTATATTTGCAAAAGGGACGAACAAGGATGTAACATTCATATTATAACTATAACTATACACGAATTGTTGTAAGGGATGAAAATATACATCACAATATTGAAGTAAAAGTAAAGCTCGTCTCGTGTGGGTGGTGATGCGCAGTTGGAAGGTGGTGTGGGGGGGATGGAATATAGTCAAAGTAAAGTTTATTGATTGTTTCTGTCAATTTTGTCACTTTACTTCTTTATTTTGCGCGAAGAAGAATGACAGCGCCAAAGTGTAAGAAAAACAAAAAACGATGCTGAAGGGAGAGAAGACTACGACGACAAAACATGCATACAGTATATGTGCGAGTACGACACACAGCAACGGACTTTACTCGCATAAAATACAAGAAGTAGTAGAAGAAGAACAAGGAGAAGAAGATTGAAAGAAGGTGGTAGTGTGGCACAGCATTTTTGGGGGATGAAAGAAAATAACGAGCAAGGAAATCGATATGGTCGTAGACGAAATTCATTTTGGCTGTAGACGAAAATAATATTCACATTTATGCCCATTTTCCTTCTTCCTTTTTTTTTTGTTTTGTTGTGTGTGGGTTTTGAGTGTGTGTTTGTTCGTGGTGCTGCTGCTGCTGCTGCTGCTGCCTTTTTATACTCCCCCATGTTCCTCCCGCACACACAAATAGAGGTATAGATGTGCTGATGTACACACTTTTATGTGGCCGGCTTTTTTTTCTGCCTCCTCGCATTTTAAAGCTTTTCTCCGCATGTTATACTTACTTTTCCCATCGACGCTGCCACGTTCCCAGCATTACTACCCTTACTACTGCTTTATGCTGCTTTATTATTATTTCAATATCTCGCATTCTCGCGATGGCTGTAGCCGGTATGCCGACCCTCTGTGAGGATGTGTGGGCTGGGTTGGATTTTTTTTTTCAGCATAGGCGTTTATAGTATTGAAATCCAAGTTGGTATAGTGTAGGCCTTTTTCTGACTGTTAATATTGTCCAGAATGTCGCTAATAAAATGGAAAACATGTGCAGGTAATTGCAGGGAAATATTTATGGTCTGTGTTTGTGGATTTTTTTGTTTTGTTAGTTTCGTTTTTGTCGGATTTAATATTGTTTTTCCCATTAATTTATATGAATTGGTTAATACAGGGTTTTATTATTTTTGTACTTTTTATGGGCTTAATTATTTGATTTGCAATCTATTTGGGAAATTTTCTTTATTAAATTATTTAGATTGTTAATTCTAATGTTTTTATCAAATTATTTCTTTGACTATAACATATTTAAAAATTAATTAAATTTGCGAATTTCACATTAACAAACTTCATTAATAAAAATAAAACCACACACAGTCCATCACAACATGAAAAACTCATTTCAAATCCTGTATTATTTAGCAACCGTGTAACCGTAAATTTAAATAAACATTGAATGCACAGTGACAAAAATTAATATAATTTACATGTTTATTGAAACTTTTATCACGCTAAGCAAATTAATTTTGAAACAAATCAAAAGCATAATTTATGTATATAACGGAATGACATAAATATTTTCACAAAGTCACACATATTCAAATAAATGTAGTACCATTACATTAAAATAAAGCTCACCCACCCTCATCCCCTTGCAGCTTGCAGCTTTACGAATATATTAAATGATTCAGTTTAGTTTCCAGGAAATTTCAACATTTGCTTTATTTAACCGTTGAGTGATGATGAAGTCAAACACGAATTTGTCACAAATATGGCTGTTGGGACTCACATATTACAGTTACATATAGATATTAAGGGATAAAGGACTTTAACGTAGACGTGACATATTAGGAAACTAATTTCAATATTTAATTTAATGAATTCGTTATAGACTATAGGCTTTACGTTATTTATGTTTGTGTATTTGAATCCTCTTAAATACTGTCTTTAAATTTAAATGCGGTTAAAAAATTATATTAATATAACATCCTAAATGACTTAAGAGATGTTTTCCTTTAATTATTGAGAATTTAATGTGACCTCAAATTATGAATTTAAATATTAGAAATGAACAAAGAAAAATTGATAAAGTATTAAAAATTTTACAGTATTTTAAATTGTCCTGTTAATCCTTTTTTTAAATGACAATAAATTTTTATTATTCAAATTACTTAATTTGCAATTTAAATAAACGAATTATTTAGTCCTTAAATTTAATTTTGTCATATATCCTTTTTTGCAAAGTTACCTGCTGCCAATATAATTTTTTCAAAATTGCTTTCATTTTAAAATGTGTAACAAACTGATGATTCGCAGTTAATTTAAAACACTACACGAATACTGTATGAGGACTGCACGTCCTTTCTTACATTGCAAAAAAAAAAAGGAAAAAAGAATATGATGGTGTAAATGACGTGGCAAAAGCCACTCACTTCATTTTAAATAGACGCGAAAAACAGTTGCGGCGGGAATTCTTATAAACGCGAACTAAATACATCACAAGGGGGGGGGGGGATGGAAATTTTGTTGACTCACCAAGTCAAGGATGGGGGGGGGGTGGGAGGGATGCAAACAAACTTTAAAGGGACGCATTTTGGGTGGTGCAGTGTGCGGCGTGAATAGAATATATAGTTATATTTAACCCATATCCTTTTATACGTACATAGTTGGAAAATACACATTTTCTCATGAAGCCTTGTAATTGTAATTTATGGAAGACACCACAGAAATTCAAGTGATAAAATTGTTGGCGAATCATATATGTTGGTGTACGTATCCTTCAGCTATATATTCATTTATATTTTGTTGAAGACGAAGTGAACATATATAGGAACATATTAACTGTGCGGTTTGGCGCTTCCATAACAAAGCTCGCGACACAATCTGCTTTTTTTACACCCATTTTCTATATTATATACCTACATGTATTATTATTATTATTATAAAACAGCGCGCGTGGTATTAAACCGGAAGTAATGACACAATCTCTGTACGGGTGGGTGTGGGTGTGTGTGTGTGTATCCTTTTTGACAATGGCAACGCGCTTTGACATGGAATTTATGTGACACTGCTATAATATGAAAATCAGCCGAAGACGTTAGCGCGAATGTACACCTAACTAAATTATCTGCTGCGCGTCTCGTGCACACACACACACACACATTACACATAAACCGCACATTCATTATATTTTACATGTATTATATTATTTTATGTAATATACTGGTGTAAGTCCTGAATCCTGATGTCAGGATAGTAAACACATTATACTGCTGGTTCTATATTATGCAGCAAATGTACTCGTACATTGTACAGGGATAATAAAAATTGTTGTTGCTTTTAGACATTTTGTCTACATTGTAATTTTATCGTTGTGACTTCTTGCATGCAGAGCTGCGAGTTTTAACTGTCGGATCCTTGTCACTCACAGATCCTGTGATGTTTGATGAAATCCCCGCGCATTTTCTATACTTGTTTTATTTCACATTTTTGAGTTAAAATAGGGTAATTGGTATACGGTAGGAAATTATTGTTAATTCTTCTTGCGATTTTTGGTTGGTGATAGGGGAGGGGGATGATTTATTATCTATAGTGCAAAGGAAAGATTGGGGTTGTGGATTTTAAAATTAAAGAATGAAAAATGTGTTGTTTTTTTTTAAACATTTATCAGCCATTTTTGGGCTGTAAAAAACAACCCCCTTATTTTAAAAGGATAATTAAAATTTAAGTTGAAAACATGTGGATTTTTTTAAAATTAATAAAGATTGAAACAACTATTATCATGTCCTTAAAATTTACGTCAGGTCCTTTAAAGGGTTGTAGCGCCACGATGATCATCCTTACGTCCTTAAATAAAATGGTTTTATTGACGTAAAGTTGATGGTTAATTAAAACGAAACATTTTTTTTTTAATTTTTAATAATTATTTTAATATTTTTTAAATTAAACAAAAACAGTAAAGCTTCACGAGCCTTCATCGTATATTCCACAAGTTAACGATTTCATTTTAAAACCGATCATCTCGAAATGCTTTAAACTCATTCCTTTCATGTAGCAAATTAAATTTAAGTGCCTTCTGAAATCTATTCCAAGTTCAACTTGTAATTCTTGTAATTTAAAGTTCTCCACACCCCCATTTCCTTTTGCTTACTCACGCATCCCTTAAGCATTAATTCTTCTCCCTCATGACAATTATGCCAATTTATGCCCTTAAATGTGGTACCAAGTTACATGCGAACACTAAACTCATCAACCATTTGAAGATCCTCTTTCAAAAGGAATCCCGATTCACCCACACAACGTTCATGTCGCCTAATACACAGCTCGATGTTAACGAAATAACCGTCATGTAAAGATATAGAATGCCGGTATGAGCGATATACAACATGGGGCTATCCAGGATTTACATTTGCTGCAAATGACATCGTTTTCAGTTCAATCAGTTTAATCCCTCATCAGTTTTGTGAATACAAATGCGGACTACACGAGTTCGTTCGTGTGTGTGTGTTTTTTTTAGTACGCCTAACATCGTGCATGTTGTGGCTGGGTGTTTCAATGCGATTCAGCTACTTACATACTAGTTAGAAACACTGCTGAGCCACATATCCAAAGGATTCGTGCGTAAATCATAAAATATATGCCCATTTTTGCTTATCTATTTATAGACGTATGTATGTACATGAATTCACATTAGACATGCATAAAGGATATAAGTATATGGGATTTATGCGACCCTCGTTTATTATTATAACTTATATAAACGATAAACGATTACATGTTATATCCTGATACATGTTCTGAGACGGCGCAACTCCTACAATGTGTACGATTACATGTGATGTGGGGGTGTGGGGGGTTGGGGAGAGGTCTGAGGATCCAAAGGGGGTGCAGCACAGTCACTATATTGTGTGTGCTGAGTCGTAGGCATGTCTTAAATATATGGCTTTAATTTATTTTCATACTCTCGACGCGTTTTGCAAGAAATAGATCTTTTAAAATACGTACTTAAGGATAATATATAGGTGAATTATCCTAATTATATTACTTGTGTATTTGCAGGATCTATTGTAATAAGAAGTAATTCATTTTTGTAACAGTAATTTCACAGATTTGTGTATTTTCTGTGAAAACATTGTTGCGAAAATGAATTACGCGGGCGTTTTTTAAGAATAAATAAAAAAAAGTCCAGAAATGTTTGTGCCATGACGAAAAAAAGCTTATAAGTAATTTAAATTTGTTTTTAAATTAAATATTGAAAGGTTTAAAAAAAAGAGTCAAGGTCCTTTTATTAAAATTCAAGGTCAATGTAATTTTAAATCCTTAAACAATGTGGATTAAAATAAATTACGAATTTTATGTAATAACAAAAGTACATAACAGCAGTTGTATTACTTCAAAGTTTATTGCTTCAAAATTTAAGTAAACATTTCAATTAATTTCAGATTTCAATACGCCTTATTAATAGTCCTGCATTCTTAAATTTATCATTAAAATTCACTACATTTCCAACCAAAGGACCCAAAATATAATCCCATTCACCCACAATACCATAGCAGAGCGCAAAACAATAAAAAGAGTTACTGCTGCACAAACCCTCACGCTTTACACATTGTTATCATTTTTATTTTTTACATCTCGCTATAAACAAAATGTCCCCACCGTCTTCAAATAATTAATTAAGTCTCTTATTCTCGAAATGACGAGCTCCCCCCGCCGCACACGTCTCTCCGCTACAATACATCAGAGATGACTGCTACTGTAGTCCGCCCCAGCATAAGTCTTGGTTACAAATATGTACAAGAAACGAAACGCAAAAATTAATGAGCTTACTGTCCCTAATCATTTTAATTACACAATGAATTCGCTGTCGCTTCTTTTTTTTTAATGAAATAAAATTTTGTGTCCTTTTTTTGTGTACGAATAGACTTAATAGCGTGAGCTTTGTTGAAAGCCTTAAACTTTAGCTAAAAGACAAAAATCGTAATTGCGATGCTCGAGTGCTAAGTACATATTATACTAAATGTGCTTACACAAAGAAATTCTTTAAATGGTGTGAGGCAGAGAGGTAGCTGTGGATTTGAGAAATAAATTCATTTTGATGTTGAAGATGTTTGGGGAAATATTTTTGAAGTGTTTACAATGAAGTGCTTTTTTAAATGAAATAAAGTCAATTTAAATTATTGTTGTTGAAAAATAATTAGCCGTAAGTAAGTAAATTCAATTTATTTTGTAAGATATTTAAAATAAAATAAATTTGACCTTGAAATATTTTTTTACCAACAAGATTTCAGTGGTTTGTCCTTACAAAGGATTTTAAAAAATTTGTTAAATGTTTTTAATGTTTTATTTTAATAACAAATTTAGTTATTGCGAATTTTCCAATCCATTTAAACAGATTTTTTTTTTCTATACAAAAATACAAAATAATAACAAGAGGTTGCTAAATTTTTAACCAAAAATAAATTACCAACAAAAAAAGTCCATTCCCTAATGTCTTTCGGCAAAAAAAAAAACAGCAATGAAAACAACATAAGTAAATTAAGCTTAAAGAAACAAACCCGAAAAGCTAATTCGTCTTAGAGAGCTTTTGATTTATTTCTTTAATATCGTTAATGGCGTGTTATTTTATATTGAAAGGAGCTGGAGAGGTCATGCAATTTGATCGATAGAGCGTCGCCACCGTATATATTCATTCAACACCCCAAGGGAAATTTTATGGAGTGTGGAGCAAAATATCGGAGACTCTGTCGACGAATCAACGTCTTTGTTTACTCTTTGCGGGGACTTTTATTTTTGTCACGCAAGACGATGACCTTTCAGATGATATTGTCGTATTACATATTTGCGGGTATATATTTTGGCGACAAATTGTATTGTTTGTCAATGAAGTCTGTGTGCTTAATCCATGACGTTAATAGAGTAATGGGGCACTTTGTTATAAATTGACTATAATGATTATTGCAACCTTTTAATTTAAGAAATTAAATTATTATTATTTAACCAAATTTGTATTTTATAATTTATTTTACAGACTGGTACTTTAAACTACCCTTAACTTAATAATTTAGCCCTCTTCCCACAATATTGTCATATTTTTTAAGTGACTAAATTTTTTGTGCTAAAATTTCCCAAATTTATATTTTAAAAAAATTCCCCAATAAAATTTCTGTTTAAATTTAATACCCAACATTTCATTGATTTATAATCAACCCCTATCACAACAGATAATGCGTCTGTGCTCAACAAAGCATGCAATCATCTCCCATCTTCATACAACGTATTAAAGAAGTCTACATGGGCCCATTCGTCGTACTAAAATCGATGAGTCTACAAGACTTTCCATGCGTAACATCAATCGGCTGATTAGAAATAATGTTAAGTGTCATTATGGTGACAGTCAAAGACGCTGAACACTAAGATGTTACAAATTATGAAGCTTATTTCGCACATACACACATTGCCCTGCGATGTGTGCATATTCTATCACGTTTCCATTATAAGCGAGGGTGACAGCGTGCGCCACAAAGAGGAGTGCATTAATGGAAAAACCCGATTGGGTGGAACGAAATAAAAAATGTTTGCGAAAATCTTCTCACACCCCCATATCAACCCACACACTCACATTTTTAGGGGGGGGGGGGCGCGCACCGTACGGGGATGTTCGGAAAGAACAACAAATGAAGAAAAATGGTACGTCATGGTAAATGTACAATTCCCAATATAATATATAAATTCTGTTTTTACCCTGTGAGTTGTGACACACATCCCTTAACTCAAACGTAATACAAGACATGTTATATATGCAAACGGTTTGGAATGCGTGCATAAGAAGAAGGCACTCCATTTATGCCGGCTGTACTATTATGTTTATATGAGACGTGCGCGCTTTAAATCCCAGTTGAGGCCCAACCCCCCTCCCTTCCACTCTGTCTGCAAATGTCGAATGACACAACACACAGCTTTCATGTCGTGACAATCTTGCATAAATTTCCAATTTTCGATTGTTATGAATTTGTCACAGGAATAAAAGAATGAGAGCGGGGGTTGAAAAAAAAAAACTTAAACGATTCAAGAAAGGGGTAACGAAATAAGGCTTGAGGGGGGATGGCTAGCATGAAATAAAACACGTGGCTTGAAAATATGAAAAGGGGGGAAACTGGGGGATGGGGTTATTGAGGAGTGGAGACACCGTGATAAAAAGTGATAAACAAGTCAGGCAAACACTTCCATTTGCTTTACGATAACGCATAATAAAATAATGTAACGACCTCCTGAGCATGGGGTGCGGTATTTGCAGGATCTATTGTAATAAGAAGTAATTCATTTTTGTAACAGTAATTTCACAGATTTGTGTATTTTCTGTGAAAACATTGTTGCGAAAATGAATTACGCGGGCGTTTTTTAAGAATAAATAAAAAAAAGTCCAGAAATGTTTGTGCCATGACGAAAAAAAGCTTATAAGTAATTTAAATTTGTTTTTAAATTAAATATTGAAAGGTTTAAAAAAAAGAGTCAAGGTCCTTTTATTAAAATTCAAGGTCAATGTAATTTTAAATCCTTAAACAATGTGGATTAAAATAAATTACGAATTTTATGTAATAACAAAAGTACATAACAGCAGTTGTATTACTTCAAAGTTTATTGCTTCAAAATTTAAGTAAACATTTCAATTAATTTCAGATTTCAATACGCCTTATTAATAGTCCTGCATTCTTAAATTTATCATTAAAATTCACTACATTTCCAACCAAAGGACCCAAAATATAATCCCATTCACCCACAATACCATAGCAGAGCGCAAAACAATAAAAAGAGTTACTGCTGCACAAACCCTCACGCTTTACACATTGTTATCATTTTTATTTTTTACATCTCGCTATAAACAAAATGTCCCCACCGTCTTCAAATAATTAATTAAGTCTCTTATTCTCGAAATGACGAGCTCCCCCCGCCGCACACGTCTCTCCGCTACAATACATCAGAGATGACTGCTACTGTAGTCCGCCCCAGCATAAGTCTTGGTTACAAATATGTACAAGAAACGAAACGCAAAAATTAATGAGCTTACTGTCCCTAATCATTTTAATTACACAATGAATTCGCTGTCGCTTCTTTTTTTTTAATGAAATAAAATTTTGTGTCCTTTTTTTGTGTACGAATAGACTTAATAGCGTGAGCTTTGTTGAAAGCCTTAAACTTTAGCTAAAAGACAAAAATCGTAATTGCGATGCTCGAGTGCTAAGTACATATTATACTAAATGTGCTTACACAAAGAAATTCTTTAAATGGTGTGAGGCAGAGAGGTAGCTGTGGATTTGAGAAATAAATTCATTTTGATGTTGAAGATGTTTGGGGAAATATTTTTGAAGTGTTTACAATGAAGTGCTTTTTTAAATGAAATAAAGTCAATTTAAATTATTGTTGTTGAAAAATAATTAGCCGTAAGTAAGTAAATTCAATTTATTTTGTAAGATATTTAAAATAAAATAAATTTGACCTTGAAATATTTTTTTACCAACAAGATTTCAGTGGTTTGTCCTTACAAAGGATTTTAAAAAATTTGTTAAATGTTTTTAATGTTTTATTTTAATAACAAATTTAGTTATTGCGAATTTTCCAATCCATTTAAACAGATTTTTTTTTTCTATACAAAAATACAAAATAATAACAAGAGGTTGCTAAATTTTTAACCAAAAATAAATTACCAACAAAAAAAGTCCATTCCCTAATGTCTTTCGGCAAAAAAAAAAACAGCAATGAAAACAACATAAGTAAATTAAGCTTAAAGAAACAAACCCGAAAAGCTAATTCGTCTTAGAGAGCTTTTGATTTATTTCTTTAATATCGTTAATGGCGTGTTATTTTATATTGAAAGGAGCTGGAGAGGTCATGCAATTTGATCGATAGAGCGTCGCCACCGTATATATTCATTCAACACCCCAAGGGAAATTTTATGGAGTGTGGAGCAAAATATCGGAGACTCTGTCGACGAATCAACGTCTTTGTTTACTCTTTGCGGGGACTTTTATTTTTGTCACGCAAGACGATGACCTTTCAGATGATATTGTCGTATTACATATTTGCGGGTATATATTTTGGCGACAAATTGTATTGTTTGTCAATGAAGTCTGTGTGCTTAATCCATGACGTTAATAGAGTAATGGGGCACTTTGTTATAAATTGACTATAATGATTATTGCAACCTTTTAATTTAAGAAATTAAATTATTATTATTTAACCAAATTTGTATTTTATAATTTATTTTACAGACTGGTACTTTAAACTACCCTTAACTTAATAATTTAGCCCTCTTCCCACAATATTGTCATATTTTTTAAGTGACTAAATTTTTTGTGCTAAAATTTCCCAAATTTATATTTTAAAAAAATTCCCCAATAAAATTTCTGTTTAAATTTAATACCCAACAGTTCATTGATTTATAATCAACCCCTATCACAACAGATAATGCGTCTGTGCTCAACAAAGCATGCAATCATCTCCCATCTTCATACAACGTATTAAAGAAGTCTACATGGGCCCATTCGTCGTACTAAAATCGATGAGTCTACAAGACTTTCCATGCGTAACATCAATCGGCTGATTAGAAATAATGTTAAGTGTCATTATGGTGACAGTCAAAGACGCTGAACACTAAGATGTTACAAATTATGAAGCTTATTTCGCACATACACACATTGCCCTGCGATGTGTGCATATTCTATCACGTTTCCATTATAAGCGAGGGTGACAGCGTGCGCCACAAAGAGGAGTGCATTAATGGAAAAACCCGATTGGGTGGAACGAAATAAAAAATGTTTGCGAAAATCTTCTCACACCCCCATATCAACCCACACACTCACATTTTTAGGGGGGGGGGGGGGGCGCGCACCGTACGGGGATGTTCGGAAAGAACAACAAATGAAGAAAAATGGTACGTCATGGTAAATGTACAATTCCCAATATAATATATAAATTCTGTTTTTACCCTGTGAGTTGTGACACACATCCCTTAACTCAAACGTAATACAAGACATGTTATATATGCAAACGGTTTGGAATGCGTGCATAAGAAGAAGGCACTCCATTTATGCCGGCTGTACTATTATGTTTATATGAGACGTGCGCGCTTTAAATCCCAGTTGAGGCCCAACCCCCCTCCCTTCCACTCTGTCTGCAAATGTCGAATGACACAACACACAGCTTTCATGTCGTGACAATCTTGCATAAATTTCCAATTTTCGATTGTTATGAATTTGTCACAGGAATAAAAGAATGAGAGCGGGGGTTGAAAAAAAAAAACTTAAACGATTCAAGAAAGGGGTAACGAAATAAGGCTTGAGGGGGGATGGCTAGCATGAAATAAAACACGTGGCTTGAAAATATGAAAAGGGGGGAAACTGGGGGATGGGGTTATTGAGGAGTGGAGACACCGTGATAAAAAGTGATAAACAAGTCAGGCAAACACTTCCATTTGCTTTACGATAACGCATAATAAAATAATGTAACGACCTCCTGAGCATGGGGTGCGGTATTTACAGTTGCTCGCATATTATATGTATTGACAGGAGGTCGATAGGCCTGATTGGTTAAGTACAACACAGAAGCATTAAGCGGGGGTTGGGGTGGGGTGGTAAAAAGGGCTGTACGTTGAACGAATATCAATTGGTGGTAGAAGAAAGAAATGAAAGAATGTCGATGACATCATAATCATTTTACAATAATAAAAATGTCATTCTCTGTATGTGTGTGTGTGTGTGTTGATCATAAAAATGAACTCGATACCCGTTACTTTTCACCCCACTGAATAGCAAGACACTGTAAATAAACCAATTTAGCGATATTTTAACGTTTTCTTTTTCTTTTTTTCATTGCAGGTGAGTGATTACGGTGATAATTCAACGTGTTAAGCTGTAAATATAACGGGAACCATAAAAATAAAGAAACGAAAGCATCTCATATACATAATTTACACCAGTATTTATGACAAATAATAATTTAATAGATAATAATTCATATATACGATAGAAAGAAGATTTAAATATATACATTTAATTTAATTAAAAACAAATTAATAATAATACAAAATAATTTAAATAAAATACATGAACGAAACATTTATCTGTTAAAGAAGATATTAATTTAATAAAACAAACCAAATGTTGGCCTTTCATAACGAACACATTTCAAGTAAGTAAAACAATTGCAAAAATTAAAATGATCTTAAAGGCCTAATTTAAGCAATTAACTCGACCTAATTAGCTGCGGGGTTATTATAATATATCATGAAGAGCACCAGCTAGCTAGCTAGCTCGCTATCTGGTTAAAAGTACATTCGCGTTTAGGTACACAATCACCTACCCCCATAAATGTACAGTTAGTTAGTGTTGAGCTTGGGTGAAGTGAAAATGGGAAATAATTACAGACCTTAATCTTTTTATCATATTCATTCATTATAATTTAATTTTCATGCACTGCCTGGGCGCGTTTTCTCCTCCCGTCATCGCCGTCGCTCTTTGATGTTGTGCTTTATCGTGTATATGCTTTTTGATGGACATAAATACAGCTTGCTCGTAGGAATACATTATAGAATATAAGGCTCTGTGGAAGTTATGCAATTTGGAGTTATTAAAAAGTGATTTTGTTGTTTTATTCAATGAGAGATTAATTATTGTAGCAATATTCGGTTTAATTTTGGAAAGGGTTATTTGTTTAAAGCTTACTAGTTTAATGACTATAATTTAAGTGTAGGTTTAAATAACAAATAAAATACATGAAAGGGATTGAACCGCAAATTTCAATAGAGTTTGTTTTGACTTAAAGTTTTAATGAACAAAAAATGATTGAACTTGATAAAAAATCAGGCTTGATCCAAAACGAAATTCAATTAAAATATTCTTTAAGATTTCGTACCTTGTAAATAAATCCAATTCTATTTTGTAATATCCTTTTTATGGATGGAATGTCCTATTTTAAATGAGTTGAGTTCCAGTGTTTATTTATTATTTGATTACACATCGCAATCACAATCAAAAATTGCAACAGTTCAGTCGGACTCCTTACGGTCCCGTATATTTATCAAGTCCTTCGTAACATTGTGGTAACGCTTAAGGGTAGTGCAAATCAAATACTTAAATCAGCACAACTTAAGTGGAATGTCAATGAACGTGTGTGCAATAAGTGTGAGGATTTCCTCTGTTTGTGTCTCTCTGTTAAGTGCATCTGTGCACAGTGGATGAAGACTTTCCTTTCAAAATGATCTTGAAAGCTTAATAGCAATTCGCGAATAAGAACTATGTGTAAGGAGGGTAACTCGGTGCACTCTCGAATGTACAAAGCCTCCATCCACGTACACACTGTTGCGAGTTGTACACTGTACACTGTTTCCCCGATTGAGTCACACAATTGTTGCTTCTCATTCACAACAAAATGTACACTATATGCGGAGCTTCATTTGGAAAAGGTTGCGCCGAGAGGGCAGAAAACTCAACTTGTTGTGTATTGTTTCGGTACAATATTATAAGTATTATATAGATAGCTGCTTCACATTCCGTTGTTCCTGTCTACACGTAGACATAGTGCAATTTTTCGCGTTATTTTATTTTTTTTTTCGTTTTTGTTGTTGGAAGCTTTTGACTGTATTTAAATTGTTTGCGTTCTTTCGCGAGGATTACGACACACACTCAGGACTATATTATATGTGCGGCGAAAAAACCTCTATATTATGCTGTGCAATAATAGAGGAGAGGGTTATTCTCTTAAGCCGGGGTTAAGTGGCAATTTCCAAAGCATTTTTGTATCGCATATACGCAAGCACTGCCAGTTATGTATGTAGCCAAGTGAGCACTTTCGCATGCATTTGAACTGAAACAGCGTAAATTGGTTGCCTTAAATTGGTGCAATCATGGAAAATCTGTATTTAAATATCCTTTTTCTATGCTCACTGCACACTCATCCCATTTTATTGTAATATAAAGTTCTTGCGCATGCATGTGTGGAGCTTGTGTACGCTTTTGTGTTGCTGCAAAAACGATCTCAATCCTCATTGCATGCAGCTAGGCTGTAGGCACTTATTATGACTGTTTATCTCGATGTGTTCTGTATGCATATTCCCGCGTTGTTTTATGTCATAAATTTTCGGTGCAAGTGCCCTAACAATGCAAAGAATTGGCGCGCACACACATAAAAAAAGTCGCGATGAATTTTTGTGTTGCTGCAATGTGCAGTGAATTTGCAATTGGGAAAAATGAATTGGCCGTATAGTACAGTTTAATATGATGCTTCACGGAATACTGTATGCATAATATAGCAACAATTAATGTGCATCCTTTTAAATTATGATGTCCTTTAGTCGTCTGTAGGAATATTCTATTTTGAAGGAAGGCAAGATATTCATAAATTAGTTGAGACCAATTTATTTTTAAATATTAAAATAATTTAATGAAAATTAAAAAGGACATTTTAATCGAGTAAAATCATTGAATTATTTAAAATAATTGAAATACATTTATGAAATGGAATTAAACTTAAAGACTACATCAATTAACATCAATTAATTCGCAGGGAGAGCGAGGTGTGAATTTATATACGACTGTTGCTTAACTGCATTTTATTAAAGCTTTTCTGAGTCATGGAAAATGTGACCTTAAAATTTATAAGTTTCGATTCTGATTTTTGTCCAAAATTGGTACTTTTATTGAGATTAGCAATAATGTAGAACATAAACAAACCTAAAACACACAGTATTTGAATTACATATTTTCATTATAAAAATATGACCTTGAGTTTTCAAAATTTGATCTTGAAATGTTCTGCAAGTGTTTTTGTCTCATTTAAGCCTACAATAATGTGAAAAAAAATTTTCAAATGTATGTAGGGTTTCTGAGATATAAAAAATTTGACCTTGAATTTTCAGATTTTGACCTTGAAAATTTCTGCAAGTTTTCTTATATTATTTAATCCTACAACAATATGATAAACTTTTTTTGATCTTTTTGTCTGAGATAGAAAAGTGGGGTTTGTCTTTGTCCACCTCCTTTTTTTGACAGAAGGATCACCAAGCGGGATATAAGATAAATGAAGTTTTGTTTAGAATACCCTGAAGAATAATTATAGTAATGGTAATTAAGAAATTTAATTTCAGAGACACCAAACAAGAAAAACTGATTTTTATTATAACTTGCATCTGACTCAGGGGGTGTCAAAACGAGTTTCTGCATTTTCGAAAAAAGTCGGAATGCACAAATCTATAACCCTTGGGGTTGTCTATAAATTAAAAATCATTTAAAAGGTAACATTCCTCAACAACTCTTTAAGAAACCATTTACTTTTCTAATTCTTTGAGAAAGATTTTCATTTTCATGCTTTAAAACATTACTTATCGGCTATTAAGATTTATTTATTTTAATCCCATAGTGTTAGAAAATTGAGTCAAAGCTTAAAAATGTTTTAAATAATTAAAAAAATTAAAAACCCACTGAGAAATTTTTTTTAGCAACTTGTGCTTGAATAAAATTTTAATCCTTTGATTTTTTTTTTGCAAATACGTTTAAATTTAAAGCTGAGAATATTTTTTTATGAATGAATAATGTGCAAAAAAAAAATTTAAAGCACCCCAACTATAATTTCAACCCCCTTTTTGTCTTCCACAATCCAGCTTAAACTATAACATTCTCCCTTCCAACTAAATCCAAATAATAGCCCTCCTTCCAATGCACATTGCACACACACACACACATTATTCAAACGATTCCAATATAGCCACTTAATGGCATTGGAGTGCATTTGAAAATATATGCGCATTTTTGCCATAAAAAAAAAAAGCAAAAAGCATTTTTTGCAGTTAAATTCAAAGAGCTTGCGTGTTCATCGATGCCATTTATTATAAGAAACACACGTGGTGTAAGTTGATTGCCGTCACGGCGCGGCAATATTATAACCTTTGCCTATATCATGTGCGGGCCACACATTGCAACCCCCATCTCCCACTCACACACATTATGTATTTTAATCTATAGGTTTATATGCAAAAGGCAATCTGCATCGATGATGAATGTTTGAAAATGCAGCACCAAACTGATATTCGCTGTTTTAGTAGTTTTGCGTTTTACATATTCATGCATAGTATTATGCGAGTTTATACTTTATACACGTTGTGAGCTTTGGGACCGGCAACGCATAATAATATATATGTAATGTTCATTTGAGTACAACACCCTTAGCGATTTTATTCACATTATATGAATCATACAGCGGAGGTTGTCGCCCTTTTTATCAGCACACATAAGTGTGTAGTTACATTCAGCAGTGCATAAGTAACTGAATGTATATGCAAAGTTCACACGCATATACCAACGACGATATTACAAGGCTCCTTGTATCGCACCGCGCCGTGTCAGAAGAATATAATTCAGAAAGGATATAACTATAGAGTATAATGTACGTACAGAAGTAACCCGCACAAGATATTGCCCGCTGAGTGCTGATGCACTGTCATATTATTAAGCTGCATGCTCAAACATCAACCAACCCACACCCTCAATGCCGAGCTCAAGTGAGGAGTCAAGCGGAAAGTCTCAAGTCCTTGAGATTTGAGGGTGACTGTAATCGGGCACCTCATTATTGACACAAGCACTTTTTCTTCTGTCGCCTTTATGCTTATAAGTACAAGCGCATATGTGCAATCTTCATTGCGAGCGAGTACACAACAATTTGTATGCGCTATACAAAATTTAATATAATGTTGTTTTGTTTACATGTTGCGTAATAGTACATAATTTGCATGCACATTATGTGCTTTATGTACTTGTATTATCACGTGCATTGTGAGAGCTTTTGTTATGTAACTGACTGATGTGAAAAAGGATGCGTATTGCGGCATTTAATGATTTAATTAAATTTTGTATTTCTTTAGAATTATATCTATTTTTTCTTTAATTTAGTGTTTTCTTGCATGGCGTCATTATTTTAATTTTTAAACTAAATTTTTAATTAAATTGAACTGTGATTTAATTTTAAAATTAATAATACATTTTAATCCCGTTCATTTAAAATGACTTACAATTTAATGTGCACTTAACAAAGTCAGTATAAGTTTCTTTAAAACTGTGCAAGAAAATAGCCGTAAGTGTAGGCTACTGCAGAGAATTAAACACTCAAATTGATAAAACGCTTGAACATTTTTTTTTACCCACCGGAGAACAAAATCCTAACAAAATTGCCACTGATTGAATTGTAGGGCTACATTAGGAACCTAGAATTTGGAATTTAACCCAGAATTAGGGTACAATGAACTTATCTAAGTTCCTAGAGCTCAAGTAGAACTCCCTTAAATAAATAATAATAATAATAAAAATAAATAAATTAAATTTTTTAAATTTTTATAGTGGAATTTTAAAGTAGTGGAAACTACTTACAAATAAATGAAAATTCATTTTATTAAGCCTATAATGATTAAAAATTAAGTTTTCAAATTTCTAAAGTCACTTAACTTAACATAATTCTTAAATTTTAAGTAGATAACTGAATGAAATATTGAAGTTATTAATGATTGAATTAAGTGTACTCAAAAAGTTATGTTTTTGTTTCAGAAAATAAATCTCTGATTAAGGATTTTTTATTGAATTTCATAAAACTTATAAAGTTGACCATTTTCTAAGTTGCATTTTCCTGATTTATGATGTTTTGCGGCTTAATTTGCACTATCCTATTACACTAATTGGTCAAATTTTGTTTCGCAAATTACATTTAATGGGGACAAAATAAAATACCCGCAACTAATTTCTCTGATTTAAATTCATCCAATTAAAATAAAAAATTTAGCACATTTAAAAGAAATCAAAAAAAAAACAACAAATTTAGGAATCACAAAATCCTTACGTTTAAATAAAACATTCATAAAATAGAAAGAAAGAAAATTGTAATAAGGAACAAACAAAGGAAAAATAATTTAATATTGAAATGGGGCATATTCAGTGATTTTGCAAAACCAGGATAAATAATACAAACCAACTTGATCAAATTATGATACACGAGCACACGCAAAACGGAACGAATTTTCAAATGAATCCCTCCTCGCATCATTGCATGATTTGTGAAGACGGAAATTGTGTTCTTTCAATCAAGCCCAGCATTCATTGCCTCCAAATTAAGCACAAAACGGTATTGCAAAACATTTTCCATTACAAGCGAAAAGCTTCCCTACCCCCCATCATGAATACATTCGAGGTATGTGCAAATGATATGCACAACGATCATCATGCATAATATGTGCTCCGCTGCTGTATTGACTAAATATTTCATCTCCATTATGTGCCACAGATAAGCAATATAAGAAGGGATGAGCAATGAAAAAGGACACACGAGCACATGCCATTACGGCAACACATACAACATGTATGTTATGACGACTTCATCAAACTGTAGGTGTAGTTTTTCATGCGATGCATATTAAGGCGAGCATGCACACACATTCCACAATATTTTCCACAAACGCAGTTGATTTCATTTAAACATTCCACCCTCCCCGCACTGCTCGTACATACATTTATTCATTCAAACGTCACTTGAGGATGCTTGTTGACCTCTTTGCCTCTGAAGTGAGCATTCTGCACACTGTCGTCTGTCTACAGCAAATGCATTCAAATTTACAATCCCCCCCCCTCATCCCTAAAAATGCACACACACACTAATTCACATAGATTTGAACTTCTCACACACAACCGGGCACAGCCATAACAACCCCCATTCCTCCCTTAACATGACGTTGTTTGGCATTAATATATATGTAAGGCAAAAGATGTAGAAGCGTTCGCTTCCACTTGAATGGACCATGCCTCATGTTGAGCCGCACATAATGGGTAAACATGGTCAATGAACAATGGGCCATGCGCTCAAAAGACAATGGGATCAAAATAACAAAACAAGCAAATGCTGAAAAATGTGCAAATGCGAGCTTTTTTTTTTGGGGTTGAAATTTTTTATTTTTTTGTTCAACGTTCTTTCTGTTTGTTTGTTTGTTTCTCTTCTTCCTTTTTTTGTTGTTGTTGTTGTTGTTCTGTGTATTATGTGTGTTGGCTTGGGGGATGAAAGAGGATGAGAGCCACGTCAATATTGACATGCATATAATTACAATGAACATGGTGAAAACATATAGCGTACACAACCCGTTTAATGCACCCTCAAGCATAAATTACTCTACGGATGAATAATATGTGAAATTGCATTCAGCACAATGGTGGATCCACAAAAATCTACTCGTATATTATGTGTTGTACGTCAGAATGGTCAGTTTTTTATATTTTCGAGTTTATTTTAACAAAACTCGTGAAATATGCACAAGAAGGTGGATCTAACAGGAATAAAAACTTAACTATTAAGGGAGTAATCAGTTTTCATACAATTGCTCTCAAGTTATAAATTTGCTTAATTTTTTCTAAGGTTTAAATTTGTCATTCCCTTTGTAAGACTTTTAGTTTTTCATGGTCACATCCTTAATCCTTATTTCTTTTTAAATTTTAAGTACATTACAAAAACTACATCGCAGGTAGAGCGAGGTGTGAATTTATATACGTCTGTTGCTTAACTACATTTAAATAAAGCTTATAGAGATATGGAAAATGTGACCTTGAAATTTCTGAGCTTTAACTTTGATTTTTGTCCAAAATTTGTACTTTTATTGAGATTAGCAATAATGTAGAACATCATAGTACTCTAAAACACACAGTTTTTGAATTACATATTTTCATTTTAAAAATATGACCTTGAGTTTTAGAATTTTGACCTTGAAAGAATGTTTTTTTATCTTATTCAATCGTACAAAAATGTGAAAAAAAATTAAAAAATGTTTAAGGTTTCTGAGTTATAAAAAATTTGACCTTGAATTTTTAGATTTTGACCTTGCAATGTTCTGCAAGTTTTCTTATATTATTTAATCCTACAATAATGTGAAAGAATTTATTTTATATTGTGTAAGGTGGCTAAAATAGAAAAGTGGGGTTTGTCTTTGTCCACCCCCTTTTTCGCCATAAGGAGCATCTAACGGGATACAGGATATATGCAGTTTTGTTTAGGATACCTTGAAGAAGAATTGTTGTGAAAATGAATAAAATCGTAGTGCCCGCTTCGGAGCCCCCATTGGAAAATAATTAATTTTATCAATAACTTGGCCTTGAAGCATCTGACCTTGAAAAATCAAAAATGGCGTTCTTATATTTTTCTCTAATATTTTACAAAAAAAAATCATACAAATGGGTCCAGTTGTTTAGGCGTTTTTTTTCCACCATAGTACACCTTTTTCTATAGTTCGTACATTTGCACATTTTTTGTAGACCACTTTTTTGGACTCAGGGGGTGTATTAATAAATTATTAACATAAAAAGCAGTATAATTGATTTAAAAAGTTTGGCTTAAAAAAGTTTTAAATGACTTTTCTCACAAATACGGGTTTTTAAAAATGGTAAAGTCTTGAGATAACACACACGAGAGTATTAAAAAGCTATTTTTTACTCATTTTTAAATAAATATTTATAAATTAATTACCATTTTGAACCAACACCGCCTCACACGGAAGGGTTTTCCTCCACTGGAAATATAAGGCCGCAACGCACAACATTCTGTTGCATTAATTTTCCGCCATTTTGATGTGTTGCATTCTCGCCCATTGATGCACTTATATGAACCTATTTTTAACACACATACAATTACTAAATATACAGGCATTCGTTTTGAGTGGCGTTGCGTTATTTTTAATGTAATTTATTATTTAATGAAACCGATAAAACAATTTTTTTTTTATTTAATATTTACCTGCAAAATGGTACGCAGCACGCCACGTAATTTTCGCAGAACGTTATATTTTTTTAACCAAAAAAAAAATTAAAATTGCAATTTTATTTGCATGTTTATTTGGTGCGGCATTTCATTGCCTTCAACACATTTGTACACACTTTTTGTGACACTTCAAAAAGAAAATACGGCAAATTAAAAAAAGGGTGGAAAAAGGGTGCACACAAACAAATGCACACACACACACTGACACACACGCGAAAAGGTGAAATAATGAAAATAATTCGTGCACATGTGCATTTTGTTTATTTAATTTCGTTCCTTTTGACAAAATATATTTTGTTCATTTAATTTTAAAACAAAACTGCAACAGCAAAAGGTCTTTAATTGTGTGTTGAATTTTATCGCGTCAAACATCACAATATGCTGTTGTAATGCCTTTTGACTGCAGTAGGGGTGGTTGCATGAGCCCCTCAATTCTCATGCGTGCACATACTTTGTGTGTGTAAAACATTCCGCGTCTTTATATGCAATTAGGTTGTGAATTATTTATTTTCTTCCATCCCCCATGTGACCGCGTTCGATCCACGCTTTGGCAAAAAAAAAAAATTATTATTATTATTTTCTGTGTTTTTCAGTTTGCGGGATTTTTTCCCCATTACTTGTTCTTTTCCCACTGGTTAAAATTTTCCATTTTCCATTGTTGATGGAAAAAATATCAGCGCGCCATATTTTTACTCTTCTTGTTGCCGCATAGTATATCGAGCGCGCGGCACATTTTCCTTCATTTTCATTTTGGCGATTATTTTTTTCGTTAAATTTGAATTGAAGTGCATGAAATGTTTTAAATGAGATTTTGTGTGTGTGTGTGTTGCTCTCACTACTGTGTGGAAGCTGCAGCCGCTTTCCTTCCAAAATGTATGAAAAAGCTCATCGTCATGAGCAGTGGCGTAACTAGAAATTAAAGGCCCCCCCGCAATATTTGCCTGACTCTCAGAAATTAGTTGAAAATTTTTTTTTATCTTACTACATAATAAGAATGCATATTAAAACACAATTTTCATAACAATAATATTTTTAATTTATATACGACCCCAAGGGCATATAGAAATATTTGTAATCCGACTTTTTTCGGAAAAAAAGTTGTTGATGCAGAAACTCGTTTTGACACCCCCTGAGTCCAAAAAAGTGGTCTAGAAAAAATGTGTAAAAGTACGTCCGTACGCCGTACGCCGTACTATAGAAAAATGGTCGAAAAAAAAACTTCTAAACTACTGAACCGATTTGTATGAAATTTTTTTGTAAACTATTAAACAAAAATATAAGAATAACATCTTCGATTTTTCAAGGTCAGATCCTTCAATATCAAGTTATTGCCAAAAGAATTTTTTTTCGTATAGGGGCTCAAAAATGGGTCCTACGATTTTTTTCATTTCCACAATAATTAATCTTCAAGGTATCTTAAACAAAACTGCATATATCCTATATCCCGCTAGATGCTACTTCTGGCGAAAAAGGGGGTGGACAAGGACAAACCCCACTTTTCTATCTCAGCCACCTTACACAATATCAAAAAAATTCTTTCAGATTATTGTAGGATAAAATCGGATAAGAAAATTTGCGAAACATTTCAAGGTCAAAATCGAAAAATTCAAAGTCAAATTTTTTATATCTCAGAAACCTTTAATATTTAAAAAAAAAATTTCACATTATTGTAGGCTTAAATAAGACAAAAAAACTTGCTGAACATTTCAAGGTCGTAATCGGAAATTTCAAGGTTTGACGTACGGCGTACGCCGCACGTATCTCAGAAACCCTAACTATTTTTGAAATTTTTGTTTCACATTATTGTAGGAATAAATAAAATAAGAAAACTTGCTGAACATTTCAAGGTCAAATTTTGAAAACTCAAGGTCATATTTTTACAATGAAAATTTTTAATTGAAATACTATATGTTTTAGGGTACTATGATGTTATACATTATTGATAATCTCAATAAAACTACCAATTTTGGACAAAAATCAAGGTCGAAATTAAGAAATTTCAAGGTCAAATTTTTCATATCTCCGAAAAGCTTTTTTTTGTATTGCAACAAAACATTTTTAATTATTTTAAGGCATAATAAATATAAATGTAAAAACGAAGGTTTTTGGTTAGTATTATAATTGAAAATATAAGAAAGAAATCATAGGAAACAATAAATAAATAAAGCTAAGAAAATTGACATCAAAAATGTTTTTAATTAACATTTTTGATGTCAATTTTCTTAGCTTTTTCAGCCTCAATCGCTAAAATTGAAAACGTAATCTATTTTGCGACATAGATGCCCTTAAATAATTTAGAATATTTTTAACTTTTTGAAATATCTTTCAGCACTAGCAGATGTTATGGAAATTGAAAAAAAAAAAAATATATATTACTTCATTATATGATGATATAAATCTACAATGGATGTGGCTTCTTTTATATCGTTGCTAAATTTATGTTTGTATAATAAAATTTGTATTGGGAAAGCAGAACTAAAGACGGTATTGTGCTTTTGAATTAATCTCTTAGAGTTGGTATCTAATTATTAGTTTTATTATTTAAAGGTAACAGTTTATCAGGCAATAAAAATTATAAAAACTTTGAAATTTTAGACATGCTCCCAAATCGACGCTGTATTATCCTAAAATTATATCTAAAATTCTGTTAAAAACATTGACTTCAAATATTATTTTTTCATTCAAAAATCGATGATCTTTAAAAAAGTTTATCGAAGTGTCACTTCACCATTCTCACTCTTTTACTTTTAAATTCAGGCGAAACTCAAAATTGTTTCAATATACTCTTTGATTTATTCAAAAATTTACTGAAATTTTTCCGATATTCATCAAATTTATTTGAAATAGTCCTTTAAATATCATAGGCCCGAATTAAATTTAATTTTTGCAATATTTTTGATATTTTTTGTTTAAAACTAAATTAAAACGAAAGGGAAACAACTGCAGACCTCTAAATCAATATTCTAAACATAAATAATATAAACATATAAAATAAGGGTAGACTAAGATTACTACAGTCTGTTGATGAACCGATGCAATAAAGCATACTTTGTTTAACTAAATATAAGGGCCAATCTTGTTAGACGGACGCATAAACAAACGAATATTACTACAATCTGCTGTGGGACTAATGAATCTTAAACATATATTTCAGTTTATGATCCTTTTGCTAAAACGAACCTAGCATTTAGCGCACTCGAAATAAAGATCTAAATAGTAACATAGAATATTATATTGATGCATGGGAAATGGGTTATATCTGAATTTTTTCATAACTGACCAAAACTGAGCGATTAGGTACAAATTTTTTTTTTTGTCATTTTTATACGGGCCCCCTGATTCATTTTTTTTTAAGGCCCCCCCCGCGATCGCGGGGCCTGCGGCACCCTAGTTACGCCACTGGGCATGAGAGAGAGAGGAAGACTAAAACTGCACAGCTAACGCGGAATAAAGAAAAATTCTTGGATTGTTAAATTGAAAAACTTTAATTCAGGCCAATAAGACAATAAAAAGTCATTCACTCCCAGTTTTGCATGTGTTCACCGGATTGTGTGGGCGAAATGGGGGTGGATCTGTGTGTGTGTGTGTTGGGGTGCGTATAGAAAACTTTCATACCATATATTCTATGGTAATTATTTCCGCTTTACCTCCCAAAAAAAAAAGTTCCCTTTTGTTGACATTTTTATTCACGTGAATTTTAATTCACAATTTTTCGTAGTAATGAAGCAAATTGGTGAAACATTTTCGTATTTAATTCAATTAAATTTTGATTGCTTTCGGTAATGAGCGAAAATTTAATTGAATTAAGCAAAACAATGATTAAAAATTGTTGCCATTTCATTTGGGGGCGCAAGAATGTTGAAAAACATGGCAGTAAATATCCGACAATTAAATGAAATGCGTTTTGCAATTTTGTTTAATTTAAAAAATGGCATTTTTCTGCATTCATTTTGATTTTTGCAATTTTGCAGTGATTACCGTTATTTTATTATTTTAATAGAATATTTTATGAGACCTTGAAAAGTTTGCTTTTAAGATTTAAAGGTCAAGATCAGTTTCCGTTGGTTGTTTCTCGAATTTCAGGTTTTATAGTTGACTTTGTAATTTACAGTAACTAAATTAATTTCATTTCATTTTTCTAGAAAGCATAATTAATTGCATATTATTTACAAAATTAATTTTATTTCAAGGTCAAAATAATTTATTGCATTAAAAATTCAAAATCTTGACGTCTATCACCCTCAACTTTAAAACATTATTGCATTTTGCAACTTTAACCAACAAATTCAAATTCAAAAAAGAATTCAACGCAACAGATCGCCACTAAATATTGTGCACTAATTGTCGTTCGTTTTTCTGTATGGTTAAACGTACAAATTTCAATTCAAATAAAACTAAACAACTTCGTTGCCCGCACCACTTGCAGTGCTGCACTTTATGTCCCTCCAAAAAAAAAAAAGGAAAAACAAACAAGGGAACACCATGTTTGTGGTTAAATGATTGCACATTTTGTGGGTGCTTGAGTACGGAATTGTGTGTGCAACAAGAATACACACCCCCTTCCACCCTCAATGCACATATTGTGAGTGCAATGTGCACACAACTTTTCAACTTAATGCACATATGTTGTTGGTATTAAAAAAATATGCGAACAAACAAAACACTCCATGCAGCATTGCATTTAATTTGCTTCTCGATAATCAACCCTTTATCCCTTTATGTGCTCACAAATGTATATCGAACCGGACTCATAATTCCACTTCGTTTCATTTCTTCCGCTCACTATACGTACTACGATGGTTGTGTACAACACACACTCGCTCCACATCGTATACTTCAACTGCATATTAATTGCACATGCATTTTAGTTATTCCAACAATTTTGATTTGCATATCATTCTTGTGCTGGATGGTTGTTTTGTATTTTTTTTTCTTCCACATTTACTTCATTCTCTCGTTTATTTCCATACGCTGCTCCGTTTGCTTCCATCCCCATCCCAGTCATACATGCTGTTTTAATAATTCACAACACCCCCAGCTTATAACATGTGCCCCTTTTGGTACACGGTGCACCCCCCACACCACACAACCCCTCCCCCCTCATAATATATGCATACTTGTTTTTCTAATTTTAAATACCGACTGCTTGATTAAATATCGCTGAGGCAAAAGTGCATCGAGTTCAAAGCGGAATGAAGTACCCGGCATTTTGTGCACACACACACACTCGCACATGAATATTTATATCATGGGAAAACATATGTTGGGACGTATGTTTTGCATACATTTAATGTGCATTATATAGTTTTTATAGTGCAATTGTGTGTATTGTTCGTTATGCGCGCCACTCGTCGCGGGAGTCTTTCAATGTTTGCACCCATAAATGCATTGTGCGGGCGTTGCAGCCAGCACGTGTGTGTTAGTAGACGGAAAAGCACACGTACACAAGCTATGGAGGAAAGGCAATATGCGCCACAAATCCACAATGCACAATGCACTTGATGGTTGTACCGACATACTGCATAATGCACTGTTGTACGTATAGATCCTTTTTGGGGGTGGCGAACTCTGCAGGGTGACACCTTGATTTACGTCCGAAATAAATGTCAGACATGCAATGTGCATTAAAACGCACATTTTTTCACTGTAATTGCAACAATATAAATGCAAACACAATCATTTTCAATGTGTTTTGCATATTGTGGAGTGTGCGAAAAGACATAAATGTCTTCGCTTGTGGTAATATGTTTATAAATTACGGGTGGTTTTATGGATTTGTCTACTACTTTTGAATGCAAGGTTACTGCAGCATGGTTATTTATAACTCGTGGTGGAGTATTTTTACTACAAAGCCATTAAGTTAACAAGAAGCTCTTTGCAGTTTGTAAGCAAATCGGGTTTAATTTACAGTAATTTGAAATTATGGAATTTGTTTATTTAATTTTAAGTTCTTGACTCGCTGTTCAAATTTGTTTTCATGGTTTTATAATTATGCTACGATGAAACAAAGGTTTTTAAAAGTGATGTTATTGTACCTTGATAATAATTTTTAAAATTAAACTTCTCGGTATAATTGCAAAAATTATAAAATCAGAAAAAAACTTTCTATCAAAGTTAAATTTTTGAAGTGAAACTTCTTATGTATTCGGTTATTTAACGCGTTAGATTTAACACTTTTGAAGAGAGGCCGAGAATAGAGAGCTAGTGCGTATAGGTGCGAAAGAGATAGTGAAAATTTATCGTTCAAGAGAAGAGAGGATCGACAGTAGGTGCGTAAAAGAGGGAGAAGGATATAATACCAGCACAGGTGTAGATAAAGACAGATGATCCATGTGTGGAAGAGAAAGAAGCAGACAACAAGTATTCAGTTATCCAATTAAAAATTTAATTTCAGTTTTCACTCGTGCGTAGTGACACACAACTTGAATTTAGGTATTTAAGCAAATTAATAAAATGTTCTAAACAGCTGTTATTGTATTTGTAGATTGTTGTTGTTATTCTATGAACAATATTTTAATGTTTTCCAACAAAAACCCTTTAGAATTTACTCTTCAAATTTCTAAACAGTAAATTCGTCAATAAAATATTGTACAAACTACATGTAATTCCAATGTGATCAACTTCAAGTTACAACAAACACCCAATCGGCTTACAAAATTTAAAACAGCTTTTACAATGTAAAATTACCAATAGAAAATCGCATTAACAAGTTTTCGCATTTCCCCGCATGCACTCGTACTGTGCAGGAGATTGATCCTTTGTCCAAAATAACACTAAACACACAAATTGTATTTGCAGCATCACGAAACTGTCCGAATGTCTGTATGAAAAGTTCATTGGTAAGCACTGGTCGTTTGCTCAATTGAAGCTAAACTTCCTGACTAAATAAGTTTTTTGTCGTTACGCTTTCATGTATACGTATAAGTTATAAAAAGTCTCAATTTTCATTGCATCCCTCGCATGTAATATAACGAGGGTTGGTGTAGGGTTGCTACCATGCATCAGAACATGTGCGATTTTTATTTTCACTGTATAGTTCACATCGAAATAAATAAAGTTATGTGTGTAAGAAAAATGTTCCTGTATCAGACTACATCAATTGAATTGGCTGTGTAAAAAAAAGTTTAATCTGCCAAACGCAAATGCGGACCAAATAAGCATTAAGTTTATAAATAAAAAGGGGGGGTAGGGGTGGGGGGTGGCAATGCAGAATAGGGGTTTACATAATACAATGAATGTTCGCATGGTATCCAAAATGTATTTCCGTCGACACATGTGTGCAGGCAACAACGCCCGGTAGCTTTATGCTACAATGCAGGAACTTGTGTTATTATTATTATTAGTATTAAGGGAAATTGAAGGAAAAGTTGGGAAAGTGTTTTATTGAAAGGATATGCAAGGGGAATGTAACGTTAGCATGAACAAAATGAAGCAAGGGAAAACGAAATTGAAGTGAATTGTGGAAGAATAGACGCTTGATTTAGAGGGAAATTCTGTGTGTAAAAGAAATGTGGAGAAAAGCTCCAAAACCTTTCTCAACTTTTCAACCATATTATGCGGTTGCTTGTAAATTTTCTTTAAAACACACAAGAGTTCATTTCTTATTTAATCTGTTATTTTAGTACACAACCCGTGTTGTTGTGAGGCGTGAGCACGCGGTTTGGGGTGGTTTTCATCAAAATCAACCCAAATGTTTATTATAAGGCAGCAGGATGTAGCATTTTCCAAGCATTGAAAATTATGTACAAGTGAAAATTATTCATTTCATATATAAATGTGTATTCAAGTTGGACGTCCCACTGTTTCAAATTTCATTCAATTGTATGTGAAGTTTAATATGAACCGTCTGGTTTTTTCCTCCGCTATATTCAAAAAAAAAAAACAAACAATTCCAAAATTTACTGCACACACCAACGCTTTTTAATTAATTAAATTGTAAAAACTAATCAAAACAAATGCCATGTGAATTTTGTTTAATTACGTAATATTTATTTGCGCCTTTTTGTGTGTTTAAACTATAAAGTATAAAGTATAAGCCAACCGTCAATAAAATAATTAATTAATTCCTTTTCGTTTTTCTCTTTTTCTCTCCCTCGTTTTTATTCAACTCACCGCGTGTTTCGTTTTGCTGCTGTGCCCACCCGGTGTGTGCGCCTCACCAACAACTACACAATCAACTGTACAATGGCGCGCGATGGCAACACTACAAAACTTTCACCACCCAACGTGCAATGTGGCGCTCATCTTCATAATAATGCCTGCCTTGTGTGGCACGTGGGGCGATTTTTTTTTTCGTTGTAACAACAATCAAACCACCGATTCGGCTGCACCACGCTTTATAGGTTGCGCTTTTTTGACGTACTTCAGTCCGGAAAGTGCAGCGAACGCCCAAAACGCGTTACATGAAAAGCAAACATTGCCAGGGGTGAGTAATTGTTTATTTTTATATTATTGATATATTGCTCATAAATTACAGCATTTATTTATGTTTTTCGTATTTCAACTGTATTATGTGTACCGGTGTAATGTGTTTTTCCTTCATTTTATTTTGCAATAGTTACTTACATTCATTTCACTTTGATTAATTTTCCATTGTTTTATTGTTAACCTTAAACATTTTGATACATTTTTTTTGTTAAATTGATTTTTCCACCCCCTTTTTTTACTCGTTTTTTTTTCATTTTAAATTTTGGCTAAAAATGTGCTCTCCTCATAATGTAATTGTTATTGCTGATGTTGAAGCTAAAAACTTAAAATTAATTGCATGCACTGTGAATATATTATTGTACTCGTTGGCGAAGCCACCCTTCTTTTGCTATAGCAACATTTTACTTATCAAAAACCGCAAACAAACACTACAAAATTGAAGCAAATAAATTCAAAAGTTTAAAGAAAAACAATGTAACAATGAGAAATGATTTTCAATTAGTACATTTTATGTATTATACTACTTGTATGTGTTGCTGTTGCCTTTTTATGATCCTTTTTATTTTTTTGGTGTTGTTGATGTTGTTTGTTGTTGTTAAATATAAATTCTTCTCGTTTTTTTTTTTTTTTGATAATAATTTATTTAAATATCATGCTGTCGGGTTGTTCGTACATTTATCACACGGACAAACTGTTAAAAAGGATATTTCCAGTCGTCGCTTGTTGGACACGACTGGAGGAGTGTTTTTTTAATTAAATGTGTCAATTTCGATTTATTGCAGAAATGGGTGAAATTTTATTTCATTTGCATAAATTATTTTACTTTTTTTTTTCAGCATTCCCTTTTTATTTAATTTCTATTTTTTGTCTTTTTTTTTGGGGGATTTTGTGAGTGAAACGCCGAAAGAAGATGGAGAAAAATGAAGGAAAAACGTTACAGAATTGAACTGCATTAAATATTATAACATTTGTGTACATTTTATTTGAAGAAAAGCGCTTTAGTCAAATCATTGTTTATTTATTTGTGTGTGTATTTTTCAAGCAGAAAGCAATTTTCATATTCCCACTAAAAGAAAGAAAGTATTCATTTTAATAAAACAACTTTGTGTAGCTGCAGCAGTATTGTTTATTTAATAGGAATTATTTTGATTGAGTTGTGGAAATTGTGGAAAAACTGTTACACAATTCTTTACAGTGGAATTTGCTTTTAAATATATTTTCTTTGTTGGAATTTTTTTTTTTTTCTAAATTGAATAGTTAATGCAGTTTTAAGGATATTTTCATAATAAAACGTTGTTGGATATAAGAAATAGCAATTTCTCAGAATTGTAATATTAAAAAGCAACAGAATAAATTAGGACATGCAATGACGAGAATATAAATATTATTTTTAAGTAATTGCAATACTAAGTTGATTGTTTCAAAATGTTTTAAAATTAAAATCGTGAAATAGGATTTGTTAATTTTTTATTACCCAGGATATTTTTTGGAAAAGTCTAATGGCGCAAAAAGTATCCTTGTGATATCTTTAAAATGGCCTCAAAAAATCACAGCTTTTCAAGTCTAATTTTAGAAATTATGGGATTGTAAACATTACTTTAAATTGTCAAGAATTTGCAGCATTACTAATTAGTGAATTATTTAAAATATTTGACAAAATGTAAACCCCTTTCACCAAAAATCAAGTTCACGCAATGATCTGAACTTATTAAAGTGAGAAATCTTTTATCTAAATTATCTCAATCGACTTCACAAACTGTAATAATTCATGATCGCCTCTCATATAGAGCCAATCCTTGTCAATGACCAAGAATTTCTCTGACATGTGCTATAGGTCCGTAGCATGTGTGTGAAGGAGAAGATCACAACGCCTGCCAAGTCAAACAAGCAGCGTCCGCACGCCACACATAATATGCTCGCTTACACCATATTGCCACCATAATAAAAACTATGCCTATACAGTTACAGGTCAAATCGTTTTTAATGCTTCAAAAATAGAATTTATTGAATGAAAATTGACTTACATCAGCGCCAATGCGCGGGAAACAAACAACGATCGTGCATATATACGAATATGATCATGAGCGCGATCGACTGCTATTAAATGCTGTACGCATGTGCGCTTCAAAATATGCCCCTAATGTTTTAAATCCGCGCATATGCGGCGCGCGATCGATGGTACATAATATTTTAATGTTTTGCCGCGCTTCTCATTGCACCGATACTATGTACGCGAGTAGATGTACCCGATCCCGCGCACATTTTTATTTTCAAAACATTGTTTTTGTTGTGATTTCTGTACACGATCATCTAAAATTAGAATGCGAATGGTAAAAATTTTTTTAATCGTTCCTCTTGAATTTCTTGTGTGTTTCAACCAGTTGAGCATTTTGTGCGAGAGTGCTACCAGCAGCTTCCTTTATGAGACTAATTACGTGGATGCGTGTACCGGAATAAAGTTAGTTGTTGCCGCGCACTCTTTGGGTCAATTTGATCGTTTACTAACTGTCGATGTTCCGTGTTGTTTTATTGCTATTGTTTAAAACGTGTTTCGTATTTTTAATTGTTGTTTAATTAATTAAAATTAATTATTCCACAGTTATTGTCTCGTCTTTATTGTGAAAATTTAAATATTATTTAAAATAGTTAAAAAGAAATTAATAAAATTTAAAGATTAAAGATAAAATTGTGCCAGTGCCAAGGATTTACATTTTGCGTGTGAATTAAATAATTTATTACCTACTTACTGTCTAAAAGTTGTAACATTTAAGTAGTGTGAGCAATTAAAAGGAGCATTAATCTAATTTTAAATTACGTTTAGAAGTTTGTGTGATTTTATTGTGATTTACTGCTAAACGTGAAAAGGACGACAGTTTGTGTTTTACATTTATTTTGTTTATAGTCCTTAATAAGCCGATAAATCAATTCAACAATCAAAATGGAAAGCTATTTTGATATCATGATGCCGGACATCCAATCCTACTATGACCCCTTAACGGTATTTACTTTTTATTTTTGGAATTATCTTTACGATCTTCTGAAATAATTTACTCCTTTTAGAAAGAATTTAAATTTTAATGAATGCAATGTCAGATTTAAAGGTTTGTTTTTGAATTGAAAAGAGCTGTTGTCTTGATCTTTAAAAATACTGTCTTTTTCTGACATTGTCAAGTTGCTTTTCATTTCACCAACATGACACAAATTTTGTCACTAAACAGGTGATCTTTTTAAATGCAGGTGCCATTTGGAAAAAAGCCCAAACTCATGTTGCATTTAAGTGTTTATGTGTGTTGCCTGTTTAATTTGAAAGATCTTACGGAAGTGATTTAGCTCCATCTTCCAACATGTAACTACAACCATTTGATTTATGATGAATAGTTGCTCGCTATTACTTTTTTTAGTTTGCGAATTAATATTATTTCAATCGTTGAAACAAATATTTGCTCATTTTTAACTCTGAATTGTTGATTTAAAGTGGATCTCCCTCTCTAAATGTTTCCATAATCCAGCAAAAAATGCAATAACGGAAGTACACAAACATAATAGCGGCATAAATTGCAGTCATTCCAACTTTCCTTTGATCCCCACACAATCCAAATAAAATTGTATCAATTAAAAATACTTCAAAGGATTAAAAACTATCCATTTTGTATCAAAAAAAAAAAAAAGAACATTGTAATATTTTAGTAATATTAATCGCCATTTCGTGTAAATTTTGTTTTTACATGCGAGTAGTGAGTACCTACAACTGTAAAATAGTGATCGGGATCGCATTGAATATATTTTCCACAGTTTCGCTCATCTCAATCGCTCTTTCTTGACTTTGCATTCGACATATTATAAACAAACGAAATGAATCTATTTCGGTATTCGTGTTATAATAAACATTTTAGCGTTTTTCCAGTAAATCTCGCACACACAGCGTGCATTATTCAGTCGATAAATGTTTTCAAGTGCTCAATATGTGCGGCTATGTTATAGTCGAGCAAGCGGCCTCTACACAATTTCAGCAATGGATTGGTGGGTGGTTGTGTGTGTGTGAACACTTTTCATCAGCATGTTTCCGATTGAAATTATATCATGGCCGTATGTTATTATGGAACCATGTGGCTCATCACCATATCGCTTGAATACCAAACGGCAAACACGCTATAATGCGCCCCATGTCCATGCGGTGAACGATTTGGCCAAGAGCGCTCACACATCACGAAACGCGCTGCAATTGCAAAGGTACATATAATGTGTGTTTTATGTGCATGCCTGCGCTCCCGCGAATGAAGAGTTCTGTATAAACACGGAAATGGTGGTCGCATTTAAGGCCCATTATAACTATTGCCCAAAAATTTTGGAAAACTTAAGCGTTTCTAGTTGTTGAAGCGGGTTTTGCTGTTATAATTTTGGTTCAGTCCACACATTTTGTGGCAGTGCACTTATTCTAAATTTATTGTATTTGAAAATGTAAAAATATCTACATGTTCCACAATAGAGAACACTTTCTGTGTTCAAATCAATACTGCACATTTTGCTGCAGCTGAACCAATAGAACAGCTAGCTCGAATGCAATACGCCACACATTATTGGCAAACATTTATTGTGGTTTGATTGCGGTAACCGCCCCTTGTAAGAACATGGTGTGGCCAAAAACAAAAATCCAATAATCTCCTTCATACATTTCAGCTCCATGCACTGAATTCAATTTAAGGGATGGTGCTGTGTTCAATGAAATATTTTCAATTAAGAGCAAAATTATTATTGAATTATTATTAGGGAAAGCATAAATTCAACTTTCTCATACAGCTCCTTACATGATGTGGTGTGATTGCTTCGCTGCGGTTTTGCAACCACCACCCCCTTCCCCCAATGTACAAGCACACAAACAAAAAAGGCAGCAAGAAATTGGTTAGTGGTGGCAAATAAAGCATGTAATATGAAAGAATGTAAGACTCATCGCGTTTTCACTTTTGAAGCAACATGATTAAGTGCTTTTGTGTTCGCTTTTTTTTTGTCTGCCCGCGTGGCGTTGCAAATAATAAATTATATTATAGGGATGGAATAAGAATTGTACAAAATATACTTGTAATGGGGAAATAACTATCTTGTTAGCACACAAACACATAAATGTACACTTCAATTTGGGAAACATGCTATGTTATTATTATTATCATCAAGTCTGTGTATAGTATTATTTTGTGAAGGAATATTTAAGCGTTTGTGCGAGGGAACTTATTAAATTCACCCCACTCAAAACCAACAAAGACTCATAATCATGTAATTATTTAAATGTGTTTGGATTATTGTCTGTTTTGAGGATTCATGGCAAAAGCTTTTGCATTTGATAGGCCGGAAGTGTTTGAAAGGAACGACTTGCTTTGAATGCATTTAAAATGATTGCAGGTTTGAATATTGTGCTATAGAATTTGGGAAAATTATTAAGTCATTTTTAGGAGCTTCTTTGTTTTATTAAAAAACAAATGGTGGAGTGAAATTTTTTTGAAATACGATACTTTCAGTATTTAGGATATATATGTTGCTTTATTTAAATTGAAAGTCCTGGGAAAATCATTAAACTTTAGTAGCAATAAACAAATTGTGCTTAAATTGAAATTGCGTTTTTTCGATTTTATTTCGCTGAAATTGAAAATCAGTTCTAGAATTTTAGGGTTAAAATATTATTTTTTATTAAATATCAAGTTCAAAGATTTTTAAGATAACAGGAAAAGTTTATTGAAAACAAATTAATGCAAGCTATAAAATGGATAAATTCTGACAAAATCAATTTACGTATTTCTAAATAGTATTTAGGTTGAAATTTTTTAAATCCTTTGTTACAGATTTTGTAATATAAATATTTGAAATATAAAAAAACGCAATTTATTACAGATTTCTGAATAAACACATTTTAAGTAAAAATTATTTTAAACATTTTAAATGCATCAATGCTGTTTTTCAAGTATTTAAAAGTCGAAATTGTAAAAGTTTATAGGGGAATTTTTATTATCTCGCAAACTATTCAATTATTTAAGATTTTTTCACTTAATAAAATACTTTTTAAATATTTTGAGAAGTTTTACTAAAACTTTCAATGCCATTGTAATTTTATTTCGAAAGTCCTTAACTGTAAAGGACTTAATTGTCAAGGTCTTAAAAATTTAAGTTTTTAGATTCCAAATATCTTAGAAAATTTTGAAATTTTTTATTTTAAAACTATAAAAAAAATTACTTCCTTGCCAAACTGTTTTGCTTTTCTTTATTGAAAATATCCTTTTAAGGAACTGCTATAAATAAAATCATAAAAAATGCTTATAATTACCAAACTCTTCAATCGAAATTGACACTAAAAGAAATTGCAGAAAAATATTATCTAAAAGTATTGCAAAAATTTTAAAAATTAGGATTAAAATTGGAATAACATAAAACCTTAATTAAGCTTTTCATATTTTATCATGGAAATAAAATGCTAATACATATAGTTACATAACCCAGACTACACAAAACAATTAGTAAAGCTGCTAATTGTTGCATTTCAATTTCCTGTCTAAACAGTAACTAAGTACAATAAAGCACAAAGAACCACGCTGCAGTTAAAGTAAATGATTTACATAAATGAATAACTGTTTAGTTACGAGGAAAGCAGCAACACAAGAACTTAATTTCCTTCATCTATTTCCGATAGGTGGTGTATAGACCTACTTGTTGTATAACAGTTGTACGTCTTGTTCTCGTAGATATTTAATGTGCTCGAGACTGTGTAAAAAAAAAGCGTATGCTCCCCCCCCCCCCTCCGTGTGCAGTAACGAATTCATTTTAATATAACATTGTGGGTGCAGAGGAGATGAAAGCACCCAACTAGGTATACACTTTCATAGAATATTGAAGTCGAGTTAATTGAGAAGGGAAGGGCATTAAACATTAAAACGCTAATAATGCAATCAAATACGTCGATGTATGCTTAAATGCAATCAATTACTTGTGAAGCACTCACGTACTTTCAAGCACGACCGGAATATATTGAGTATAAATGGGTGGGGGCTACATGTACCGTCCCAAATCGTTTTCCTTTCCTACAACCGTTACAGTTACACATGAAACGAATTTTCCTCACACATAACCGTTGAGGTACACGAGTACCTTTATGGGGCATGCCGATTCAGTTCCTACACACTTATATAAAGATGTGTAGCAATCTTAATAATATAGAAGCGTTTATTTCGACTGAAGGACTCCTTGCACAAGGACCTAAATATATCTATACCGTTCGTTTCAGGATGAGTAAAGCATCTGGAATGTTATTCAATGTGTGCGTTTGGTTTGCTATTGCAATTATATTGTGCACATTTTGGTTACACCGCATTTAATTGTGAATCTTCAAATTAAAGGGGTGGGTGGTGGGGGGATGAAAACCATCTTAAATTGCATTTTCCTTACGCAAGCAAATACAGCAGTGTAGGTGATTGAATTTGCATCCCTTAATGAATGTATTCCACACGTCCTACATGCATATAATACGGTCAGTTAATTTTGGGCAAAATATTTCGTTGAATAACATAGCTGGAATATTGTGCAGTGTGGAACCCATCCAGTGGTTGAAGCGAAGTGACGTTGCCTGTGTGTGCATGGGCCTGCCAAACATAATTGCAACTGAAAGGTTATTTAAATTGAATGGAAGCAACTCATGCAAGATATTGCGTTTGTGTTACGTTTTATTAAAATTCAATTAATACGAGAATTGCATAGTGTGAAGCCAATGATTGTGCATAACATTTTGCCTCTTTTTTGTTGTTTTCCACAATGCATATTGTGTTATATTTATAATGCAGTTGTGTGTGTGTGGGGGGGGAGGGAACGTATATTGCACAATGCACATTGAAGGGTATTTATATTCACTGAATATTGCCAACTGTTTCTGGTTATGTTGTTGCTGATTTCACATTAAATATGTACAATCAATTATCGTATTGTTTCATGCTTCATTTGTAATTTTACTGATATCAATGGGGGTAAATATTAATTATTTTTTGATCAGTTGGGTGAGCTTTCCTCATTTTTGTAATTGCGAAAATCTTCTGAACTCGTACTCAACATCAATGTGAAAAAAAACATCCATTAAAAAAGGTATCAAGGCTCCAATAATCAAAATCTTAATTAACTTCAAGCATTTATTTTGATCGAAAAAAAGAAGGACGAAATCAATGCGCTGCACAGGAAATTGTGAAAATGAGGAAAATCGAAGAAATGATTGGCTACAACTAGTTAAATATAAGGTGGAAATGAAAGGCAGCGCCTAACTTCCAATATCGAGCTTTATTTACAAATTTCTATAGTCGCATAAGGACAAAAACTGAAATGGAATACGTGTCCTGAAAATTACCAAAAGGTTCCCTGATTTTTGTGTGCATTGGTGTGTGTGGAAAGATACGCGATCTTTTCATTAAGGACTGCAATCGAGTGGCAATACCCAGCGCTGATTGCATGCGAGCTTTTGCATTCAATTTGATTTTCTTCTTTTTTATTCATCATGGCGATTGGCTTTTGTTCATGGTTTTGTTGGTTTAAAAGCCTAAAACGCATTTATTCAAATAGGTTTTAATTAAAATAAAAGTGAAATTCATTAAATTTCCATATACATTTAGGCGTTTTAAAGAATTATTTGAATAACGCCTAAAAGTAGTCAACCAAAGCCACTATATTAAACCAAAAAAATGAAGTGACTTCAGTTTTTTTCATGATGTATCGAAATCCTTTACATAAAATATAAATAAAGTTTAATGCTTACTACGATGATAATATTTACCATGGTAAAGAACACAGCGGCACGGGGTTGAATCACACACCACACAATATCCAGCCGGAAACTTGTATGTTCAAAAAGGAATAGTCGATAATAGGGATAAAGGGTAAACGCTATCAGAAAACTAATTAAAGTTATTCGTTTACAACTCAAATGTATGTACGAAGGGAGGGGGTGGGGACGGTGTTCAAGGAACCGACTGCTAAAAAACCATTCACAAACATACACCAACTTCTATATGCATTTCCCGAAAACCAATCAATGCACATTGATTCGAAGGTTTGATGGCTTTTCCGCCGCATCAGTCAATACGTTAGCATTTCGTGTTTCAAGTGTGTATGCGGTGCGGCAAGAGAACTATGTGTAGAGAAGTGAAGTGGGAGGACGCCAAACTCATCAATGTAAAGGGAACCACTCGAGCAATATTTCTACATCTTCTTTTGCATGCGCCAATCAAAATTAACGGACGAACAACTTGGGAATTTGCATTATGCCATCCTCGTATATATTTTACAAAGTACTAGTTGAATTGGATGTGTATGCGGGCGGTGGTACCAATTTAACTTTTACAAATTGATTTCATCCCTCATAGTGAAATGGGTGCAAATTATTTTCGGGCATTTCAATTTTTGTGTAGTTTTTGTTGTTTCAATAAGTGTTTTGGTAAGCTTGTAAATAATTTTCTGTACATGTATTTCAAACAAATGTTCTTGACTAATTATTTAGCTTCATTTTTAATCAATATTTGTCGATATTGTTTTTAAAACTCTTCTGACTTGTTGTGGAAGAAATTTTGAATGCAGTGTTTTGTCAGACTTCAATCTTCAGTAGCATCCTGTCAGTATATTTATGATGAAGGAAGACCGCGTTTCATTTCGTTTCCCTTCTATTTTTCTTCGTGAATATCATTAAATGGTTGGCGCGCGTTTTGGTCTGGAAAAATGGAGCGACCAACGTAATGAAGAGGGTAGCAATGGATGGGGAGAAATGGTGGAAAAAGTTATTAAAAAAATATAATAACATGGGGGTGGGTGTGTTGGAATGGTTTAAAACAGAAAATAAATTCACGAAGACGAGGGTGGCTATTTATCGGATGGCTTAAATTACCAAAAAAAAAGTTTTCTCCCTGTTTTGTGTATTTGCATTTATTTTTTTAATGTGCCATCTCTTCGTTACGTTGTGTGTTTGGAAAATATAAAAGTTTTTTATTTTTTTATGAAATGATCCTCTAAAAGTTTGTCTTACATATTTTTCAAAGATAATCCCTCGATAATTAGTTTCCTCTGGTTGTGTCTTCAGACTTCAAAGAAGATGGTGGAGTGAATTTTTTTTTAAATATTAGTTTGTATTAAACTTTATTTAAATTTACTAACAATATAAATTTTACATGCATCAAAATTTGTTTTAAACTTGTTATAGACGACATAAAATTTTACTTTAAAACAATTTTTTCTATGAAAATAATATTGTTTTAAATACGTTAAAGATAATGAAAAAACAAATTAAAAAATGGGATAAAAATGAGAATAAAAAAATTCACTCAATTAATTAAAGTTAAAAGGCGAAGTGAAAAAAACTAAAGAAATTATTTAAAATAAATAAAAGAAAGGACACTTTAAACTCTCATAATATTCATTAAAACCACTTCTAATTAGGTATCCCAATTAACAATAAAAAATTTAAAGATCGTAAGCCAATCAAAAGTACTCAATAAAAAATAAAAACACTCAAATTATAGTCGATAATCGTCATTCCCGCGGGTAGCACTGCAGTTTCGAATTTTAAATTACCGGATAGCTTTAAATAAAACTCAAGGTAGTTAAAAATATTGTAATAGCAGTTACATGCTCAAGGCAACCAGACAGCCATTACAAATTGCTATCAAACCCAATAATCAAAAACTATACTTTACTTCTTCTACAAATGTAATTTCCTTTGTAATGGGAATGGGAATAAAAAAGCTTATCAACCCAATTGAAACCCTATATACAATTAAGTAGAATTAGCATAATCCTAAAAAATGGTTAAACTCGCTTACGTCCGAAAGCCAATTCATTCCGCCCGGTATTTAGTCAGAAATCAAAATAACTAACTGTGTTTTAGGTATAACAAAACTAACAAAAAATTGTTGAGTACAAATATAGAATTTAATTCCCATCCCCTCCTTCAGACATAATCACTTTTTTATCGTGGACAGCTTTCCGTTTTGTCTATTTATTTTTATGCACTGCACAATTGTATGCTTGATTTCGTCTCCTTTTCGTTGATTTAGTTTCCTGTTGGGTGGGGGGGTGGTTGAGTAACTCGAGGATTTCACGGATTTAAACACGCACCCCGCGCCAACGAATAACAGTTACACAGTGTACACAAATATGCAGATTAATTATTTAAGTCATTTGAGTGAAACGCTAAGGACACCTCGTGGTTTGTGCATGCTACTAGTGTGGTGCTCAGTGTTGGTGTGTTTTTGTTTGTGCTGTACGCCAAAATTGTGTGGTCGCGGACAAACACGCCGCACGCCATTGCAAACCGCGCCGTTATAATTTTCATGCACACGTTCTCCGGTTGTGTACCGTATAACGTTGTAATTTGTACACACACACATATTCGTTTATGTAGCTATTTTGTTGAGCATTCCACCGCTGTGCTGTGGCCACCGTGACCACCACTATTTTAAGGGTGGCACTATTTAGGACGTACATATTATTAAATGTGTATAGTCGTGCAACCAAAACAACACACGAAGCTTATAATGCTTTAACTTAAACATAACAATTAAGATAACACGAAGGATTTGAGATAAATTTAATGATAAGCGTGTGTTTATTTAAATGGGAGAATTGTGTGAAAAATGGTTGATGAAACTAGACACCAATTACCAACGGTTATGTAATAAAAACCACTCATACTCATACCCAATAAACAATACGCGATAGAAATGAGTGCTTTTTTAAAAAGAGCTAGATATATATACAATATAATTTTAAGAATATGTTTGTATGTTCTTATTTACCTTTGTTTCATTAAATAAATGTGTTATTATTCTGTATACTAATTGTTTTTATATTCAAGTAATTAATTTCGTTACGCTCCTGAGTCCTGTACAGGTATTATTGGTTATAAAAAATAAATAAATAAATAAATTTGCAAAATGTGAATAAACATAAAATTATATCTACCTATACCGGCGAATATTATTTACTTAATTGAAATAATAACTTATTATAACTGTTGTTTTTATTTATGTAAATGTATACATATTTTCCACATATTACTACATAGAATATTGATGTTTTATTGATGTGTTTACAATTAATAATTATATTTTCTGATGATTTTTTTTCTACTGCATATATATGACCTTGAATCTATTGAACTTGAATGTTATATAATCAGTTCAAACAACACACACACACATAATTTAAACTATATAGATATATATATATATATAATATGCAGAAATACCTGATTTTGTATATGTTATTGTATTGATTGCAGGTTTGCCTCGGCATAGAAGAGATAGCCTCTTCTGCTAACAAAATGAATCGGTATGTCAGACACACTTTTGTTCCATCAAAAGCCTAGTATGTGTTCTTTCTATAATAATAATAATAATAATTATTAAATTAATTGATTGTGTGTATTTAATATGCCTCTTTAATCGTTATTGTCACGTTGTTTCAATATTATATATATACTCGATGTTGTCTTTTATATTATATATTTTATATAATATTAAATAGTTTTTTCTTTATTTGAAACAAACCTTATTATACGTGTATTGTTATTATTGTGTGTATTTATGTACTACACCAAAATCATATGCATATATATATAGATTCATTTATGTACTATAAAATATAATAATAATTTTTTGATGGATTAATGTTGTACTTTATATATAATTATTATGTGTATCATTATATACTATATCAATATTTATTTTTGTTCTGAATGTTGTGTAATATGTATAATGTATTTTATGAAGAAAAAAAATTAGCAGACAATTTTTAAGCTATATAATATATATAGCTAGTTACAATTATTGCTTTGTTTGTGTAAAATCAACCCTTAAATTTTTATTGCTTTCATGTGCAAATTTTCACTGTGATTTGCGTATTTGGGGGATTTTTATGATGAACTAACTTTTTAATTTATAGGGTCTTAAAGCATTTCTTCATCAGCTATTTTTCCGATTAAATTTTCCGTACAAAATTCAAGGTCAATAAATTGTTTATTGACGACAATAATAATGTTTGTAGATTTTTTTCATTATGAAATTATTTAAATCCTTTATGTTTGAATTATAATATTTGGCTTGCCTGCAAATTCATCAATTTCTTGTAATCCTTAAAGGAATTAGAAAAGGCATTAACAGGAAATTGGAAAGTTAAACTGAAAATAATTAAAGATCACCTTTAAGTCATGTTAAAAATTCTTGGTACTTTAATTAAAAGAAATTAGAATTTATTACTTAAATCATTTCGAAAAACTAATATTTAAATTTAAATTTATAAGGACAACTCTTCCTTTCTGGAAAATCTTCAGAAAAGTATTTAAAACATTTAACAAAGAGAGTCACTTATCAAGAAAATGATAATTATTCCAGCTAATTGATATCCGAGTAAGAAGCGCTGAAAAATCACCACATTTCCCGTTTCTGCAAGGAAGAGCCTTAAACCAACTTTTATTCAAAATTATAATTTCAAATTACCACTTAAATCAGTAAAAATAATAATATATACTTTAATACCAAGTCATTAAAGCAAAAACACAATTAAAAATTTAAAAGCTGTTATTGTATTTGATTTCCTTAATTATTTTGGCTTCCAATTATTGTTCAATGTTTGACAATAATTTACTCGATGTTACACATTTTATACAACAGCGTAAAATGTGTCCGTTACACAAATTACGAGTATATCCTTTTTGCGGTGTGTTTTCCATTTGTTTTGTGTGTGCATTTTCATTTTATTAAATTGTCCAATTTGTGCCAATGTTTCGAAATAATTCCACAGGGATGTGCATATTTTGTACAGGATTTCAGCCACATTTGGATAAAACATCCATACACTGTACTAGTCATGTATGGATGCAGTGCTTGATAATCGAATGCATTATTATTCTAATGCAGAAGTTGGCAGCAGTTATGGGCCACATTGAAAATACCTACCAGTTGAATTTTAGACTTGTTAAAGGACGATTGAAATTGCAGCAATTATACAGGATGTTTTTTGGCAATTCAAAGAGTATTCGCTCCAGTGCGTGGATGATTGTAATCACATTGAAATAAGTAATTGAATTGGATTAATGTGTTTGACTACGTGTGAAGTTATTTTTCAAGGTCAATTTTTTCGAAAAAGTAAGATTTTCGTATTTAATAATTTGTTGACCTTTAATATCCTCAAGTGGAATAAAAATCAATTCTAGAAAGAATTTTAACAGTTAAAATTCGTTGACTTTGAAAGTAATTAAATTGAAAATTGTTTCCAAGACCTTGATTATTCAAGGTCACAACTTAATTTAAATACTGTTATTGATTAAAACCGTACAAATTAAGCTAAATTAAATTGAAAACCAAAATTTGCTCAAATTATTAAACTGAATAGTAAAGTTTGATTATGTTTTATGCAAACATAACTGTAAACTTTCTAATCAAGTTTATTTAACTCTCATTTAGAACCCTAACAAATTGCTGACGCAACAAATTGCAATATCGCATCAACGGTTCCAACTATGCATATAGAATACACTGACCGTTATGAATAAAACCAGATGAATAACGGAATTAATTTGCTCCACATAAACATGGCACACTGATTGCTAAGCATTTTCGAATTTAACTTTATATATTATATATTGAAGTGCTGTCTGTCGAAACTTATTTATTGCCATAGAGAAATGCAGCCGCGTGTACATCGAACACATATTATATGAAGTTCGATTAACGGCTTCTCATTATATTGTCCAACATTGGCAAATTGGTTTCAAGTGCGCATAGTTTTATGTATATTACCGTTGGATGTAGAGGAGAACATTGCGGTACAAATGAATATCACTAATTTGGTTAGCAAATAGTCAAGTAAAAAAAATAAGAAGGAAAATTATACTTTTTTTTTTTGTTCATTCAACGAATATAATTTAACTTACAATCGATCGATTTGGAGTTTTGCCAAAAATGTTAGAGACCATTTCGTGCAAAACCACTCTGTTTAACTGAACTGTTTGAAATTGGGAAGTATTTTAAGAAAACTGATCCAATTTGGTACGGTATAATATAGCTGTTTTTGCTGGATAGTGGATATACCAACATTTAAAATAAAGGGAAGGGAGGGGGATGATAAAAACAGATTATTTTTAAATTAAACGAAATTTTAGGAAATTGAGAATCAGACAAATAATGCACATACATGTTTTATATGTTTTATATGCAGCCAAATAAATTAGGAAATTGGTTTGAATTAAAAAGATTAATTAAATTGTCTTCTTAATTTGAAAGCACATCTTTTAATTGCTTTTTTGTCTTGTTTAATTGGATTTCAGTCACAAATTAAATCAAAAAAATTTACTGCATTTAAAAGTCACCATTTGACAACAAAATTATGCTTCAATGTTGACACATTACCTTGTAAATTTTAATTAAACGCCATTCCCCATTTAAAAGTCATTGACTGTTACATTAGCGGCACATTTGGCCGCATTTATGAGTCAATCCTCTCGTCAACAATTTGTTGCAACTGCGATATCGCACGATTTATATTACAGCTAGAAAGTAATAACTGTTCCTCGCATAGTGAGTAGTTACAACTTTTACGACCACACCATAAAAATACTATTAAGTACATCGGCAAAATGGTGGCATTTTTTCGAAGTTGAATACATTGTTGCGGAATTACGTCGTATATTTAGTTGGTGTGAGGAAAATACAAATAGTAACGGTCTCATTGCATGCTGAAATTATACGAGGTTCTATATAAATAGAGATGTAGCTGAGTTGTGTATTTAGTTGGAGTTAAAAATACACAAAACCATGACCATGCGAGACCATGATAAGTGCCAGTTTTATTGAAGCATTTTGGTTGCAAATCGGATGATAATAAAATGTGATGGAGGTGTGGGAAGGAGACTTAAATAAATTTACTAAATTAGGAGATAAACAACTGAATGAAACTGAATGTTTATTAAAATATTAATTGTTTGGAAGATTCCTGATTTATTTAATCCAGGATTTTGTCCCTTCAGAAGGGCTTTTAAATATAAATTTTCATTACTTAGTATTTTTATCGTCACCATTATTTTGATTAAAAACAATCAAAATCAATCACATATTTTATTGAAAATTGTTTCCTATTGAAATTATGTAAAATAAAAAAATTATCATTGGAAAATATTCAATAGAATTCTCATTTCAATCAATGTAACACAAGGGATCAGTTACATAGATCAGCCCTCACAATAACTATACCTTTGCTCTTCCCTTCCCTTTCCCTTTACAATATGTAAATGTCAAAACTGCAGTTTTTTCCATTGCATCACATTGCATTTAAATGGCTCTCTATAGAGTTGTTGGATTTTTCACTACACTGTACATTACTAAAATTTTTTTTATTTTTTTTTCAATTCAAATTAAAACATATTCGCGTGATTGTATCTGCGTTTTAAATTGAGCCAATAAAGTGATTTGTGCACACACGAGCAACCACCATCTCCGCACCCACCCAACACGCTTTCCTGATTCCTCAATGGTGTGGCCTCAATTTTTGTTTAACTGTAATAGTCGAATGGTGTGCACAATCCATCCATTTCATCCATTACAAACCCACCACCACCAACGCCACCCAATCGCTCATAATAGTTTGAAAAAATAAAAAATGAAAAATGCATAAAAATAAATACGCAATGGGAAATGTTTACTGAAAAGCACCGATCTGCACCGCGCACAATTGTTCCGGTTATTTTGATACTGCTAAATAATGTGAGGAGTCTAGGGTGGAGGGTAGAGTGGGAGGGTGGTAGAGTGGGGGTCGTACACCAAATTGAAATTGATGCATTTTATATTTTAATGAAAAATGGAAACAATAAAGAATTTTTGCTGCTGGGAAATAATATGACGAAAAATGCAAACACCATGGCGAGTGATATGAATCGATTTTTACTATGGATTTTCACTCAGTTGCCAGTGCAGTTAGGGGTGGGGCTGAAATCGTGCACCCGCGCGTGTATGTCACACCTATAGGGGATTCCAGTAACACGTGGATGGGTGGGTGTGTGTGTGTGTGTGTGTTTGAGTGTGTGCATAATATATCAATTATGTAATAAAAAACATAAACTCATAAAACGTGTGGAGCAAAACTCACTCAATATTATTCCTATAGGCCAAATGTATGAGCTTGGTAGTGAAAAAGGAAGAAGAACGAAACACAAACAAAAACAAGCAAAAGGGAGCTTTCCCCTAAATGGTAAAATCATTTACAGAATATGCCGTTGCGATGCTTTATCTCTCCATGGCAGCGCAAAATGTGGGTTGGATAAAAAAAATATTATATTTGTCAATGCAAAATATGGCGTGTGTTTTTGTTTGCAAAAAAAAAAATGTTTGTAAGGACGAAAGAAAAAATTGTTTGTATGTAAAAAATAAACACAAAGTGGGGAGGAAAAATAAATTTTTGCATTTTATTGTAATGTGACACAAATTGTGTGTATTTTGTACATGAGTGTGTGTGTGTGTGTGTGTTTGTTTAATAATAGCGGATGTTGGTGTTACGTCATCTCAGCGCTTGTTGTGTGCAAACACTTCCACACCCTAATTACAGCTTATAGACAATAGAAGACAGCATCCCCAACACTATAAGCTTGTAATATTTTGGTAACAGAAATTATTAAAAACTATTGCCAGGACTCGCATATAAACAAAGGTCCTTTCACACAGCATGAACAAGCTGCTTCTTTTGCCAAGAAGAAGCTTTGGTTTAAATTTATTTACAAATTACAGTGTGTCCCAATTGTTTTTTTTTTAAATATTTCAAAAGGATATTTTTAAGGATGCTTAAATTCTTAAATTTGATTGAAACAAAACTATCATTACATAATTTTAATTTATTAAAATTTCAAAGATAATTAAAGGATTTTCTGAATATCGGGGGTGTCCCGAAGGATCCGTTTTTTCTTATTCACTATGATATTCAAAAAAATAAAGAAAAGTTATTTAAATTAAGTTCATGAAAATTGAAAACCCAAAAACAAAAATTTGACGCAATAAAAAAAACATTTTAAAATGTCATAACATTTTATGCAAAGCAAAAGGACACACTGTATTCCGCTAAATAGCTGTACACACATTTTTTGAGTACCGCAATCAGATAACCATCGCCTGGGAATGCCACCGAATCTGGGAAACATCAACACTTTTCCAACTCTGTGTATATTATATTCACATTGTTCGCATGTTTATTGTTTCCTTTGCTAAGAGAGCGCTCCTTTCTGACATAAGGATGGGCACCAAGCACAATAAAGTATCAAATAAAATGAAAATAAATAGTCCTGATGTGTATTCCCTTTAAGCAGCGATACCTATCTCGTGTATAAATAAAGCAAGCGAACAATCTCCGTTGCACACACACAGGAATGTATATTTTGCAGATATTATGTCCTGAAGTTAGAAGGGATCCACTAACTGTATGTGCCTACATAAGCCCCCAACTGAATGTCCACTGAACCAAAATAACACCAAGCTCCGCTACAATAGAAATGGAAAAATACCACACTCGAATAAAAAAGGAAGCGAAGAGTTTTGAAAAAAAAAAAAAAAAAAAAAACGTGAATGGCGTCCGCTTATATGAAATAAAAAATGTAAAAGGATATACTCGTGATATATGTAGTTTATTCGTGTGTATCACATCACACTCACAACTCGTAGTTATAGGCAATGGGAGGAAATATACAGGAGAAGAAATGTCCTGAATTTTAGTTTTGCTTGCATACAGCTGGTGAAAATGGGAAGATGCTTTCTTTTCTGCTTGTCTTTTTTTGCATTCATTTATAAACAAGATGGGATGCGGGTGAACATTTTGCAATGCTGAGGATAAAACGGGCAACACCACCCAATCGCAATGAATGTCGTTTTTAGTTTCGTCCACCCCTTTTTACCAGCTTATATCGAAAGAGTTTGGATGGTCACCTTGACACAAGTTTTCGCCGTTCCAATTTGGTTGAATTATTCTTCCTGCGGACTGGATGGCGTTGTCAAATACTTTTTTTTCCGTCCTTCTCATCATGCTGTGTGCTGGTCCACATTGTCTTTTGGAGAATGCTTGCTGCATCCTGTTATGTATGTTGAATGCTTCCATGAACAAGTCCTTTATACTAGAATTCTGTGATTTGAATTTTTATTTTTTTTGTTGTGTTGTCTTTTTCAATGTTCCTGTTCATCCATCTTCGTTCAATTATAGGCTCGATGAAGTGCAGTCAATAGAAGGATTTGTGATGTGGCGTTGGTATTCATTGGGTAGGGGATGAAATTGCAATTAACGGTTTCGAGAGTGATTAGAATTTCGGATATTGCAATTGAAGATGAATTGGGGAATTTAATCATTTGTACGGCGATGGGGTGTGGGGGTTGGTTTCATTTAAATTTAAGGAATTGGGAGGAGGTAGTTTAATTGCCAAAATTGTTTCAACAGAGAAACTTTAAAGGAATACACCATCCTTTAGTTAACATTTTTAATTATGTATGGAAGACATTTAAAGGACTTATTGAGGACTTTAAATAAAAGGGATTTTTGTACTTTTATGCAAATTAAAATAAAATCATGTTTAAACATATCCAATACTTTAAAATATTACAGTCCTTAAAATATAACAGCACTTTAAAAATTCAAAAAATATATTTTATAAAACCCCAACTCCCTAGGGCACAAACCATCCCTTTTCAAGTATTATCCTTATTCAAAAAAATATTAAAATATTAAATTATTCAGAATATTAATTACAACGAACAGAATATTAAATCAAAGGCACTTTTGTGTAACATAAAAATTGTATAATCCCTAAAAAGGGATGATTCATGAAATAAAGGTACACTAACTAATGAAATGTAAATAAGAGGATGAAAATTATTATGGAAATCCACGTAAAAATCTGAATGCATAAAATGTATTTCAACGAAACAAAATGATAATGAAATAAAAATATCCTTCACAAAGGAGAGAAATTCAAATTTCACCTCTCGACGTATACATATATTCGCCTCTCATTAATTGAGCATAAATTAAATTAATTAATAATGAGTAGCATGATCTGGCAACATTATTTAAAAGCAAATAAAACAGTGCAGCGACTCCTATAATGGACTCCATTTCTCATCATTGTGGGTCTTAACACGAATATATTTTAATTAATCAGTTCTCTTCACTCCACCCTCAGTATATTTAGGGTGAGTTTTTGTTTTGTTTTTCTGGTACACGTTTTGCATCACAATTTTTATTCATTTGCATTTTTTTTTGCACACCAAATTGTTGTGCTCCTTTTTCTCATAGTGCATTGAATGAGACCAGCCACACCCCAGACACCTAAAATACAGCAATGTTGTGCAATGTCCCAAAATTATAAACGTGCATAAAAATCATGCAAATAAATCAACCAATGTATAAATAAACCAACAAAAAATTGACCATCATCCCGATAAACCTTAAAAAATGCTTTTTAATTAATTTGCATTATCCTTTTAAACTGATTTATGACCATCCATTTAGCAACAATTTTTTTTTTTCGGGCATACATGTGGCTCTGACTTTCTGGACGTTGTGCGCTCATTTGGAGGTACAGCCCGAATTGCAATATGCATATATGTGTGTGTTCAAATTGTATAAAGCTTGCATGTATAGCTGAAATAAATTATCTTGAAAAGTTTGGGAGGCAAGCAGTGAGCACAGAGAAAATGAAAAACAAATGGGTAAAAAATTGATGATAAAAAAATTTGGTAGAAAAAAAAAATTGGAAAAATAAATTTGGCGAGAGAAACGGTGTACAGTTACGAGAGAGTGCACGCCAACCAGCCATGAGGCAGCAAAACCGCGTGGTATGTTTTGTGCTATTCCCCAAAAAAAAATGGTTGGTCAAATGGAAAAGCCGGTTTTGCCAAAAAAAAGGAAGAAAATAACAAAAAAAAAAAAAAACATCCAACAAACGTAAATAAATAAACCCAAAATGTTTGTCTGATGTTATTTTCTTTTAAAGCAATGTTTTATTTAGTCGAAAACGACGCGTTCAGCCACCCCCCATCCTATCAACCACACCCTGCCCCATTCGCCCAGCTACACATTCACATGCAGTCACAACCGTATAACCAAAAAGGGTGTTAGGGTGTTAAATTTGGTCGCGTGAAAACTCGAACATGCCCATTCTAATTTTTACTAGCGACATAAATCGTCTAAGCACACGCTCGACTGCATTTTCGGGCGAAAAGTGTTAATTCGCTTGCACGACGTAGGCGCGCACACGAGCCCCAATCCCCCACACCCCGTGTTCATATAAATGCAAAACACATAAACTATTCAATGCACATAAGGATTTTTCGTACACAACATTTACCGAATTGTAGCTATTTGTATCCTTTATAAATACAGGATGCAACATCTATATTTAACATATTATTTTACATCACACGAAGAGTTTCCTGCGGTCATACCCTCCCTAATTGCATGCTGTCTTTAAAGGTAACATATTTGGTTTAATTTTCACAATGAAGACATCACCCAGGATGCGAGTTGGCAAAATCAAAAGTAACTTTAGTTCGATGATTATCAGGCGTCTCCAATCAACTAATTGAATAGTCGCAACAACTTTGGCAAAACTTTTGTCACATGACACGTTTAAGACAAGCAAAATGTGGCACCAATTCAATATAATCATTTAAGTGCGGGGATGAGAGTTCAATTGGGGTTCAGATACTTCTAGATGATGAGTAATTTGGGTGATCAGAATGTCTTTGGATGTGTATTTAGGACACATGCTGCATTGAGTCAGTGGTTAGAATGTTATTCCCTGCAAAGTTTGGTGCTACATTGACATAATTTGTCAAAATGTGGTAGGGAGAGTTGGATTTTAATAAATCCTAGGGATGGTTTAGAATTGGGATTGGATTAATATTTGTAATTGAAAGTAATGTTTTAAAAATATAATAATATGATAAGGATTAAGGATAATTTAATTTTTAATTATTATGTATTTAATTTTTTAAGGGTTGATTAACATTTATTAATTTTAAAATAGTCCTTAATTGTTTTTTAATGTTAAAACTCTATTAAAACATTTAATTTAAATTCAAATTAACCCATTTTCAACCACTTTACAATAAAAAATACTTCAAAAACAGGTTTAACCAAAACGTGACACGTGTCACTCTTTCATTTGACTCTCTAATCAAAATGTTCCTTATACCAACCACTACAAACGATTGCATTGTTTTCCTTTAAATGCTCAATTAAAAAAATCATTTATATTTAAAATGAATAAAATCGTAGAATTCAAAAGAAAATTTTCATCCCCTTTTATTATTGCGGTCTACCCTTCTTATAACTTTTAAGCTTGCAACCACAAAATAAATCCGTTGTACCTTTACAAAAGCGCGTAGCGGTACTTTGCCCGAGTATGTGCAGTCTCTCTCAATGTGGGTGACTTTGTGTACGCTCCTCCGTTGTAATTACAAAAATATTCGGGTCACTGCATTCGTTCCCAGCAATTTATTGCCAAACTCCGAGCAGTTGATATAATAAATGTTTCGCACCGCGTCGTGTGTGTTTTTCACCCCCCCCCCTCCCCCACAACCGAATGCATACAATATTATGCCTACAGATCCACATATAATGTACGTGTTTGTACGCCAACACTTTTCAAAAATACGTCCAAAACCGCTCACAACACTTTTTTCGTCTCATTTTTGTTGTTTTCATTTTTTTTTTTGTTTTAAAACATCACACAGGTACGGGAATTATTTGCATTGAAATTTATTCCAGCATGAATAATATTTTAAATTTCATTCCCTGTAGATGTTGTGTGGGTATGTGTGTGCAGTCTATTCGGTTACCGCATTTAGTGTACATACAAACATTGCACTCATGTGAACAAAACAAATGATGTGGGGATGCAAAAGAGGGGGGTGGCGTTTTGAAAAAAAAAAGTGTGAAAATAGATGTGGGAAAGGTGCAGTGTAGTTGTGTGTGAGGCAAGCTGCGCCAACTTCGTGTACTAGATGTGTACAGTTTGCACACACACACACACACACACACCGCTGCAAAATTAGATGCAACTTGTGGATAAAAACGTTCTTCTGCCAACATTTTTCTATTGTTTAAAATTATGTTTCAATAAATTATCACCATATTTAGACGCTGCTGTGCCGGTTGTGTGCATTGTCTGTTGTCATGTTTGCACGGATGTTTAGTGTTTCAATTCGGACGTCCTGTGGGAATTTTTTATGGCGTTGGGATGTTGTTGTGATTGCAGTGAGACTCAGCATTTTATGAATAGCGTTGATTCATAATATTTGGTTTCATTTGAATAATTTTAATCAAAGTTTTCTCATTAATTTGATTGTAATTTTACTTGCATTACGTGGAAGAAAAGTGGATCGTTCTGATTAATTTGAACACATTGAAATACTATGGATAAAAATACAACTGAACTGTTTTTAATGGTAATTCAGTCCTTATTTAATAGGTAGTAATAATAAGTAAAATAGTTTTAAATTGCACTTAAAATACCTTCTTCTTAAGTGATATTGGAATTTATTTTGTTATTCATTTTATTTCTATCGTTAGAATTTTTAAACAAAATAATAAAAGATAAGTCAAATGAAGTTTATAAAATTGACGTTTTCTCAATTATTTTCAAAAAAAATGGGGATAATATTAAATAAATAAAAAGAAACGCACAATTTCTAACCGACAACTGAAAATAATTTTTTTAATTTTTGCGGTGCATTTAAAATTGAATTATTCTTTTAAGAAAAATATTTTAATACGGAATTTGTAAAATTCGTTGATTAGTACTAAAATATTTCATCCCCTAATTTGCAAACAGCCTTCTTAATGCCTATAGCGCCTCTCATGCAAAACTCATTAATTACATGCTCGGCATGGTTTCTGTCTTTGCTTCAACCGCGTTTTCATCCCCTAAATTCAACATTTTAAGTGTACTTCACAGTTCAGCCGACGAGCGCTGCGAGTTCGTTAGCAAAGGCACTTTTTGAGGGGTTGCATTGAAGATTTTAAATGCGACCGCATGCTCTGTGTTACATTAAAACACAAGTCAGTAAACTTAAGGTTTCTGTACGTAAAGTTTACGGTTAAAACTATAATTTAAAATTCAAAAAAAAATGTATTAATTAATTCACAAAATTCATTTACGTCTATCTTTAATGAAATACCTCAAAGAATCGACGTTAAACAATAGTTTATTTTGAATTAATTTGAACCGAAATTGAGCACTAAAGTTAGGGGTGGTTTTCGTTCGTGCTATTGCTTAATAGATGGCGGCCTAATAGCAAAGGTAAAACATTATTTAGTTGCAGTAAATTTGGTACACTGTAGAATCTCGACTTTGAGGAATTCTTAAAAAATTAAACTGAAATTCCTAAATTTTATTATAAAGGATTATTAAGGATTATTTATATATCCCCTTTTACTTTCCACCCCCAAAATTAAACTATAATTTTTTCGACAATTAACTTCTGCATCTCAAAGTTTTACTATGTTCTTTTCCATCAATGTCGGAAATCAAAATAAGTGCCATTATTTTATTTTATTTTTAAAGCACTTGAAATTAATTATGAAAAAGGGTAAAAAAAAATAATTTCATAAATTTAAAGAACCTTCCACCCTTCAATTTGGTCAATGAAACAAAAACCCCTTTCATTAAAGAAACAATTTCAAAACCATTCCCAACCAATTCCCACATTCCTTCAATGACACTCAAAAATGTACATTGAATTTGCAATGCCTGCAATGGCATTCCTCACATAACATAAACTAGTATATGGCACAACAGAAGCCATTCGCCATTCACATATATAAACCCAATTATAATTTGCACAGATCATCAGATGCAATTTGAAATTGCAGTGAAATGCTCAAACTCTATCTGCTGCAACCAACATAGCTATGCTCGATGCACACGAAATAAAGCATCCCCCATCTGTAATTGGAAGCAATCTTCAAACTAATTAGTTCAACACTCTTGGAAATTCTGTGAAATTCGAATTGGTGGCGGAAAAAAACTCAGTTGCAGACTGAGTTGCTGTGCCCAACAACAACACAACATTTGACTGCGGCCATGCTTATATATATTGCAGTGTACAGCAGTAGCACACTGCGGGGCCGCCGCGCCGCACCGTGCGTCGTTGTCAGTTGGTTTGGAAGTTAGAGCGCCGCGCAAAGTTGGGGGTGGTTGCAACACACAGATTTCCCTAATGAATTCACTTCATTCTCTGTGCATTTTGATATGCTGTGCATGTTGTAGCTGTTGTGTGTGCCGCCTTATGGTTCGCTGTATGCAGACACACGCACATAACCGTGTTAACCTGACAGATTGATGATGAGCGTGTGAATGTGTGTGTTTGTGCAACTGTGGAATGTTTTGCATATGATGGGATGTGGGTGGGGGGGGGTGGATGAAGCTTAAAGCTGGCAGTTGATTGGAATTTTGTTTGTGGGGAATGTGCGAAATCGTTTGAATTTTTTAAAAAGTTGACTGCGGTTTTTAAATTGTTAATATTTAAAATTTGACCTTTAATTATACTTTAACCTTTTAATGTTATGCTTTTTTATCTAAAGAATTGTATTTTTCTTAAACATAAAAAATAAAAGAAAACATTTTTGGTTGTTAAGTCTTAGCTTTCATTAAATTGCTTAAATTGCTTAAAGTTTGACCTTGAAAATTTAACAAAAACAACTAGATTTTTATTTTGTTATTGTTTAACAGGGAAAACATTTTGAACTCAGTTCCTTTTTATTTAAATTGTTTTTAGGAAATCCGCAAATAATAACTTCCGTTTAAAAGTAGAAATTCGATTTTAAAAAAGATTTGCTTTAAAATTGACCTTGAAAATTACTTTTAAAACAAAGTTTTAATTGAAAGCTTCTGATTTAAAGAAAACAAAACGCGAAAATTCCTGCAATTTTAACATCTGCGACAGGTAAATACCTTCCATTACAACCTTAAAGCTTTAAGCTTTTGTAAACAAAAACACCATTACAAAATAATTCAACACAAAAGCCATACAGTGTCAATAAACTTTGAAGCTTAAATCCCGCAACGATTTGATATCAACAAAACAACGTTCACTCAGATGGATTTAAAAGCAAATTTAAAGTTCTTGCTGTACAATGAAAATGCCCTACACAGTTAAGTAAAGAAATGTCATAAGCACACATCACCACCCACCCCCACCCGCCCGCTCATGTCGTCCTGCAAATATACATAGAAACATTATCAATAGACGAGAGCGACTCGCAGCTCAAAAACAGAGTCCATGTGCGCTCACAATGTCCCCAATACCAACCCCCATCCACACACTGCAGTATTTGCCGCGCTGTCACAAATTTACTTCTTGGGTATAGTATAAAGGACGATTGTATAGCAACGTCGGTTTTTATCGCCGTACCAAATGTGCAAAGTTCATTTGCCATTTAATGAGCTTTTTCGTTTCGCAAAAATTTTCTTGAATAAGAAGATGCTAACAATGTAGCAAATTTCCACACAATTTCATTCTGTATGTACAGCTACTTGCATCAAGTATAAGTGTATGTCCTTTTTTGTGTTGCTGCTGGGAAGACAAATTGCTTAAAATCTTTTTATTACTTGCACTTTTTCTTTGCATTCAGCCGCCCCACATACAATACAAGCAGATTTATATAAATGTAATGTGAATCAGCATCCTTTGGTTGCGAGCTCCTGCCTCCCACCAGCATTCACTTATTTATTCAAAAGTATTTGTTGTCTGTTATTTTATGCCAAATTTCCATAAAGTAAATAAATCAGTGGAAATTTAGTTCAGCTGCATCCAAAACAACCCTATCATTGCATAATACATTGAGTCGGTGTGTATTTTGTTGAAATGCAACGAGTTGTGTGTATGTCCTTTTTCTCCATGTTGCACTTAATAATAACATGTAGTACGTGTGGCTGCAGCACATGAATGTCCTTTTCTGCACACACACACACACACACATTTTATAAATACAATACTTTGCAGTTTGGTTTAGTTTGCTCTACATAATAATAATACGTGTACTTGATATAACACTGCATATATGGCATGATTTTAGTGAGTCGCCGTACAACCATGCAGTGATCACACTGCACGAGGAGCGGGTACTCCTTTTCTGGCGAAATGCCAAACCGCACCTTCTCTCCATCTGCGGAGCCAATTAAACTTTCGGTGTACATAAAGCGCTCATGCCCACTATGAGAATCTGTTTTGCACAATGTTTTATTGCTGCACTTCTGCAGAAAATACATAAAAATGAATCGTTGCAATATGATGATACTGAAAAATATTATTTCTTTGTCCCATTTTTAGTTGACGTACTATAAATATAAAAGGATGCATTAAAATGGCATTGCTCCCATTCGAAACAAAAAACATTTCATTTCATTATGCTCCTGGTAATTTAGGGCATTTAAATATCTCCTTTCCTTTTTATGCAATTCCAATTTGTTTTAATACACATACGCATCTGTTGATTTTACTGTGTTGACATATTTTTGTCCACCCCTCACAAAATGACACAAACACAAAATTTTAATTGCTTTTAAGTTAAATTTAATTACTGAAAATATCTATTTTAGGATGCAACCAATTTTGCGTGGTTTTTTAAATATAATGCGACACAAACTCATAAATTTAATATTCAATAATTTGGATAATGTCGTTGTGGTTCGGAGAGTTCTGTCAAATCACCGCGGTCCAAACCTACATCCCCAAAATGCATGCGGACAGGGTGAAATTGTTGTGGCTTTAGCATTTTATAAATTTCATAAAATTTTATTTCAACTTTGAAAATTTATTTAATTGTAATTTATTTAAGGGGCGTAATTAACAACAAGACGATTAAATGATGTATAATTGCACAGTTCAAAATTATGTGTTAACTACTAATTTAATTAAGGAATTTTTAATTTAATAAGATAAAAAAGTTTTTGACCTTGAAATTTAAAAAAAATTGGTCTGAAATGTAAAAATTTAAATAATCAATCATTCTCTAACATTTAACCGTTTTAACTTAAATAAACTTTGACCTTCAAAAATACTGACCTTGAAATCAATTTTAACAACACTGATTTTTTACCTTGAAATAATTTTTAAATAATTGTGTATGGAAAATTGGTCCTTGCAATGGTTTAGTAATTTATTTTAAAAGAAACATCAAAAAACAATTAACAAATAATAAAAAAAACATTTAAAATAATATCCTTATTTGTATATTTAGTAATAAGGGCATTATTTATATCGCAATAGATTTTTTTCTATAAGTTAAACAATAACCGCTGCATTTCAAAACTTAATCATCTCCCATTTGAGCAGAAAAGTCTGATAAATATAACACGTATTTAATAAAAAAAAACAAAAAACAGCAAGCATGTCTTTAATCCTCAATTCAAATAGGTTCAAATTTATTTAATAAAATCCACATATAATATTATAATAATATAGTCTCCAATCTCTACTCTAAATTATTTCTTTCACCGTTTTGCAAATGCAGTTCCATAAAATATGATTATACATAGGAAAAAATGCTCATTGCTCATAGCTCTCTGATTCTGTTACACAGTACACTATTTATGTGCATGAATGTAAAATGAATTATATATAACGGGAATGTGTATTTGTGCACACATAAATTGTGCACCAGCATATAAGTAGAAGGAAATACGAGTCTTTATTAAATAAAGTCGAAAGTTTGTTGTAAACAGGAAACCGGAAGCACTACAATAACGTTATTTCATAATAAGGATGGTAAATAAAGTTGAGCGATTTTAAGGGGTTTCTGAGAAGGATATTCAATATAATAGTGTGTTTTGTCTAAATTAAGGGTGAGCATTTTTACTCTATGGTCAATGTGGGTGGGTGCGGGATAAAGTTAGAAATTAATTTTTGAATAAACAGTTATTTAATTTAATTATTTTACATATCATTTTTCATTAATTTGAAAGGGTTTCAACAAAACTTTACTAATTGCTTATAAATTTTGCTCCTTTTTGTGGTTTGATCTTCAATTTTAATTATTGTTTTAGTTTTAAGGAGGAATTCTAATTTAATTGTTGTTTTATTTAACACATCCTATTTTCTATTTTAATTACGAACAAAACAATTTACTTCGTTTAAAGTCTTTAAAAATTTTAAGGACCTACATTTTTTAAAATCACAAACAACTTTTTTAATAATTTTTACTCATCAACTTTTCATAAATAAAAGGAAATAATTCCAAACATTTTCAGTAAAAAATATTAAAACAACACAAAAAATTCCCAGCCAAATTATTTGTGCAAAAAAGGAAAAGAAAAAAGGACATCACCATATGAACATAAACAAGTAAATAAACATGTGGAAGTGCAATTTGCCATAAAATATGTGCTCAATCGGACGTACGGAATCCGGCTGCATGCGCAGCAATGCGCATTGCTGCACAATTTCAAGTTTCTTGTGAAATATAAAAACGAATTGTATCCACATAATATGTTGCATTTAATACACATCTACAAAATATTGTGTGCAGCACAAATGCATTCACTTGTATGCATATAAACTCGCATCGTACTATTTCGAAATTGTCACTTTTACTCTGTCTGCAATTCCACTACTGCAGTGTACGTGTGTAAAATGTGCATTTGATTTTTATGTGCAACAAATAAAAATATGCAAATAAACGGAACAACATACGTTTACTGTGAAGATGGAGGAGGGGGTTGTTGGGAAAAAAAATTGAATTTGTGAAATTAAATTGACCGTTTGTAGGGAAATTGCTGCCAAAAGGGAGTGCTTTTATTGAAATTGAATTGCGCTTCATTTGAGGCGGCGAAAGAAATGTGCAATAGTTTTGATTGTGCGAGCATGTGCGTTTGTATAGTTTTTAATTAAGTAAAGTGGAACTTTGGAGCAATTAAATAAATTATTGCGTTTAATAAAAATGCAATGTAATTTAAAAAATAAATTTTTTTAAATTTTATTCAATTGTAATTTCAAAATTTCAAGTTAAGAGATTGAATTGTTTCCCGTCAAAGTAAAAATGTTTATAAAAAAAAATTTTGTTGAATCTAATTTAAAATCTTTAATTTATTAATTTGAAATTCTTTTAATACTCTTAATAAATCTTCATTAATTAATTTAGCAGATCATTCAAATAGAGTAAATAAATAATATCCTTTAAAAGCTTTATTAATGAAATCCCATTTTCAAAAATCCATTTCGCCTAAACGCTTTCACACCCCATCCCCATGAATGGCGAAAGGTGATTCCCATTATCGGCCCCAAATTATTTTATATGTTCTTATGCACATTAACGGTTTAAAAGCAATTTTCCATCATGAACGCAAATAAAGGTTCACATCTCCATGATCCGCCAAAGCACAGACATAAGCCTTTTATCGCACACTGAAAGTGGTGGGGTTTTTCGTGTGCCGCGGAGCTCACAACAAATAATTGAGAAAACTCTATGTGAATAATTTTTCGGCATTAAAATTGCTCTTTCAATATCAAACAATTCGGCGTATCCATCCACAATCCATTCAATCATGAACCTATATATATTCGGTGGAGTAAACCCTCACACTCCAGTGTGTATTTGCAAAAAACCATCACCAATATAAATAGGGGATGATGCTAAAAATTGCCATAGCGCACACAAAATCACAAATATTTATTTTTCGTGTACACAATTTTATTTAAAACGTGTCAAATACGGTATCCAGAAGATTTTGCTTCATCTGGTGTGGGTGTGTGTTGTATTATCGGTGGTGTGTATTTGAAAATGTGGGGTGGTTTTTGGGTTGGTTTGCAAGCGCGATGCTTTCTCAAATCATTAGATAGAGAACGCTATCGCAACCACTCCCGAGGAATCAATATTTATTAAGGCATTATTCTTGTGTGTACGATTTTTTTTTTTGTCATTTTGGATGTTGTCATATTCACGCAGTGTGATGGGAAAATGGTAGTAATAGCAATGACAGCTCCAGTGTGAGTGCGTCGCATAGATTAAATTATGAGCGGAAAATCTCTTTCAAATATAAAGAGGGAATAATGAAAAATCTTGTAAGGCACCACCTCCATTGATGCTTTACATTGTTGAAATGTGAATGTAATAATTATAATGTGGAGTCAATTTTCAATAATGTGAGGAAAAATATGCTTCCACCAGCTTAGTAGGATGCTAATCCTGTTTTAAGGATACTGGAAATTCCTTTAATATTGATGATAAATGGCAAATGGAAAATGGGAAAGGGAAAAGTCAAAAAGATAATATTGGGTAATATTTTTTAAAAGTGCATAAAAATTCAGGAAACAATTAAGGCAATTAATTAGAACATAATAGTTGAGATGAAAAAAAACTCTTTGCACATTGAATAGACTGTACACAAAATATGTATTTAAAACAGTTCCTTCCAAAACCAAATTTAAAATGAGTTCAAAGAAATCTGCGAAAAAAAAAATTGGTAAAGAAAAAAGGATATTCCGCAATCGAGTGAATCACATCGCGTATTAAATTAATAACGTACCGTCTGTATAAGTACATCATTGTAATCATCAGACAAAGATGTGCCGCATTTACTTGTACACGCTTCCCATAATAATCCGCGAACGAGACACGGTTCCCTTTGAAACACGTCTGAATGTACAACATCAAATGACAACTGCAATATAACACACACTCGTATCGAAAATGGGGGTGGTTGTTGTGTGGGAGGGGGAGGAGTAGGGGGGAAGGCATTGAACAGGAAGCTCACACACGAATGTTCTCAATGTTCTACAACATAAAGTTTTATGTACATATAGGGAAGACGTTCACAAGATGATGATGATGATGATGATGAATGAAGTTAAATAAAGTCTCTGTAAGTGTAAGCTGAATACACACACACCCAAAAACTAAACACTCACACACATATGCGTGACGGAAGTGACTCTCCGTCTGTGTACATCCGGTGCCGAAAATATAATGCTAACAACAGTTTATATGAACGTGCACGAATCCAAGTGCAAATATATGGTATAGTACACGTTTCCACTCGTACAATGCGGCAAATGTGCCATGGCGTGTACGAGTACGAGTACTTAAGGCGTCTCAGCGCTTAATATTTGCTGTATTAAGAAGTTCCTCTTTCTCAATTTGTACTCTGCACTGGTTGGTGTCTTTATAATAAGCACACCCCAAAAGCGTATCACACTTTTTTCGTTTTGTACAAGTATACGTACTACAAACGAGCAAGAGTACCGTACACCTTTTACTCGCTTTTTTAACGGATGCTTGCGTTCATTTCATTTCCATTAAACGCTTTGTCGCACGTTTTGTCATTTGCCTTCCATTGCATTGCAATGCACATCCCGATGCAACGCTCTATGCAGTGCTCCATCTCTGCTTGGATTATAAAGCACACGGTGTACTCTATAATATGCTGTTGCAGGTGATAGACAATGGAACATCTAGAAATGTCACACATTGGATGCAGGGGACATGTGTGCAGTGCATATTAACTCGAGTTGCATTTAACTGACAAGATGTACAACTAGCTGTAGAATATCTTTGCCTTGTTCTAGTAGAAAGCTTAATGTTATCATGGGATGAGAGAGGAAAGGGGGTTGGAAATTCATATGCAATTATTCTTGCATAATAATAACATGTATGCTGCTGTTGTGTGGCGATGGATGGAGGTGCTGGGTTGCTTGATGTGTAGTATAGGTTACGAATATTAAGCGTTTTCAGTTGGGAAATAGTGCATGATCAGCTGATGGTAAAATCATTTATTTAAGGGTTTTAAAAATTATTTTTGTAAAATTTTATTTAGCCATCCTTTTTTAAATGGATTACTTTAAAGGATTTTCCTTTAAGTGGTTGTCTTAATTACTTATCTTTCAACCTATTAAGCGACATTCCTCTTAATAGGACTCCACTTAATAATAAAACGCCCAAATCGCTGCAATTTTTTGATGAACTTTTCCAAAAAAAATTTAAATTTAACAAATCGCCTGTATTTATGCAATTGCGAACATACTGGCGACATAATTAACTGTAAATATGTTTTTTATCAACTTTAAAATTTGACTGCATTTTTTACAAAATCCATTTATAAATTTCTGAAGCCACCCCCCAAACCAACACACTGAACAACTAACACCCACACACATCCTTCCCCTTGTAACACATTCACTGCATTTCAGTATTTAATGTTGTCTACTTCCTTTCTGTCACCTCCACAATAAGTTATCCTTATATGGCGTTGTTGTTATTTCCCCTAGCATGCGTTGAAATAATTGCAGTTAAAGTCACCTCACGTTTATCATCATTCATCAATCTTAGAGAAGTAGAACAGATCATCCACTCTCATTTATATACATACATATTACATTAATGCTGTATATTATGTTAAACTTGTATGTATGTTGTATAATTGTGTGATTAAAATCTTCATCCTTTTGGCTTCCATACCAATGCTTCACAATTCAAAGGCGGCGAACTTAGTTATTGTAAAATTTCTCAGTTCAAGCAGTGTGTGTGTGTGTGGTTCTGCATGTGTTTATAAAGACGTACACGCACACATGCACATCATGTGTAGGTTAAACTTTACTACCCCCACCCCCCATAATTGTGAAATGTGTGTGAAACACACGTATGATACATTGTTGAAAAGCTTATCAATCTTCGTTGGCGTGATTCCATTATTTTATTAAATTTGTAATATCCGATAACATTAGAAAGGCAATCTAATACCTTTTGCTATATGGCCTGTCATACATACATCTCTTCTGTTGTGTGTGTAGATGATTCTACGATCTTTATGCTCGCACACAATTCAATTCAGCTGGGTTGTGCTTGTTGAATTAATTCGTGTTTTATGTTATAACGGTATATTACGAGTGCTGTGTCGAAATGTATATTATACTGACACCCGAATCGCATCTCACACCAAATTTATACCGTTGTATGTACGTGAAGCCAACAAACCATTTTCCACATCACACTAAGGCTAGACTATAGCGATGCCGGTTCCACCGTTATATTAACTGTATCCCGAATGGCGCAATCAAGTTCAGCGCTAGACAACGCTCTCACATTTTTGACTGATTACTTTTGTCATGCAGCTCATGAGAGAACATTTATAATACCATATTTTACACGCAGTGAAAATCAAGTTTGTGCAGGTTTTCTCTAATTTTTGAAATTATGTGGCACACAACGTTGCGGGAGTTATAAAGTGTTTGAAAATAGACGAACACGGATTGCTGGATTTAATTTAAAATTGCGGTGAGACACTGAAAAGCAACGAACATTGCAAGAAGGGACTGAGTAAACAAACATAATTAGAAAGTGGTAAAAGCTTCCTTCATCATTTAATGGCAAGTAATGTGTTTTGGTGATGCGCTTCCACTCTCGTTGTTTATATGAAAAGGGTTTATAGTGAAGGAGTGTTATAGGTGGGGATTGCATTAATTGAAAGCGTCAAACAGATTAAATAAAGATGAAGCAACGAATTCTCTCCATGCACTTTTATGTATTTTCCATTAATCAAGATGTCCATCTTTCAGTTTCGTCCTTTATTTTTGCTATTCACATAACACACGACATTTTATTCCAATTTTCTATACGAGCATAAATAGAAGAATGTGTGCAGTATAATATGTAAAAGGACGACTTAAAATTGAAGTGGAAGTCAAACATATTTATCCGTTTTATTCATCCTGGCACAAGAAAAATTAATTTCGGCCCTTGCCTTGTTGATTAAGTTAAGTCCTAATGGCTTTGGTCCGAGTGTTCCTGTGTGGTTTCATTCTAGATAAGATGCCGATGTCATCGCAACAATTCCCATCCTCCCCCACACACACATTCACAAAAAAAGTGAGACACACACACACACACACACAATATAGAAATAACAACAGTGGCATCAAATCAACGACATTATCCCACCCACAAATTATATTGTGTCGCAACATTTCGTCACTGTGAAACGAGAAAATCCAAATGGGGGAGACGGAAGGACCCCTGCCCGCCGCGTACATTTTCCCAACAATCATGCCAACCAGTTTTACTAAACTGCAGATGTATTCGCTTGTGTTTGTATGCCCTCAAACTGACATTGATCTCATGTATTTAGGGATTAGCGCCAAAAAGAAATCATCCGCGTCTAAGCTGCAGGAATCGCCTCAATGTATGCTACTTGCACGTTCTGTATGCTTTTATACAACGCATACATATTCAATACATTATACATTGTGTGATTTAATATGTATTACAGAGAGACCATCAGCGCATTCTCTTTCTCTATTTGTATGTGAATGTGGTAATGTGGCTGTTGCTTGTTGAGCCCCAATACTCATCCCACCCCCTTATATATATATATAATTTCTTTATTTGTTGTCCTTTATTGTCATTTCTTTGCACCATAATTCTTCATCAATCATGATAAATAATTGTTTTGGCACGAGTTTAATGCTACGCGGATAACGTTTTCTATTACTACTGTAAGGGGGTGCGTTTTTTTCTTTTTTGTTCCATTATTATTTACCACCCCATGCTTCCGGGTATTCATCTGCTTTTCAAACATATTTGCTTATTGTTGGCTCAACATTTATCCCATCAAGTCCTTTCTCTTTATTGGTAGAGTTGTGTGTAATGTGTTGGTGTGTGTGTGTGTGTGTGTGTGTGTGTGTGTGTGTGTGTGGCGTTAAATCATCCCTGCTACATACTAATTGATTTGATTATTCCAAAGTGCACTCAAAAAGTTTAGCACAAACTTTTTAAGAGTTGAAATATTGAATTGAAAAACGTGAAAGTATAGTTAGTTAGTTAGTTAGTTAGTTGTTATAGAAAGCGCTTACGAAAACCCATAAAAAAGATTTTCCTTCCTTTGCTGTTGTTGTATTAAAAAGCACAAAAACTAAAAAGCTACTTCAACTATGTAGTTTTAATATATAAACGAGGAAAATGCGAATGCTTTTAGAAAGCTTGAGGAAGTTATACTTCGTTTGTACAGGATTGGAGTTTGCGTCGTCTTTTGACATCTGAACTGTATCCAAGAGGATTATAGAAACAGTTTTGCTTTCACGTTTCACCCATTTTAAATGGAGAAGTAATTAAATTAGTGTGCATTGTTGGAGCTGTTGCAGAAGTTTAAGCGCTTTGTGGGTCTCTAATAATATTTGTTCTAAACTTGTGTGTCATCTATTCATTTGGTAAATGATTTGAATTTCATTTTTCGAATGAACAAAAATGATGAAAAATGTAATTATCATAAAGCGCCTTAATTTATTCAACAACCTTAAGTAATCTTTTTAAAAATAAACTAAAAGCATAATTTTAGGCTCAATTCATAAAACGCCAAAATTTATTCAATATCCTTAAGCAACATTTCTATGAAATTAAATGGTTAACTGCATAATTTTAGGCTCAATTAATTTTATTTTTAAACGCCTAAATTCCCACAATTATTTGTTGTTCCTGCGAAGCTAAATTGCAACCAATTAATGCAGACAGGCAATTAGTCAACCACTAATAATTTCTGTGAATTTTAAAATAAATCGAGTCAAATCTCGTGACGTACAAAAAGCGATGGAAATAATAACCCTTTGATAAAATTACCAATCTATTCACAAACACACAGACAGATAGAGTGGGAGTCAATTAAAGTAGACTGTAACTTTCTTGATGCCTGCATAGTTGAAGCATTAAATGATCAAAGTCGTCGTCTTCCCATGCGTCTCTCTGTTGTTGTCATCAACATCGATGTCGTCGTTGTCGTCTTCTCAGGCACAAAAACACAATCGATATTCGTACGCACACACAAAGACCCAAAAAACATGTTGCCTTGACAGCATCTTGTTGCCACATGAATTGATGGACCTTTTTTTTGTTATGTTCTTGTATTGTCAACGGGTTGTTTATCAAACTTCAGCTGCTACGTATTTTTCTATGCAATAAAATATATTTCAATATTATGTAATGTTTCGACGTACATATTATATAATAACATATGTTATGTGTATAGAATTTCAATGGAATTCAAAAAAAAACAAGTAAAATGAAACAACAAACGAAATGTACTTACAAACAAATTTGTTCAGGTAAATTTTTCACGATCTGATAAAATGTTGCGAGAGATGTTTTGGTGCCACAGGGCGGAATATTCGCGTAAAGCACTAGCAATAAAACAAAATGGTAAATACATATGGAACAACACGAAATTATGATTTATGCTTCAAATATACGACACCACGCGTACATCCGCATACATATTGTGCACACGTATTTTTGGTGTGCCTTAGCATACATTTAGGAGCACACACTCAGTCATATCGTTTGCATTATATCCTTTTCGCATTTAAAATCCTTTTGGCGTTGTTGTTCCTTAAGGACTCGCCTACATGCATGCAAGACAAATTTGAATGCGGAAGATTTATATGTTTACCTACATAATACGCTTTTTTGGGTGAAATATATGTGGAAAATTGCTTTTAAATTGTCACACATCAAACGCGGGCAGATGCGGGCAAACGAAATATAATATAAAAAAAAAATTGCAATACGTTTTGTGTATGACATGATCCCTGAATGGAATAAACGAAATGGAACAAGAGTGAACGCTTCACATATTGTGGCCAACAACTTTGAAGTTATATCATCTTGTACGTACCGTGGATAGCATTTTGTATACGTTTTTGTGTCATCTTGTTGGTTTGCAAAGGGTGCTGCTGCAAAGAGGTGCTGTTGTTGGTAGTGGTGGTGGGTGGTGATGGTGGTTATTTTGATATGTGGCATTGGTACCGGAAACTGAATGTATGTGCAAATAAAACAATAACGACAAATATGTACATTTGCGGAATTGGTGTGTGAAGAAAATTGTTCTGTCACATTTGAAGGTAATGCGCGTATTGCTTTTGTAGTACGTATATATCGGTACTTCCTGTCACTTGTCGTGTTGAGTTGCGGCTCTTTTTTTGTGGGTGTAGGTGTACATTGCCGTAATTGGGTGAATTCTATCTATTCATGCATATCAGATGGTGATGGTTGCAAATCAATATTGTCACGAATTTGTGCGATTTATTGAAAATTGGAATATCATTGTCAATTTTAGATATGTTGCTATTTGTGGAAAATATATTTTGTTTCTCCTTTGGTTTATGTTTCAAAATACTTTGCACTTATTTAAAGAATTACTAAAAAATATGAAGAAGGATTTGAAAATAATATTAATATAATAAAAATGTATACATTTTGGCGCATTCTACTATTGCTGATTTTAGCCTTGGAGTTTCAGTTTCAGTTTGAAAATTAATTTGTTAACAATTTTTTTTAATTTTACATTGGTTTAAACAATTGACGTTAAATTGGGTTTTCCAAACGGGTTAAGAGCCCTTATTTATAGAGAGTTATTACATATTAGTATTTTATAGAAAAATTTTTGAGAATTATATCATAATTTAATTTTATAGAATCGTTAAGTTTTAGAACAATTTTCATAAAAATGAAAGAAAAACAATTGTAATTATAAAGCTCCCATGAACCTTTCGATCTCTTTTTCACCGAAGCTACCGATGTTACGTGCAAGCGGTGACGATTGTGCATTAATTAATAAGTCTGTGATAGAAGGAGAATGCATATCCCTCAAAATTATATTTTCAGTGTCTCAAAGTTTAATCAAAACGTTGTTAAAAATTTGGTGAAGAATTGGCGGAGTATCAGCTTCCCGGTAAACGTGTTGGCACGCCACCTTACTGAGATGTCCTCATCAGAATTTATTTAATCAAATAAGTTAAGTGCAAGAGGCTTCTCCAAGCTTGTCTTTTTTAATCTAACCTAATTCTAATATTTTATGCAATATTGTTGTGTCTACAAATACGTTTTATAATAAATTAAGAGCACAAGTTGTAGTCTTAATAATTGTCTTAATGTGAGCGGTAAATATCAGTGAGCTGTCAAAGGTCACTCCTAAATATTTTGCCTGATCAGAACACTTTATCAATATATCTTCAATTGTTATTGCCTTCAAGTTGACTTTTAAAATAAAAAAACTGATTCAGTTTTCGCCCGCAATTATGCATTTACAAAAATACGAGAATGTCAGCCTAAATGAACATAATTGAAATTCAAAGTCAGATTCAATTTAAATAGACTACTTTTTGGCGTTTTTATATTATTTTGAGTTCTGCATAAGTATTAAAAGATAAGAATTAAAATTTTAAACATGGATTATTTAAAATTTAAAATTTTTTAACTAAAGAATAATCTCTCACCATTAACCAATTTTCAAAAAAAATATCACAAAATATACACTTCAAAATTAATTGGGAGGAATTGGAATCAACCTCAAAAGTTGCAGATATTTTCTATATTAAGCTCTCGTCCTGAAACCAACTCGTTCCACCCATATATGGCAATAACATCGCACACAAAGCACATCGTTAGTGTGCTGAATTCTTCTCCACATCTTGACAATGCGGGCCACTAAACTTTATAACCGACATGGCACCATGGTTAGCACCCATTCAGCACGATATTGTGCATGCAACGTCGAATGCTCGTCGATATATATTTATACAACTGTATGTATTTATGTGTGTGTGTGTGTGTGCTCAAAAATACACAAAAGCTTGAATAATTTATAACAGTTGTTGTTTGGTGGCAGTGCACAGTATAGCCATATCTAAACTTTTATTTCACCCACATACGATAAATCAGTGCGACGACGACATTCGACGACGTTGCTTTGTGTGTGCGAGAATATATATTTTGGGAATGCATATGTGTGACATATGTATTATTTTTACTCTGTGCTAAATTGCGTGCCGAGTGTGTCTGTGCATGGTGTGGATGCCTGATGCTGTTTTTACCATTTCGTCTTTTTGCAGCCAACAACATTCTAAGCACCGTAAAACAAGAACAAATGGTTACGGCGGCGTAATATACAGGCACAGTAGTGAATATTTTCGATTTGGCGAAAAGTGTGTGCATATTGGGTGGCACACAGTTTTTTTTGTGTTTAGCTTCAATAGTTCACTTTGATGCTGATACATTTCTAAAAAAAAAAAGATGTGATAGCTGTTTTGTTGCTTAGAGCGTGAGCTTTATTTGGTGGAAGTGACAAATGTGTATTGCAGGCGGGCATGCATTGATTTTTGGATGGGATACTGTAGTTTGGTTTTTCATGTAATATTTCTTGTATTGTCTTCATTTCCATAAAGCAACAACTTCATTTAGTACCGAAATTACAACATTCATGCGATTTCTCCATAAAGAAAGGTTCCAGCCAGAATGTAGTTTATTTAATAATAATATTGTTGTAGAAAGTTTTAGCGACCAAAACAGATTTTTACAACTTTAGTATATTCTCCATGAGTTTAAAAAAAACTACATCGCAGAGAGAGCGAGGTGTGAATTTATATACGACGATTTGACCTTGAAATTTCTGAGTTTGACCTTGATTTTTGTCCAATATTGGTGATTTTATTGATATTAGCAAAAATGTAGAACATCATACAAAGAAAACACCTCAAATATTATAATGATTTGTATATTATTAATAAGACTTAAGGTTTTTTTTTTTGTTTTAATTTCTCGTTTTATTTTGTAGTAATTAATTAAGTGTGTGTTATGGAAATTAAAAAGCAAATTCAAATGATTTTGGAATTAAGATTTTTCTTGTATGCTTTGTTATTAGTTAATTAATGTGTTAGTTAATTATTGTGACTTAACTTAAGTCGAATTTGGAAGAATGATTCTATAAACCAAAAACTATTTTTTAATTATTGTCGCACATATTTTAATAAAACTGAAAAACTAGACATTTAATTTCAAAATCCATTGTCCTTGAAAATAACTGCTTCACAAAATTAAGTTTTGTTATTTACATATATTATATACTGGCTTAAATAAATCTAATTATACATCAGATACATTATATATATGTAATTGATTTTGAATTTAAAGACCTTAAAAAAATCCCACGGGATAATTGACTATTCAATTCGAAATTAAAAATCCCGAAATGACCGGTAATTATTTCAATAAATAAGTATACCCCGAATCAAATATCCCCAAAATCTGCGATAAACAAAACTGTTATACAACATTGATTCCACCTCAGCGAACTTAATTAAATTGTGTATTTGATTAATTGTGGATCATAAAAAAATTGCTCTACAATTAAAATGCCACGTCGCACGAACAAGTGCCACGTTTTGGTACATTTCGTTCAAAAATCGAATAATTCTATGAGACAAATTTTTCTTCCAATGATGAAAATTGTTACAGCGATTGAAAATAAATAAATCTTATATTTTAAGGGCACTATATCAAAAAAATATACATTTTAAAACAAAATATTAATTTACTTACATTAAAATTTCGATCCTTTATTCGATTGAACACATAGATGAACACTTAATTAACACTTTATTCTAATGAATTAATTTTTTTTTCATAATATTTCAACAAACTATCACTATTTTCATAATAAAAGGCCATATATTGATGATTTTTCATCAAATTTTGACTTTCCAAATCACTTAATGCCTTTGAAAGCACATTTTTTTTCAACTTAAAAATACATTAACAACTAACACTTGAAAGCACTTGTTATAAAACTCTTTGTGGTATTCAGAAAATTATCACAATCTTCTTGATACGTAAAGAAAAGGCCATATATTGATGAATTTTCATCAAATTTTCACTTTTAAAATCACTAAGTGCCATTATAACCACATTTCTTCGTCACACTTACAAAGTACCCAAAGGAAAATTAATAGCGATTAAAAATAAGCAACGACATTCAAAAGAAAATTAGAAAAGTTGCCTTTAAACTACCCGACTTACTGTTCGCACCCGATTTTAATTATTACCGCCCGGACAAAAGTTCAAATGAAACTGATGGAAAAGGTTTAATGCAGAAGAAATTTGGGACTCATTTCATCTATTAACATATATTTTAATAATTTGCAAAAAAAGTGATCTCTTTCTAACGCACTCACATTAATCCTAGCACAGAGATTTTATAAAATTGTCAGCGAGGCGTAATAATTTTACATTAATTGCGGCCACCTGCACTGTACGCATCAATGTAGTGGTGGTCAGAAATGTAAAATACCTATAGAAAATGAGATGAGATCACGTGATCGGTGATCAAGCATTCTCCTAAAAAAATTATATTGTTACACGTAATAGTGTTAGTAAAATAGCTCACCAAAAATAATTTCTTTTCTCCCTTTCCATCCAGCACGGTAATTGCACCTGATATTAAATGGGAGAGATGAAATGACAAAGCGGGATGAGAAATTACCGTTAATTGTGTAACACCGCACTCGAAAATGAAAAGTTTTTGTACAGGAAATAATTGGCATTACAATGCTTTCATTTAAAATTGAAAACCTCATGAAAATTTTAAGGATTCCTGCATGCAATGTTCAAAACCAACATCTTATGATTTTAATAAATATTTTGTTCACTTTTGACTGGAAAAAATCCGAATGTAAAATTCTTTTGCCGCTCAACAACATTTTTATGTACCAATTTTGATGAGAAAATTCTTTTAATATTCTTATAATAGCTTTTTTGTTCCAAATTAAATTTAAAATTTATTTTATTTGGATAGAAAATATTTTCATATAGACCTTGAAAAATTTAACGATATTAATGCCTTAATAGATTTAAAATTAAACTGATTTTTCAAGAAATTAGTATTATTTCACAAGGAATTATAAGAAAACAACAATAACCATTATAATTCAGGTTGTATGGCCTTGGAATGTTCAGCAAAAATATAAATTCTTTTAAAATCTACAAATCTGTAGTACATTATATGTTGATAAAGTGTAAAACGCACGAGATATTAGATATTTCCGGTTTTATCCTTTTTAATTTTTATTTTATAATTCAAAAACCCGATTGAATGTGTAATTGCAATGTAACACAATTATGTGGAGAATGATTTCATAGATCATATTTGAAAAAGTTGGCGAATTTAAATATCATCTTAAAGGAAAATTTTGCAAAACCGCAGTTTTTTGGCAATATCTTGACCGTAAGAGTGATTTCGACCATGAAACTTCATGTAACTCTTGGTTTCTGGAACTTACACATTATGTATAAGTTTTATACATTTCAATAAAGCCGTTTAAGAAATATACGCATTTTAAATATTTTGAGAAATTGAAATTTTTTACACTCAAATTGCCAAAATCTGAGGAGATTTCACTAGTGATTTCTACTCAGAATTTGGACAATTCTGTGGCAAAAAAAAAAAATTTTTTTTAGGAACACATACAAAATGTTTTACTAATTAAACTACAAGTATTTTTGGTATTTTTGTGATTAATTTTTTTTTAAGGATTTTTAGTAAAAATGCTGTTAAAAAGTAAAAAAATGATACCACCTGGTACAATACATCAACAAATCATTGTGATTTCATATAATTGTCTCTTTCCTCTTGCGTGTGGGTGTGGGTGTGCTTAGTGGACCACACCAATATTTAGCCTTGGAATATGAATCTATTACGCAACTGTTAAAAAATCCTCACGCATACTATTTAGATGTAATTATATATTTTGTAAAATACATAGGCGGTTTTTACAGGAATGCTATTACTTTTATTTCATATTTTCAGGGAAACAATTAATGATGAACATAATATTATATGTGTAGGTGAGGAAGCACGGATTAAATAAAATTGTCAGCCAGAGATCACGTGATCAGTGCGTGTGCGTAGCATTTTATTGTGCACTTGTTAATGTTAACAATTAATGCAAATTGCAGAGGTCTGAAACAATTTTAGGCGGAAGAGAATGATATGAATTTATTTGTATTTTTAGCATCAATTTAGTATAATTGTATGAACTGAAATTTTTTGAAACTATTGAAAACATTTAGGACCTCATCTATTGACGGGCCGACAAGTTGTTCAGCTCTGAAGTGACAATCATATTTTAATTCTCTAAAAATTCCACAATGAACGAATATGTGAATAGTTTAGGTATTAATTAATATTTAAAACTATATTGCAGTATAAGTTATACTTGTTTCTGGGGCTGAACGTACGTAATTTTTGACGTTTTGTTTTATTCGAATCTGGGGATTCTGACCTACTATTTGCTGGATTTAGCGAGTCATAATTCGCGGATATATTCGCCGATTTATTCGCCGATTAATTTCAAATTTTATTCGTAGTCTCGAGAGAGAATTGTATGGCCCGTTTCTGAGTCCCCATACGAAAAAAAATTGTTTTGGCAATAACTTGACCTTGAAGGATCTGACCTTGAAAAAACAATAAATACATTCTTATATTTTTCTCTCATATTTTATTATTTTCATTTATTTTTGTTAAGAATTCACGCCATAAAATGGAAATCATTATGTCCGACTCCAAAAACCCAGCACGACTTGTTCAAACCACCCCCACATTCCACCTCACTCTTCGCCTGAAAACATTTTATTATTGTCAACATGATATATTACAATGTGAACGCACGCTCGACACATTCGCACATAAAGTTTGGCTTGGCTTGTTATTTGAAATTCAATTCCAAGGAAGTGTTTTCTTAGTGTCAATTACTCTGTTTAACGAATTCGTGAATGTTTTCTGGATATGGCGAATAATTTGCAAATGTTTAGCAAGCATACACAATAGCAATCGTAATGTAGCCATTTCCACACATCAATGTAATGTGGGGCATTTACATATTGCAATAGATGAAGGATTGTTACTGTGAATGTGTGTGTGTGTGTGTGTGTGTGTGTGTGGAAAACATCAACAGGATACAGAGAAACGATTATACATCAATCAATCAGGAATTCATTGGAAGCACATGTCTATAATTTGATTTATATGTTTGAAGTGCAAAAGCAAAATAAACCCAAAAACAAACACAACACAAGAATAACAGAATTAATGTATTAACGGGGTATGTGTGTAATTTCAAATACATGAAGCAATACTTGTTGGATATAAAATAAATGCACATCAATACAATCAATTTAATGGGTGCCACCAGCATTGTGTTGGATGTTTTCGAGTTTCCACATTCAATCACTTTATTCCCGGGGTATCGACATTAGCTTTCGCCATGCACGCCAACCCTTTTGTTGTGTTGAAAAATGGCATTCTCATGGTCCTGTGAAAGCTGGGGGAAAAAAAATGAATGCCAAAATAAAAACGGGAATGCAATTAATTGTATTGACTTTTGTGTGTATCAAAATTTAGTACAATTGAATTGTTCGAATCATTCATATAGTTAGACTCTTTGCAGAAGTCCTTCTATTTACAAGGACAATGAAAATGCAACTTTCACAGGATGGCAAGTTTCTGTTTGTCAACATTTTGAGATTAAAATGCTTGCTTTGAATTGAAAACATCGAGACTTAAAAAATGTAATGAAATTAAACGCCAAGAGTTAGGCAACTTGCACCTTAATTCGTTAAATAAAAGACAGATATTGATGTATTTCAATTCATTACAAAATTTAAAATGAATTAACTTTAAGCAATTAAATAACACGTTGAAAAAAAAATGCTCCTAAATGTAGTCAATTGCATAATTTTTGGTGCTATCCTTTTAAAATCACATCAAAATCATTGCAAAACCTGTAATTGAACACATTTATAGCTTAAATAAAAAGGAAAACACTTCTGTCAATGTGACAAAATTATTATAGCAATTAAATCAATTGAAAGTTACCACTAAAAATGCTGACAAAACGAACTGAAATCACTGCTTGTTCATCAAAATCCAATAAGTGTGGCCATAAACCATCAAAATACCCAATATACACGTGTGCATTGAGGTAGAACCATTAATTCCGCTTTTTCATCTTTCCATTCCACCACATGAAACAAACAAAAAAAAAAGGAAAAAAAAGGACGAAACAAAATAAAAAATAAAAACCAAAAGATCGTCTCCTTATACTATATGGCACAATATTTGATTCGATGTGCGGAATTTCTTAACCCAAATCTTGAAGGCCGCACTCGGATTTCCGATTGACATGAAAGCAAATTGTAATGATGTCTAAAAACCCCCACGCATATATATACAACAAGGATCGTCTCACAAACTGTACACACATATTAGCATCACATCGAATGATATATTTACATTGTTCCACATTGTCCCGCACGCTGTACATTGGGGACCAACAGCAGCAGCTTGCTGTACGTCAGATTTATAATACCCTTTTTGTGCTTTCGCCGGAAAGATGGAGCAATGCGGCGTCGTTGTAATGAAAGCGTGGACGTGGCGGAAGGGGTGCAAGATTCATGCGGTGGTTGATTCTGAAAATAGGATGAATAAGTAATTCTGAAACTGATAGCATATCGACGGATATCAGTCAGTGTGTGAGGAGGTGGGGATGGTGGATGTTTGTGAGTGTGTGTTTGTGTCGAAAAATCAAGTAACAAAATGCGTTGTCTGTCAAAGATGACAGGTTATTTTCCAGCGTCGTGACTCCTTTAGAACATTTCTGCTTCAATTCATACATATTCGGGTGTCTGTATATATGAGTCGATATGTGTCGAATATGTGAAATGTCTTTGAACAGAAATATATAGATAGGAATAAATATAATATGGGAAATAGGTAAGGCACGTGGGAGTGGAGGAGGGGTTGTTACGGTGTGAATAGTATAAGAAGTTGCAAAAAAAAAAGTGTGTGGAGGGAGTTTTTATTTTGTAAAGCGAATTACTTGCTTTTAAAGCAACATCCCCCATGAGACTTAACCTGCCAAAATTCACTGCAAAGCAATAGGTGGAAAGGACTGAAGGATCAGCTAAATAACCAACAGGAAATGCGTGGTGGATGGTGTTTCCTTAACATTGTCTATGTTCTATATTACTGTTCAAGGATACAGCACTCCTTGCGTGTGAAGTCACAAGTGAAAGTGAATTCTTCTTTGTTGTTCAAAGATACTATCTTGGGATAAAGCGTTACGGGTGTGAGAAATGAACTGCGATGGTGATGCTAAAGCATGTGCTAGAAAAATGCGTGAAGAAAACAATACCTTCATTGTTTTGCAAGGCGTTAGACATATTTAAGGATATGCAGCAAGTAGCATGCGGAGGAAAAATATGTTTAAACAAATTTATTTATTCACATTCTTTGCATTTTTCTCTCGCTTTTATTACATTTTTCATTGGCATATAATATGGAGAAATCGTGTATGTACCTCATTCATGTGCACACATAATAATAAATTACTCATCCCCCCCCCCGCAGCATGCATCAGCTTCAGCTTATTTTATCTCATATTTCCTCCGTTATATAAGTCATGACAAAATACGAGTATTGTAGCTGTAGCACACTCAAATACGTTAATGTTATTTAGGGGATGAAAATTGCTCCCTTGCACAACTCGAAGTGGCATCATACATTATAAGACAATGATGAGGCAAATAATTTTTAAAAGAATTTTCCAATTTAATATCCAATTTCGTTTAAGATATACGGCTGAAATATACCAGCATGTATTATAATTGAGTTCACATATTATTATTATTATTATTATGCCTTTTTCAAGCATGACGTGTGTGTGTGCTCATAAATTTGTTGCTTCAAGTCAATAATAATTCATTTTGTTCACATATCATTCGAATGTATGTTTATTACATTTACAATTATTCGAATATTTTAAACCAGGAGATGTAACTAGAGAGATGATATGATGTATTTATTTTTAAGTGCATTTGCGATGGCATTACAAGGGATGGAGGGGAGGGGGGGGGGGGTGGAAATTAGGTTCAATTCATGTCTATTCTTTATGGGGTTAAAATATGTGAGTGTATGAAGGAAAACTCAATTTTTTTAATTTAAATTTTTATTTTTATATTGACAATGTACTTTAAATATTGACAATAATTTTAATAAGTATTGTCAATAATTTTAATATAATATATATGGTCAATATTTTAAATAATTTTTTTAACCACGTTTTTTAAAGTTTTTAATAAGTAATTTAATATTTTATTTAAATGCTGTTATCAATATTTTAACTCAATATGTAGGTGCTATCAATGTGTTTGACAAGAGCCTTAATATATTGTCAATTTAATACATTTTATTGTCAATATTTTTTTTTAGGCAAACAAATGCGCATTTAAATTTGAATAAAAATTAATGAATTTGTTTGAAAATCTTTATTAAAATTAATTCAAGGTCAAGTCCTTAAGTCAAGTTATCGTAAATTGTTTAGAAATATGTTTTTTTTTTCCCAGAAAAATTAATACTTTATGTACAACTATTCTACGAATTGAATTATTTAACTTTTAAAGGTCTAATTTTTCTATTTTAAAAAGTAATGACCTTGAAAATGAAAAATATTAAATTACTTAAACTATTCCTTAATTCTCGACACAAAAGCAAAATCCATACAAAAAATTGACGTCTAACGAGGAAGATTAATTTAAAAGAAAAAGGTAGCATGTGCACTCAAAAACACAAACAAACACCAACCGTATAAACCGTTGAATACCACCGTGGGATGGGTGATGAATTTCCTTCTCCACTTCTTCTCTACTTTAAATTACACCCCCCTCCCCCTACGCTAGCCTTTTCAATCTGCTGCTGGAACGTATCGCACCACATCCATAACATTAACATCACCCCCCACAACCCTCACACACACGCTGCTGCTGCTGCTGCTGCTGCTGCTGCTGCACATTGCTGTACGAGCGCGCACAAATTTTCAAGCGGCAAAATTTAAATACAATTTGCCGCGTCGCAAAATAAGTTGGTGTGTGCTTTCGATTTAGGTGCCACTGCCAACATCTCACAAAAGCTTAACTACATTTGGGGTGCGTGGGGGTGAGGGTGGTGTTGTGCAGCGGGGTGGCTATGGTTGAAATAGCGTACAGTCCTCCACACATATTTTCACCTTCATCTTGTATCAGGTTATGTATGAACAATATATATGGTAGGTGTGCAGCCGTTCACCGTTTTATCTCCCTGAATTATTAGAACGTAAAACAATATTACCAAGACACTAAATGACATTTATATACCACTTTGCCATTCTTTTTGTCTCTCCATTGTTTTGCTGTATTAGACGTAGTACACCATTTGGCGTTGCGTCTTCTTCCGCTGTGAACATCCCTGCACCTCGATATTTTATTCATCTCCACCCCCGCACATGCGAGTGAATTGCTATGGGGGATGGGATTGGTTGGAGCATTTAGAATCAGGTCCTCATTCTTCGTGCCAGTACTATTTAATACAAATTTCCAACCCCCGCTAACAAAAGAAAAAAGAAAAAAATTGCTTAGTATCGTGTAAAATGCCCGCGCTTTCAATTTGTTGTACAGTTGAACGTAAAAGGATATATCTTCCTTGGCATAGTGTGTACACCAACAATTTATATTTATACCAAAATATACCGACACATATATTATAAGTACATCAAGTGAGCGTGTTTGTACGTTGTCTACAATTTATTGTAGCTAACTAAATTATGGTGCGTCCTGAACGAAGGAACATTATAAATATTTTGACTAATTGCTTTATGTTTTGATAATAAATTTTCGGTGTTTCTCCCCGACTCGTCTCGTTTCCGTGTGTTTTTCTTTTTTCCTACTTTTTTTTTTATTATTATTTATCATTTTGCTTATACAACAACCCCCATCCCCCCCATCTTAATTTGTATCGTTCATTTTGTTGTTGTTTCAGTATACGTACCCATAGTCCCAACAAGGATTAGGAAAGTGCTCGTGCTTCTATTTATTATAAACGACGGAAATGAGGATAATTTTAATAAGGGCGACTCCTTCAAATGTTGTGTCGCGGGTAAACCCTGCAATAATTGCTATCAATTTTTCTTGTTCCAAATTTTCCTTCGTCGTCCTTTTTCATCTGAGATTTTTTTGTAATATGTGTCGATGTAAAATGTTTATTTTTTCATGTCTGTAATTAAATTACACGTTGTGGCGGTGACTATGCCCGTAAATTATTCATAAACGTGTCATGTCGCTTACTATCTAAACCAATAAGTGAATGATGAACGACTGCGTTTTTTTTACATAGTAGTGTGTTGTGATGCAGACACATTACTATTGTGTGAGTTGTTTGGAATTGATAAAACGATTGACATATGTCACATGCGTCGCGGAGAGTGGAGTTTTTTATGTGAAAATGTGCATATAAAAAATTTTGAGTTGTTTTTTTTTTATTTGAATGGCAGTCATTTTTATGAAAAACTGTCTCATTATTTATTAAAGCAACATATAAGTGGTTGCATTGTTATTTGTAATTTTGATAAAATGTCTGTTTTACGTGTCCACAAGTGATAAATTTAATAAACTTGTTTCCATAATAAAGATAGTGCATTAATTGTTGTAATTGTTGCTTAATTGAGGGCATTAAACTATTGTAGTTGAGGAATTTTATTAAATTTGTAGCCATTTCCATTAATTTCACAATGTTAAAAAAGCAATAATTAAAATGATAAATCTATATGGCGTCTGGAATAAATAAATTCAATAAACTTTAATAAATGTTATACCATCTACTGTGAATTAAAATGATTTGCTGTAACATTAATTGTAATAATAAAAATAATACATTTTCCAACTAAAAACTGAAAATAAAAAATAAGTCGTAAATATATTTTAATTTAATTCGGTATTTAATTTAAATAAAGTATAATAAATATCGATTTTTTATAGTGACCTTGAATTTATTTAATTGAACTATGACCTCTAAAGTCATAAGACGAAATATTTTTGAAATGCAATTTGTAAATGCAGAACGATGGATTAAAGGACTTTAAAAGACAAGTAGCCTATTTTTATAAACATGAACTATTTTCAAGGTCAATTATGTTGTACAATTATTTTTTTTTAGGCAAAACCATTTTTATGACCTTGAAATATTTATTTTAAGCAATAACTATTTAAATTGAAGCCGAACATTTTTGATAAAGCTTTAAAACAACTGTTGACCTTGAAAATTTCTTAGTATTTTAATAGCTTTAATCATGAATTATTAATATTTAAAAAAATACTTTTTTGGAATTTAAGGTCAATAATTGTTTAGCCTTAAATGAACTCTTTCTAGTTATTTGATTTGATTATAATCAAAATTGAAAGCTTGAATAACTTTTCAGCATTTTTAGATAAGTAATTGTGAACGTAATCACAATTACTTCTCTGAAAACCTATAAATTTCCCAAACTTAGTAATTAAAATGAGAAAACTTTGCAGATTGTTGTTTTGTTATAATACAAACAAAAACTTTAAATCATAACAAACTCTGTGCAAACAATAATTTTCACAATATGTTTTAAATAAATACGAGAAATTGATCTACCTATTATGAGTCTCTGATATTTGATGATCAATATTAATATTGCATTCGATATATTTCTTGTAAATATTATGTTACCCCATTGAAAATAATATTTATCATCGCTTTGTGTTTGTCAATGCTCACATACTATTTTTATGGGAAAAGAATTTCAAAATCACATACATGAAACCAGAATGATACAGTCATTACAATAGATGAGTGATTGGTTATGAATTATTATGTAATCACCTGCAAAACACATAATGGACAATCAGATAAACTGAATAACTTAAACCACATATGGAAATTAAAATGCGTTACCTACGATCGGTTACCGGTCGTTTTTCTTTGCCACATTACACAACATTTATTATTATAATAATATTTAAATGAACTTCCTCGTACCTGTAATGCTCCATCCAAACATATTATGTTTATTCACAGTTTAAGTACACAAAAGATATCAAGAGACGACACAATTTAATATACACGAGCATATGGTTTTATAATGGAGAAGCGCATGCCTGCGCAATGTAACTTGGAGCATGTTGTTCACTGTGTTTACGCCCACTGTAGGCCAGCACAGTGGGGCCAGTAACATAAAGTGGGGCCTATTATTATTAAAAAATAACCTTTTTAATTTTTTGTTCTAAAGATGCGTCCGAATGTGGAACTTAAAGGCACTTTAAATGGGCTTCCCTTTCAAAAGTAACAATTTTAAAACCGGAAAATGATTAAAATAAGTAATTTTAAATTAGTGCTAGACATTTTTTGTACATAAAAAATTGTTGTTACAATTTATTTGTTGGGTTTTCATCTAAAATCCGAAAAACATCGTGTCCCTCAATATTGCATAATAAAGCTTTATCATTCAGGATGTGCGCGTTCAAAAAAGCTTCACGCCATTCCCCTTCATTTTGCTGAATACAATTTCATTTCGCATTGGAGACGTCGCGTTTTTCCTCGTCATGCATGTGTGTGTGTTTTTTCAGCAGCGTTTGCAATTTTCACCATTCAGCCTGAAAGTATGCCTGTTGCTTTTTGATTCTTGTACGCCTCAGTCGTTGGCTATTTTCATATATACGCCACAAAAATACATTGTTTTATTTGACAGAGTGTTTGTGTCACAAAGAATATACATATTTTAATGTTCGTGTGTGTGTGTGTGTGAGTTTTTGCTCCTCAGTACCATTTTCATGTTTGTTTTTTTTTTCACAATAATAATTTCGTGTCGTATCCGTATGTTGTTATTTTCACATATTATGTGCGAGGTATTCAGCGTTACTTCTGCTGACGTGATTGCATCTCTGATCAATTCGATTCGTGACGCGTGTACAAACACAATTTGCATGCCGAAATTGTTGCACAGTGTATTAATGAGTCACATCATTTTGAGTGCATTGAAAATAACAGATCTGTTAGAGAAAATTTGTTGAAAATGATTACATAAAATTTCCTTTTTTGCTGTGGGTTTCTAAAAGTGAATTTTTAAGTGAATTTGAGGTTTTCTTAATATTTGTGGGAGTTTATTCAACTTTGATTAAAATAAATAATATAACAATTAATTAATAACTGAAAGTATTGAATGAATAGAAAAAGAAGTTCGTAAAAAAGTAATCAACAAATCAATAAAATAAAAATATAAAAATTCTGCAGCTAATTTAAAAAAATATCATAACAAAACATCTTAAGTCAATTTAGAATTAAGATTGTTTAAAATTCGTTTTTATGTGACTTAAAAATTGACCGTTAATAAAAATTAGTTTACAATAACATTTAATAATTAACTGTTTTAATTAAAATATCGATTGTTGAACATAAAAGAGCGTTTAAAGTAAGGTTTCAAAAATAATAATTGAAAATAAGAAAGGGTTTCATGTTATTGCTTTTAAACAAAGCTCTAAGCTTAAATACAATTTTTAAGCCAAAACAATTGCAAATATTTAATTAAAGCCTTTTTAAAAAATTAACTGTTTCAAGTGTTTAAAAAACCATCAAAAATTGCACAATTTCTTGTAAAATTTAAATAAGATTACAATAAGTTTTAAGTAAGTAAATAATAATATGTAAAATAAAAGCTGAAAGCTTCAAAAAAAAAAGTTAAGTTCTTAAATAAGTTGACTTTATGGAAAGTGTGACAAAATAAACTAAAAGTTATATTTAACATTGCTGCAGTCCTTTTCGCAGCATGAACTTTAAAGCAGATTAATCAGAAATACAAATGAAACGTTTCATTACATCAGGTACAAAACGCACATCGGTAAATTCACTCAATAAAAAACCACTCAATTTGTAGAGCATTAATATTAAAATTACACTCATTTTGCCATGAAAATATTTATATGTAATTTAAACCCCAATTTGCATATTTAACTATTTTTCTCCTTTAGCGTATTGATCACAAATCCTAACCAATGAATAATCACAAATAAATATCCACTCACATTGCCTAATTCGAAAAGAGTGGTGGACTATTTAAGTCACTCAACTTATACAACAATAAATACACACATCATCATACCAAAACGGACACACAAAAAACAATTTTGTACGTATTATAAAAAAAAAAATGAAAACAAACAATCGTACCAAAATAAACCGCAATGGAAATTATCACAAAAAAAAATGAAAACGGAAAAGCCCTACCCAAATTTAAGCACCCTCTCAATTTTGATAATATTCGCGCCACTCCATCGGGCGACAACTTCCTATTTTTAGTTTATTTTTATCACTTCCGCTTTATTAGAAATAACCCAATTAATAATGTCCCAAAATTTGTGTGCGCTCGTTCAATTTACGACAAAAACGAAAATAAAAAAAACTGTCTCCGTCTTTTATTTAATGACCGAAGCACGTCAGAATTATTGATTAACTGCGTGGAGTAACAATGGAGGTGGCTTCTGTTGGAAATTGAAAAAAAGATTAACCATGACACTGTGTCGCGCGTTTACGCCGTCATCCATCCATTTCATCCCCTTAGTCCCCACCACCAACCCACATTACACTCTGCGTGTATTTAAGTTCGATACACCTCAACATAATATTATTATAACACAAAATCCGTCTGAAAAATGTTGTACATCATGGATATTATAACAAAATGTGGGTGGCTTTAAGTTTCGCGTTGCTTGCTAATTACTTAATCCGTGTACATGTTCTTTACATGACAGCGTTGGCACAATTGTTGCAGCCATATCCACCGCAGTACACGTATCTTACAACACTGCTGCAGATATAATTGATTGGGTGAGAGGGATGGGGGGGGGGGATGAGGGTTGGTTTGAAAACTTAAGGTGTGTGTGTTTGTGTTGTTTGTGGTGGTTTTCCATAGCGGATAATGTCATGTGGGGTAGTTGACTGCAAATGGTATGTGGAGACGTACAAAATGTATTAAATGTAGGCTGGTTTGTTGAGAGGCTTATACGCATTGAACCCAACCAAAAACCACCACCACATTGTTGTCTGTCTTTGCCTGAATGTGTGTTGAGATTTTTGTGTACATGATTAAAGCCAAAAAAGTGCCCAGCTGTAAATGTACATGAAGCTGTAAACTCTTGGATAAAAACGGCATTAAAGTCATTAGGCGTATTATTTTGAGGTACACTGAAAATGGTTTGTTAAGGGTGCCGGGAACATTTATACATAAATTCAGGGTGTACAGCAAGGTATATAGTAGCAGGTGATTACAAGTGTTGGAGCATAATTAGCTTGATTAGCACACAGACCTTCTGTAACGTTTACATTTTGTGGCAATGGAAATGGAACTTGATGAGAAAATTGTGTTGTTTTTTTTTTTTTGTTGGTGGTGGTGGTGGCTTGCTTTTTCTTTTGGGATGAATTAAAGTCGTTTTGGGGTTGTGTGTATATTACAGTTAAATGTAATGGGTAATTTAAAAAGGGGAAAAAAAAAGTGGAACTTTAATGTGGCAAGGTCAACTTTAAATATTTCAATTTAAGGGAACATTTTTTAATGGATTTATTAAATTTAAATAAAATAAGTACAGTCATTTTTAATCAAACTGTTTTTTTTTAAATTTATTAAGGTTTGCAACAGTCTGTCAATTATAAAAAAAATTTAAATTGCATAATTTTTTTTAAGAGTTGAGAGGTTTTTTTTTTTAAGCAAAGTTAGAGTTAATTTTGTTAAAAACATGTTTTAAAGTTAATTTACCTTAATGTAAGCAATTGCATACTTTTAGGCGTTTTTAACAATTTTATTATTTCATACTGACTTTTAACTGTAATTATTTAATTGTTATTTACTGTTTTTTAAATTATGTACAGTTATTAAAAATTCAGTTTTTGTTATTTTTTGTTTTAATCCTTTTTATTGTTTATTAAAATAATGAACTTAAAATAATTCTCAATTTTATTAAACCTGTATTTTATGTTCAAACTTTACCTAAATTTATTTTAAAATAATACCTTTTACAACTCCTTTTTACATTGTAACGTTTAACATCCTAACATACTTTTTAACGGCTATTCAACCAAAAGTACCACGCATTCAAATAACGGTTAATTTAAATTAAATACCGTATTCACATTAAACTGAAATTGCATTCTTAATTTATTCTCCCTTCTTTTTTTTCACCAAAAAAACGTTATCTTAAATCCCCAATTCAAATAAACATTTAATTTATTTTATTTTTAATTACAAAATCCACAATTTAACAGCACACCCAATAACCGCATTCTGGTATTAAAATAATGTGCACCTTATATACTGTCTCATATAAATACAAGTTAATTGCTTAAGGGGTTGATGCACAACATTTAAACAAACCTATGTTATGGGGCACACAAATACGTAACCTTTGATACGATTTAATATTGCACAAATGCTATTGCAAAAAGCTCATTGGAGCGATGAAGACATCATTTATCGTTACGGATTTCCCAAGAGTAATAAATGTGGATAACCTCGACATTTTCTGTACACAATTGTGTTTGACAATTGTTGCACACACACACACACACACACACACGTGATATTGCTGCTTCGTGAGCCATTTAATTGCGCCGCATTTAGATGAAGCATATAATATGTAAGAAAAGATGTGTGGCGACTTTTATTATATGTATTGTATGCTTTGTTTGAGTAATCAAGTAAAACGACACGTAACATCAATTTATCAAAATAAAGGAGAGGAAAAAAGGAAACGAAAGGTTGTGAAAAAGTGTATTTTGTTTGGTTTAATATAATATGTTTGAAGGATATAATATGTATGCAAGGATATTGTGTGTGCATAAATATTTTTTCTTGTGCAATGAATTTGTGTCACAATCTCACCCTTACAACAGTGGATTGGAATTTTCATTCCTCTACAGTAACGTGTGTTAAATAGTAAAACAGAAATGCATGATCTACACATCCTTGCTGGATAAATATATGGATCACGTTCTTAGGATTTCGATAAAATGTGCGCCTGATATCGACGACTACTATTTCAACAAAACCCACACCACCCGCAATTTTGTTTTTTTTTACCAAATGCATACTATGCTGGATATTTATGTGGATAATACACACATCCTTTTTGTTGATTTTATTTTATTTTTGTTATCCTGCTTTGTTTTTTTTTTTGATTATCCAACTCATGAGTTATGTGGTACTTAGTTTATTGTCTGTGTACTTGAGCGCACAAATGTTTTTTGCTCGGCTTATATGAGTTCATCCCCTAACCCACCATCTCTTATTTTATGTATCCGTATGTTCAAATGCATGTTTGCAAGCATATTGCAGCACATATTTGCATAATGATTTATACCAGGCAAACATTCATAGCAAATCTCTATAACACTCAACTGATTTTCGAGGATCTGCAAATTAATCTGCAAATAATAAGCTCTATATGTCCTTTCTAGTTATGTATTATTATCTAAATTATTGCAGGACGAATATATGAAATACTACTTTTACAGCTGAAAATAAAAATAATGACAAAGAAAGGCGCTTTGTTATAGAAACAGGACGAAATGAAAATCGCCGTTAATGTTTTTAATTCACCCTATTCACGCATCTTCAGTATATTATGTGATTAGGTATATTCCCCTCTTGGGAAATGTATGCTTTATTTTACTTTATATACTTTCGTCCTTTTTCGCTCCTTCATACAGACATATTAAATTAATGGTTGGGCATCATTCCTCCTCTATACGAGTGTATTATGGTACATAAAATATTTTAATTATTTCGTCGCTTCAATTTAATATTTTTCTCATGTTCTAAAAGCTGCACCCCCACCCCCTAATTTTTTTTTTTAATTGTTTAAAGCGAGTCTATTTTTCATAATATTTATTGCAAACATATAGGATGGGGGGGGGGGGGGGGAATGTGGCGCTCTTTAAAACAAATCCAATGCCATAAACCTTTCGGGGGGTTAATATAAAATGGTGCGGCGCTGCTGCTGTTCATATCCTGTGCACACATCCTTCGTAACCCAATGCACATTACTTGTGTGCGATCGTAAATTCGCGCCCTTTCCTCACACACATATTGCGTTATTGTACATGAATTTTTTTTTTTATCACTTCGCCTTTTGCTTTATGCACTTTGACGTTGGGTTGCTAAAATTTTTGCCACCCCCCAACGAGGGGGTGCCTCACTGATTTTCAAGTGATTCATAATTTTATGACGTCTGTATGTGACACCTTGTGCGACGAAAGCTCAGCATCAAAAACATAAAAAAAACAGAACAAATTTTGAGAATGAATCCTTGCATAAGTTATGTGTATTTGAATGTGTCTGTGTTTTGGGTGAGTCAGTGTGTGTGTGTGTGTGCACCATTTAATGTCCTTGCCATATTATGCATCACAATTCTGCAGACTATACACAGTTAACGGCATTACATCACGATCCAGTGCCTTTTTCGCTATTGTGTAACGCGAGGGGGTGGGGTGTCGTCTGTCGCCTCTGCGTTGCTCTCCTAAAATATTTCCCGCTATACGAGTTATGCAATATGTGTTAGTTATATTATGGTTGATTGTTGTATGTTTGTGAACATAAAATCTCGATGTACGTACATCGCATATTATAGTGTAGGTACCTCGAATCATAAAATGTGGATTATACGATTTAGTGGAAATCTTGCTGAGCTTTTTGTCACATTGCCTTGGGACAGGACGCATTTATACATGCATATGTATGTACGTGTGTTTAATATAAGCGAATCGTTGTTGACATTTAATGCATGTTTATGCTGTCGTGTGCATATTATTTTGTACATTTGTGCGTCGTATTTATGAGCACCGATTTAATATTATACGAGTGCCACAGTCATGGTGTCTGGGGCACATTTTGGTGTTTATGATCGCTTTAACTGATATTATAAGGGTAGTTTTGGAAATATGCTTTTTAACGGGGTGTTTTGAAGTAAATTTATCATAACTCTTTTGAGTTTAATGATTTTTAATTAAACGCACAAGACTCGTTGTTGTGCAACATTTAATGAACGAGAGCTTTTAATGTATGGTGTTTCTTAATTTCAAGGACTTGAGTTCATCATATTTTTAATAAGCATTATTGTTTTATTTATAAAAGCTATTTTTAAGAAAAATATGGTCTTAAAGTTGTTGTTCTCAAGAGTCCTTTTAAGCAAGTTCTTTTAATTAAATTTTAATATTATTTTTAGTATGACTTTGTGAATTTTTAAGAAACAATATGTTTTTTTACAAAAGTTTTGATAGTAAAAAACAAAGAGAATGGTAAAATTTAATTATTTAACCTTAAGAACAAGTTGAAAATTAATTTCAATTAAAATTTACAGCTTTTTGTTTCACTTTTAAAACGATCGTTCTAATTTTTATCTCAACTTCAACAGATATTAATTGAATATTCTTTAATTGTAACTCAAAACAAAAACTTGTGTTTCCAATTTTTGTTTGTGTTTTAGCGAATTGAACTAAAGGAATAAGAAAACACAAAACCCGCCACAACATAAATTCATCTTCCATTAGTAAATATACCACACAACTTTGAACTATAAGTAATTTTATTTCAACCCTTCCGACCATAAAGAAAGTTTTGTTGCTTTTTGTCTTATATGGAACTTCTTCTCATAACTGCAGTTATATATAATATAACATTATCCGATCTCTTTACATCTGCGTTATATTTAGGTATAGCTGTATCTTCAAGTTATTGTTTTCGCAGAGTGGATTTTAATCAGCATTTGTGTCTCCAAATAATAACATTTTGTAATGGCATTAAATTTGGCGCAACGACAACAAAATGCCATAATACAGCCGTAGCGTTTTCGTTTTAAGTTTCACGATGGCTATACCAGCCGCGCGTCGTCAGTAGTGAAAACTGAAATTTAATACAAAGTATAACCCAATTCAATTAAGATGATCATTATTTTCGCAAAATGTGATGCGTTCTCTTTCGCTCCATCTCTCGTTTCTAACTAGTATATATTCCTCAGCATATTATTGTGCGGACAAATACTCATGGAATGGCTGCATACATTTTAACTAAAATGCATCATTAAGTTAACGACAGTGCGGTAATGTTTTTGTGCGGGGTTGGATATTTTCGTACACATAAGACGCAAGTTTCACTCTAATCGTTAAGGAACTATATAATAATGATTTAACAACACACACATAAAAACTTGGTTGTGGAACTTTTTAACTACTTCACTTCCATTAAATGCAATTTCCGTCTCCATGAGCTGCTGCTGCTGCTGCTATTTGTGCAATGGGTGACAAGATTTCTACAGGATTAATATTCAGTTGTTTTTTCCATGTTTTTGTTTGCTGGAGAAAGTTTTGGAACGACTTTTCAAGAAATCAAAATGTAAACAAAAACACATTGCACTGAAAGTTGAAATGAGGGTTGAAAACGTGGAGAGACGTATAGATTTTAATATTAAGTTATCGATAACCTTTTGCATAACTGTTTTGTGTGTCAATTTGAATTATTAATTACTGTTTGTGGTAAACTTTTGATGCAATTTCCTAATCATGTATATATAGGGTTAGTTATTTGAACTTTACAGAAAAGCTTTTCTTCACAAAAAAGCACACTTAAAAATAAAAATACACAAGGTATTTATTTATAACGATAGTAATCGTTATGAATTTAATTATTGCCTTGAAACGAAGGATAATGTTAAAGTTTGATCTTAAAAATGAAAAAAAGCGCCTTGGTTTAGACTATAATGCTTGAGATGTTTTCTTAGTCCTCATTTTAGCGTTTAAACACAACATTTTATAATAATTTGTGAACCTAAACTCATTTCGGTTCTAAGAATTTCAAATAAATTTTATGCCATTCATTCCTTTTCTTAGTTTAATCAATACATTTCCTTTAAATTTTCAATCGAAAATCAATTAAATCAATCAAATACAATTTCCCAAAAAAAAAATTCACTTTCAATTTTCTGTTCGTATTTAAATTGCTATAATGCAATTATATGCACTGCACCATCATTATAAAATACAACTGACTCTCTCAAATTGCATACCGCGAAATGTGACTAGATTAATAAAAAAATAAAACAAGACAAATAAAAAAAAAATAATTAGAAGGCAACGAGAAAAAGCCTTACGCCGGAAGCGGATGAAAACGATAACTCTCTTTGATGCCAATTAAACTTTTAATTGGAAAAAGTTTAAAAATTATTGTTTGTGTTTGAGCTCTCTCTCTCTCTCTTTCTCTCTTTCTGTCAGACAGACATTTAATACACACACACCCACTCATAAAATATTCATAGCTGAAAAAATATATTTTAAATAAAATAAAAGAAAAAAGTGGGACCGAAAAAAAAACAGGAGTGTACTAAAGCAAAGATGTTAACATCACCGGATCTATTCGCAACACAAAAAAAAATGTGTGCGAAAGGAAACGAAATGACGACGGCCTTTGTTAACTTAATTTGCACTTTTGTTACAATTTTTTTTTGATTTTGTCCTGTTTGTGTTAAATTTTTCGTTACGCTTTTCTTGTTTCGTGCGTCTACATTTTATTATCAAACATTGTGCATCCCCCCTCCCCTATTTTACACGCGGTGTATTAAAAAGAAAATATAATTAATTTTTTCTCTTTCTCATCCCTTTTTCAGGTATGTATTTCACAAAGAACATCAAACGTTTAAGAGTGATCCGGCCATACGTAAGTAAAGACATAAACTGACTTTACACCTTAAATCTGGTATGATGAAGCGATGAACGCTTGTAATGCGGGGAGGGGGGGGGGGTGGAAGGGTGATGAGTTAGGGGTTGCAAATGTTCGTTACTAACTACATCAACCCCATACACGTTTTGCATTAAACCTTCCAACTTACATGTGTGACAACTTCATTCAAATTGAGCCTAACACGTGAAATTGCATTTATGGCCGTTCAGGATTTTCATCCCCCACCCCCCGTGGCACAGACACACATGTGAGGGATTGTCGGGAATGGTTGTTGCTTATGCATACCGAATATATGTGATATGGTGAAAATGTATAGCGTGTGTGTGTACATCGGGTGGAGATAAGTTAATGAAATTGCGTTTGTCCTTTTGCTTTAGGGTATACACTTTTATTAAATAAGTTTCGCAACGGCAACATTGATCCGGTTAAGATCCTTAAATCAACTGGTGACTGTGTGTAGAAGAAGTATACATTTCAGCTAACTCACCCTATGGGGGTGCCTTAACACACCACACACACCCAACACATAATATGGCATTCCGTAAATCACGTGCTGAAATTAATTTGACCTTAGTTGTGTGTGGGTGCAAGGGTTTCTTTTTTTTCTTTCGGTATTTTTTTTGGCTCCATTTTCATTCTTGTACAATTTTTTTTTCTTCACCACTTTCTTGTGTTTTTCATTGTTGCCCCACAATACTAAATATGCTATACGTGTTCATCTCGTGTGTATAAAATAAAATAAATAAGATTTTGCTAATCCGCAAGCGCTTGTTTGGTGAAAGCTTTAAGCTGTGCACCATATAGAGAATATTGTGTGTGGCGAATTCCGTTCAATATTACATTTTTAGCCGTGGCTATCACACAATATGACGGTATTCTACCTTTATAAACATATTGTGCTAGCTGTGTGTTATTAAATATGTTGCTGCAGTTATAGTGAACGTTGTTGGTGTATTTTGCGATATAAGTGCACACTTTATGGGCTGGATTTTACAGCATTATTAAGGCTATATGTGGATTAACGGGGCAGGTGGGTTGTAAATTGTAATATTATCGTGCGCTCAATTTTTAACTTACATGTATGAGCGGATTTAATCCAGTTATAGTTGTGTGGTGAATTTGGTCTGGTGTGTATGGTGGGTTTCCCTTTTTTTTAGTTGGGGCGCTTGTGATTTTTTTTTTGGATTTGTTGAATTAAGTTAATAAACAACGCCTTTTAAAATAAATGTTTTGTTAGTTTAATTAAAATACGCTGCTCATCCTATTGTTTTTCCACCCTTAATGCTTTATTTTTTTCAATTATCGAGCGATTGATACATTTAAACCAATGGTGGAATTAAAATTTGCAGTTTTATTAAGATTGATGTGGATTTAAGGTGTTTTAAAAAATGTTTAATAGAAACTAAAACTGGTTTGCCTAACGTGACGCATTTTTATAAATAAAAATCCCATGAAAACTATAATCGAACTATAAAACAAATCGTTTTTTCATCCACAAAAAAGAGTATGAACTCACAAAACGCCTCACTCTTTCATTCTGTCAAACAAACTTCACTCCATATGTCGACTAAACCAAAAAGATTTGTGATCTTGTACAACACAACACGACCGCACCAAAGTTCCAAAATAAACAATTATCCAAACCAAACGATTCTACATTGATGGCAATTTATCTTATCCCGTTGTAAATAAACTTACACGTCGATTCATTATGTAACACCGACTTTTTCAATGTTCACTTCAAGTCCCCGCACCCATCCTTTACTTCCTTCCTTTTCCCGGCGCGTCCATTCACAAAGAAATAAAAATAAAAATGGAAAAAACAAAGTACAGCTATGCGGGGGGGGGGGATAAAAGAAACGTTTACATTAACCTGATGTGGGGTAAACAACAATGTGTAAGAGCAAAATAATTGAACCTTGCACGTTTATACTATTCGTGTAAAAAAGAAGTATTTAAACTGTTGCCGAAAAATGTGCTCTCCCCCACTGATCGAATTCCCCGCACGCCTTCAATGCTTGCAAGCCGCGGCGCTTATTCTTAGATTTATGCGATTGCAATTGATGTGAAGGCAAGGTAACTATACAGTGAAAGGCAATGCGGAATACAAGTGGAATAAAGGAGAAACATGAATTACAAGGGATGGATGAATAAAAAAAAAATCCTCACCAATTTTTTTCTGGTTTAGACGGAAGATGTGAAGCTTCGGGAAAAAAAGAAGAAAAAGAAAACGAAGACGAGTGAAACTGTTACATGAACAACAATTCGTTGGCAACAAGAGTTCAAATGCGTTGGATGAGTATATCTGCACAGGAGTTGACCATACTGAAGCATCCCAGTTTAAGAGAGAGGGTAATGAAGGCGAAAACTTTTTCGTTTTCATTCTTTTTCCTTTTCTTTTTTTTTGCTCATCTTTTAAACACAAAAAGCAATGATCCAAAATCTTTTGAGCGCACAAAAAAGTAATTCCGTGATTTTCATTTCTTCCTCCCCCATCGTCTCCCATCGTCATTATTGTGCACACTGCGTCCCAACTTTCACTAAACATTCGGCGTATATTATTCTCGTTTTTGTGTGTTGTGTAATGTGTGGAGGATTCCCTTTTAAATCCCCAACATTTTGGTCTCTATTATTGCCCATTGAGCATTCCTCAGGACATACATATTTTCCTATCCTACACAAGTATATTGTTCGGCATCACACAACTTTTCTCCGATAAACAAGTTTTTGTGGCTCTTGAAATGTTTTCATCGTTTGCAATTTGTTGACCAACCCCAAACCCCCACTACACACAATATATGGGCATTCCACCCTTCCCTTAGCATAATAAAAAATATGTAATAAAAAGAGTCGAGAGCAAAAAAAAGGACTCCCATTCCTTTGGGTGCGTTGAATAAAAGTATGTGACCCCCACAATAATACAGCTAAGTAGTTATATGTGAATGCGTCTTGTTGCCCACACAATTAGGGGTGACAAAAGGATGTTCGAACGAAATAAAATAAAACTGCTGAAAATTGTAAAAAAAAAAATAAAAAAAATTGGAAGTATGTAAAAAATTAGCAAAATCAGCACCTTTTTTTGGTACTATGGTCAATAAATTGTTTTTCTTGTCATCGCACAGAAGTTGTGCAAAGTGACAGAACTCCAAAGCAATTCCCTACACAGATGAAGCGGCAAAAAACTGTTTTTTTAAAGGACATTGCATAGAAATGGAGTGAAAAATTGTACAAACGATTGAAAGGAAATTCCATTCCAATTTCAACATACTATAAATATTATTATGTGATCGTCCTGGTTGCAGAGTGGCTCCCCGTATTAATGTGTATTGAGGTGGAACTTTCAAACGTGTTCAAGGATGAAAGGACAATGATATTATAATGTTATATGAGGGGGTGGGGCATGTGTGTCTGTGTGTTGAGATTTATGTCATAAAACAATTTAAACTGAGATGAAATGCAGACAGAGCGGTAATGTATTAAAAGACAGGAACAGGAAAGAGATAATGCTTGCATGTAGTCTAATAAATCTTATTTCATGTCCCTTTTGTGTAGATTTTAAATAACAATCTCAATTTATGTCAGGAACATACGCAAATATAAATGTACGAAAATAACTATCATTTCTAAATGTTCACTAAATGTTAGGCGTACATTTCCTTTTCCAATGGAATATTGAGTTTCTTTGCAACAAGGAAAAAATAAGGATCAGATTAAAATTGTAACATCTTTTTTTTTAATGAAAGTGAATCAAAAGGATACATTATTCGTTTACAAACTGTGCATTCGAAATTATGTAATTATTCCCAATTGAAATTCAAAAAGGAAAAGGATTTTTTGCAATGAAACACAGGACTATTTAAATTTAATCCACATTTTTAACTTACTCTTAGTCTTATGATTAATTTAATTGAGATAAATAAGAATAAATATTTTAATAAAGGCTTTAAAAACAAACCAAAAAATTTGTTGACTTAGAAACCAATTTTCCAGTGTCCTTGCCAGACATTTTCTTTTATATTTACTAGGATCATTGAAACTGAAGTAATTCAAATTCTTCTTTAAGTCCAGTTATTATTGATTTAAAAAGTCGTTATATTGTTAACTATTTTAATGCTAAAATAAATAATATTCAGAGGTCAATTAGTTTTTTAAATTTTTTCATAAATATTTACCTCAAAATCCATTCGTTTTGAAATTAGATTATTTTAAAAATGATTACGTTAATTCTTTATAAAAGCTAGTCTACACATTTTTAATTAAAAAATTACCATCACAACAAAATGAAACACCTAAAATTTATTCAGAATTAACAATACGTCCTATTTCAAAAGTACGAAAGTAAAAAATAATAATTTAACACCTGCAGTTGCAGTATTTTATGCTATACCTTCTAATAATACGCTGGAAAAACAATAAACAGAATAAAATTGTACTTACCTATTTTTGCAACGAAATAAACAGAAAACTCTCTTGACAATTCCTTTATATTCCAGCCCCCCCCCCTCTTTGCTTCAATTCATTCCACCAGCCATCCATTGAGGAAAACAACAAAACAAAAAATTGTTTTGCACATTTCTCGCTTTCATATATTACTGAAACTCTCATGTAGGAACGTCTCACTGCGTTCGTCCCTCGTCCACGCTTAAAGTTTATTGCACCCCAGTGCAATTTATCTAATTAAAAAATTAATTATTATGACTGAATGTGAATGTGATAACGTTTTGGGGGCTAATGGAATTTTCACTTTTTCAAGCATACATAGAATTTAATTTCGCTACAAAGTGCTCACTTACATCCATGATACTTATCTTTTTGAAATTTTTTCAAAAGCAACGCATCTGTCTGAACATCCCTTTTGAACATTGTTTCATTTTGTATGTGCACATTCATAATATTATGATGGTAAAGGCTTCTTCATCCTTTTGTTGGCAAAAACTCACATGTGTTCCAGTGTAACAAAATTTATCACAATTTTTTCTTCATTTTTTAATAAACATAAACCAAAAAAAGCAAAAAAAAAAATTGTGCGTCTGTCTGCTTAAGCGCACATTACAGTGCACTTTCTTTAAACTGCATGGTGAATTGCAGGCAAACAATATTGAGATGATGCACCGCAGCAGAAGCTCCCAAATGTGCAGCAAATTTTACTGCACACAAAGCACCCAACATCCAATAGGGGTTTGATATTAAATACAGTGGTAAAAACGGGGGGGGGGGGTTGGGTGATATATTTGCTCAGCTTAAAAAATGTTGCTGCACACAGGGCATCATGTCGAGATGGCAAAAATGTAAATCCGCAATGCACTCTCTGCTTTGTGCATGACATTTTACCAGATTAAACACAGTGTACGATGTATAAAGCAGTTCTCGGGAGGGACTTTAATACATTTTCGTGTTTTATGTGTGTTGTGTGGGGTAGAAGGGGGATAGGGGCGCATCCTGAAAATACAGTGTGGCTTTTTGATGCGAGTGCCATTTTTTTTTTTTTTTTGCATGAATATTTTTTCGTAAATTATTGTGCAGCACCGCGCACGAAAAGTTTGTTACCCAAACAACAAACAGCGACAACGCAAATATATGCGGGGCAAGAAAAAACTTGAATTTATTTTTTACTTTTTTTTTTAAATGAACAACATCTTAATATGTAAGCTGGGCTGAAGAGCAATTTTGCATCCTTATGCCGCAGTATCTGTCGCTGTTCAAAAGAATATAACAAACATTTTTTTCCTGCTGCACTTTCTCACTATTATAGTAGCTGTGCAGACTTTCTCAAGCAAGTTTTATGTATCGTATTACGGGAAAAATTTGCTGGAAAATGGTTGTCTTGTTCGTCTAAATAGTTCATGTTCCGCGACGACGCACGCTGCAGCATTTCTTCGCCATAGCATTTTTTAATAACATCTTTTTATGCTGATTTTTTTGTGCATTTCAATTTTTTTTTTCGTCTGACTTGGCTTTGTGCACCATTTTTCTGAATATTACTTGCGTTCTTATCTTCCTGTTTACAGTTTTTATTATTAGTTGGAAAGATTACACTGTGATATTTTTTTTTGCAGTTTGCATTTTTTCATTCAAACAAAGTGTCTTGTGTTACACAGAGATGGTGCAACTTAATTTGATACATAATTAAGGTGAAAAGTTTTTACGTTGGATGTGACAAAGTCACCTTTTTCCTTGTTAGTTATTACTGTTGGAACTAATTTTCCATCACATTTGTGGTCTTAAACGGAATGACTAATTACAACCAATTAAATCTCTTGAATATCCTTTTAGAAATAGTTTTTGATATAAAGAAATTACTTTGTAAAAGGCAAGGGATTTAAATTGAACAAAAGTGGATTAATTTCAAAGAATTCCTTTTTATAAGAGTTCTTTAGACTCTGTTTTAAGTCACATCTATCGAAAATTGAGACACTTAAGTACTGACTAAGTCACTAATAAGAAATTTAAATAAAGTTTAAATTAAAAACTGTTTAAAAAGTGGAGTAAAATGTTTCATGAAAAATTAACTTTCCGCCTAAATTTATTCTATTTTTTACAAAAAAAATTTAAAACTGCTGTTTTAATAAACATTTGCAATCCTTGAGAAAATTTCTTCCATCGAAACTTCCTTCCTAATAACTACTTTACTGCAATACTTTAAATTTTCGTTAAATTAATTGGAATAGTTTATTTGTGTCACTCAACCATACACAATGAAAACCATCTCTCATTTTATAAACCCCCTAAAATTATACAACCCCTTCAATGCACCATTTTCATTAACCTTGCAAAACACAGACAAACCCCCACATTTAATTGCCATTCGCATGGCCACATTCAATACTTAAAATTAATGAGACTTCTATCGGTTTGTGGTTAGTTATCAGCTCCAAAATTATAGACACACTGCACAGCAGCATCATATTGTTGTAGTGTACATCACACACCGTAGACATGACCACCTTTATCTGGCAGTCCACAATTCGCACCAACACAAAATTGAAGATGAAAGCATATATTGCCCAGCTAGCTCTCATCACAATGCACCATATTAAACATCAAACCGCACACACACACACACACACATTGTGAGCCCTCACCGCATGTATGGCTTCCACTATACTCACGTATGATGCCCATTTATTTAGTAACATGCAAATCAAATCATTGATGCGAATAATATTAAGCTCCATATTGTTGAATTTGTGCAGTTCAATGCAATTTGAATGCAAACATAATATAGTGTACGCCTGAAAATAGATCAACTTTGCATGCATGGATTGAATTGAGTGCAGGGATGATGTCCTTTGTACAATGCACGTGTTTTGTTAGAAGAAGGACAACCAGCTTCGCCGCGAATTATTACGGTTGTGTGCTTTTTAATTTGTAACATTTTTTTATTAATAATTGGGAAACAAGGGTGGGTTTTTCTCTAGCATTTATTATAAATAGATTAATTTCCATATAAATTCCAACACATTACATTAATTAGCAAACAAAAAAAAAAAAACACACACCAGTGGAGTGTGGTGAAAGTTTGTCTTTCAACAAACTAATTAAAGTAAATAATTAACTCGGCTTTTTCGTATTCCGGACGCGTTGCATTGGAAACGTGGAACACAGTACGTTAAGCTACACGTCAAAAATTAGTTGCAACATTACTAAAGTATACGCAACAGTGCATAAATCATAAGGGTTGGGTGCTAAAGTTCATTTCCAAAGTGGTATATCATTATTTTTCAATAAGCTTCACCACAAGTTTCAATATAATGACGCCAATGCACATGAATGAGGTCGAGCTTTCACCACAATATATCTATATTGATCTTTTTGTAAACGAAGGAGGTGGGGGTGGGTGTGGGGGTGTTGACAAGGGTGATAGAAATTATTGCCATCTTCAATTTTAGTTGTGTGTTAAAACTTTGTGTGTGCAATTCAAGTTGATGTCATTGTGTTAAAGTGCAGGACTTGTCAATTGGTTAAGGGTTGATTTGAATGACATTAACCAGGAAATGTGGTTTAACACCTTAAATGTATTGTTTGCATTTTCTTAAGGGTGTTTATTAAATGAAATTAATTATTTTATAATTTTAAAAACTTAAAAAAATTGTTTATTTTTAATGGGGATTTTAATTTCAATGGGGATGGAAATTCATGCTGATGATTTTCTTATATATAAATCCTTAAGATTAAGCACTGAGTCAATAGGGGTGGAATATTTAAGGTACTGAGGAGCTAACTAACACAGTTATTTAAATTTAAAATAAAACATTTGAAAAAATAAATGGATTGAAAATTTTATAATTTTTAAAAGGCTTTTGACTTTTATTTTACAGTTTCATTAAAAGGCAGGGGTTGTTTGTTGACTAGTTGACTTGACGAGTTTAAATAGACAATTTTAGACGCTTTAAAACTACCCTCATACTGAACAATTTAACCATTCCTCAATTTAGTTAATGGCATTGAGGAACCCTTTAGTTTTTATTTTTGGGAGCTGTCACAAAAAGTCCATAGTATCTCACACCCTAATATTGTGGCCATTTTTAAGGCCTCTTACATCATGAGCACTTGGGTTTGTTGCTTGTCTGTCTTACCGCTGCTATCTCATGACGTTTTATAGCGAATTATCATCCTGGACGCATGGATCCCATTACCCAGTGGCCTGTGAGTACCGCTGCAATCCTTGGCAAGTACCTCATCTGCAATAGCTCCTCATTTACTATCCTGTTTTATTCCAGACATGTTTTTCTTGTTGCACGATAGATTCAGGAAGGATTAATCATTCAACAAGCTTTTTTAACAATCAAATTTCTCTGCTTGACAAATATTGAAATATCCACGGATTTAAAAAAATAGCCCCATTAAGCGGCCAAACAAAAACTCGCACATAATATGCCGAGAAATTACGTAATGCACAAAAGGGATACGCTTCCATCTCCAAACACAACATAATCAATTGAATGTTAATGTTAATGCTTAACTCAATCAAACATCCTTGCACCAAATTCCTGTAGTAATATGTTGTTTATACGATGAGGAACAAACAAAATACACGAGTCGCCGTATGTCCGTGGCCACTGTTACACATAATATTTAATGTGTGTTGAATGTGTGCATGTGTGAATGTTGATATATCCATCAGGGTGGTTGTTTTAGGGTGAGAAAACATCAATTAAACTGAAATTACAACATGTTTTGATATGTTGGTAAGGCACACTCAATGCCTCTCAATGCACACACACAAAAATGAATTGAACACATGCGAGCATTGATGTTCGTCCACATGCAGAACCAATCAATTACATTCGACACGTTTTGTCATCCCCGGGATGATTGAATACGGGCGCGTTCTTTATCAACCCCCCAACTCACAGTTTCAATCCAATCCCTCATATTATAATGCAATGCAGTGCGGAGTTTATGAGTGTGTGTGTGTGTTTAGAAAGTTTTCTTATGTGCGGTGTTCCACAACTACTCGCACCCCAGGTTAGTGTGTGCAACCGCCAATCATCAATTTACCCAACATCAAACTACACCTACCCTTCGATATGTCATTGTAAAGCTTTCACATTATTCATTTTTGGTGTTTGAGCGCTTTTTTTCACACCCACATTTTGTGTGCTTTTAGTCACTTAAATTGTAGAACAAAACCACCCCTATATGCGTTTAGTAGGAAAAAGTTTATTTTATTATTATGTTCGGAGGACTAACTCGACTCTGTTAAAGTAATGTGTGCGGTTTTTAATAAATATTTGTGTTGCAAGTGTGTTGAAACGAAATTTTTATGCGGGTGATTGAATGTTTATCATTTCTATCATTATCATACGTGGTGCTTTAATCCGGTCCGGGTCTTGGCTTGTCCGGGTTATTAGGCTCCGCACTGTCCACAAGTTATTTCCAGTGTCCTTGCGTCTTAGATTACGCATTCCTTCCATCTGAGATGAGATCTCCCTTGTCTTCTACTAGTCTATCCACAAAGACAACCCTCGCTGGGTTATCCTCATTCATTTTGATGAAAATTCCAGGCCCAGTCTGTTGAGCTTCATGGTTGTAACAAGATTGGCAACAAATCATTAAGGTTATACTAACTTCAAGGTCTCAAATTGTTATTGTATTTAATCTGCATAGTTTTAAGTTGCCATCCCTGACAAACATCCATCTGTTCTTTTAATTATATACGACCCCAAGGGCATATAAAAATATTTATAATCCGACTTTTTTCGGAAAAAAAGTTGATGATGCAGAAACTCGTTTTAACACTCCCTGAGTTCAAAAAAGTGGTCTAGAAAAAATGTGCAAAAGTACGTCCGTACGCCGTACTATAGGAAAATGGTGTACTATGGTGGAAAAAAAAACTCCTAAACTACTGGACCGATTTGTATGAATTTTTTTTGTAAACTATTAGTCAAAAATATAAGAATAGGATCTTCGATTTTTCAAGGTCAGATCCTTCAAGGTCAAGTTATTGCCAATGGAATTTTTTTTCGTATAGGGGCTCAAAAATTTGTATTACGATTTTTTTCATTTCCACAACATTTAATCTTCAAGGTATTCTAATCAAAACTGCATATATCCTGTATCCCGCTAGATGCTCCTTCTGGCGAAAAAGGGGGTGGACAAGGACAAACCCCACTTTTCTATCTCAGGCACCTTGCACAATATCAAAAAAATTCTTTCAGTTTATTGTAGGATTGAATATGATAAGAAAACTTTCCGAACATTTCAAGGTCAAATTTTGAAAATCAAGGTCATATTTTTATAATGAAAATGTGTAATTCAAATACTGTGTGTTTTAGGACACTATGATGTTCTACATTATTGATAATAAATATTATTGATTAAAAATAATAAAAGTACCAATTTTTGACAAAAATCAATGTCAAATTTCAGAAATTTCTAGGTCTCATTTTCCATATCTCCGAAAAGCTTTATTTAAATGTAGTTAAGCAACAGACGTATATAAATTCTCACCTCGCTCTCCCTGCGATGTAGTTTTTTAAGAGGCTTTCACAAAATGGAAGAGATGTCTCGCCTTGTTGTAAGTTCTCGCACACAGTCAAATTTGTGCAGACAAAAACAACACTGAAAGCCGGCTTGAAAAACATGCAGGGTTGAAATACTCAAAAAAAAAACCCTCTGCACCATTACATCTTAGCGCGTTGTGTGCAATTTATTAAGAACTCGCATCGTTTGGAATTAAATCGATTAATAATAAATGGATGAGATAAGTTGTTTTCAATATAGTTACTATTAAGTTTCTATCTCGCATGCAGTGTTTTGTTTGTCTCAAAAACTCGCTCAATTGATATGGCAACGCGCTCATATAAGCAGTTTTTACTACACTCACCATTACTTTTGGTTGGGGGGTTGCGTTCTACGTACTGTAATATTGGGGATAAATGAAAAACTTCCTGGATGTTTGCCAGCAACCAATTTCTTTGCTATATGGGGGTACTTTGTTTATTCTAACTGCTGCTGCTGTTGTTTTTGTTGTTGTTGTTGTTATTTGCGCTGGGAATGAGTTGCAAAAACTATGGTATCTTCAGATTATGTGACTATATATGCTGCGCCATGGGATTGGGGGTAGTTTTGTGTGTGGCAACATGTTAAAGTGCAACCATTTCAATTGATAGAGAAATTTGATACGTATTATTTTGGAAGGGGTGGTTTTGTTTCGTGTGTGTGTGTGTGTGTGTGTTTCTAAGTGTGTGCATCGCATTATTGCTTTACGAAATTATGTAGATAGAAAGGAGATTGTGTGGCACAAAACTTTTGTCATCATAAGCAAAGAAAACTAAATGTGGGTGCAGTTTAAATAAAAAAAAAAATTTGTTGAGTTTGGATTATTTTTAAAATTCCTAATGGATCTTAAAAATGCGTACTTCAACTACTAGGAATTGTGTTTTTTAAGTATCATAAAAACAATTCCCTTTTTTACGTCCTTTTTCGAAGAAATTTGATTTAAAAATCTATATTTTTTAAATTCATTAGAAAATTACCAACAAGTTACAAAATTGGCTTAAGTAATTAATGTTCTATAAAGGACAATGTTTTAATTTATTTAAAAACTCATTAGGATCCTTTTTCCTTTATTTCAATTTGAAATGTTTTATCTTAAACAGCTTTTAAAGCTTAAATGAAGTTAACTAAACATTCCACGAATTCAAAGAACAGTTTTTTGACCGAAAAATTTAAGTCGTTTTAATTAGAATAAAGGATATTTTTTGAGAAATTCCCAACTACTCACAAATTGTATTTAAAGGTGGTTAAGGGGAGCCATATTCAAGATAATTTTAAGGTTTTATTACTCAACTGAAATTGTTATTATAATATACAAAGTGTGGATCGTTTTTTTAAATAAACTCTTCGTAGAAAAAATGAAAGTTAAAATGTATTTAAACTAAAATCCCCTTTGCTTTATTTATTTGCATTTTCATTTAAACATAAAGGCCTGAATTTCAATTAAAAAACAATAAATTCTTTTGTTTAAATAATTTATTTTTAATTCTAATTAAAATTAATTACCAGCATAATTTAAAATTGGATTTCTTGCTCAAATTTGACACAATTATACAAATTAATTTCAAGGACTTTAAATAGCTAGAAGATAAGCAAATGTTCATGTCCCTCTCCACTAAATTAAATAATATTCTATTGAAATGTGGAAGGACATTAAATTGCATTATGATTTTCCATTTCCTTAAAATAAATTCCCAATGGATGACAAAATTTCAAGAAATAACATGCACAATATAAGAACTGCATAATGGCACTCAAAATACAGATAATGTCACTGTACAAATTTTGAGACAGACAAATAAAGTGTTCCTCGCACCTATACATAAACAAAGCAAGGAGCTATCCAAACAGTCGCATGTACAAAACTGAAAACGGACGTGAACCAATTTTTAGAATCCATTATCACCACACTATGTATAGTGCAGTTGTCTCCGTGTGACATCATTGGGCGGGGGGATGGCAACACCGCAAGATATATTATATTACGTGGGGGCGAGGAGCTGTTACAACTATAATACGGATGCCGGACACACTCAGCGCTATACACACATAGTAGTTACGACACCCACAGGGGGTGCGGGGTGCGTGGTTTGTGTGTGCAAAATGGAAATATTCGCCATTAATCAAACTAACGACCTCATGGGCATTAGAAACAATGGGCAAAATATGTTATCTTGACGTGAGACTTTTGTTTACTTTGAATTATAATGCTCATTATTGTTACTGTCAAAATTGCTATAAACATATAATTTGGAACAATATCATTATATTATTATGATGTGTGTGTTTTGCCACAACGCACTAGCTGTGTGGGCTGTTAGGGTTGTTGTACTTCAGTTGCGGTATATTAAATGCGTTTATTGCCGAATGGTGTCTGTTGCGAGTTTTATATGTTGTATGTTTAATTTATAACCGTGGGCCATTTTTCCGCAATGTAACAGCATATTATAATTATGATGCGTGTATGTTCGCTGTTATGCAACCCGGCGAAATGTGTTCATTTTAGCAGGATGGCAGGCACTCTAATAATTACGGACTTTAATTCGATCAAGCTAAACTCATTTTAAAAACGAGATTAGTTTTTAAAATTCAATATTTTACATTATTATTTCGTTCGAATTGCTTTTTTTGAAATATTTAAGAGTTTTTTCTTCTTTAAATAACTTTTATTTAATCAAAAATAATTTTAATCTACATTTCGGCGATATTTAAATACTTTTAAGCGCCTAAATCTCTTGAACAATAATTATAAAATATTAAATAAAAACCTAAAGTTATACTATTTCTAAAAAAAACTTTTTAAATAAAGCTTATAAATTTAAAAAAAGCATTTTTATCTCATCAAATCAAACAATTTAAAACTTAATTACTTTTCATAATTACTGAAAATATTTTGGGGATGAAAACTTTCTCCAAAAACAACAAAACAAACGGTTATTTAAACTTTTCGGTCAGCTTTCTGTGCGATCGATTGACCACATTACATTTTAGACAATTTTGTCGATGGAATTTTAATCAAAAAACAACCACTACGTCCTAATAAAATTAAAATAGAAAAGGGTGGCCTCAAAAAATTACTCAAACGTTATATTGTCATATCAAAAATATTGCCTTTTAAATATTGAATATTTTATTAGTTTCTGTTAAAATATTGTGGTTTGACTAGCCTTTCAAATTTCATGAAATATTTGAATATTATTATTTTTAATTGATGTGGGGATAATCCTTTTTGCGAAACCGCGGATGGTTTAGATGGAAAATATGGACAAATCTGTAATTAAGAATTTGATTTACTAAATATTTATTTTTAAATTTAAATTAAAAGAGGTGAAATTAAAATGTTTTACAGAAAAGCTTCAACTTAATATCCCTAATATTTAATTGCATTTTTAACGATTGTAAAATTCATTATAATTAAATTTTAGTTTTTAAATACAGTAAGGGCTTAAAATAAGGACACTTAAGGATTCAAATAATTTGTATTTTAAATTCTTAAACAAGATTTTAATTAAGTTTTTCTCATTTTAAATACTTTTACAATGGATTTCATCAAAAATTAAAATTAAAATAAATATTTTCAAGGCATTGTAAGAGAAAAGGGACTTTAATAAATTTAAATCCATGTCCCCAAAAATTGTATAAGTATTTTAAAGAACAAATGCATGCAGTTTTTTCTTTATAGTCTCAACATTCAACTGCCGTTCATTTTCACTACAAGCAATCGTTCTAACTGTCTACTGCAAAACAAATTTGTACATTGTATTGGGATGAGGGGTTGTAGGGGGTGGCAGGAAAAATAACTACGTAGACATAGTACAACCAAATATACCTACTTGTATAAGAAAATGACAAAAAGACGAATTGAAAATAGCAATTTGTCGCCCACACGAAAATGACAAATGAAGGTCTCGCATACAAAGTGCATGCCATATAACTTGCCAAGTCCCTTATTACAATTTCCGTCGTCCCTCACATATATTTTGCTATATTATTACGGTGTTGCGCCGCGACGCGCTGCTCGCTCATACAAAATATTTCGCCACCACATCCAGTCGACTCGTAATGTGTGTGTGTGTGTGTGTGTTGTTTTGTTGTTTTTCATTTTGAGTGTGGCGCAGTGTTATCGGTGTGGTGCGGGGAGCGCTCTTGTCATGTGACAAAATGTTGGTTATTTTTCATATGTACACCAAAATTTTCGTAATTTCATTTTAAAAAATTGCTGTAGCTATGTTGTTCAGTGGAATTCAAGACAAACCAAAAAAAAAAAAAAACGCAAAAAGGGAAACAAAACAAAAATGATTGTTACAAAGAAACTGAGACGAGTTTGCAAACAAATGTTTTCGAAACGAAATTATGATTTGTTGTGCTACTGTACCCCAGCATTATGTCATGTGTGACTTTTTAAAAATTCGTCAACATCTATTTTCCTGGTTTTCATTCCTTTTTTTTTTTCACCAAGTTTTCGTGTGTATTTTTTGTAATGGTCCTTTCTCCACCCCCCCCCCCTCACCCACTGAAGCTCTCTCTATCCACACACAAATATATTTGGGGTAACTTAGATTGATGTGAACAAAGCGTACATAATAAGCGCCATTCTTGTTGAATATATTTCGTTAAACAGCAATTCCGATGACAATCTCACACCGATGACGACGACGACAACAACGACGACGACTGTACGACGACACACTTATATGCATTGTACAATGTACATCCTCATTAAATTGAACACAACAAGTGGATGAAAATCACATGAACTGTGTAGCGAGGCAAAGGCGGCCTGGATCACCCAAACTCCTCCTCCCCCCATTGCCTCCTTCGTGTATTATGTTAATGTTAATCTATGGATATATGTGCGACGCTTTTATGGGAAGGTGCAGAGGGTATTTCAAACCTCCATGCAACACATACATTTATAATATATTATTATGCCGAAATGAAATGCCAAAAAAAAAAAAAAAAAAAAGTGTACGCAAAAAGAAAGGGGATGAAAATGAATGAAGCAAAAATAAAAATAAATAAAGAAAATTGTGTGTGAACGAAGAAAATGTGTATGCGAGGAAATAGAACGGTGGGATGGGGATGGAGTGGGAGGCTGAAAACGCAGCGCGCATTTTATCCTGAGAGTTTGATTTAATTTGCAAGAATCCATAATAAGGATGTAGCTTTCGGGAGTCTCTTCTTCTTCTTATTCTTCTTCTTCTTCTTATTCTTCATCGTCTTCTTATTGTGTGTTTATACGGCAGCATTGTGTGCGAGAGGCAAAAAGCATCACGACAACAAAAGCCGAACAAATTTGCACAAGAGTTGCCAAGAGCTGTGTGAGCGTTATAATACACATGCATGAGTGTTTGGATGGGGTGGGGTTTCTCTTCATACACAGAAGGGTGGGAATTTGGGAGCATAACGTAAAAAAAAAATGAAATCACAGGATATTAAATATATTGTGCTTTAATAAAGCATTTATCTTTTTTATACGATGTGAAGCGACATAAAAAAAAAGGAATCACGCAACTGAATGAGATGAGGGTCTTCACACACACACACACACATTTAGAAATGACTGACACACCCACATGTACTCTGATACTTCCGGAGTAACTTCCTTTAGGCAATATTTATCTCAAATACTGGATGCTTGTTGAGCTATTCAAGCAAATCCCTGCACACCTACCCCCTCATTATGTGCCGCCATCCACACAGCATCATGTGCTGGTTGGTAGTAGGTGTTCCGCCACACCTCACCCAATTGCTGTACTGGGTAAAAAAAAAAATATACATAATGTTAAAATGGTTTCTAAAAACACAGCATAAAAAGATTGGATAAATAATAAATGTACAAATTCTTATCCATGTTTATGTTTATAATACCTCGTAAGTATGAATAAGAGGCGCAACATGGAGCAGAAACACACACACACACACACGAATTGCTTCGGCTTGTGTAATAGATAGATGATGAGAAATGAAATTGCCTCTTCTTTGTAATGTTTGTTGCAGATTTTTTTTTTTTTTTTGTGTTGAAGTGCCCTCGGATGTACTGCACGCTGTATGTTATATTGCGGTGTTTGATCTAATGACTTGTTTTTGTTATTGCAATTCAAATAAAATGGTAATTATTATGAATTCATGTTATGGAAATGTTCAATGTTTATGGCATTGCGAGCGTATCTAAACTAACTGAATTGCTTTCAATTTTGGTTGGGAAGAAAAAATCCAGAGAGAGACACTTTAGGGGGATTCTTTTTGTGGATTATGAAAATGTCTTCAAATTTAGTTAGGGTGAAATGGAGATTAATATTTTAGTAGGCGAATTTTTTATGTAATGGAGTTTTTAAAATATTTATGAAGTGCATGAGAATATGCTTTGTGTGATGGGATGTTTTGATGTTATGTTTAAAACGCCTTGATGAACGGCAATAATATGCAATTAGGCGCTTTATTTTAATTCCTTCATGTAGTACTTTTTAAGAACAATTCCATACATTTAGGAGCTTTGATTATTTAGTAAATTGATAAATAAAACGCCGTGGTGTATTGAAATTCTATACTTTTAGGCGCATTGTTTTTATTTAATGTATTTCTTAAATTTAATTTTGAATTTAAATATAAATTGAACCTTCTTAAATATCCCATTAATTGACATAATATGCCTAAGGTGAAAAGGGAGCTTGGATCTTGTATAATCTTGACACAATAGGCTTAACTATGAAATTAGGTCAAGAGCGGTTTAAATTTATATTGTCTCTGCAACATTGCCGAATGCCCATGCCCTTTGGTGATAGAAAATAATTGGGAAAACCCGCTTAGCGATACAATTCAGGATTGTTTGTGTCTCTGTTTCATGATTGCGCAATTTAAAGTGCCATTAAAGTGCATACATCGAAGCGAATTAATGCGTTATTTGATTATTGAAATACAAAGCATTTCAGCAATTAAAATAGCGGTTGTGTCAATTAAAAATCTTCTGCTAAGCCATCAAACAGTTCTTGAATAAATTTGTTCACAAACTGACTTTATTTTAATAAAACCATTTACGTGACTTAACTTTAACAAACCTTCCTGACTGTTATTGTTTTCCAAAATTTGTCAATTTACGATAAACACTCTTAAAACAATTATTGCTCAAAAATGTTTCATTATTTCAATGTTACTCAACCATTTTGGAACGTAACAATGAATTCGACTTAGCTTAATATATTATACGTACCTTTATATTGTACTTATAATTTCACCATTTCAGCACTCCGCAGTCTCCCAAAATGCTTCATATTCATTATTTGCCCTTAGGATTAAATTCTGGTGATAGCACTTGCTAAGTAATTAAATAAGAAATACACTCGACAAGGGTGCAGCCGCCTTCTAGCTGCTTGCTTTAGTCATAAGAGCTTTTGCGCTTTCAAAGTCTTGAAAGCTAAACAACACTGGCGGCTAATTTGTCCCTTGAAGCCATCGCAAATGGCTTTCGTTCCTCCACTGCTGGCTGTATGGCTTGAATAAAATAATAATTCATAAGACGGTTTTACTTTATTTGTGTGTATTTAATTTAAGCTCATGTATACACTCTAGTTTGTACACTTAAAGTTAGGAGGTGCTTTGATTGCATTGGCTATTAAATTACGTTTCGATTTTGAGGGCGCGTTTAAGTAAAATAATTTGTTTTGTTTCAATTTTTGGTGACAAAAAATTGCCATTTAATTAATGGGCACGCGACAATATTTAATTTGCATAAATTTTATAAAATATTTAAGGCCTGGTTTTCTTTTTAGGTATGATGACTTTATAAGGAAAAATTAAAAAAATTATTTAAATCGAATTACTTGAGAAATAAAAACTGATATTTTATTTTACAGTTATATTTATTTTAAACTTTAAAGCTTTAAATTATTTAATCTTAGAAATCATTTAAATTCATTGGTTGTTTGTTTCACTTAAATTTTGGGTAGATGCACCAAGAATATAATATTAACTAAATAACTAGTTTAGTACGCAGCCTAAAGTACGCAGCCAAAACAGAATATTTAGAAGTTGTAGAAAACGGCTTTAAGAATAATTATAGGTTTTAATTTACTCAGTCATTAAAGTGACAATGGTCTATTTGTACAAATGCTTTAGAATTTCACTATTCATGTCTGGATATGACAAAAAATATGAATTAGTAATTTTTTAATAGTGAATTGCTATTGTATAAAATCAAACAAAAATCCAATACAGTGTTTTAAAATAATTGAGAGAATTACAGACTTTTTCTGTTTTTGTATATTCTTTATTTAGGAAACCAGATGGTTGTCTTTTAATGGTTTAGTAAAAAATAAAAACCAATGATTTAGTTTAAAAAATCTGCAATAAAAATTATTTTTTTTACCAGTATTATTATTAATAATGATTAAAAAATGTTTACAAAAGGAATAATAACTATTTAAATTATGAATATAAAAAAAAACTGAACATAACAAAAATAAAACAATCCAACAATCCTTGCAGGCTTTGTTTGACCACACTGTAAATCGAATTTCAAATTAAAAGTTAAACGTAAATTTGTTTTATGATAAAGGTCCATTACAAATGGGTGCACACTCCGACAGACATTCTACACACACACACACAGCCGCACAAAAAGACAAATAATCAAAGTTTGAGAAACAAAACTCAATAAAATTTAGCTTGATAGCGCTCTGCAGTGTATTTACACACAGGAAACCCCCCCTTAGGGCGTCGCCCAACACAACTGACAAATGATTCGCATTAATTTAAATTTACCCTCAAACATATTTAATTGAACATATTTATCTTTGTGCGGGATGGTAGCTCAAGCTCTTTTCACGATATTGCAGTCACTGCGTGTATCCAATTTAGTGTGAGTCAGGTGTGGCGTGGCGCCCTCTTTACAACCCTGACATGACTTCTTCTTCTTCCTCTGCAAACCCATTCAGCGAATCCTGACTGTGCAGAGCTGTGATCATTCTGTATAATAGTTCATACACTCCATTGAATCAAAATAGTATTGAATTTTAAAATGGTTGTTACATTGTTTGTATTTTATGCGCTGTAAATTGCAGACGACACACATAGTCAATGGGGGTGTAGTAATATGGAGCAGAAAAACTCGACCATAACAACTTTCCAACCCTTTCTCTGCATACAAATCCTTCTTTTTTTTCTTTTTTTTTTTACAGTAATTTTTACATCGCACTTTGTTGTTGTGCAATTTATTTGTATTTTTGTTTTTGACTTTTTTTTTGTGCATACAAAGACTGGTCGTCGTCGGCCTTTGTGCTGAAACATGGGAATTGAATCGATTTTGTTTGCAGCCCTTGTATTCACCCGCACATCACCTTCCCCATGTTATTTGGGGTGTCTTATGCAGACTGTGTGTGCTGTACATTTTGGTCCTTTCCAACAAAAAGCAATTAAACGCTTTAATTGGTCACTCTTGCTCAAATGCTTGACATTCTTGTGTTTTTGGCCGAAATGCGCCTACAAAGCAGGCGACGCTTCTCATCTCCTCCCCCCCCCCCCTCATCCATGGGAGTGTTGCGAAACAGTGGTTTTAATAAATTTAATTTCTTTTGGCGTCGTGGGTATTCAACCCCCACCTTTGTTTTTATTCATTCCCTTAATTGTATGTCTATATAGAGAGGTACAATAATATGGGTGTGTTTGAAATTGAATCAAAGAGAATGCAACAGTTTATTGCTGCTACGTACTCTCATTTATATTCGCAAATGCTTTGTCTGTATAAAGTCTGTATATCGGTGTAATTTGTCTTTCTGCGTGTACAGCTTTAATGGTGCTACGACTGTTAATCTTTGTTAAATTTATATAACAATTAGAGATATATGTGCAACATTTGTACTGGTGCAGGACATTTTATGTGCCGAAGGGTGGCTTATGCGTCTTATAAGAATCATGCGGTGATAAATTAAATGGTCAATGGTGCTTTGCAATTGCGCTATGTGTTTTATATTATATTTAGAGGTGCAAATTCACTATTAACTGCTGATTTTAGGGGTGGTGCGTGTTTGTTTGTTCATTTTTTGTTGAATGCGGGTAATATTTTTAAACTTTTTTGAATGGGTTTATTTTCGATAAAGTTTATGGGTTTCTTTTCATTTTTATTTACAATTTTCCTCAATTTTCTTTCATTTAATTTTTCACATGCTTTGTTTTCTTTTGTCCAATTTTTTAAATATTTCAATTTGTAATTGTAACCTTTTGTCTCGCTTCTTCCTAAACTTGAATAAACTTCGATGAAATTTGTGAAAAAGGACAGAAAATGCATCACAATCCTTAACCAAAATAGAAAAATAAAAATTTGTTGAGGTTGCAGAATTCAAGGTCACAATCATGATATTCGATTTGTTTTTAATATATTTTTTTAAAGAATTTTTTTTAATTTTTTTTTTAATTCCATGATAATATTTATCACCCCATTCCTTTTATAAGATAAATGGTATTTTTATTACGGATTTTTCTGTATCTTAAACTTCTTTTTTAATATTTTCTTATTCAATAGTTTTCATCCCTTATAATTTTTATTTCTAGCGCTATTCTTTAACAATTACTTTCAAAGATGCAAAAATTAATTTAAATTTCATAAAAAAAAATTTAACTTTCTCAATTTCTCTTATTCATTTTAATTTTTTCGATATTAGTAGGAACGGGGTGCCAATTAAACTAAAATTAAAATTAAATACTCCGTTTTAAGCCATTTAAATTTTTTTATCAACCCTCTTTCATTCCCTCACCATCCACCACACCACCCAAACTCGAGCACTCAAACCTTTAAACGCCTATCATTTCCTTGTCACCCAAACTCACAGCGGGGTGCTTTCCATTCCGATGAATAGTTTTGTAAAATTAAACGCAACCCCTTTTTCATATACAAAATACAATATAAAACACATCTCCGAAAATATTTATCTGAACGCACGCCTGGACGCATCAATCAATCAAATTATTATTACATTTTACGCCTTTCAGACACCCATAAAAAGGGGGTAGTAAAATCTGATTTAAATAATTGCCGAACACACACACAAAGTGTAATGTCGAAATCGTGTCTCTCAAGCCGAGTTTGACAATAATTTAATTCCAAGCGGCACCCCTATATTGTTGCCAAAATAATTGTAATGTCAGTTATATAAGGTAGCGCCTGCCAAAATGTAAATGTAACCAAAACATAAAAATGTGTAATTACACTTACAAGTTACAACTAAATAATAATTAAATTTAAAGTAACTTAATTTTTGATAGAAAACTTTGTTTGCAAACACTTAACTCACACACATGCCGAGTTATATGCTGCTGTGGATGTAATATCAAATTTGGTAACTTTATCCTGACCCTAAAAAACACCCCCATGTGATATACAACAAGACACCATAAAGCAGCGCACACCATGTGCATGCGAAACTGTGAATATTGTTCACATTATATTTGATAATTTGGGGCACATCTCCCCAAAAAGTTTTATCAACCCATCAATCTCGGTGTATAGAGTTTCACTTCTCGTACGGTTAGTTGTAAATGTAGCTACCCCCACGGCTTACACCCTTTTTGCATATTAAGTATATTATCTCTCAAACTTGAATATGTTCCCTAAAATGTGTGTAGTTGATCATAATTATGTGCGTCGGAAAATGTTGTGCTTCTCGCGACTGACTCAAAATTTTCCTCACCATGACGTTGTAATTTAACTTATGCCTGCTTTGTTTTATATTATATTTTGATTCAACTGTATTGTAGCGAAATATTTCGTGCTTATAAAACACATCCTTTAGTCCCACATATTTTATAGACTTTGGATACCGTTAATATAGTTGTGAAGTGAAGGAGCAACTTTTGAATATATGGAAACAAATTTTACACATCTTCGCCTATTTTAGGGATCATCAGCCTATATTCAAATAGGGGTTGATTAGTGTTGATTGAAACTTGTTACAATCTTACGGTATTAGAGTAGAAAATTCATGCAATAACAATTTTTTATGGAAGGAAATGAAAATGTGGAAGAAATAAATATAATTGAAATATTCTGTATAAAAAAGGACTGTAAAGTAAGTTTTATTTACAAGGACAAATTAATTAAAATCAGATTAAGTGCGCCATAAAAGCTGAAAAACTTTTTTTTGGTCCTTTAAGTATTATCCCAAAACCAACACAATTAATTTTCAAGGTCAAAAATAAGTTTTTGTATTAAAATTTAAGTGTAAGGGTTGAATTCTGGCTATGTAGAAAGCACAAGCAAATTTGATTGACTGAGTATCGATAACTAATCATAATATACTTTGTTGTCCTTAAAATATTATTCCAAAACCAACACAATTAATTTTCAAGGTCAAAAATAGGGATTTTCATTAAAATTTGAATCAAAACTCATAGATTTTACTATTTTTTTTGAACATTTCCCACACGCAGCACTCCCTGCCACGTATTTTTTAATTTTATTTGCTTAGTGTCTCCACGTCATCAACTCCGTGAAATTAATTCCACATTATTGTCGCTGGTGAATTATTGTGATTGTACTACATGAGGTCTGATGCAATGAGTTAATGCTGTACCACCACCCACAATAATTATGACGACGCTATCATGTGGGTGGCACAATAATTATTGGAGGGAGGGGGGTGGTTGGGCGGACGACAGACTGAGGGTTGTGATCTGCTAATGAAAACACTTCGTTATGTTCCAAACAAACATGCAAACACATTCTGCACGTGAATACTAAACACCATGTCGGATGATTTAATTAGGAGTACAATTGCCAATAATGATGCGAATTATGCTTTATGCGTCTTGCGAAATTGTGATATTGTGTTGGTGCACCTAACGGCTATGTTATGTTGTATAATATCATGCCACAGCATCACGTTGTACAGCGCACTGATAGAGGGCGATGACGCCGATTTGGCGTGTATAATGTTTGCTCCGTAATGAAATGTAATTAATTTTGCGAATATAATTATTATTAGTAATGTGATTGGCAGCCAGTTTAATTATGCAATAACACATTTCGGTCAGAATTTATAATTAGTTTAGATGTACGATGTTTGTTATATTAATGCATCGTTTTTTTTTTTAAGGACACAATTATGCATATTATCTGTGCAGCGTTTATTGTGTGTTTGAAATTGTTTAAATTTATGGCGTGCAATTAAAGGTTTCATAGTTAAATACTCAACTTTATTAGTATTTAATTGAATTATGAAATTTATTTAATTGCGTTCTGGGTGGGGAATATTAAAACATGCATTCGTTATCATTATTATTTAATTTTTTTTTAAATTTATTTAAAAACTTCTTTTTTAAACTGTAAATATTTTTGTAATAATTTTTATATTTTTATAATTACTTCTAAGTCCTATTTTTATTATAGGTTTTTAAGTATTAATGATAAATTGCTGCTTCATTTAATTTTAATCAAAAACGGGAGACCGAGGTGTTAATTTATATACGTCTGTTGCTTAACTACATTTTAATAAAGCTTTTCGGAGATATGGAAAATGTGACCTTGAAATTTCTGAATTTCGACCTTGATTTAAAATGGTACTTTTATTGAGATTAGCAATAATGTAGAACATCTTAGTACCCTAAAAGTACACAGTTTCTGAATTACATATTTTTATTATAAAAATAAAGCCTTGAGTTTTAAAATTTTGACCTTGAAATGTTCAGCAAGTTTTCTGATTTTATTTAATCCTACAATAATGTGGAGAAAAAATTTCAAAAATATTTAAGGTTTCCCAGATATAAAAAATTTGATCTTGAATTTTCCGATTTTGACCTTGAAAAGTTTTGCAAGTTTTCTTGCCTTATTTAATCTTACAATAATCTGAAAGAATTATTTTGATATTGTGTAAGCTGGTTGAGATAGAAAATTGGGGAGCCTTTTTCAAAACCACCCCACCCCTTCTATGACATTTGTATTTTTTCTCACCAAAAAGGCTTGTTTGTAATCGTGTTAAATATGCAAACTACGAGTACGAAAATACAGAATGAAAGGATTCATCCTCCTATTCGAATTTAGTTCATTCCTAAATCATATTAAACAATTACGAAACAACATTAAGTGAGTAATTCACTGCATTTCCAATATTTACAAAATAATTTCTCACAATGCGCGTGATTGACTTCATGTATGCATTAAAATGACAATCGCTAAACATAGAAACTGAGCGTTTCACCCAATTGAAATTCAAAGCTGCGAATTGCTTAGAATTTAGATAGATTCAAAGATTATATGAAATTGAATGCATTAACAAAAGATGTCAAAAATTCACAGAATTGTACACTACATTATGTGGGAGTAGTATTGCTACGCTTTCATAGGGGAATCATCCTTCTGATCTCTGAGTATAAAGGCATCAGCTTTAAACCGCGCACTCCCTTTCACACATACGATGTGCTCCCAAAGCTTGGCATATTATGGGAGTGTGTGTGTTCAATGAATGAAAACAATTTCAAATTATAAATTAACCCGTATAAAAAGTTTGAGCTCTTTTATCAATAGCTTGTTCTCAATTTTGCGCCTCGCCTATTCAATCTGAAAACCCGCGTGCGTCCTCGCTCTTGAATGTTGCAACACTATGAAAGTAAAACTCACATCAGCATGCATAATGTACCTACATACTTGATCGCATAATATAAAGTATTTTGGAGTGAGGTGGGGGGGGGGGGTGTATTCTTGCATAATATGTGTAAGGGTTGAATTCTGGCCATGTAGAAAGCACAAGCAAAATTGATTGACTGAGTTTCGATAACCAAACATGTACTTTGTACAGCCAACGCGCGCGAGGAGCGCCTGACATCAGATTAAGGGTTCAGTTGGGTTCATACACACAGAAGAGTTTCTAGTTATAATGCTGTACATTCTGTGGAGAGGAACAAAAAAAAAAAAAGGATAAAAGGCTGAAAGTATAACGCAGGGAAGAAAAAAAAACGTGAAACGTAGAGACACAAATTCGCCTGCAACTAAACACGAGGTTCCACCCTTAGGCGGACACATTCAAAATGAATAAAAATCGAGAAGAGATATTTGAATAAAGAGGATTTTCCATCCTAATACAACGCGTATAGTCGTATTGTGTAGCACATGCAGAGACGTGTTACCAGATGTAGGTGAATGAATGTGCGGGGAAAAGTTGCGACTGACGCTGTCGGAGAAAGTTCTGGAGATGGATGCGAATTTGTGTAATATAGTGGTATAGCCGAGCCATCACATGACAAGCGTATGCTATCAAAAACAATTGGTTTCACCATACAACGTGCAGTACATATTGTGCACTATTAAATACACGAAGAAGGGTTGTTATAACTGCAAAGGCATTGGCCTGTGCGCTCTGTGTGTTTTGCACAATCATTAAGGGTCGCAGCGTGTGTTTCCAGTGAGAGGAGTGAGTGGGTGTTGTGAGAAGGGAATTTGAGCGCCCTTTTGCAAATAATTTAATGCAAGGGTTGATTTTAATTGCCTCTGGCTGCCATGGCGCACAAATATGAAGGGAGATTGGTCATCCGTCAGTCTATGCATCGTCTCACATACTTACTTAAATTATAACAAATGTGGGTGCTGGTTATGTGGACAAACATGATATAATATGCGCCATAATATAATGTGATTGCATTCTCATGTTGCATTATAAGTAGCTACCTCGTGTTCGACATGGCATTATTATTGTTTTGTTTATTTCTTTTTTACTTTTTGCTGTCACAAAGCAAATTGTTTTAATTTTTAAAAGAAGTTTTGTGCAATAAAAATAAATTTAAATCCCTTTATGAAAATTAAAATAAATAAAACAAAAAATTGACTTATATTGATTACAAATAGTCAACAGCCTTTTCCACCATTTAATTTCATGATTAAGTCTGATTTTTAACGTATAATTAAGCACAATTTTCAACCCACAATTCACTGCTTTAAAATAAATTCGGAAAATGAAATTAAAACGACTGATAAGTTCAACGAGAGAACGATTTTGTGATGGGAAATGTAAAGTTCTAGTGGTTTGTAACGTATTTTGTGGCGTCGCAAAGATTATGAATGTTATTCAGCCCATTCCACCCCCTCCCCCATTTGGGGTGCGGTGTATGTTACCACAACTACACGTAAGTGCTCTTTATTTCATGTTCAATTTCATGTACTTATAATGGTGAATATTGCCGACAGCGATTATGAGCAAAATCTTGTTGTAAGACCCGCATATGAAAAAGTTTTACTAATATTAAGGATGCATTGGCGTGTGTGTGTATCCTTAATGACGATAAACACAAAAGTTGATTGTACCCCAGTTGTCAGTGTACTAATTTCAAAACTTCATTTAAATCCTTAAAAATAATTAAATATTGATCGAAATTCAAAAGAAAAATGTTTTTGAAAAATGTCTAAAATAAAAAAAAAAAGTTAAATAAAGTTAAAGTAAAAATTTCAGACAATTTTAAAAAGTCCCTTGATTTTGTTATCATAATTTATTGCCTACATACATTAACACATAAATTTGCCTAAGGTTTGGTGATACAAAATCAATTCTAAAAGGGCCTTAAAAATATCCGCCATAATGTAGGCAATTTCAGCTTTCATGAAAGCCAATTTTTTTGTTCCTTTACATAGACAGAATAGATATATTACATGTGTTTTTAAAATAAAATGATATTAACATTTAAATTAATTACAGTCTCATATTTCATCCCTCACCTAATATAAAAGCTACCTATGGAAAAACGAAACACAATTCCAAAAATGAAATCAGAAAAAAAATTCAATCCAACCCAATTTAATTCGACTCACGTGTAATACGTTTTTCATCTGCCTTTACATTATGTAACTTAATTATTATTGCTTCAACGCTATGAAATGAATAAAACCCAATTTTTTTTTCATTCCACCCAATCTCATCCAACCCCCCCCCCCCCCTCATTTCATACCCGAACACGCCCACATTAAATGTATCTACAATGCGGAGAGAATTTTTGTATGCCCGAAAAGTTTATCGTAAAATTCATACATACGTATAATGTGTACGACTGTGTGTGTGTTTGACACATGTCATTTCAACACACGAATCCAACAACACACAACAAGATCTGACCAAAACTGGAAATTATTTATTTTTGCCCATAATACATTCTGCTTGATGTGTGTGTATATATGGTATTCACATGCACACAATGTTGTTGGCAAATAAATATTTTTTTCCGTCTGGACGAGGCAGGGAATAATTCTGGGAAAACTCACTCACAAAACGGTAAACAACATTATTAAGTATACATTTTATTTGTCCATCATATACATGTATTAATGTAGGATTCTGTTGCTATGCCACGTCAATGTTGCTGTGTAAATATCACGGTTGATACCGAGAGGATTTTTTTTTTTAAATGCAGGTTTTTCTTCATTTTATTTTTTTGAAAATTTTGTTGAAAACAGTGGGAGATAATTTAAAGCTGCATCACATTTTAAATGTGTGTGGGATTTATAACAATTAATTCAATTTGTTGAAAATATTTTAAATGATCAAAAGCAGTTAATATTATTTTGGGGGATTAGGAACTTAGATTTAATGACTGCAGTAGCATTTTAAGATGGTTGCATTTGTTAATATATTAAATTTCAAGGTCATCTGATTTTTAATCCTTTTTTATCTGTTTTTTTTTCAATATTTAGCTAAGTATTTTGTTAACCTCACTTAAAATATAAGTCATAATATTTTGACACTAAAAAATATTTTCCTAATCCTCTGAAAATAAAGGCTATTAAATTCAAGGTCAAAATTGCTTTGTTTTTTAATTGACAAAATCAATTATTATAACAGTTTTATATCAGAAATTTTATTTAAATTTCACTTCACTTCTTTTTCATTCCAAAACACAAAAAAAAACGCCTAAAGTGACACACAAAAACACTAAATTAAATTTAAAACATTTAAATTTCAAACTACATTACGGCGTTTTAATATATTCTTCCTCCTGACCAAACAAATTACTTTCAACTATCACAATGCAATTATTTCACAGCAACTAAATGCGCACATAAACGGCTCCACTTTGTACTATATTTATCAGTTTTTGCCATTACTTAAAAGTTGAGCATCCCTCAACTGCAAAAGCACAATAATAGTATACACGCTCTTTGTTTGTTGCGTCCCCAACCGCCCCAAAAATTGTCTGTATATTTATTTTATTAAATTCAACATACAAGCGCATACACTGCAGCCGTTTAGGATATTGGGGATCCTCTCGCTTCCTTTCTCAATTTCCATATTTAGCACATAATTAGATTACATGTTTGGGGGGTGTATGGCAGGCTGGGGGTTGGGGTGGTGTGGGTGTGTTAAATGTATGTGCGCCCAGGAGATGCAAATTGCAAATATTATTTGAATAACAAAGAACGCCAAAGGGAGCCAAAGTACATAATATAACGTCGTGCAGATGCATAACAAACACATGTTTATTACCCGAAGATAAATTTTCCTCCCACCCTTGCATAATATATTATACGTGTGTGTGTGTGTGTTTTTAGTTTTTACATTTATTCTCATACATTGAGCATATTATTATAGCTATTTTTGTTACAATATAATATATAAATTGCTTTAAACTGCACTTAAATTATGTTTATGCTAATTGAGTTTTTTTTTCTTTTTCTCTCTTTGCAGGTATGTAACAGTTTACAACGAAATAATCAAATGAAACGAGTGTTTGTAAGTAGACAGAGCTATAATTCAAATTAATGTCCTCCCAACACGAGTATGTCCTGGATGTGTATTATACCAACAACAACAACCAAACACAAAATTTACACTAAACAATATAGGTAGTTAAATACAAAAAGGACATTTCTACATGTACAACTTGCATGCTCACCAACGCTATGCACTGACTGTGTGTTTGTGCAAATTGTGCAATGCCTTTTTATACTAGTTCTCAGGTGGAGTACAGGGAATTGGAGTGTATGTGGGGGATGGTTGAATGAAAGTGGCAAGTTAGGTACCCCCATTCTTTCATATTATCCTTACACTGCAGTTACATTGTGTGCGCTGCTAGTGCGGAAAGCACAAACAAGCACCATGAGCACATTCAACAGAAATATAAAAACTAAAGCTTTTATTTGGTCCCAAAAGGTGTCGTTACATATAAAACACAAAACCTGAAGAAAAGAAAGTGCAAATATATATCCCAGCACAGTCGAGACAGTTGCTAACAAAACAACACTCCCTCGACATCCCCACATTATTATTACACTTACTTTCATCTCGATCCTTATGGCAAAACATCCCCCACACAACCGTCGACCAAAACCTCCTTTCGTGTATTATTGTGTTTCTTTATATTAACTGTGTGTGTGTGTAACCATCTTTCTGTTTTATTTGGATGTGCGAGTGTGTGTATTTTGTTTCCTCAATGCACTTAACTTTATTAGATGTTGGTATTTTGGGATAAATTTATTCTTGTTACGTCACCTGTTTACGTATGCGTTTTGGGGCGATGTTATTTAACTCAAATTGCTATTTTAAATCTGTATGAAGCTTTTGCTTGGCTGTGTACATCGTTACACTAAAACCGACTGTGATTTTATTTACCTCTTTTGCATTTTTACTGTGTGCGTTGTGTAACTTAAACATCCAACTGTAACTGTACCAACAGTATATTGTTTTTTTATTATGTTTGGGTGGTTGTGGACGGTTCAAGTTAAAAGGACATGTGAATATTTTGCTTGTTACATTTTCTATATGGTTTTATGTTGATCCCCAAGTGTAGTTTATCTTTATTTCGGTGAAATATTCTTTAAATTGTGTACGAACTAATTTATTTACATTTAATTAATTAATTCAAGGTCTAACAATTTGATTTTACTTGAAAATACCATTACAAAAGTTTAATTTTTTACAAATTAAATGAAACATCATGTAAATATTTTAAAAAAATACATCGCAGGGAGAGCGTGGTGTGAATTTATATACGTCCGTTGATTAACTACATTTTAATAAAGCTTTTCGGAGATATGGAAAATGTGACCTTGAAATTTCTAAATTTTGAACTTGATTTTTGTCTAAAATTGGTACATTTATTTAGATTAGCAATAATGTAGAACATCATAGTACCCTAAAAGCACAGTATTTGAATTACACATTTTCATTATAAAAATATGACCTTGAATTTTTCGATTTCTACCTTAAAATGTTCAGCAAGTTTTTTTGTCTCATTAAAGCCTACAATAGTGTGGAAAAAAAATTTCAAAAATATTTAAATTTTCTGAGATATAAAAAATTTGACCTTGAATTTTTCGATTTTGATCCTGAAATGTTCTTCAAATTTTCTTATATTATTTAATCCTACAATAATCTGAAAGAATTTTTTTGATGTCGTGTAAGGTGGCTGAGATAGAAAGTGGGGTTTGTCTTTGTCCACCCCCTTTTTTGCCAGAAGTAGCATCTAGCGGGATAAAAGAAATATGCAGTTTGATTTGGAATACCTTGAAGATTAATTGTTGTAAAAATGAGTTGAATAGTAGGGCACTGAGCCCCAATACGAAAAAAATGGCCTTGACACTATAATCGCATTTTTATTTTTTTTCTCGAATATTTTACAAAAAAATTTCACACCAATCGGTCCAGTAGTTTCTGTAATGATCATAGAACGGGTCGTACATTTCCACTTTTTTTATAGACCATTTTTTTGGACTCAGGGGGAGTCTTTTCTTACTTATTTTCCGATAAAAGTCGAATTACCAATATCTATATATAAATTAAAAATTCAACAAATATTGCCCACATTAAGGCGCAATTTAAAAAGCAATTACGTAGAGTTACAAAACTCCATTTTCCTACTTTTGAAATATCAATAATTCAAACAATATTCATTTATACATTATTATATTGTAGATTGATTACGTCAGTAAGTCACTCAATTGTTCCCCATAAAGAATTTATCGTTAATATCATGTTAATTCAGGCAATATCATTTATGTTAACAGCACAATAACTCAAAATAGGAAATACATTTTCCTGTAAGAAGCATTTCACTAAAATTAAGCTTACAATTTATTCACCCCCCCCCCCCACAACATATTACATGTGTGAGTGAAGTGTGAGTATTGCTCAACACTCAACATCCCTTACAATATTCCGTATATAACCAACATAAGTGAATGCCTTCCATTTTATTTGACATTAACTCTTGTTCAGCATGGGCTTTTCATCGAATTTCCATTTCCCTTTTATTTTTATTCGAGCATTAAACATCAAATGCCGTCTGATAATAAAATGGTTTAACTGATTAAATTTTCTTACATTGTGTGTGTGTGCGTTTGCTTCCCTTTGCATCCGCGCTTTATTTTCTTATGCTACATGAACGTACATTTTACTCGCAACACACATTTTGTGTGTTGCTCCATCTTGGGCGCAACCCTTAATACCTCACCCTTGTAAATTTTCTTCACCTTTTTTTATTCTGATTTCGTAGTACTTGTTAAACAAGTGAAAGCGTTTTGGGAGTAGTACGTTTATGTAGCTGTATAATCGCATATGGTTCAACGATTGAGTGTGTACGGTTCAATGCGACGTTAAATGCACACGTGGCATGTTGTTGTGGTTCATGTTACTGTGATGTTTGTTGCTTTTATTCAAATTGGTTTATACTGCAGAGACTATATAGACGTGATGCAAAATGGTCAATAATCTTTTTACGAAATCAGTTTTTGTTGAGATGATTGAAAATGTGGAGCACTTATAGTTACTGCCTTTTATAACATACACATTAAAGAATTTTTGAGGAAAACAATAACACGTAAAGCGGTCCCAATCAAAAGTTTGTGGAAAATACAAGGATAATGAAAATATTTTATTAAAATGGCATTCAAAATGAAGAAAAACTCATAAAACTTCGGTTTAAATAAACTAAAATTATTTTGTTTATATTAACCGAATTATTGTTGATTTTAACCAAAATATTTTAACTAACGTCGCTTTGTTTAATTATTTTAATTAACAATTAATTGTAATCACAAATTTCCAACCCTACTTGAATTTGTAACCCCCAATAACATACACCCCCAATAACATAATAATTACTTGGAAAAGTAGCCGCCAGAGGGAGTCATAAAACTAATGCGAACACATGCAATTTGCTACATTACTTAGTTATCAGACAAAATTAAATGAACCACATTTAATTAACTGAATGCACATTCAAAACAAAAAAACATCAACCCTATTCCCAATATGTTGTGATACAACTACTTTATCTCTTTCCCTCCCCCACACACGAGTACATAAAATTAAATATATTCAATACACTTAGTATATGTTACTATTTTGGGGTGGTTTCAATGGTCACGTGTCTGATAAAATAAAACACAAGGCGATCACCCTCAGGTAATCACGTGTTTTCCCATTTGTTTCACTGTTTCATCCATCGTGCATCGTTATATATGAAGTCCTTTACATTCGCAGTTATTATTATCAATCACAGCCGTCCATACTTGAAACTATTTCGTAACCATTAGAGACATTGAGTCGTTGCGTAATGAAAATTGCTTTTAGTTCATATAACATTCCTGACCCCTGTGTGCTCACGACTGATGTAATTTCATCGTCAAATTTCTGTGAAATATTTTGTTATGAGGTTGTTTTATATTTTAATTGGGGTTGTCATTTCAAGGATACTTAAGCATGTAAGCATTTTTTTTCTCTCTCTCTCTCTCTCTCTCTCTCTCATTTTTGTGTACCTACTTAAGGAATTAAATAAATAATATGACAAAAACAATTTATTTTGTTGCTCCCATATTATGTAACCGTAAACAATCGCTCATCACCTTTATTGGGGTAACACAACATTTCATCCCCCACCTAAATAATGCACAGCGTAACATCCTTGCGTATCAAATCACTCATTACTTCGATTCAGGTTACACAATACACGTGTCGCTTGTTTCTGTTGTTTATGAAAGCACATTTTATAATATGGGGGAAAAAAAAATTGCTTGTGCTTAAGTGTGTGTGTGTGTGTGTGTGTGAGCAAATGTTTGTCTGCAGCCACTCCTTGTGGATTGAAAATACCCCCAGCAACTCGGCTTCATTTTTGTACGTTGCTGTATTATCGGGTTTTGCATATTGTTGTTGATATTTACATGATTTGTGTTATATCATCAATAATATTGCGTCCTTAAAAATAGACACAGTATTTTTCTTCAAGGATCCGTACGGACTTTGTTGAAGGTACTGTGATGTAATGAAATAGGATCTGTTTCAATTATTATATGGGCTTCCCAGAAACGCGTGGTGGTATTTTTAATGTGACCTCTTGTTAGGATTTACTCGTTTTTTTTCCCTAAATGTGATTTCTTTCTGATAAAGCACGTGTTATATTTCTTAAAGGATTTTGTCAGGAAGTTACTCTGTTTCAAAATAAAATATTTTCATATTTATAGGGTGAGGAGGAAAATGCACCTCAGTCCAGCATCCTTTAGATTTTTATAATAAAATATATAAATAAAAATAGGATTGCAAAGAAATACCAAAAATTTAAATTAAAAATATTTGAGACGTTTTTTGACATTTACTTTAATTCCAGTTTTTTAAATCCAACTTTAAAATCTCAAATAAAGTCATTTGCAATTAAAACACCAAAAACATTAACGAATCTGTTTCAAACATTAAAATTTAAGTCCTCATCTTTAATAAAGTTATCAACACATTTCACTCTGCAACCCCCACCCCTTTTGTGCAATCCCCATACAAAATTGAAGTTGTTAAACATCAGCACATTGTAACTCATCACCCCCATCTCAATTTTATGATGTTTTCATTAACATTTTGCCGTACACACACACACACAAACATTAAACTACCAACAAACCGCAAGCAGACAACCAAACATTTCACAGAGAGTTTTTTTCCAATTTGTCACAAACCCTTAAAAATGTTGCCATCTCAAATTAAAACCACGGCCATTGCGCCTTTCCGCCGAGTGTGCACCCACTCTCATTGCCGGCACTATAAGTACACTCGTAAATGCTATGTTGTGACTATACATGTAAATCACTGCCACATGAATGCTTGCGCGGACCTGAAGCACATGAAATTAATTAGCATTTGGCGGAGCGGCCGCATAAACACCAACAGCAACTGCCATAGCGGCCATGCGGGATGTGAGAATGGAGGGAGGCGTTGGGTGGGGCAACATTAAATGGTGCAAAATGAGGCAGAATTGAGACAAAAATTGTGAATGGGAGAAATGAATTTTTAAAAAAGGATTGCAAATACAGAGGAAAGTTGTATAGTGTTTACAAAGGAAGGATGCGGATTTAGCATGTGGTGTATAGACGGATTGGACTTTAGATTATATGGAAAAGCATATGGGAAGCCGTGGCTATAAAGCAGTAAAGGATGTGCAGATGCTTTTTCAAATTTGGGAGGAAGGGGTAGGCACTTCAAACATAAGAAAGAAAAATTCACAATAGTTTTTTAGGACTTAAAATTTACCGTTTTTTTTTAAATAAAAAAATTAGAGAATTTTTTGATTTAAAAAGGGATATTTTAAAATGAAAAAAAAATTAGAGAATTTTTTGACTTAAAAATTTTAAAGATGAAATTCACCTTGAAAAATTAATTTACAGAAGTTCGGAAAAACCTAAAATGTCCTTGAATTTTTAATTTCGTCCCCAAACCCTCCATCCTTACTATTCATTAATACTCATAATTATTTTGTAAAATCCAGTTTTTCCAAATATGTAACGGTTAAAAATGTGAAAAATGTTTTTAAGGATCAAATTTAAGAAAATGAAACTAAAACCGTTTTTAAATCAAAGATTAACCGTTATTAAGGTCACATCTTAAACAAAGTGGCCAAAATTCATACTGTACCAACTGAGAATTCAAGAATATTGTTAAAGGACCTCCAAGTAAAATAATTCCACAAAATTAATTAAATTACAGTGTAAAGTACAGTGGTTGTTCATTGAAACCAGATTTTTATTTCGCAAAAGCGGAATTAAGTACAATGAGAGTGGTACTCATAAATCTTCTGAACTCCTTTCTTTTAAGGATGACGCATATCAATCCTGATGCATATTCCAGTAACTAATTATGTTTAATGTAGCAAAAGTTAAAGCCAGTTGAAAAAAAAGGTTTCCAAATGAGAAAAAAAAAGACAAAAAATAAAACATCCTTTGTGACGTGAAATGAAGTTACACTTCACTTAAAAAGGATGTGCACTTTTAATGTTATCCATTTGAATGGTGAAATATTGAATTTTCGTACACTAAAAAAATTCATTGAAATTATGTTTTGGATCAGGATTCATGTATTTTTACTCCCTAAAATTAAATGAAGGGCTGTGGGATAAAGTCATAACGAGGACGAAGTTCCTGCACAACACAACATCAGTCTGAATACAACAGCATTCCATTGCAGTGAAAGATTTCGTTACGTTGTTTTGAGTAAATTCACTACACACACCTCACTTCATGCAACACTCAACTGAATGAAGTGCAGTGAAAAGCTTCATCCCATGCATCCAAGTGCACACCGCGTGTAATACGTGAACATTCAATACTTTTTGGCCACATTCTATAGTACTTGCAACAATACAAGCTGTGTGAAGTCTACAACGCACGTATCACTGTGCAACGATGGCCATCGCTCGTGTTATATTGTACTCTTTTCCGCTCATATAATGCAAGAGGATTGTGTGCTGTTCGTGTAGTCTGCGCTGCATCACACCACGGTGGGCTAAATGCAGATCAAAAAGATGGCGTTGATATGAAGTAAGGCGGTGTGGGGGTGGTGGGGTGAATCGGGTGCTGGAGGCGCGGGCTTTTTCAAGTAATGGGCCTGCACACTCTACTACGCTGTGATGAGTGTGGGGTGCAGATTCTGTAGCACAATATAATATAAAAGGCAGGTAGTTGATGTGTGTTTTTTGAGTGCAATGGAATGGGGTGCTGAGAGTTTAAATGCTCTTGGGGTGAATAAATTAAATCACTTGGTTGCTTTATGTAGGAGTTTTAGACATCAGCCATAGATGGTGGGATATATTGCAGTGCTTGAGATGAGAATTAGTTGTGCTTATATAAAACAAAAGGACGAGTATAAGGATATAATAATAATGTGAGGAATAATAAAATGTGAAGCTATAGAAAATCCACAAAAACACAATTTTTGGGGTAACTGTGAACATTAAAAGAGACACGTTAAAAGGATCATATGGGAGTACTGTAAAAAAGGAGGGATAGGGATTTTATTCCATACTATATCGTCAGTCCATGCAGTGAGTTAATTCCCAAAATTTCTGATGCATGAGCTATGCAAATAAGCAAGACTTATGTACGTCGAGTGTACGTCATGTTTTCATTTAATCTGCGCCCTCCGTGATTGCTGTTGCTCCACTTATTACAGTTGCATTGCATTCCGCAATTTTGCACAATTTAGCGGACATTTTGCTTCAATTTAATGCGCTTTTGAAAGCCGGCAACTTTGCATGAATGCCGCCACCCAACTTTATATAAAGTTATTTGATCTGCTGTTATGTCCTCGGCTGCAATTTGTGTGTTTCTATTTTATTATAGGCAACATAATGACAAGCCTCGAAATGAGATTTCAAATATTTTAATATATGGAAATCTCGACACAAATGCCAAACTAATTAGGGAACGTAAACACTCGGTGAGGGTTGTTGTATTTTAAGTATATATGAAGGAATAAATAAATATTATATTGAATATATAATAGGAGTGTGCATTAGTACACTTTGTTGACGAAGGAAAAGACATTGACGCATACCCTCGCTACATAGTTATGTAATTTCTTGTGCTGTTTCTTTATACTTCTTAAGGCGGTGGCGGGGGGGGGGGCTGTTGGTTACACCCTTAAATGGGAATTACTCGTCGATATTTGATTTAAATAGTTACAATTTTCTATGCATTCTGAGTGTATAAACATTCTTGAAGTGAATCAATATTGAATTTTGTGGCAGGGTCAGATAAGGACTTTACTGCGTGGGATATTTGTTGTTGCTGTTGATATAAGTGAGGGGAGGGGGGTGACAGTGAATTGTATTTTAGAAGAGAAGGTTGGTGGCCATAACTATATTATACTTTGCTCAATATCAGTATTTTATTTTTCATTATTTTTATAGAAAATAGAAAGAAGAAGAAAGACTTATAAAAATAATTCAAAAAAATTTGTATCCTTTTCAAGGTCAAATAAACTGTATGCAATTAATTCTATTTAATCTAATTTAATTAAATTATCTCACAAAAAAAGTGCTTATTGAATTAATTATGTGAAACATTATTTTATAAGTTAAGAATTTTTTTATTTATTAAGTTTTAATGTTAAACAATTAACATTTCAAGGTCAAATCCAATTAAAATTTTAAGGTCAAATCTTTTTTTTTTAACTCTTAGGTATTGTTTTGAATAATCCTAACTGAACCTGTAGCTTTGATTAGTAATTTCAAGGTCACGTTTTCAGTATTTCAATGTTTAACATTTAAAATCTATACAATGACTTAACCTCACTTTTTTGGTAAAATTTAAAATGACGTTAAATAACTCAGACTCAGTTTAGTGATGATTTCCCTGCCACATAAATTATTGTTATTCCATTAAAGCCATCACCATTACAGTTTAATTATTTCTCTTTAAATTTTCTGACAAAAGAGCTCACAAATTTCATTATTAAAGTCTTCCATGACCATCACCATCTAACTGTCTTTAAACATCCTGATATATACACCCCCACCCCACACTCACACCAACCACCCCATCCCCACATAGCTGCGTATACATTATTTACCCACCTACATAGTACACATAATATGTACCCTTGATCCATGACGTTTTATTGGAATTTCAATAAATTATTCATCGCTTCAGCAGTCGTTTTGCTGTTGGTTCTTTTCCTCCATTCCTGTGTAACATTAAAACAAAAACGTTAACATTAAATTGATGGCAAAATTTGCATGAATATCCATAAAATGTATTCATTGGGGGTGGGTGGATGGTATGAGGTGCAGGAAAATCACTCTACCAAGTAAAAACAACAAAAAGTGATGAAAAAACACAATGTGAGATTTCGGCATCTGATCGACTGCGCAACGATTTTTGCTACACACAGAAGTAAACACATCATCCTTCACGCATGTATTATAAGGGATGCGAATTGTTGCGCACAATTAACCACACTCAATGATATATAATTTAGGATGTGAATGGCAGAAAATCTATTTTTGATTAAATTATATTATCATGGAAAAGTCACCCAAGAGCAAAAACCTCCAACAACAAGGAGAAAAAATTTCCTTAAAAAAAAAAAAAATCTGTAAAACAAAAGGCGCTCAGATACTACCCAAAAAGTTTCACATAAATCAATCTCGTCCTTTTTTTTTCGTTGTTGCGGGTTTTTCTTCTTTTTTTTTATCCTTGGAATATATCCAATGCATCTTCAGTTGAAAATGGTGTTTTAGGGAAAAGCGGAGTAGCAGCACAATCCCACACCCACAACGTGCAAGTTATTCAAAACAATATAAATTATTGTGAGACCCTTTTGTCATATACGGGAAGGAGTAGGGGCAGGGGGCGCATTGTTTGTCGCATATCGACATTTTCACAGAAATTGCTGTACACATAATAAAGGATTTGTGAATTCCACTGAACGATGATTTTGGGGTGGTTGAAATATCTTAAAGGTTGCGACCATCCTGCGTTAAATAAAGTAAACAAAATTCATGAATTTTAATTTATGAATTTAGAGGTTAGTGTGAGAGTCCTTTGAAAGTTTGAATCCTTTTTTTGGTGCTTAAAAAAGTTAAAAATGTTTTGAACTTTAAAATGTAAGAATATTATTTAACAACCACTTAATGTCAAATAATTTAAGTCAAAAGGATGAATTAAAAAAAGGGACGAAATAAATAAACATATATACATTTAAGTTTTAACGTAACAAATTAAATGTCGAAAAAGGACATAAAAAAATTATAGTTTAACAAAACTATTAGAGTAGTTATATAACAAAAGGACGAATACATTAGCAACAACCTAAATATCCTTAATGACAGGTATTAAATATTACAGTTTATTAATGCCCTCACCAACTACTACTACCCTTATTATTAAATTTTAAACGCACAAGGACAATTGCCACCATAATTACATTTAACAATAAAAAGGGATTGGGGGGGAGGTGCAACTTAATGTGTTATGACACAATGAACAACAGAAGCGATCAAAATACAGCTTTTTTGGCGTAGGAAAATTTATTGCAGGTCAATGCACCCCAACATATAAGTTTGTACGATGTTCTACTTCTTATTGCATCCTTTCTATCATGCGGGGATATTCCTCACTGTACAATGTACCCCAACAAATAGCTTTAAAATATGGAACGAGTATACCGTTATACATACTTTATATAAACTAGGTTGAATCAACGGATTTAGATGTCGTCAAATTTCAAATTGAATAGCGAACAGTGCACACTCCCCAACACTGGCTACAAATATGGGGTTTACTTATAGACTTCAGAACAGCGACATTATATGACGCTTTATATATATTATATAACTCAAAGTGTTGGTCCTTGCCGATAAGGAAAATTGTACACTCGTGCAGAATTTTTACTCTCACACAAAAAAAAAAAAATGAAAAAGGATTTAACTGTAAAATGAAGAAAACTGCTGCGACTGAACTATTTCGGTAAACAGAATAAATGAATGTGCAAAAAAATTGTAGACGGCGACAACAATGCAATGTACATAACGGTGTAACTTCTAAACCGGAGACATTTCCACCCTTTTATAGTACAGTTATACGTGTAGTGAAGGGAGCTCTCAATGATCCACATTTCACACTGCAAAACATCGTGCAATTGACTCTCCCCAAAATCCAAATAAAAATCACATTAATTGCAGCACCAAAAATATGAGTAATAAACATATTTTGTTGTGTTTTATTGCATTGCATGTAGTTATTTAATGTTACATATTATACCAATCGACAGATTTGTGAAATAGTGTAGCCAATAAGGGTAAAGGCCCCACCCTTCTTTGTCATATTTCTATGTAGTACATATCCTTGCAGCTACGTGTACTTTATGTAGGCGCACATAGTCAGTGTCGTACCGCGCGCGTCTCCAATCCAACATCCTCTCACACACACAAACACACGTTGCACAATAATAATATAACGGCGCGCGTATAACGAAAATTCCTGCCAACGTATTTGGGCACACTCGTGATAATATGGTGGGGCCGCTTTTCCATATTTCGTTGTATGCGTTTAACCGTTGTGTGATTCGAAGCAACAGCATGAACAACTGTGTATACATTTTTTGAAATTGATTTCGTATTCGCTTAGGGAAGATCCATGTGAAAATCGTAGCACAGTGGCGGCCTTTGTATCACCGCACACGGCCACATTGTATACAAGGCATCATGTGCCTCGCATCTGTATGCGGCAATATGGGCAGGAATGGGTGGGTTGTGCGACGACGCGAGCCGAAAATTTTTGGCCTATACGCGTATACATGACGCTTATACTATGTTATACGGTTGGGTGTGTGAGTCATTTTTGGTGTGGTGGAGCAGGCGCATTGCGATTCTGGCATGAATTTCAATGAAACTAAGGATGACAGGACAGCGCTGTATGATATAATATTGGTTTTTGTGTGAGGTGGCTGCCACATACTATGTAAAGGGGAATGTATAGATTGGTTGGGCAAAAATGTGTGGTGCGTGTCCTTTTTTGAAAGTAATTGAGGGACAATGTTGGTTTATGGAGATATGGGGAATTTCTCCAGCTTCAAAAGGGGTTAAATAGTAAAATACGGGAATAATTGTACCATAATAGGAAGGAGAAGATTTACTATGATCATTTATTTTGAAATGAAAAGTAGTAAAGGGGAATTGATGCACCACAAAGGAGAAATTTTAGTTGATAAATGTTAATATTCACTGTTTCACTGCATTTTAAAATGAAAGGAGAATTGAAACCTGTTATATGGAGGAGAGTTTTTACCATTTTACATTATATTTTTTGGGAAATGAACAAAGTTAAAATTGTTAAGGAGAACTTTACTGATGAAAACTGTACTGTTTAAGGGGTCGTTGAAATAATATTTAAGAGGAGTTCAAAGCGGGGTGTTATGTTTTTTGTAAGATTTCAATGTGCAGTTACCTTTCAGGGGTTTTTGTACTCCTGAATTGGTCTAAATTTAAAGGGGATGCATATAGTAACTACAAATCATAAATACCGTACTTTTAAGGGGACGCTTTCAGTGATTTTAATGAAAGCTTGTTTCTCCTTAACTTAACAGAAGACTGCAATGCCTACTTGTAGACAATTTCATGTTGAATTGGACATTTTATTTATGTGCCACTAAAAATTTCCCCTTTTTGAAAAACCTTAAAAATAAATTTGTCCTTTAAAACACTTCAATTTAAAAAATTAATAAAAAAATATAAAACTTCATAGGATGAAAAAATTTATGTTTCAAGGATAAAATGAATTTATAAAACACTTCAATTTAAAAAATTAATAAAAAAATATAAAACTTCATAGGATGAAAAAATTTATGTTTCAAGGATAAAATGAATTTATAAAATGAATCAAAAATTGTTTTCCAAATTAAACCAAATGAAAATTCACTTTAACACAATTTTTTGTTAAGAAAATATACTTTCTATGACTCAAAGGACATCTATAAGGACTTTTAAATATTTTATGGACAACACAAATCAATTTTTGTTACGTAATTATTAACCTTACCATTTTACACAACAATTTAATTGTCACGATCTCTTGGTTTTGGTCCCAAAAATAAGGCACCAAAGACAACAATGAAATAAGGAGAACAAAATACACTGTGTGTGTTCAATCTCATTCAGCGCAGGCGTTTACATTTCCAACGTACATAATGACTACACGGTGCTGTGCCAATGAAGCCATGTGGGCCCGAGCTACAGCACAGAATTGAACGGGGTAACGCGGTTGTTTGTTTTTGATTATTCTACGGAAATATTATGTAAACAAATATCAACCAGTGTCTTCTGTATATGTACAACGGAGCGCATATTAAATTGAGGTTCCTTCCTGCTGTATTCAGTTGCATTGGATCACGTTTTATCGTTGTTCGAATTTTCACATATTAATTGTACAGCGGGTATGTTTTTTTTTAAATTTAATTCCGTTCTCACTTTGTTATTTTTACGGTTTTAAAATTATGGTGTTGAGTTATTTTCGATGTTTGATGGTTTGGGGATGAATTTAAATTTGTGTGAAATGTTGAAATTTGTGGTTGAGTTTTAAGGGAGTTTGAGATTATTTTGGGTTGAGAGTTAAAATTTGATTTAATTGGGACAATTGAAGGGTTAAAATAATTTTAATTTTAAATCCAAAATAATCTTAAAATCACTTAAAAATCAACCACAATCAATTTCAACACAAATTTATTCATCAGTGACTATTTTTGATTGTTTTAAAAATGTTTGAAAATGTTCTTAAACTTATAAATTCATTGAAAAACGCCATATTTTTAAATTGGAGTTAATAATTTGAATAAAATAATGTTAAAACTTCACTAGAATATCGATTTTGATTTATCACAAAATTCATTAAAATCGTGGGTGAAAATTAATAATAACACAAAACAAGTACATACTCACATTCTTTGCATTTAAATGCTTGATAACCGTTATCTGCAATTACTAATATCAGTCATAAAATCTACAGCAACATTTTCCCTTTATTTGTTTGGCACCACAAAAGGTATTGTAAAAACAGAGGTGTAAAAAGATAAAATAAAAAAGTAGTGCTCCAACAACACGCAACCTGCAGCCTTTTGAAATTGTTCACATGCAATCCGAAAAAAAATAAGGGGCACATTTTTATCAATGAGTGCGTCCACATCGGATGGTTTTTCTGAATCTAATATTTTGCTGATTGTGCGGCACACATTGAGTTCACCCTCTCGATTTAGATCTGACGGGTTTCTTTGTATCGTGAGTTTGGTATCACAGAAATTTTGCACCCTCACACAAACACACGCAAACAAACGCATATTGAACGTGTACTGTGCATTTGTGAGTGTGTGTGTGTCCACCCCCTCAATTTTGCGTAAGGGTCGATGGTTGTGTGTTTTAAGTGTACAATTGTTGTATAGATCGCTGCGAGTTTTTCACCCCCACATCAGACCTTAGCACTGTGTGTGCTTTTCTCCATAATAATAATAATATATAGAGTGCGCCCTCCCCACACACACTCGTGTGTAGGTACATAAATATTTAGGTGGTGGCTATATTTTAGTGTGTCTGTGTGTGTGTATGCGGGAAAATCTTTCAGTTTTCCCAATCTATTTTTTATCCGTAACGTACGTGTTGTACTTTGAAATGGTTGTTTCAGTCTGCGATTGAGTTTTGTGTAGTTAAGTCGACACACTCTCTGTTTGTTGTTTGTTGTAATTTATATTATTGTAATAATATTACTATCTTGTCTCTTGTATAATTATTGCTGTAAACAAGAATATTTAACACAAAATAAATTTAAATTAAATCAATAAACTGTGACAAATTAAAAAACTTAAATTTAAAAAATAAAACAATTTACCTATTAACCCCACTCGGCAGTTTTAACCATTTAAATTTAAATAATTACAAAGTAAACGTGTATTGTGTTAATTATTTTGAACTGAAACAAAAACTGAATAAATAATCTAACTGTTTCGTAACAGTATTGACCTTTAAAGCGCGACCTTGCATTCAGTTAATGTGTTGTGTGTGCTTTATTTCTTGTAACGGCATTTTTTTTTTTGTTCAATATTGAGAGAAAATTCGTAAATAATTTTTTTTCCTCAATACCAATAAATTGTTTGTGCGTGAATTGTAATTAAATCCATACATTCGTTATTTTAATTCCAAAGTGTTAGTGATGGTTTTAATGTTAAAAATTAACTAAACAAGATTCAACAATAAATAAATAAAAACTAGTGATATTTTAATTTTTGGACGTTATTACATTTGAATGTTTAATTTTCCAAATTTTTGTGTTAAGAGTTGAAAATAAAATAATAAACAAAGTTGAAACAATTTGAAAAAGTGATATTTAACTTTTAACCAAGTGATTTCGTTAATCTTATCTAAAGTGAATATTTTGAATTTAATTTTTAATGTCGAAAATTTAAAACATGCTTTTGTTTACTTTTTTTAATTTCGTCAAACTTAAGAAATAAGTTTAACTTTTTAATTTAAGTGGAATATTAATTTTACATTAAATTCCAATTTTCTTAAGAAACCTTAAATTCAATTTAAACTGTTCTTAACGCTGATAAAAAAATATTTAATTATTTAAATAACTTTTAACACACACTTAATTTATGACTTAAAACTAATAATATTAATTTTTTTTTTGTTTAAAAATGCTCAAATATTAAAATTATTCAAAAATCAAAAATCTGCAAACCACTTTAAATTTATAAATTTTAATAAAACAAGTCTTATTTCAATAAAACAATTTTTTGCTCTAATTTTTACTTCAATTCAATTTCTTATTACAAAGATTTTAAAATTACTGCAATAATTCGTACGACTTTAAGTCATTTCAATTTGATTGCGCAACAATTTTATTTAGGGTAGCTTCCCTTAGAATCAGTTCTACTTAAAATGACGTGATAATTAATTTAATTGTGCTTTGTTTCTTCCAACAGTGATTGTGATATGATCAAATATTAAGTGCATATATTAACTGTAAAAAATATTTAACAAAAAAAAAAAGGGTTAAATTAAAAAAAACAAAAAAAGAATTAAAAAAAGAAAAAACAAATCTAATTGATTTTAAAATATTTAAACTAGTGGTCCAATAAAAATAATTCCATATGGTTCACATGATTGAAGTGGTCTCTAATCGTCCAGGGAAAGTTGACTTTCCTCAGGCCATTGTAAGTGAATACAATTTATTTTTTAATCGCAAATATATTTTCTGTAAGCGTGCTTTAAAAGTTTAATAAGTCGATGAAAATGTGTGCAGTGTTTAAAAAAATCTCTCCCACAAACGATATGGCTTTAATAAATTGTGCTCAACAATTATTGCTTTAACAATTTGAAGAACAAAAGCACTTTAATTGTGATGGCATTTTCCCCCATTATATATATTAAGTAATATCATTTTACGAACAGCAAAAAAATATAAAACGTTTTTTCCAAATCTATTGTGCTCATGTATAATGCCCATGAAAAACTTCAACCCCCAATAAACAATAACGTTGCTCTTCTGTGTTGAATAAATCCCATTAAATATAGTTTATGACTTTCATGTCGCCCTAATTTTTTTTCTGTTGCTGTGAAAAACGAATACTACAACGCCCCCTATTTGTCCCAAAATATAAATCATAATGTGCCTCTTCAACTTTGTACAGTACATTGAATAAGGTCCTTTTCAATTCTTAACGAAACTATAAAGCATTCTTCTGCACAAACATTTACTGATATGAACATAATTTTATGTCAGTATGCCAAAATTATTACTACCCCAACCCTTAAAAAAAAAAAAAATTGAAAAAACCACAGCAAAAAAAAAATCGAGCAGCACCCCTTATTTAAACGTGTTAAATATAAACCACCAGTGCTGTGTAATTAATACTCGTATACACAATTTATTTGAAATGAAAAAAGGATCAACCAAATCATTGCTCAGTATCACGTTACAAAAATAAAACCAAATTATGGAAAAAAAATTGTAACTGGGCATTTAAATATGAATGAAATAAACGCCAAAAGGAATTAAGTGTGATAAAAGTGGTTGAGCTTTTTGTTGAGCAATTTTGCGCTATTTATATGCCTTTCAAAGCAGCGAACTCAAACCAACAAAAATATTGGTGGGGTTGCCCTTTTTTTTTTATTATATGACGTGTTACATTCACATTTTAATCGTGCATAAATGAAAGTCACGATTTTCATAAACTTGTCTTCTTTATGCCATGGCACAATTCATCCCACCATGCCGTCGCTGCCACCACCACCACCACCACCACCATTACCACCGATTCTGTGCACAATATTTTAAGTGAATGTATCACATCATAGTAGCGGCCTGAGAGCGCTTTATTATTCACTGTGGTGTTATTTTTTATATTTATACATTTTTTCATGTAACCTAAACCATTCATGAAAGTATAAAAGCCTCATGACATGGTATTTCATTTCTTTATACATATATTTTTTTCCATCCCTTTATTTAGGGGTGAGTGCAACATAATATAGGCTACAAGCGTTGCCGTTTTGCCTTGTATCCACAGAGAGCTTGCAACAGGTTCTCGCACTCCAAAGCCTCTGCTTCTCTATTCATTTCCTTTTTGTGTCTGATGATGGTTGGGGTTTTCCTTGTGTTTAATGCAACAAGCAACTACACAACGTACTGTGCACACTGTGTGTTGTGGCTTTTGCAAAATGTTTCATGATTGCACATCAAATAAAACGAGAGATGTGACGAAGTAAATATGTGCCGGTGAGGTGAACACCGGAATATTTAAAATTCAAGTGCAATTATTCAACGAGTGAAGAGTTAAGTATAGGGGGTGGGGAGAAGGGGGATGGAAAGGCTTTAATCGAACCGAGAAGTGAGTGCTTTAATTATTTTGTGCAACGTTTAAGGAGTCACGTTAATGCTGACGTTGTTGTTGTTCATGAAACTTAATATAAGTGGTGCTTTTATGTGGTTGCTGTTCGTTTTCAAATTAATTATTCACAAATTTGCAGTACCTTCAAACTACATGTCGTGACAGTCCCTATATTTTACGGTTTTATTGTGTCAAATCAATTCATTGTAAGGTTTTTTTGAATCGTTAATCAGTGCCTTGTGTTTTATCATTTTATTGGGGCAATACAATTTTACTGTTATACCGTCAAACTCACATCCCTATTTTACTGCCATTCAAAATCAATGTCAATTAAAAACATTTGTCCTAAAAACCCAAATTTCCATCGCTTTACTATTTAATTGGAAATTTAAATTAAAAAAGGATCTCCCCTCATGCTGCGTAATTTCATTTAAAAAATGTGGCTTTATGCAAAAATATCTCAATCAGCATTTTATGAATTAATTATGCATGAAAAAAAAATCCTGGACGCAAGAGAAATTCCCAACACTTTTAATTCAGTGTGGGTGGGGGTGGGAATGTTATGCACGCTGAGGCTTAGTATCCATTAAATCGGCTTATAAATTGATTTTGTTACACAATTTTTAAACTCCCCTATTCTTTCTCACTTTAAATTACTAAATTACTCAAAGTTATATCTTATAAATAACAATTCCTTTTTTACAGTTATATTTAACTCGCGCAATCACAATCACGCCACAAAGCATCGGGCATTAATTTTATATAAACAATCCCTTAAAATACCGCAAAACGATCATAACGGTAAAAATTATAAAATAATAAATTATTTTTTATTCCCTTTTTTAAGACGCATATTAAACGCTTTCACTGCTTTACTTATACATGAATCCAGGATAACGTGACCGCACCTAAGCAAAAAGCTTTGTAAATTAAATTTGACTCCCTCTTAAAATATATACTTTCTTTCGTTGCCACTTTTCTACACACAAAATAACGTACATAAAACGAAAGCGGTAGTTATGTGTCCTTTATAACGGGAAATATCTCCCCCAAAATGTGTAAAATACAGCAACAATTTTTCATACACGCAAGAACGAAAAGAATATGAGGCAAAAAAATGAAGCTTTTCACAAAAAGCCTAAAAAAAAAGTTAAACATCATTTTGTACAGGCAACACCAACCATCACAAACCAAGCGGTATAAAGCGTGAAGAAAATTTACAACAACAACAAAAAGAAGTAGCAACAAAATGAAATAAAAAGCAAAGTGTAAAGTGCCCTAAGTGAAGCTGTAATCTTTATTGTGTTTTAAGTTAAAAGTGGCGGCTCTGGTGCGAAGCTCTTCTTCTGTTTAAACTTGCTTTCCCTTATACTCACCCCATTTAGACTCAAAAAAAAAATCATTCCACAAAAAAAAAAGAATACTAAAGGGAGAATGAGTTTTGAAAAAGGAAAATTAGAAATTAAATTAAGCCCTTGTCACATCACACACAGTCTCGAATCCACACAAGCACACAATACAAGGGCGGCAGAAAATCTTTAAGAATACAATACAAGCACGCGTTTCATGTTTCGTCCTTTTTTTTAAGAAAGCCTAGCTATTACTCGGTTTGTTTGTGCTTCATTCACAGTTGGAACTCAAAGAGACTTTTGAGTGTCACTCAGGCGACGCGACAGTGCGACTAATTCTATTTAAATTGAAGATGTATTTCTTAATTTTCATATTATACAAGGATATACTGCAAGGATCCTTTTCTATAAATATTGTACATGTGTCAGAAAACCCGCATATAAGTAAGCACAAAAATGTGAAACACACCTACACACATGCTGCGAGAAAGGACTATTTAAATAAAGGAGTCTATGTCGAGTCATTTCAAACTAGTTACAAAATTAAGTTGACTTTATTCCAGCGCTTTTGCATTTAATTTAATTTCCACCCACCCTTAGTCCCCACATATAAAGTATTCAACATGAGAACATTTAAAACTATGTATCTAGTTGTCCTCCTGCCAAGAATAAAATGTGTGTGTGTGTGTGTGAGTGTGTAGTGCGGTGAATTTGCGTGCCATAGTGAATTATTGCTCAGTGCCTCGTTGAAAAATGTACAGACGCGTTAAATTAGTGCTTTTGGTGTTCATGGGGGGAAAAAGGGATTGAAATGGGGTGAATTTCTCTTGTATACAGTTAGTTCGTTTATAGTTAGTGGAAAATCTCGCATATTATAAATATTGTTCGCATAGTGTAAAACGACGCGACAGCGAGACTCCCTACCATAATGCACGATCCTTGTGTATGTTTATTAAACGCCCTACCACCATATTCCTCAGCGCGTGTTCATGCTAAATGGAAAGCAAATTGCTTTAATTTCCACTTCACACCTGCGATTAAATATGCATGACAACAAGCGCGCGCCACGCACTCGGCGTTGTCGCGTTGTTTTTAGTGAAATGCTTTAAATACAAGGGTTGTTTTTCTTTCATTATTATTATTTTTTTGTTGCTATTATAAGGATGTGGAAAAAAGGAATGAAATGTATCAAATAATGTAACTTATTGATGAGAGTACGGACAATTTGCAAAGTGGGGAGGTTTTAATGCATTTTGGTTATTTTTATGGAAGTTTAGTTTGTCGTATTTTTAGAATAAGTGAAAAAATATTTTTCACTTTTGAAAATGGAGTGGTATTTGAAGACATATAAATTGAGAAGGATATTTTTTTTTGGGTTTTGAAGTTAATAAAATTAATTTGTTAAATTTTCGTCATTCATTATTTTTAAGGAACTCAATTTCTCAATTTAACAAATTAATATTAAATATCCACCAAATATTTTAAATAAATAATTATGTAAAAGTCTTGGAAAATGAATTTTACTGGTTTATGATTTTTAAAGGACGAATTGGTATAAAAAAAAACTGTTTTAGTTTTAATCCTCAATTGTTTTTAATTATTTCCTTAAACTCCTTTATTTTAATTTGGGTTTTTTAATCGTCCTTTATCCTAGCGAATTTAAATTTTTTTATTTTTTTTGCATTCCAATCGTATCATGGTTGATTTAAGGACTCCTTTAAATATAAGTAGTAAGGGATATTTCTGAATTTTGCTGAACTAAAGCATTAAGCAATGTCTATCGTAATTTAATTATAAATATGCGTACAAAAAACCCATTTTGAACCCCTTAATTCAAAACCCTTTAGATTACCCCTTTAAAAAATTACCCTTTTTACAAAATATGTCACTTACTGCAAATCACACTTTAATCTTACTAGGTGCAAAAGATGTGTCTGATTGTTTTATCATTCCCCAAAAGATGGTGGCAAATTGATGCAAAGTTAATACACTTAAGTGTGGGTGGCGCTTTTTTTTAAATAAAAAAATAAAAAAACAGAAAAATCCCACCCCAATAAAACAATCCATTTAAAATCCCTTTGTTCTTCAGCAAATACTCATGCATATTTTCGCAAACACAACGGAGCTTAAAGGATAACTGTAAAACGAGTAAAACAATAAAAGAAAAACAACAGCAACAACGGAAACACATGCATGAAAAAAAAAACAACACAATTTTACATACACATGCTAAAATGGGGAGAAAATGCAAAAAAAAAAAAAAAAATTGAGGCAAACATTCAAAACAAAAGACGTACAATTTTCACCCTTTCAACTGTGCTTACATTTAAATTGATACTTTTATTATCGCCGCATTCCAAATAGTTATGTATCCTCATGCATACAATGAATGTTTGTGTACTCGGCCTCAACCTCATCTTCACCCCCCTCCCCCTTTCCTTTTATTCTTGTGATACTCAAATCACATTACTACTTCCCCCCCCCCCCCCCGTCTAGTATATTTTGAACATAATGTATGAAATGTAGCGCGTCGCCTTGCTGCAAACGATGAAAACGCAAACAACACAAACTGATAAAAGCACACAATCAGCCATATTATGTTTCCCAGATAGCGCGCGAGAGCCAAACCACTTTGTGTACGCGGCTGCAGGGCTTTAATGCGGGAAACTATCAGCAAAATAAAGCACACTATTTGTAAAAGTTGTAAAAGCCGCAGAGTGCAGAGGGCTAAATATGTACACACACGTAAAAGCAGTACAAGGCTGAACGTCCTCTGTCCCCCCCCCCCCCGCGTTGTGGGGGGTTGGAAACAAGAAGAGACGCCCACACGCTTAAAGTGCTTTCACGTCATAATAATTTTATTCTCGCATTCATTTTATTATGGAAAATATTTAGCATCAAATTATCATTCGTTTGATAACATAATTTGGCCTGAATTTTCCTCCATACACCAGTTTCCCTCAACTCAAAATATAACATATTATGCATTCTATATGGCAATGTTATGTAAGTGATGATGAAATCACAAGGTGTTGTTATTATAGGCTTGATGTACAGTTATATAATAGGGGTGGATATGCGGTGTGGATTGTTCCTCCACTGGGGATGTACATAGTTTGGAAGGAAATTCCCATCAACGGGCGGAAAAAATGCCATTAAATTCGGCTAGGCATTTTCTTGTTTTTCCCTTTTTTCAACGTTATAAGTTGGCCACCCCGAATTTGTGCAATTCTCAGCACTTTTGCGTTTTTGTTTGAGTGTTTTTTTTTTCCTCCTGGTATTCTGCAAATTCGTTCTGTATATTTTATTTGGTATCTCCTGGTGTACGATCGTCCTTTATATTATGGCGTCTAATTCTTGAAGCTGATATTGCGAAATATTTTTGTCTTTGGCAGGAATTTCTGCGTCCATGCCATTTCCGTGTGCACAATACTCAACGCACAGTCCTTGTTGTGCTGTTGCTGCTCTTTTTAAGCACAAATTCACACAAACACACGCGTGTCTATATTTATTCTCATTTTTCCACCCCATTTGTATTATTATATTATTATTATATATTTCTTATCTGGTGGGACTTCCCTCCCACTCAATCGTCTCCACACACACACACACTTTGCACCAATTCCTTACCGTTATTGCACCCCATTCAGGAGGGGTTGATATATTATATTTTAGAATGTGTGTGAGCCTTTATATAATTTTGTGTGTGTACAATTCGCGTGGCACTTTATTCACTCAATTCGCTATCGTTTTGGCACGCAGATAAATAAACACTGACAGAATGGAATGCAATATAAATTATATGAATATTTCAAGGTATTTTCCCTCATGATTTTCATTTCCTTCCACAATTCACACACACATTATGTGTGTACCAGTCCACAAACATCGGAATACCGTGAGTATTTAAAAAGATGAAATTGGTATGAAAATGTGAAAAATGTTTTGAGTTTTCCCTCATGCTGCATAGCTTAAACGCACACATTGTTAAGTTTGATTAAATTATTACGACATTAATGGTTCTTAAAATAAATGGGGTGGCGGTGGGATTCTCATCCCTTAATGTGGAATGCAAGGATTGTCATATTGTATAGAAATATAAAGGATGAACGAGGGTGTTATAAAATAAATACTTTGTGTTTTTTTTAAAGAAATTTAATAATTTATTTACTTACTGCAGTCAAAAATGCGCAATTTTTCATAGTTAATATTTCGAAGAGATTAAATTTTTCAAAGTAACTGAAAATAACAAAAGTTTACTTGCTCACAGAATCCTTTATACTTTTTTATTTTTACTTTTTATTTAAAGCCACATTTTTAATTATTTTTTCTGAGATTCTGAATGCTTTTTATGTGCATTTAATTTAGTTGTTGTCTTTAAAACATCGCAGATCCTTAAAATTAACACACCAAAATTAAAATAAAGTTCAATAAAGGACGAAGACTTATATTTATAGGAATATTTATTTAAGAAATCCTTTTAGAAACATTTATATTTTACTTCAATTAAAGGATTTGAAAGTTACTTTCTAGATTAAAAAACTAAATCGTCTTTTTAAAAGGAAACATCAAAAAGTATGTGTTTTTTGCCATTAAGGATTTTTTTTAGGAATATGTTCGAAAGGAAAATCATTACTACAGTCAGTGACATTAAACACCAAAATAAAATATAATAAAAAATTGGTGAAATATTTCCTCAACTAAATAAGTTGTAATAGCCGCAACTAACTTTTATTATCGTTTTAAATTGCCCAAATTTTTTTTTTTTGAAATCAAGTAAAGCCAATATTTTAATAGCAACGAAAAACTGACGAACATTCAAAACGCAATAAAATTTTAAACTCATAAAAACATCCATCAAAATTCAATCAAAAAAAAAAGAAGAAGGAAAGTTGAAAATGAAAATAAAACTCATATAACTCTTGTTATTCCCTTGATGATTTATAGGACCCTTCCGTCAATCGCGTCATGACATAAAACGTATAAAACACACAGAAATGCATCAGCCTGGCATTGTGACATGTTTCCCCTATTATGTGTAACCACCCCTCACTCTTACGACCACCTCCCTTGCAATCTGAAGGTATAGTGTGTTGTTGGTACACACAATTGTAATCACATAAAATTACATGATATAATGCATGAGCCGCTGAAACCAATATCTTTTAAGGGTAGCTGTGACAGCCACTCCATTTTGCATAAATTATTAGTTACCTCAAAACATTAATAATTCAGTAATGGCTTTTTATAGTTACTCGATTTCTATTTAAATGTTCATACGTTGTGTGGGAATGTCCTTTTTTATTTATCAACAAAAAAGGAATTTTATTTTGTGGTTTCATTTCATTACTAAATATAGAAAGTCCTTGCATTGTATCACGTATTTATTAAACGTTTCATTCTTACATAATATTATGTCTCCTTTTTCACATTTAATGTAAAATGTCCTTTTTTTTGGTATTATTCCGTTTTAACAGCAATTATCTTTATATCGGTAAAATGACTTCAAACATATTGAAAGGACATTCACATCATAGATATTTCGTTTTCATTTTATCATTTAACAACAAATGCATATTTATTAGGGGTTGAAATAATTGACGCAGACATAACATAAATTTTATTACGAAACCAACTATAGCGCCACATCAACTTAATAGCCTTGCAACAACACAAAACTTTTCATAAATCTATAAGTGAGGGGGGTGGGTGGGTGTAGGGTGGTTTTGGGGGGCAGAGTACTTCATGCCATACGCCCCATATATATATTATTTGCTTGATTAAAGATCGACACGCATTTCCATTCAAATATTACATAACTTCCCATTCAATATGCCGTTATTCATTTTTAGTTGGTGCGAGGGTGTTTGGTTGTGCCGTTATTATGCAATGCGTTTGTGATGGGTTTGGAAATGGGTGGTTTATGTGTCGTAAAAGTGGTGAAACACGAACCAGCAGCTCACGATTAAAGTATCGGTGTTTATTTATTTAAAGAAAAAGCCGAACATAATAGCGTTCATGTAGGATGAATTTTCCAATAAAATTAAGGGAAGCTCCAAATGTAACGCGTTGAGCCATTCCATTTCATGTAGTAACGATACTGAGTGTAGAAGAAACAAATAAAAATGGACAAATAATCCGGTTGTATCTCATTTAATTGACAAAAATACAATAAAACATGGCTTAGTCTTATTTTTATTTATTTTTTGGGTATTAGGGGTGGGTGGGTGGAGTACTGCGTGTATTCTAAGTGTAAGTCCTGTTCAATAAGCAAAGCAACACACACACACACACAACCAGGACGAGGTATCGGATTAAAATTTTGTGAATTCACTCAGTTGTAAGGGATTTTCGTGGTCCAGCACACATGATTTAATTTTAACGGTACGCACGTCCTGATTTTGTTCTCCTTTTTCTCTTTCTCCAAAACCGGTTAAGTGTATATATAGACGCACACTTGCATTATGCGGACAACAAGAACATCCTCAACACATACTTTTCTTTGTAGTTGCTGTGCCTCATAAAGGCGAACACATATAGCCTTTGCCGCTTGATAGGTTTTCCTTTTTTTTGTACACAAGGCCCCTAACAATCCTTCACCCCCCCATCATCCCCTTATTGTAGCGCACTAAAACACAGTGTACACGCCATTTAGGTCAGCAATGCGTGTTTAAGGTGGATAAGAGGGTGGAATGGTATTTGTGTATTTTGTGGATATTTTCACAAAAGGACGAACATATTGACAACACAAAAAAAAGAAGCATTATTTAGCGAACATCAGGACATGTACGCACATCACTACAATATATAGTACTATTTCAATAAAGGACGAAAAAAGAAATGACCTGCGATGGTAGTAAACAAGCACTTGGGATGTTCCACGCAGTAGGGATGCGTTATTGCGTTCACTTACGCGTTATTATCATTAAAAAAAAAAGTTAGCTGTAGATACTGCGAGCAAGTCGACGCCATACTTTCACCATCGTTATATTGTGGCAGACATAATAATGATTATAATAAAATGTTTGGTGAAAATTGTGTGTGCGGCTTTTACTCGTTACATCCAAAACAGGATATAGAATATCCATGAGGCGCACATTTACATTGCCATAAACAGATAACGCACCAACAAAGGCCACAATATACAGATTTATGTGTGGTGCTGAAGAGGGTCCTTGCACACACACAACACCGAGGTGTTGATATCGATTTTGCATTTTATATGCTCGTATGCTTATTAATTGTTTGTGGTTCAATTAAGTCCACCACGCCAGTATACAGGCGCTATTATTTTTGCCAAACCCACCCCCCTCAACCTTCACCCATTCCCCACTTCGTAATAATATTGTGTGTGTCTTTATCTCTATTTCACCACCCGCAATATTGCCGGTTGCTTTTAGTGTGACCATATACACGAGTACGCTGTTGTGCCTTTAGATTAAATTGCAAAGCTTTGCTGTTTTGAAGCAGTGCTAGCTGTACCACCATATTATACAGTTTAGTTGTAAGATAACAATGCGGTTTATGTGGCAAATCAACTGCGTGTGTGTGTGTGTGTTTGAATTCGTGCAATAATAATTGTAACCTACATGAGGGTGGTTTAAATGTGTGTGTGTGTGTGTCGGGGGTGCACCTTAATTTTGTGTCTACAGTCTTTGTGCCGCATATATAACTATAACGCTTAATTCCATGTTAACAAGTTTAAAAGCTAAATTATTCAAAGTCAACCAGAAATGCATTTTGCTTGGGTATGGTGCAAATTTTGCACAAAGTGTTGGGTTGTTGTTTGTGCAATTTGGGCTGAGAAAATTCTACACAAACGTTTCTTAGTAATTAAGGATTATTTGCGCATATTGTGCACTGTGTTAAGGGAGGGAAGGGGTGGCAAGTTAATTGGGGAAATGTGATGATATTGCTGCATTTATTAGGACCCATTGTTTTAACCATACATTGAATTATTTAATCTTGATAGCGATTTCCATTCAATTTTGAAAGCATTTTGCATTGCAGCTTAGTAAATATTGAATTGAAGGACAATTTAAAATAATTTTGAAGCATTGGTTAACTACAGTGAGTCATAAAACTAACATTTTTGATCTTAAAATCAAAAATAAAAAAATGTAATTATCAATAATAATTAAGGGCTGATTTTCTTATGTGATACTTTAAAATATTGTCAATATTTTTGTTGTTATCAATATTTTATTTACAATATCAAAACATAAAAAATATAATTCATTTAAATTTGAGAAAAAAAAAAACACCCTTAAACTGAATAAAACCTCACAAATAATAATAAAAACACACATAAAGATGAAACAATGAAAAGTCCCGCTATCTTTAATCTATAAAGAATTTTTCATTTCACCAAAATGAGTCAAAAAACCTTTTTTCAATACGATAATATTGTCAAATCCATCCAATAATTTGTAAATACATGCAAACGCTTCATATGAGACCAATAATGTGCGGCTTCCCAAGAATTGTACGTGCAATAAAAAAGATAGAGCCATGTCCCATAAAAAAAAGGAGAAGCGACAGAAGCAACAACAACAAAACTGGGTATTGCGGAAAAACACACAGATATTCCAATATATAGACCCTCTATTAGGAGGCGCACTGAGGAAGAAAGCAGTTAAATACACCCTCTCGACATGGCATTATCTTACAAAAGCATTCTTATCGAACACATTTTCAAGTACCCTCCACAGAATTTCAATACATGTTCATATTATTATCATACAGTCGCATTTCTATAAATGTACACATGTGGATTGTGGAGCGAAATAAAATATAAAAAAAAAAAAAACATACAAAAAAAAACAATATGTTATGGAAAATGTGCTCTTGTGGTGGTGGGGACTATTACAGTCAACATACACCATCCAATTGATCAGCTATCAAAATTCATTTCATATTGTGTTTGGCTTTATTATATTTCTTTCATATAATATAATATGTCGTAATGCTGCGAGTGGCGCATTCCTCGAGTTCCCCCACACGCCACCATATTTTTTTATTTCCCCATTTGTATTTTCATTTTTTTTTCGCCGTCCATTTTATGTAGCGATATGTAGAACTCAGCACTCCCTTAAGTCAATAGTAACAATGCAATGCACTTAGTATGTCCTTTGGGATGAATTCGTCCGCATTCATTGACATTGTGGGTGTATGGAAAATGAGTGGAATTGTGTGTGTTGGGGTGGGGTTTGTGTGGAAGTACGTACTATAACAAAAAAAAAAGTTATTTGGTGCAAACGAATAAAAACCAATAATCATAAAGCTCAGAAAAAATGTTCCTTTTATAAAAATAATGTTTATATTTGGAGCAATGAAAATTATTGTGGCATTAAACATGAGGGGATGTGTTAGAGTTGGCACCTTTATATTGGGTTGTAACTTATATTAAACATTAGAACAGGTTTTCCGTTGTGTTGTGTGGGCGGAACTGGGTGGATTTGAAAACACAAATAAATAAATTCGAATTTTTTGCTGTAAAGCCTTTAAAAAGTATATTTTTTAAATTTACTAGTAAATTTTCACGTTATTTAAGGATACTTTTGAAATATTTATTTATTTCAAGTTAAATTTTTTTTTTAAATCATCCCTTAAAGATATGAAAATAAATAAACTAACTTTTGTTCCTTAATGTTAAATTAAAAAAAAAACTCATTGAAATTAAATCGATGTCCTTAATAACCTTAAGAGCAAGAAAATTAAATTCTCCAGGACATTTCTCGTAATTTTTTTTCTGTAAATAAATTACCATCTTCAAAACAATCAAATTAATCAAAATCTTATTTAATGACTTAAAGAACTAATTAATTCATCCCCAAAACATTTCATCATAAACTAAAATCTTTAATTCATCCAAAAAATATAATTAAATAAGTGATTAAAAATGAATTTAATTCCATTTTGAGAAACCCATCCACTTTCATCCCGAATCCACTGTGCCCATTACGCCGCACACAATTCAGATTGCGGCATCAATTAAGGAACAAAGTTGTATTACGCTCAACGCCTACATTAGTGCATTTTGCCCACCCCTTCAAAATAGTCTACATTCCGGCTGTTAATCTCGTGCAATTTCTTTGTGCCAAACCCGACCACAAATTTTCAACACACACACGCATATATGCTTACAATTTACAAAGAACATGTTGTGTGGGGTTGAAGGGGTTGGGGTTGGTGCGAGTCAAAACGCACACAAAACTTTGATAATCCACGCGGATGGCATCGCACGAATATTTAACTGTACTATGTGTTATAAAGTCTCACTCGCAATGAGTAACGCAATTGTTGAACTTATGCAATTTTGTGGCATTCAGTCTGTAGTTGGAATGAAACAACCCCACGCTTATAATTCAATATTTACCACAAACACACACACACACACACATGATGTACACCCACTTCCGTCCGCTACGTAGCTGGATGTATAATATAGGTGGAGTAGATATTTGAAGTTGAATTATGTATCAGCGAAAATTTCATTCTCCATTAAACCATTTTGTGTGTGAAAACTGAAAACATAATATAATCGTAATACGTGCAGTCGTATTATAGTTATAAGAGTGCAGCATAATTCCGAGTGTGCTTGCTTTGGAAATATGAGCACGGCGTGTGCGTTATTCATCCGCGACACTCCACACCCCCCTGAAAGTTATACTATATTTATATCGCTGATAAACTCGATTGTATTATACAATATATATATTTCTAGAAAGTTATTATAATTGTGTGTATTGAAAAAGGAGTGCTACACCACCCTTTCGATTACAAAGCATACATGAAATTTTGTACGCTGAATTTGTAAGGCAAAAGGGGGAGGGGGATGGTGTTCAATTTGACCAAGCAGCTTTATGTGATGCATTGTAATGAAAAATGCATGGAGACTATAATTCAACTATAAATTCACTTAGTGCAAATTGCATTTCATTGTTGACCTGTCCATCATACACACAATCTCGGGGCGTGCAGAATGTGTGTTGAGGGTGGACTCGAAATGCTAACATACATGTTATATAGTTACACACAATTTTATACAAATTTATTCAGGATATAGAAGTACTGTAACTACCCTTATTTGACTGGTGTGTGTGATTTGAATAATAAAATAAAATTGGAAGTGTTATATTAAGTATTCAGAATTTGGATCATAATATAATAAAATATTTCAATTGCATTCAACATTGTAATGTGTATTATTAAATAAAATTGGTTAGGTTGGTACTCCTGACAAAACAGTTTATATTATATATATTACTGAAAGAGTAATAGATAAAAAAACAAACAAACGACTTCAACCGATGACATTAGTTTAAGTGCATACATTCAGGCATTTCAGGGTGGACCTCTCATTTGCATTCGCATTCATCTGCTGCGTATTATTTGTACAAATGTTGGCGTTGTATAATTTTATGCGTCATGCATATGATTTATGCAACGTTAGATGCAACTGCAATACACCCTCATTGCATTTAAATTAAATGCACATGTATGCCAAACTAAATGTAATATATGTGGCTTCAGCAGCTTCATATTGCATGTTGCACCCATGCAAACCCCAACCCCAACCCCAGCCCACGCACCAAACATTTGCAATTAATGTAAATATTGATGTTTTTCTGGAAAATTGAGACCAACCCTTTTGTGTGGTTATACCTTAAATTTGCGGTGCAATTTACATGACGTGAAATAGATAGACGATCTGTATGGTCAAAATGTGTGCGTGTGTGATGAAATGTATCTGTTGTTGTTGGTATATCGCCGCATATTTAAATGAGGATGCATATATTGCACCCACACCAGTGTATTGCAATGCCCACCTTTTTTGTCGTGTTGATATTTTGAGTGGGGGGGGGGGTGAAATTATTTAGGGATAGTTGAGCAATGAGCATGAGCTGAATTAATTGAGGCAAACACAAATTGTGCTACTCAAATTTTGATGCAGCAAATTTTGCCAACATTATATGTCGTATCACCATAATATAGTATAAATACCTTTCCACACACAAGCACAATTTTGATATTATTTTGCACAGAGTTTTTTATGTATGGGTTGAACTGGCTGCCACGTGGGATGGAACATTTTGCATTTTGGTAAAGGAGACACACAAGAGGACTTAATTTAATTGAATATTGACTGTGAAAGCGTAGGCGAATATAATTAATTTATCTCCATTTGATGTCGTTACATTTAGCACGAAAAAGGCGTATCAAAGGGAAAATAATGTGCAATGTTTTAAATGTATAGATGTATCCTTTTTATTTTCCTGATGTATCGCATTTTATTTGGTCTGCCATCTTATACATGTTGTGGTGGTGAAAACCCCTTTTTGCGTTTTAATTCTAATTAAATATTTTAAATCGCTTTGATGAGCATTCCTTTATATAAATGAATTTGTTTACGGTTATTTTTGAAAAAGGATCAGATGCTTTCTGTTTCATGGTATTTTGTCCAATGCTTCTTTTTGTCTTTGAATGACAACAACAACTTAGTGAATATTTCTAAGGACTTTATTATTTAAATTGATTGAACAAAATGTTTTAAGACAATTTTTTCGAAGTTTTTCAATTTAAATGAATGAAACCCTCGCACAATTATTTCAGAATTGCTGGATAACTTAATATTTTTAAATTCAGCTTTTATTATCCGTTTAAAATATTTAAATTATGTATGAGCCGTCAAAAAAGGACTAAAAAAGAGGAATAAAATGAATCTCTTTAAAATTTTGACCTTGATTTCCTAAATTAAACTTAAGCCTGCGAAATGAATTTAGCTAAAAACGCAAAATAAATTTTTTTAAGAAATGTGATTTAATTTATAAATATTCTTATGTCCTTGAACTTTTAAAATTTATTAAACTTTAATGAAATTGTCCTAAATCTTGCAGTTTCTATTACTTAGTTTCAATATGAGACGTTTTTTTTATTTAAAGAAAATAATTTAACTATAAGAAATCAAATTTAAGTTTAATCTTAAGATCACATAAAATTTAAATAACGTTTTCCTAAATACTATAATAAAATTTCATTTAATTAAGCCTTTAAAAATAAATTCTTTGGAATTTGCTTTAAAAGGATATAAAATAAAAAATTTTCTTAAAAGAAATGAAACGATGTTTCAATATGTTTTTAATTTATAAAAAAAATATTTTTAGCAACCACCATGTACATCATTGGTGTTACATTATGACCATCAAAATCAATAAGAATTATTGCAAAGTGACTAAACACAATACACCCCATCACCCACACACAATTACCGTATTATAGCAAATTAAAGAGCGCATGCAATACAACATTAATGACTATACAGCAATAGGGGTGGAATGTGGAACAAAATGAAATAAACAAAACAAAAAAAATGGGAGCACTAATGTCATTAAATTAATTACCTTTCATTGTGTTGCCGGATATCAAAACATTTAATGGGAATGGAAGTACAAATTTCAGCCTAGTCACAAAATACACATCAAATATTTAGGTGTAATGCGAGTGGGTGGGGGTAATACGACATTTTGGGGGGGGAGAACTGGGAACAGCTCAAGCTCTACTTGCAAACGTTGCGTTTCAACCAATTTTTTTGTGGTCTTTATAATAATTGAAATGAAATAAAAATACGTACAGCTCTAAAATCAATATTTGCAATTAACAACATGGTTTTGTTTTAGTTTCATTTTTACATAAACAAAAAACATTTCCAAATTCATATTTTATATATTTTTTTATTCATAACTATTATAAAGAATTCATAACCAAACCAAACATAAAAAAAAAACCTTTTATACTAAATTTTCCATTGGTGTTTGTTTTTGTTTTAGATGAACCGTCCTATACAAGTTAAACCAGCGGATACTGAAAACCGCGGTGGTAAGTGCACACTTTTCTTTTTTCATACCTATTTTTACATGCATATTCAGTTCGTATACACATTTAAAAAAAAAAACACAAAAAACTCACAAAATTTGTTTTACTTTTAAATAATAAAATTAAGTACAACTGCGTAAAAAGGACGAAATGAATCAAAGAACGGGTTTTTTTTTAGAAAGCATGCAAGCAGACAATATTTTGACGATGTTCAATTATTCATATATTATGTTCATAAGTAGGAAAAAACGTGGAGATAGCTACTTAAAATATAAATTAAGTTACGGTTTTTGGTTTAATGAAAATTAACCTTTTACCAGTCAGGACATTAAAATTGTTAACTAAACCAAATTCAAGTGGCTTTAGTGAATGCAATAATTGCCTACATTTTGGCGTTTTTAATTTTCCTGTAATTATGTATTTTTATATAAGAACAAAAAAATTTATAAGCGCCTCAATGTATGCAATCTCAGCCTTCATGAAAGTACTGAATAGGAAAACTTCTAAAAGAATAAGGTTATTGAAGCCTTAAATTATTTATCCAAATAAAAAACCGACGTCTAAATGAAGACATCAAAATTATATTTAAAGACGAGTCAAGCTTTAAATTCATGCAGATGTGATATTGCTTCAAAATACACATAAAATAAAGCATTAAAGAAATTAGCACAAAAAGTCCTTTTTCCCTTTCGGATTCCGAAGAGAAACAAGTGTTGGAACAATTTAGAATAGGGAATCACAAAAATCATGTGGGGTGGAAATGAATGAAGACGCACACAATGCACGCATACATTCAGGAAAAAGATAGGGGAAGGACGATGAAAAAATCAGAACTCATCCGGATTGTATTATAGCTGTGTGTATTATATAAATGCGTGCGCTCAAAATGGGACCATAATTGTTTTTGACATCACATTGCCATTACATAATCTTTGCCGATGAAATAAAAGTGGGTCGCCCCACCCACCCCTTCCTCTTTCAGTCTCATTTCATGAGAAACATTTCGAATGTATTATAGATGTAGAGAAATATGTATTAAAAGTATTATACTTTTTGTTGAATCCCTTTTTATCCGCCCGATGAAAATGTTAAAGCGCGCATCTTACAAGATGCTACCACATTCAGTTATAAATTGACGCGTCCCTTTTGCTTATGTATAATAAATTCGACTCCTTCTCAAATGATTGTAAATTTATATTAAATAGGAAAAACGCGGGTGGTGTGTGTGTGTGTGTGTGCAAGAAGCGCGCCACTGATTAAATTAGTTCTGAAGCTTAATTCGCGACCCTATTCCGAGATTATAACATCCAAAAGGAATCTTGTTAGCATTTGCCTTCATTGCCTGCGCCTTTCATTCCTTTAGAGACACACACACATTATATAATAATAATAATTTACATAATGCATGTATAAGGATGTGTGTGAGCGAACATACAAATATCCTTTATACACAACATCCAGTTATAACGGAAATTCACAATATACAAAAAGGATATTATGGCACAGATACACAAATTCGTCACCGATTTCTAAAGTATAAAAGCTTTCCACCATCCATATTATTATGTTATGTCTGTGGAGTATAATGATTTCGTCCTTGCCAATGTGTTATGTGTACATATTTGAGTGGGTGGCTTATTGGGTGAATGCGTGCTCATCTACATACATTGCGATGTGTGTAAATGTTTCTGACACATAAAATGATGTGATCTATAAAAAATGTATGCTAGAATGTTAGGTAGCTATACTGTTATGTGCTTTAAAGGAGAATCAGAGAGGCTGTCAGGATATAAATACTCTTAGGGCGAGGGTATTTTGAGCGGGGGGGGGGGAGGGAGGGAGGGTTTGCACTGAATAAAAACAAAAGGGAATTTGTAAACTGATTTTATATGACATTGTTTGTGTAAATTCCATTTACATAGTATTTTCGTCCTTTTTGTAATATATGCATGTTATATATTTTGATATTAAATACATGAAGTAAATGGATGATGTATGCATTCAAAATCATTGTTGTTTTCCGTTTGCATATGGGTGGGAGGATTACACGAGTGCCTCCATACTAACTGTAAAAGCAAAAGGGAGTCCTGATTTTTGTACGTTTTGTACAAACACACACCAACATTTATGCATATTAAATGTTATTTTGATCATGGTTTGTTTTGCTTACGAAATTCGTCAAAATTTTAGGATGTGAATATATCGAGGGTTGGGTTGCACGGAAATTAAAGGCCATCTCCTATACAGTTCAAACAGATGCGGGGGGTAGGGGTGATGACTGTGTTGTAACCTTCATTCAAATTTTGAAAGACTATATGCAAATTAGGCAACCTTTATGCTGCCTGCCTAGGCTGAATATTTGTAGGGAGTTATTGACTGTGAGAATTGTTTCCTTTCACTTGGACGTCTTTGAATATAAGGACATACTAATGTTTTTGGGAATTAGTCCTTTTTGAATTTAATATGGAAATGTCTTGGAAATGTAAGGCCTTTACTTTATATAACTTGTTTAAAGCTTATGCTCAATTCATTAGGGTGGATTTGTTTTAATTTTAATGTGTATATTGAGTGCTTTAATTTAATTTTCTTGGAAAATTGTTGAACAATAGAAAATGGTCCACTTTGAAGAAAAATCTTAATAACATTTTATACATATTAAAAAACCTTCGGGTACAACACTTTAAAGCGAAATTGTTTTTAAATTGAAATGCATTTTCAATTTAATTATTTTTAATTATTATAAATCCTTTAATACTAATTTTTTAAAGGATTAAGAAATATTACAAAGTCAAACATCTAATTAATACAGCTGGTCACTTAATTTACAGCGGAAAATAATTTTCAAAAATGCATTTAAACATTCTAACTATCCTTTTTTTGTCATCCTTTTTCCTCTTTTGAAAAAATTCTATTTCACAAAATATTTCCAATATTAAATCGGGAGAAAAAATTAATAATTTCAAGGTCAACTAACTCAAGTTCGTATCCTTAAAATAGGAAAACAATGTTATCATAAAAAAACTGACGTTAAAGTCCTTAATTTGACAACAAAAATCCTGATTGTAGTCCTTTTTCAATGTCAACTCGTAACATGTTACATTATTTAAATTATGTTACCCCACATCTGTACACGAGTATGGCAATGTCCCAAAATACGATGAAACATGTCAATAGAATGTAGTGACAACCACTTACATGATCCATCATCTCCACATGTCACATCTGGATGCGTACACATTCGGCAATGAATCGAATATTCCTTCATTTTCCACATAATGTACAAGTAGTATACCTTTCGTCCTTCGCATGCATATTATATATTGACAATTTCATGCGTTACACATATCCAAAATACTGACATTCCCATCTCTCTCAATGTCATCTTGCAGAGACCGCCCCCCTTCCCTTCCCACAAACAAAAAAATACCCCAAAACGAACAAAATATCAGTGCCAATCTGCATTGAAATCGACTCTATGGTTTAGGCAGCGATTTGTTTGCAACATTTACATTATATGTGAAGATTTTCCATCCCCGACCCCTTTAAAATAAAAATACTAAAACAAAATAAAGAAACCCTAAAATCCACCCACCCACCCACAAAACACATTTATACAAAACAAAATAGGTCACTGACTTACACCGCCATTATCAGTGTATTAAGGAGATTCATCGTTTTTTATTACGACTCCATTATCGCTGCCATCTTCCAAAAGACATCGTCGTTCTTGAGCGTCGTCCCATACTACACTTCCAAAAGTAACGGTGTGTGTTTATTTGACATACATGTGTATTCTCCTTTTGTTTTTCTTTATATTCTGGGGCACAAAAACCCACGCATAAGAAGATGGAAACTATAAAAAGGAAACCAAAAAAAAAAAAAAAGGAAGAAGAAGAAGAAGTATCGACGAAGGGATATTTCTTCTTGCATGCGGTTTCGTTTTACATATATCAGCATTTATGAATGCTCCTTTCCGCAAAACTCAATATCACTTTATATTATGTGTGAGTGAATCCATTTGGGACTGTGCAGATAGCGCGCAAGGATATAGGTGTATCGGTACATATTGGTACTGTGTATGTGGATGGATCCCTTTTGCATGTTTTATCATGCGCATTTTCCAAAAATTGGTTTAGAATTAGATAAAGCAATTCAGATTGGATCATTGGGAAATGGTGGTGGTGTACCGTATCCTTGGACGCAGGGCATATAATGTGTCGGAACCAATTCATATTATGCTGAGACGCCGGAGACGTATCACTAGGCGACCCAATTTATAAGCGTGCGTCTTTTTCTTCCCTTTCTTTTTATTCTCAGTGTGGAATGTATAAAAAAATAATGAGAGTGACTGCGTAGCGAGGGACAAGTATAAAGTACCTAAATGGAAAGGATTGGCATACAAGACTAGTTAATAAGGATATCTCTGATCCAGTGATTTGCCGCACATAATATATAAAGCCCAATTGATCGACACACCACGCATAAAACGTTTTATATTTTTCATGTGATTTTTGATGCGTTTGCATTTTCCTTTTTTGATAAAGGTTGACATTTTCTTGATGCCTTTTCCTCCCTGGAGTCGCACACAATATATGGGGTTGATTTTGTACTTTCAACCCACGATGACTTACACGCAGTGATTTATCCGTAATAATCGACAATCGAAAACCCTTTTTTTTCAAAAGGAAAAGGAACTGTTATTCGGACAGTTGCGTATGCATTGTGCAAAATGTGCTTCCATCTACAGGATAATAAGTGCGGTTTTATGTAACACCACATAGTTCTTGTCGTGAAATGCCATGAATAGCTAATTCGGCACATTTTTTTTCCCCCCAAAACGCTTTATTCAATTTAAATGCCGCACACAAAAGAATGAAAACAGTTTAATAATGCCATTTTTTTTTGTCATCCCCCACCCACCCACTCGCACACGAGTCGAGTCATTGTTTGAAAATTGTGAAATACATAATACATCCAGATTAAAGTACGTGGAGCTAAAGAAAAAACACATATAAATGGATCTCGACAATGACAATCCAAGCGACAAAAAGGAGATAATTTCATAAAAGGATTATTTATATTCCACCCTCTATATAATATTGTAGTTAGGCGACGCACACACAGTGAATGCCGCACGTATTTATATGTACGCTATAAGTAACGGCAAATGAAAGAACATAGTGTTAATGATCAATTTTAAGAGAAAAATGCCTTTATTCTATATCCTTTTTTCTGCATTCTTCACAAAAACGATTTTTCGTGTGTTTGTTACCCATTGTCCTAGTTTTCATTGTCGTCTTTTTTTTTCTTTATTAACGCCTTTAATGTCCTTTTATCCAAATATTCACATCATGATCTATTTATTAGAAGATTAGGCATATTGTTAATGGTTTAGAATAAAGAAAATTTAGAAAGTCCTGTATATTATACAAAATAAATTAAAGTTCAAAAAAAGGAATTAGAATAATTTGGTTTAAATTAAAAAATCGAACTTAATAATATTTAATGCAACAATTTTTATAATTTATGTTTAAAGGCATAAAAATTACCTTTCATTTAAGCCAACTCCCAACAAAATCGGTTCAAAAATCCATGAATGGCAACCATTTTAAATTTGAGACAAATTTTCTAAATTTATGCAGTTAGTCAAACGGTACGCAAAGTTCAATTTACATTCCAGTCGAATATACCGTTACTTAGCGGCAAAGGAGCTTAATCTCTAAAATGCATTTAACTGTATTCTATAAATATATTCCGCAATGTGTATTGTCCATCAAAAACAGGACATGTTGCGGACATAAAATTTAATTAGAAGCAATATTTGTCGGCGAAAGCTTTTGATACCGCACGCTGTGTTAAGGCGTGAGCTTTGCTGAATTTATCGCAACCAACCAAATTGTGCGTGTGTTTTGTTTTGTGTTGGTTTGTGGCTCTTTCCTGAAGCCTTTACATTATGTGGTGTTGTTTGTTTTAGTGTCTAAAAATAGGTTTTATCTCAACTGAAAGCAGAAAGTAAATAACAGGGGAAAAAAATGCAGGAGTGGGGGATCATGTTGCATGAAGTTATGAGCGAGTTATTTGGACGAAAAGTGTGTACGCAATTTTTTGTGTGACTTTTTATGTTTTTTGTGTATTTTTTTTTTATTTCATTCACAAAATTTTCTTTCTATTTTTTTTTTGAAGGCAAAATCGATTGGAAACATCTTCCTTTTTTGTGATTTCGTTTTTATATGCATTACACAAGTATCTAAAAGTAAAGATACTAAGAAAACTTCGTATATGGCTTATGGTTGTTGGTTTTTTCTGTCTGTGAGAGTACGTGCGTGTCGTGTGATTCTTTCACAATTTTTTTGTTGTGCTTTCCCAACCCACATGAAAGCCTACAACTTCACACAAATACTTTTCCATATGCATGGCTCTCCCAACCCAACCCAAGTTTCATCCCTTAAAAGAAAAACGTACTCCAATATAAAGACGTATGTATTCAAGAAACTAGACCAAAGTCAATTTCTTTTTTGTGTGTCCATATTGAGCTTCTACATTTCGCTTTTACATTTGGGATATGCGTATCTTGGGATGAGGCCCCATCCCATCTCAATGTGTTTGCCGGTTTTTCTGTATTTTATTTTGAAGCAGCCAGTCCTCGTGATCTACTTTTTCAACACTCTTTAACATACAACGTCGTATTTAGACCAACGTCGATGAGTTCTTTTTTTTTTTTTTTTGTTGAACTAAAATAAGGGATAAGAAAAAACCCACCCCCACAGCAACATAAATTCAAAGAAAAACTATAATAATAATACGTGCTGTTGTTAAGCATCGCTCTCGAATGTATGAACACACATCCCTGTGAGTGCTACTTCATTTCTTGCTTGGCATTTCTTGTTTTTTTTTTTTGTTGTAACATTGTGTGTCACAAAGGAAGCTTGAAAATTGCTTTTGCCCAAATTTGTTGGCAAAATTCCTGTTGCAGACCAACTTTCCGACATAAACATATTACACAACACAGATTAAGCGCGCATCCCAATGCTTCGCCATGGTTGTGTCCAATTTAAATTCCACAGTACATCGCATTAATTAGCGATTTCATTGTGAACACACCGCGTACACAACAGTGGCAACACAAATTGTGTGTATCTCAACATCCCTTTGCCAACAAGTTCACCATTTTATACAAATACTTATCAGGATGTGGTGCATCACATTAAAGGGATGCGGAAAAATGTTGCACAAAATTTTAAAGCAAAACGTGGTGCAGCTTCGCGAATTGTAATGACATGATGCAAAAACGGGGGGGTTGGTGGTGGTGGTGGTGGCAGTGGCAACGTGCTATAAAATATAAATGTAACTCGAATGCATGCACACGTGTTTGGGTGTGTGTGTGTAAAATGTGGAAGCGCTTGGATGTTAATGTTAAGTTGAAAGACGAATGATTGTGATAGCACCATTTGCAATACGTGTGATGAACAACATATCCGGTAACTGACAATTACTTGCAGAAGGCATCAGTCTCACACCAATGCCCTCATCCCCTCCCCCTCAACCCACCCCCCTTTATGTATGGCTGATCTTTGTAGTTGGCGCTGTGATGCACAATACAGCGCAACAGCCACACACATTGGGGTTTTGTATTTGCGACGTTTCTTGCATTTGAGTTGTGGACTGGGTTTGGGTTATTTTATACAGTTATTCGTTGGGGTGGGGGCTTCTCATTTGGGGGTGGACGAAAATGGATTGCATCTAACACCACTGTATGAAAATGTGGGATGTCACTTCGCAAGGGATGAAAAAGGCGGGTGTATGAAGCATTTGAAAATCTGCAACACTGGTGCAGCATTGAAGGCAGTGATACAGATGCATATTTGTTAAACTGCTGTTACTTACATGCATTTTGTGTGATGCAGTTGTTTTGTTTGTATTGCACGTCTGTAATTTATAACTCAAAGTCAGAAAAGCGTCAGAATTGGTAAACGATCGCATTTGTGCTCGAATAGATTTCATTTCGGTGATAGAGTTCGCTCCCTGTGTAGTGTTTACGCCTCACTGTGTGAATTGGATTTTTTTTTTTTTGTTCTGTTTCTCCCTTTACACATATTCAACCCCTTTTATCACCAAAATATGTAAGGATAGACAAATGTGTAGCTGTAGTGCCTACAAAATATATCAACAGTCGACATGTTGTTTTGGCTATATATCGAAATAGTTATTTATTTCAGAGGTATGAATTGTGGGTGATGAAAGACGAACGGTTGGGGTAGTTTTGTATGTTTCTCTATGCGCTCTAAAAGAATTTGAGTCACGAGTGTTTGTTTGAAGTGTCGTTATTTTGTCTGGTAAATGTCACTGTGTGGAAATGGTGAGGTGTTTTTTTTTTTTGGGACTTTATGGCTATGTGAATCACACCCTTGTGTAATTCAAAGACCATCCATCATGGGGCGGCAGACAGAGTGCCCAGACGTCTTGATTTGAGGCGCAATATTGATTACTTAATTAATGGTGTGGTGCTGCTTGAAGGTTTTGCAGTTGTTGAGCGGAAATGAAGGCAAATTTTTGGGTTTTCTTGAAGTAAAAAAATTTAGATAAGGATGTTTAAATGTTTTTTATTTGCGAAGAAATGACAACTTTTAAAAAGGGGTCATAAATTTAATTTGGAGTTATTTTGTTAGAATAATAATTCTTTTTGGTTAAGAAAATTATAATCAAAACTCTATAAGAATTTTAAATATTATTGCTTAATTTAAAGGATTAAGAATCTTTAATAACAACACATTAAAATTTAATATTATCCTCAATATGAGTTGTTTCATGAAAAATCAAATACTTTAAATTAAAACCACAAAATCCTTTACTAAATTAAATTCCCATCATTTTTCATTTGAAAGGACATTATCAACATCACACAATTCAAAACCTCAACAAAAAAAATTCAATAAAATACCCACTATAATTAAACTAAATTAAAATGTCCTTCGTGGAAATAACACAAGCAAAAACCCAACAATTACAAGAAAAATTAATTGATTTCACCCTTCACAAAAGGGCGTTGCCCTCTTCAATGCACATTTCACTCTTAATGCACCCACTGTAAATTACAGAGTCATTATCTTCAACCTGTCATCTACATACTTTACGTGTATAGCAGATCCTTTATCTGTCTATCCACAATTTTAAGCCCTGACATGATAATCGTCGCGTCTGAGTGAATTGCAATTATTGAAAGAGGTCACTGATGATTAAAAATGTCAGTAATTGAATATAAAAAAAAAAAAATAAAAAAAATGAAAACAATCAACTCCTCCATCCCTTTAAAATATTTTCCACCATTCTGACAGTAATTGTTCTCTGCACATAATATATAACTCTCCAGCGACCATCGTGCACCATCCATTAACAATTTGAAGCACAATGCAGCAATGAATACGATGCAATTTGCTTAATTGCATTCAATTTGTGTGTTTTTGTTCGTGGATGTGGATGTGGGTGTGTGTGTGTTTGTGTGTCAGCTTTCAATCCCCCAACTGAATCATTAAATAAGTTTTTAATAAAATTTTAATTATGAAATAATAATGACCGCAGTTATTTCGGTTGGTTTTTCTTTTTCACCCGCACTACCCCACTGAGTATTTTTTTTAAATTTCTCTGCAGAGTGTATTTTAAATGTTAATGCATTCCACAGTGGGGTACACATAACATCATCCAGTATATTGCGGTATTTGTCGGTTAACGGCGTCACTGATGCACGCAATTGAGTGATGTGGTTGTGTGGTGAGTGAAGAGCACGCAGTGGCAACACCACGCGGTTATAAATTAATTGATTGCTATTAAATTCTATTCGTTTTGTAGATTGAGAAAGAGGGATGGCGTCTTGCATTTGTTGGCAATACAATTAAGTATATTTGTTCTTACGTACACAGTTTCCTTCGTCCTTAAATTAAATGTTGAAGTTGTATATTTGAAGCAACTAAAACTACAGGGATTCTATACTTAATGAAGCCAAGTTTATTCAAATAACTAGGGTGCATCGCATTTCTGTACTTGAGTGGAGTGGGAAAGGATAAAATAATTCATATATTGATGAAGCTATCTTTCACTATCTATCGCAGTATAAATAAAGTTAGATAATATAGACATAATAATAATAATATAATCCTAATGATAATGTTGTATTATACGCTCTCGCTTGTTATATCATATCATAGTGCAAACGTTGTTTGTTTTTCCGTCATCAGGCAATGTGGTGCAAAGCACACACCGCCCAACCCCCACCCCCACCCATCTATGTGGCAAAATGTACATTATTATTAAGTTGGTCGGTGTTCCTTGTGCTTTGCTTGTATATTAAACATAGCGGCGAGTATGGTTACACATAAAGAGGATAAACACAAGAACCCTCCGCATAAGATAACACAAACACATATAAAGCTAACGACAATTTCACCCTGAAGCCAATTAAAGGGACTCCTCACATCTTCTGCCAGAATATAAATATACATGCTGTTGCCGCCTTTGCCTTATAATAAGCGTATATCCTTAATATGAACCGCATATCCTTCTTCTGCATTTTGTTGGTATCTATCTCATTTGTGTGATTGTGCCAAGCGAGTTGAATTAAGTGAGATTGGGACTGAATGAAACTGCAAAAAAAAAAAAAGTGTACATAAAATAATATATGGGGCATGTGTCCTTGTACATAAATACACAAAGGCGGAGGAAGGGGTGTGACATCCTTCTCTGCGTGATAGTTATACTAACCCCCCCGCAATTTGGGGTGAAATACTGCACGTATATTTGAGTATTGTAGTATTGAGGAAAATGTGAAATTCACCCCTTTTTTTCTGTGGGGGCGCAAACACTAGCAAAATTTATATTTGCACTATTTGTGTAAACATTATAAAGGATGTGAAATTAAATCGCTGCAGGAAAGCGACAAATAAACTTAATATCCAGGACGAGATAATTTGTAATAAAAAGTCTTACTACTTATAACAACAATAAGAACAAAACAGGATGAGTCACATTAATTTTTTGGTCAAATTTTCCACATGACTAGTGACAGTGATTCCTTGTTGTTTTTTATTACTCTGATCCTTATTTTCCCAAGTTGCATTGAGCTGTACACTGCAAATGTTTATCCTTTTGTTATAAAATACAGTATACTGTTTTGATCCTTCACACGTTTAGTTCTCTCGTGCCATTCACACTGCAGTGTTCGTTGTTACACTCAGCGATTGTGATTGTTCGGAGCCCATGAGTCAGTCCGCTTCGGTTTGTGCAGTTGCAAAACCGGTAAATGCCGGCACATACAAAACCAATGATTCTATGGGGCGGAGGGGGGGGGGGGAATGCAAGGATGTGGCATTAAGGATTGGATTTAAAGTTGGTTGGTGTGATGGTGGCTGCATTGTACAAAACCAGCAGCTTAATAGCAACGGAAACTCTGTGCACATTACACTATTTAGGAGGGTGGGGTTGTTGCATTTGTATTTTTTAAGCAGGAAAATTCAATTAAATGAAACTGGGAAAATGCTAAAGAAAATATTTCCACTTTGTGTTGTGAAAATGTTTGGTTTGGTCATACTTTTGAAATTTTCCATTTCACACAAACACAAGAGGACTATAATTGTACAACAAAAAAATAATTAAGTATTAAGGGTTGATCCACCTACTTTCCACCCCTTTTTGTTCATATGTAATGCAATATAACTTACTAGCTATATAAAATATTGTACAAGAGCACACTTTTCCTTTATTTGTCTTTCAAATTGGTGTAAGGACTATAAGGACTATAAGGATGGACTCATACATTTATGTGTTACGTATTTTTTATAAAACAACATGAAAATGCAATGTAGAAAAGATAGTTTTTAAATAGTGAATAGTTTTCTCCCCAACAGCTTTTCCTCCTTTTTTGCATAACATTTATTTCTCATTGCACATAATATAAATGCCATGCTCCAGGTCCTTATGAAAAACCAACCGGTTTGTTCAACCGATGGCATGTAGCCTGTAGGGATGAAAAAAATCATAAAATGATATGCTCTTGCCTTTTATGATCAACATTTTCTATATATTCAAACATAAAACGTATTTTGTGCCATAGTATCTCGTTTAAATGTTGCAGACAAGTTAAACTCTCTAATGTTTGTGCTTCAAACTGCGGTCTCTACAATATATAATATAAATCGTCTAACTACACACGTCATGTGTGAAAATGTATTGCACCATTACTTTATTTGTATAATGATTTTGAATTGGAACAAACTCTATTTCATCACATGGCACACATGTTCACTCATTTCACACTCGCAACTGAAAATAATTGTAAAATGTGGCATGCAGTAGCCGCCAGCACCGAGCGTAAACAACAATGTGTGGAAGAGATCTTAAAGTTTATTTGGATAAACTGAAGCCAAAACAATGTACAATAATGACAAAAATTGTGTGTGCAGTCGGCGCGAGCGATTATTTCAAATGATGCACATTATTAGAGGTTCCTATAGCATTGCTGCCATGGTCGCGTTCTATTTCTTTCACGCAACGGAAGCCCTATGACGGAGAATTTATAAACATTCGCTCCGTTTTTTATACCACTTTGTGAAGCGACGCGAGTTCTTTGTTTACAATGCTATGTAGTCACATGCTCAGGACTAATCGGTGTACAATTATAATAGGGGTGTGCGTTAATTTATGTTAATGAATTAAACAGGGTGGTTATTTCATTTTGTTTAAAAATAAATTTTATTTTAAATTTTTTGTAGTTAAATTATGTCACTCTTGTTTTAGGAAAATCAAATATTTTATTAAATTAATTTAAAATCGTCCTTGAAATAATTAAATTTAAACTGAAATTAAAATAAATTCTAGAGAAATTATAAAAATCATAAAAATATTTTTAAAAGAATTTTAAAAAAACTGAAATCAGAACCATAAAATATTTAAATCCGGAAGTGACTTATAATTGATCCATCAGTTACTCATAAAACTTAGCCCCCCCAATCTATTTTAAAACCAACGTGCACTCACTTTTACAGCACCACTAATCCTTAATAATAAAATATTCAACATTAATCCTAAAAATAGGCTCAACTAACAAAAGACTCACCTGACACAATAATTATTACTTTCTAAACAGAAATAATTACAGTCCATACCCTGACAGTGTTCTAACACCCTTATTAATTAAAGTCGACATTTCGCCCATAACTGGACACATAAATATACAACGGCCCTCTTTGTCACTATCAATTACATTCAAACAATGCTCCTCCAGAAATACACATTTTTCCGATCCGCCTAAATCAATTAATGAGACGCCATTTTTAATCTTCTCTGCTTTATTTTTGTGTTCCAACCACCCCACCCCCACACAAATCACCCCCCCCATTCCCGCAATTTTATTATATTATATTATATTAGACAGCGTACAAGTTTTAATCAAATATAGATAATCCAATCAGCGCGGCCCTTAATTGTCCTTCAGTCCAATTTAATCTATATACATTTCTCTCTTCACTTGCTTATTTATATGGCACGCAGACACAGCAATGGCCCACTTGTTTGTAGCATTACGCCAACAATATTATGCCGAGATATAATAACGTGGTGTTATATTTGTAGTGAAGCTTCGACATTCATACGCCAAGCCTGAATTGGGAGCCTTTTATTTATCGTGTCCTTTTCACCATTATAATATGTTCAATGTAACTAACAGCGCGCACTGCGGGCTGAATGGGCCAAGGAGCAAAATGATGATAAATGTCTGTATCATTAATTATTTAACAAGTTTGATCGGCTTATCTGATTGTTTGGTATTATTATGTTGTTGGTATAATTTTAGTTCTTGCCGGAAGATGCGTCTTAAACATTCCCCTACCCCCCCATGTTATTTCATAACACTCAAAATATTTTGAGTATGAGTGTTTATCCGATGGAATATCTAAATTGCTTAAATATTGGTAATATTGTATTCACCTGCGTTATTTTTTTCTGCTTAATCAGGTTCAGGAGTTAATAAAGGACTTATTAAATATTTTCATATATTTTTCCCACCCTTATATTTAATGGGGGAGGGGGGAGAGTTTCTTTCCCTCAATGAAATCCCTAAATGCTTTATGGCTTATTAATTCATTTCCACTTATTTATTCATACAATGAAGGAGAGGTCCTTAATTCTGATTACGCAACATATGTGCCGTTTATATTAAAAGAACTGTAATTATGAGACCATTACCAGAACTCCTTCAACCACAGCATTTTGGGCAGTAACATTATGGCCGCAATACATGAAACTGATAGTGTTTCCATCCCTTTTGAGTGCTTTTAAAGCTTCATTTTTAATGAAATGAAAATGATAGTAAATATGATTATATTTTATGGGGAAAATACTGTACATTGGGGGTGGTTTCCTGCTCATTACAAACTGAATTTGTGCAGCAATATTTCACTTCTTTTCAGTTACACTATTTGACTATAACTTTGGTGTGATTTTATTTCTAATGTGGGTTAAAATGAAGTGATAAATTCAGCAAATATGAGCGACTGAATGAATTTGCCTTCCCCCCATCCAATTTGGTTGTAATTTAACCAAACACATGGCTTGTAAGTGCAATATGTGTGGCGGGTTTTTACATAATATTCCCATGTGAATGTTTGATGAAAAAAAAAAGGGTGAATGATAAGTGGGGGGAAAGCGATGGTGTTTTTTTTACCTGTTTTCTTTATGCTATATTTTGAGCCCACAATTTGCTCGTCCAAAAAAAAAAAAAAACATTTTGTAGAAAATATATAGATAAGAGGGAGGAAAACACTTTCGAGTTGGGAATGAGGAAAAGTTATGCAATCATAATATTTCTACTCGCATGAAGGTGGAAATGGCTACATTTATTTTCCCGTATAGCACATAATCATATCATATTTTTGAAGTAACGAACATTTTGGTGTACGACCAACCCCATGTTTACCTGCATTTTAGGGGATATTGAAATGTTACTTTTTATAATTCAATAAACATTTCAATTTGTTGACAAATTTGGCCACACACTCAAATACACACACACACACCAAGCAAACGAACAGCCATTGGTTAGACTGTTTTATTGCGCGATTCATTGAACTGATGAGGGTGGGAATTGGGTAGGTGTAATTTAGAGGTGCGTGCTTTGTTCGTTAGGTTTAAAGATACAATTTGAATAACATTTTCATATTTATTGAGCTGTAAATTTCACTTAAATTTGTTCAATAATAAACCTAAATTTATATTTTTTAAATAATACCGTTGGCTATTACTTATCAGTTTAACTGTTAGTGAAGTAATACAAAGAGTAGGATTTAAAAGTGTGTGTTGTTTGATGAAATTTGTGAATTCAGCCTCAATGTAGGCAGTTTTTGCTTGTTTTATTAAAAAAAAAAATGAAATTATGCATAAATTTAGGGGTTTTGAATTAAATTCATAAAATTAAGGAAAAACGCCTGAATTTATGCTTAAAATATTATATGAAAATAAACAAACATTATTTTTATCAACAAAAGGCATTTAAAATTTTGTTTAAGTCACTTTAAAAACAATTTAATAAATATAAACCAAACATAGGATTATTATTAAAATAAAACACTTAAAACTACAAACTTAAAGTCATAATTTATTTACCAAAACATTATCATTTACCCGTTTTAAGTTTCGCCACCTAATTCATATTCAAATTGCAGACATTGTGCCAATGATGGTGATGGCGATGGATATTTCATCTCTATTGTCGCTATCCGGAGACATTACATTCCGATGCACATTGCATATCAGCCAATAATTGCATTAATCACAATGATAATTAAACATTTTGCACACAAAACCCACACAATCACAATACATGACGTGTGTAACACCACGATTGATTCACATGTTTAAAGGGATGCACATTTCGTAATTGCCGCTTGCGTCAATGAATAACGCCCGCATCTATGCTAATTGCGAACGCATCAAGACATCCTTTATTAATAGTACATACAAAGTGAGTAGTAATAATACGAACGCATAATATACGACGCGGTGGTGTATTGTCTCTAACATAATTGTGCTTTAGTGCACACTGACCCCCACATCGCAGTCACATTGTATTGTCGCGAGTCAAGTAACGGGGTTTTATGCACGATTGTAACTGGATCGTTAATCAACGCAACGACCGACAATCTGCAGTTACATTAAATAGCAATTAGTTAGTTTGTTCATTGTAACTGTACATTATTGTGCATGCCGTTGCTGTGTATGTACAAGCGAATTGATGACTTTTTGAAGTGACGTGCATTGAGGACGAATTTCAGTTCCACATTTTGAACATTGTGGTGATTTTAGTGTTTTGCTGAATTCATTTTTGATCATTTAAAATTTATTGTTTAGACGTATGTCAGACTTTTTACATATGCGGCTGAAAAGTAAGGAGAGTTTGGCTGAGTGCATGTGTAGCGTGGCGGAAATAGAGATTGAAACAGATCACACGCACACAAAACTTTATCTGAAGCAAGAGCAAGAGGCAACCACTCACCATCGAAGTAAGATTCATCGTTAATCGTGAATAGATACAAATATCCTTAAAAAAAAAAACAAAACAAGAATGCCTCATTTAATGTGATACGGTGGTGCTTTTATTTCGTTTTTCCGTTTCATTCATTCCATTATTTATTGAGTTATTGATCATTTAGATTGTTTTATACCTTTTTCGGCTTATTGCTATTTGATACATTCGAAAAAAAAATACACAAATAAGGGAGATGTCCTGTTTTTTGTCCTACTTTGTTTTTATGTTAAAAATTTTGCGAAAATTTCAATCAAAATTCTAGTAATTTGAGTTAAAAATATTTTATTTAAATTTTTACCGAACATTGCGGGGTCCTTAAAATTGCGTCCCACCCCAAACTATCAAGGAGCTGTATCACATTTAATTGAGGAGAAATACCATACAGACAGTTTTTCAATATTGTTGTCAGTTAAAGTGTCGTTCGTGATCATAGGGTGTTGTCTTAAATATTGCTGTAGTTTTTTTTTTATACAAACATAATTATAATTAAATTGATTATTTATTTAATATGATTTTAATTGATGATACATTCGTTTGTATAAATGTTTTAGCACCACAATGTAATATTAAAGGATAAGCCATTAAATAATTAGAGCACCTATAAAACATTTATGCAACTTTTGTTACTTTAATTATTTTTCCTAAATATTTCGTAATACTTTTAAGAAATGAATTTTTTATTATACTAAATGTTGTAATTTGTTTGGTTAATTTGATTTATTATTGCGTATTTGTATTTTGTTGTCATTACATAATAATTTTTAATTTAACCAATTTTATAATGCTCTCAAAATGCTAGTTGTTGTCATTGTTTTAGCGATTTATTTTTAAATTTATATATAAAAAAACAGTTATGATTACATATCTTTAAAGTCGTTAATTAGATGAAAATACATACATTTTAGTGTTGCCGGTGTCAATAATTAATTTTAGGTCACCCTGTTTTTTGACTATGCCAATTTCGCCTTTAATAATTTACAGTTAAATAAGTTGTGCTCCTTGAAACTAAGCTGTTGATTTATTTTTTTTTTTGGGAAACGAAAAAAGAATTTCATTCATTTTTACCAACATTTTCTTTAAAATTAAAGAGATTTAAAAGAAATAGAAACGAATCCTTGAAATGAAAAAAAAAAAAAAATACAAAAAAAAACTAAGTCAAAATGAAACAAATCAAGAAACCGAGAAGGGTAAGTAGAAAACATGCGATTGTATATTACGACGTGCGGCAATTGGTTGGAAGAGTGAACGAGGTGAAATGGCAGAAGCAGAAATACTTTGTAAGTCTCACACCGACAGTCGACATAACCCCATACACCCCCCGTCTATCTAAATACCATAACAACCACCACCCCCCATAACCCAACCACCCCAAAATCATCACCAACCCAACCCACCCACCCACACCCACTTTTTTTCGTACATAAAGACAAAACTCACCCGCACATAAATTGAATATTCGATGAAATGCGAGCAAAACAAGAAAGCAGAAAAAGAAAATTGGAATAACCTCTCTCTTTGAAGTTGTATTGAGGGTTGGTCCTGTGTTATTTCATCATTCTGTTTCTGATGATTCGTTTCAGCGAATTCCCTCTATTACATATTATTCAGTATACGCCGCCTATATATATATAGATCTGTACCATTTCCTGATATTTTGCGCCCTTATTATGCTTGTGATTTTGTGGCACAAGCGTCAGTGCTGAGTATTGCCAAAAGGGACGACGTTGATATGTATTCAAGAAAGTACTGCTGAACGTGTATTTATTTATGTTGGTGGCTAGGTATACACATATTTTTCACGGAATGAAGAACTAATCAATACTTGACTGAACGCACCCGCGCGCTCAAACTTCTAATCCAAAAAAAAAAAAGATAATAAAGACGGCTGTGTGGAAGGTGTACGAGCTTTCTTTGGGTCATCAAGGCAAAGAAATTGTAGCAAAATAGGGTTAAATTATGATGGAGGGAATTTAAGGAATGTAAAGATTGTAATTTTGTAAATTTCAGAGTTCTTTGTTGAAGGTTTTGATCCCTTTTTTGTTGCATATTTTGTGTTTCTTTACAGTAAAACAAAATAAAGAAATTTAAGGGATAAAAATGTTTTATAATTAAATGGAAACAGCAAAAATCAGTCTGATTAAATAACCATTTACGAAAATATTGCCAAATAAATCCCAATACACATTCTTAAGACATTTTGCAACTCTTCACACGAACTACCCCAACTCTATCACAATAAAACTGCATTCAATGGGAGTTAAAACTTTGAAAACTTGAACATTTTACACGCAGTTTTTCCCAACACTTAAATCCTCCGAAGGAGTTTCAAAATGAAGGAGCAAGAAAAAGTTTAACTCAAAGAAAAGGGAAATTACACGAAATCAACCATAATCAAATTTCGTTTGAAAGAGCGACGAAAACTTGTTGGATGTTTGCAAAATTTCGCTGTTTTCTCGCTTTATAAATATTTGCGATCTTCTTGTGCAGTCATTCCATTTCAATTTTGCATCACTTTTTTTTTGCCTACCACCATACTGAAAACCCACCCCGTTTTGTATCATCGCCGCCTTCACCGCATTCATATTGTGCCTCCCCAATTAATGCTCCTCTCAGTATTTGCGTTAAAAACTTTTCAATGTGTATTTAATTTTGCCATCTTCAAATTTAAACAAAAACCAAAAAAAAAAACGAAGAACAAAAGTTGAACCGTCTTGTGTCCCTTTTATGTATCCTTTGTAAATGCAAGGCAGTCGATTTTAATTTCGCAGCATTACACAAGCTGAGAGACAGGTTGTGCAAATTTTCGCCGATGAGCTTTTGTTATGAAAAGTCATTTAAATATACCGTCGCGTTTATAGTACCTACCCCCAAAAACACTGATGGCAAAAGTCACTCGCATTAAAGAAGGGTGCTTTTGAAGTTACCATCACCAGCACATATAAACATATTGTACTCCTCGTGCATAATATAGAAAATGGGCCCCAATTACTTTTTCAGGCTAAATTATGGTTAATGATAAAAGTTTTATCTTTAGTTTTGGGACCCCGCCTAATGATAATGAAAATGAATCGATACGGAAAATCGTTACACACAGATTGTCACTGTTGTTTTTTGTTGTTGAACTTTGTGCTCGCACCACATGTGGGGAAAATATGCAATGTGTTTTGTTGCGCGTGTATTTTCCTCCCTCAACCCCCCCACAATTTTACATACCAATCAACTCTCATTTGCATATAAAGTTCTTAAGACTTTTGAGCATATTCAGCTGCTGGTGTTTTGAAATGCCAAGAAAATAAACGCTTCAGTTCTCACCCTCTTGATTCAATTTAATAAGATCGCAAAAAAAATTAAATAAAAAACGCAAGCTTTCTTCGTCTTATGCGAGTATACAAGCTCACCCATCGATGAATGGAAGCAACATGCGCTGGAGCTGTTGTACAGGAGGTGTAGGTACCAATGAGTTGGGTGTTGGTGAAACGCAAAGCATCCCCCGGCTTTCGAGTTTCTTATGGTGCTTTTCACCTTTTTTTTCTTCTTATTCTTGAGTTCCTCCCATTCTTTATATGTGTTGTATGTTACTTTTGTACAATTTTTTTGGCTTTTCATATTCATTCCACCTCCATACAGCTCTATATATATAAGCGTTAAGGTTTTCAACAGCAGGTGTGTTCAATTTCAGAGCTCATTTACTTGCATAGAAGGTACTCATCGTGTACGTGCGTGAGATTCCGCAGTGTGTTTTATTTTACCTTCTTTTTTTTCCCCATGTTTTTCTTTTCTTTCATGCTTTTTTTTTTTTTTTTTTCTTCTTGTGTGTGCTCCCTTCTGGCCTCATAGTTTTTCCACTTGCACGACTCCTTACATACTTACTTGTACCGAAATGTATAAAAAGCACCAATCTGCGTCCTTAGCTCCTGTATATATGTATATAAATTCATATCAGGACTGCGATGAAGATGTGGAAGATGAAAACGAGAAGACGAAGCCTCAGTTGCTTCTAAAAATTGAAATGGGAAAATTCAAAATATACTATACACTCGCAATATACATGTTGAGTAAAAATAATGGAAAATGGGGAAAATTTTTTTTGCACAAAGAAGTAAATTACACGTGAAAAGCGTGAGTTAAATAGGGTAATTTGAACATTGAATGCCATCACAACGTAACTGAGGGTGTTATTATAGTACCCATACAAATATTATACAGGATGCGTGGCAAACACGTGAGCGTTAAGGGATGAAATTTCAGTAACACCCAAAAAAAAAGCTTCCATTAAAATATTTTTATATTTTTAAATACACATTTCAAAAACAACAAAAATAAAATTGTTTGTTGTACCGTTATTACAGCGCAATGTCCTTAAAATTGTATGTCCCTTTATACGGAAGGATGCACTTATATAACAATCCTCGTGATATTGCGTAACTTTTTAACAAATAATTACACGCTGCACAGTATTTTTTCCATCACATCATATGTTTTGTGTAATTTTCCTTATCACGATCGTATCAATTATGCAAACATGTTCACCCCTATGTACAGCCGCACGTGTTTTTATCATACTATGTGCTGCAGGAAATTCGGTGTCATATGCGTGTTTGGAATAAATGGTGTGGCGACACATGGCCCCCAAAAAAAAAGCACACACATATTTTATTAAAATTCAGAAAGTAAAAAACATTCCAGCCACCAATCGTCACAAAAATTACGTATTTTCCCATCAAGGGGGAGGGTGGACAAAATGCAGATCACACAAAGCAATTACACGTGAAACTGTTTTTTATGTATTTCAGGACGTGGCATTTTTTTAATCCTTATTTGAATGCATTCAAAAATTAATGCAAGCTTTTTGCAATCATTTTAATATTAAATTTTTAAATTGCATTTTATTCAGATTAAATGTAGAGCAGTTGTTAATGTTAAATTTAATTTTCCTTAAATTGAACGGCTCATTTAAAATAAATTTATTTCTTGTGAATATTTAAATAAAATGAGGAATTAATTTTAAAATAGTTTAAGGGTGAATTGACGATTAGAGTTTTAATTTATTTTTGATGCCAATTAAAATTTTGGTTTGCCAAATTATTTTATTCCTTTTACTAAATCCTTCAAAATCAAGGGGTTGTGTTCTTCAGTCGACGACAGTTCTGCTTCTGAACCATTTTATTTAATAAATTCTCACCATTTAATTACAAACTGACTACGATTCCTTCCTCCCACACCCCCCGAATCCCTTTGTAGCTGTGCGCCTTGACAAAAGTGTTTCAATTTCGATTATATTTTGTTTTTAATAAAAATCAGAAATTATTACATATTTGACAATATATTTTAAATTATTAAACACCAATACCATGCAAAGAGAGACCTTTTGTGTGTGTGTGTGCGTATTTTATGTATAATTATTATTAATTAAATCAATGTGGAATTATGTTTGTTTCAAAATTTAATTATTATTACAAAACCAAAATCTAATATGAATTTTTTTCTCTGTTTTATTTTTTATATGTTCGTGAACCTGAACCAAACCAAAAACCAAATATACAAAAATTCGATCATCGGCCGATCACCGTGTCTCTTGTTGCAACATTTAAAAAAAAAACATTAAACAAAAACAATTATCGTGTCCTTAAAAATAAATAAAATAATTTTGAATGACTTATTGCCATTTTCCCCAAAAAAAAAATTAAAATATTTAAATTGTTTTGTAAATTCCTCCAAAAATCCTGCTAATTTGCAATGTAATTAAAATAAATGAAACCAAAGATCGAAAGCTCTTCGTTGGTATGCTAAGTAAGCAACAGTCCGAGGAGGATGTAAGACAGTTGTTTACGCCATTTGGATCAATCGAAGAGTGCACTATATTGCGCGGACCAGACGGTGCCAGTAAAGGTGAGTGATTTGATTTGTAGTCCTTTTTTTGTTCACATTTTTTATTTAATTTCTAATGTGTCGAAAAATGCGTATAACAGTTTTTGAGTTCCACACTAGTGATTGCTATGTTGTAACAGTATTTTGAATGTAAAACGTTTCCTAGATTTTTTTTATTACAATTAATTATTGCATATATCCTTGTAACTGTTTTTGAAAATCCGCTATATTTAGTTTTGATTTTATTTTTGACTTTGCTCGACACAATATATTGATAACTGACAGTTGTAAGGATTAATTTAAAATTATTGTAAATAGGTGAGTTAAAAAATAAAGTTTGTCCTTTTTGAATTGTTATTCTTGAAACTGCATAAAGTGGTTGTTAAAGGAACAGTTAACGGAATAATTTGCTTTATTTTATAGCAACAATTTGGGTAAAATAAATTAAATAAACTGGAATAATTTTAAAAGATTAAAAGTGTTTCGGTTTATATAAAAAACTATAATACAAAAATTCAATATTTTAAATAAATACATATTATTTTTAGGTGATTTGTTGCAATTTAAAGTGAAGCAAAAAAAATTTAAAATCAGCATTTTTCCAAATACTTAAAAACTGTTTGAATTTTTTTAATCAGTAAAATTTCAAGGTCAAATTTAAGAATTGTTAAAAAGTGCCACTAAAATCTTGTTGTGAGAATATTTACAATAATAATAATCCTTCTTAATAAATCATTTCTTAATTTAACGCACATTTAATTCAGAATCTTACTCCATTTCCTTAAATTCTCGAATATTCAAACATTGACCTTGAATACCACAAAATGAAACATTGATTAAAATACTTCTCCAAATCATGGCCATAAATCAACAGCACAATTACATAATATTTAAAGCCAGCACCATCTGAGGCACACGCTTACACTTCAGCCCAAAATCAGTGCTTCAATTTCATCCCCCCCACTCCACCATTTAAACCATATTGCAATCACTCTTAATTCATTAAGTCAGCCACTGTCTTAACGTCGCCCCAAAAGATCTACGCATATTATATCTATGCTTTTATGTACCCAACATAATATTAAATGCGCTGGGTATTCGTTAATTTATTATGGCACCACTTTCTGTGACTGTGTCTTGAGCATTTTCCTGGCACTTAATGGGGACCCAATACACAAACACATATAATACTTAATATATTCGCATTAATTCAGCGAATGGGGGATGCGATATTCTCGCGTATATATTGTGCTGCCGGGATTTCTCTCTCTGAATATTTGATTTGGCCAATTTAAATTTATTTAAACGAAAGGCAATACTGCAAAGTGGCCAAAAATTCATTTTCATTTCATTTCATGTTGTATTTCCCATGCATAAGGAAAAGTGTGCGCAAAAGTTTCCGTGGCAGGATGCAAAATGAGGCAAATCAACAGAAAATGAGAAGGCAAAAAAAATTATTTTTTTGGGAATATTTTATTATTTCACTGAGAATCACTGCGCATTTTAAATTGTTAAATAAATGTGGGTGGGGGATGGTTTGGTTTGTGTGTAATATAATATAGGCGAGAAGTACTTCCAGCAAGTGGTGCATTATAATTTTGGAAAAGAAAGCGCCAAGACAAAAAAAAAGCACACGAACAGAATAAATTGTACAATGAGTGAAAAAAGTAACCCTTAAAATGCGCCTCATCCAGTCAAGGGATGCGATATGACATTGCAAATTATTCGATGTAAGCCTGACTGCGTTTGTACTACTGGAATATGAACCGTTACACAGTTGTGCTGAATTTATGTGTGCGATTTTTGAGCCGGCATGACGTTTATGCTGAGGACAAAGAAAAATACTGGAAAAATGTCACGTTTTTCAATTATCTCAATTTTTCCCTCGTTTTGCCCTTTTTGTTTTGCAGCCTTTTTTTTAATTTTTTTCCCCACTCCCCAATCCTCCCCTCCCCGTTTTTCAGTGCCGCCTTTTTACTTCAATACATTTTATGTAACATACATTTTCAATGCGTAAATATTTGTCATGATTTTGTGTTTCCACCATCAGCAGCATAATATATTTGTACCCCCCCCCCTCCACACTTACATGCATAATGTATGCGCCAGTATGTGCGTTACATGTGTGCAAAAGAGTCGTAAAATATTATGTAAATCAAAAAGTCCTGTCAAAGTGTATAAAGGGGTGGTAAGGTGGGATGGTTTAGCGTATAAAGAATAAGTTTGGGGGCAAAAAAAAAACGACGTCGTCTTAAAAGTGAATAATTTACCATATTATGCAGAAAGAACAATGAGGTGGATTGTAAATACCGCGACACTTTTCTCTGATAAGCGAATTTCCAATTTATTGTTGTTGTTGCTACGTATTTTAAATGTTGTTTTTAATGAATATTCATTTTCTTTTGTTGCAGGTTGTGCATTTGTAAAGTTCGGCTCACACCAAGAAGCACAGGCGGCCATCACAAATTTGCACGGTAGTCAAACTATGCCGGTAAGTTTTTTTTTTTGATTATCGTGTTTCTATTTTTAATTTAAAACGAATGTGGTGGTGATCACTGAAATGGCTGAAATGGCATTCAAACTTAAATTTAAAAAATTGGAAAAAAATGTCAAAAGCTCTTTCTTTTTAAAAGGGTTTCATTTTCCTAATTAAAAATACATCCTTTGTGTTATATTTAGTTACATAATAAAAATAATTCACGATCATAACAACGTGAAATATCCTTAAATTTAGGCAAAATAGAAATAATACGTTTCTCTCTATAAACATAAAATGCAAAATTAATTTTTAATTTCTGCACCCTTTCATTGTGAAACTTAATCAATTTTCAAGTTTTCTTCTCTTTCGCAACAATAAACACCTCCACATTCAAAGGAATGGCGTTGCTTATTGAAAAAAGAACTTGAAAGGGAATTCTCTTCATAATTATAGTGCAGCTAAAAAAAAAAATTCAACAAAGTCTGTGGATTCTTGCAGAAAAAAAAAGTAACGATGAAAATACAAGAAAACAATTTTTTGCTACAGTTATACTTTGAGGGCGTACAAAATATAGATCCACTCGTTCGTAAATTCATACAATGTTTGGAATGTAGTAGCTATATATGCTGTGCAAGAGAACACACAAATTAAATAAGAAATGTTAAAAAAAAGCTGAGCAATAAGCTTACATAAGAAGCGCAAGCAACCAACCAACCAACCAACCAACCAACCAACCATCGGATACAAACAATAAACGGAGTGGCAGTTATAAGGGATGGGGGGGGTTGATGAATAAATGCAGAAAAACAAAAGCCAGAGCTCTTATCGCAACAAAGACAAGTAGCTGCTACTTTTGTTCTGTTAATTGCAAAGCTTTAGCCTGTTGGGAAAATTGAAACGAAAGGAGCGCACCGCACCACGTTACAAAATTGCGAGCTGTATATGCAGTTGTGCTTCCCATAATATGTTTTCTTGCAGACTCATTTCGTGTTTAGTTCTACTCGGTATATCCAGCCAGCAAGCGGCTCCTTGTGAGCTAAAGTGCTCCTTTATGGTTGTGTGTGTGTGTGTGTGTGTGTGTATTCCTTAAGAGATGCTCCAAACACTTGAGATTAAAGAAAAGTTGTGAATTGCTTCAACATACATACAACGACAGACAATGGAGCGAATATTTCAATTGACAAATTTAATTCTTTAATTACGTTAAGGCTGTACGCTGATATTAATTGAAAACACTTCAACATTTCAAAGGATGCACAATGAGTTATTAAATGCTGTTGAAGACGAAGGTTGTTTGGTTTTTTAATACTTGAATTACTTTTAAATTCATTCATATTTATAGCTTTTTAAAAACACGTGGTCCAATGCCACGTGGTCAGCTTTAAATTTATTTTTACCGTTAATTAAATTTCCAAAATGGCGATTGCTACTTTTAAATAAGAAATATTATTCCACAATCGCAAAATAATTTTCTCGTTGAATTAAATTAAGCAAAACATGCTCACATTTTAATTCAACATATTTTTCCAACCTTAAAATACGCACATCACCCACTCCATTATTTTTTATTGTTAAACATGCAACAATTAGCTTAATTGCTGTGACGATCCTTATCGCAGGATTTATAACCAATGCACAACAAACAAGGTACACAATAAAATAAGCAGCGATTTGTCACACACAACATGCAAAATATTATGCTTTTCTGATTTTTCTTTACGGTTTTAAGTATTGGCTCTAGTCAACACATACGTTTAATATATACTTAGACAGTTAAAAGGACAAAACTGCTTCACAAAATGCCGATAAACAATAAAGGACAATTGTATGCAATTTAATGTGCCAGCCAGTGCATGGTTAAACGCCCTTGTTCGTTATGTTACGACGCAGCACAAAGAAAATTGATGTTCGAATGCACATTAAACTTAACTTCACAACCTTACAGTAATGGCAAGGCTGTCTGAATGTTGTGCATACTTAAATTAATAATGCTTGATGAAGGGTGAACTCATATTTGATAAAAATAGTGGTTTTGTCCTCTTTTCTGCAAGGGTGTTTCAAAGATTGGGATGATTGATTAGGTTGGCTGTATTTGTGGCTGTTATTTGTAAAATAAATACTGAATTATTAAAAAAAAAGTCCTTGTGGGTGTCTTTCTGTAAATAAAACTTTAATTTTTAACGCCAGTTTTGTCTTTTAATACCCACAAGAATTAAATAAAAGTGTTTAATGTTTTGTGTAAAATTAGAAAAAAAAGGTTTTTATTTCAAGGACATTTTTTAAAATTGGAATATTTAAAAAGGGAAGTTTAATTGCTTTTAATTTAATTTTCAAAAAAAAAATTGATTTTTAAAGATAAATAATAAACATCCCCCATCACTATAAATATTTACAGTAGGGTTCATTCAATATAAAACCATTAATGTCCTGCCATTAAATTCGGTGACTATCCATCTAAAACTATTATGGCTGGCGATCTCACATGCGGCATTCTAATAAACAAAATATAAAACATAAACGAAATGAAATGAAGCAAAAACTCTTATCCGAAATGGACGTCGCGGCGTCAGTCATTAGTCCCATGCGGTAATTTAGTTGAAATCGATGAAAAGTGTCGCGACAGGCAAATTTTTATTGGTCTAACTCACCCCCACCCACTTCTCACAACAGTCAGTGAGTCACACGTTTCCGCGACTCCCACTATACACTCCTGCTATTCCAGGAGGGGTGGAAGGGTGTTATTTTAACACACCACGCGTGTTCAAATCCATAACACCGTTCAATAACATTAAAGTCAATATTGTGCTGGAGAAAAAACTATATTAAAGTTATTTATTTAGAAATAATCTTCACTTTTACATGCATTTTTATGTTTTGCTATAACTTTGGGGGTTTGTAAACAAAAATTCAATGAATGGTGTGGTGTGAACAACATGTGTGAAATGTTTTGTAAATTTATTAAAGGACACACATGTGTGGAAAAAGGCGTCGAAAACCCACTATTTTTGTATGAATGTCCTTAATAATGTAAAACTACCCTCAACAGCAATGTTATACACTTTGCGTTGGAAGTAAAGGGTGCAGTTGTGCCCGTTGTGGTTTAAAGGGTTGTACAAATGTACATACTTAGTTGTCGAAGCATAAAACAGCTCGTACAGAACAGCCAACATAAATGCGGAAAGGAAGAAAAAACACTTAGCAAAAAAGCCTCAATAGCCATAAATTTATTGCAACAAGTTTATCAAATGATCTATTGACTTTTTTCCTTGTGAGTGTGTGTGTGTGTTTTATTTTTCTGTGATGTGGTTACATAGCGGAAGGGATGTGGGGGTCGAAGCATAACTGTATAAAAATGTGGTGTTTTAAAATATGGGAAAAAACATTTTTCTATTATCAAAAATATGCACTCACACCAGCATGAGTGCGCCTGAATGTATGCCTTCCTACTATGCGCCTCGATGTCCGCTATATAAAACGTTGTACATTATGGGCCACAACCCACATCGGAAGCCGCATGCCGAGTGGAGGTGAACCCAAATGTACATTCAGTCCCATACAACAACCCATATGTTTGCAGCAGCATCAGCCTGCACATGTGGGAATTGAATGTGTGTAACTATATGGCCCGCCGAGCTATTATGTGGGGTGAAGTTATGTGTGGATGTTTGGCGTCCCCCCAAGAACGCAACAGTTTTTGGCATATTACGGCAAATTGTGTTCCATTCTACGTGCATGTGTATGCATGTTGCGGCCGCACCATCCAATTTCATGCTTTAATATTTTAAATTGCAAAATTCAAAGCAGAAATTGTGTGGTGGAGTAAAAAAATGAAAAAAAAAAAAACGCCTGAAAAGCGTTTATTGAAAGCGGGTACGGCGTTTATCACCGCAGCAGCAGCATTTATAGTCCTAGTCAACAGGTGTGGAATACATATTTTATGCAACGAAATTGCTTTTTATGTTTGTGTTGCAACTGGCAATTTACAGTACCGTTGCATTAATTAAACGTCCTCTGGGGGATTGTGTTTATCAACATAATTAGGATAATTAGTCATATAATATAATTATTAAGATGATCGTTGTTTGTGGGCTGCCCGCTGGATGCATTCATCCTTAACAAACCTTGTGGGCGCACATTGCATTATTTATAAAGGACAAAGCAGCATCACAACGCCAGCATTAATTATTATTATAATAATTCAGCGAGGTGTGTACAATTGAATTAGCATATCTAAGACACAAATGGTTGACATTTCGTAATGGCCCCAATTAGGGTTAATTGCATATAACCAAAACGTTGTCGTTTAATTTAAAATAATTCAGCATTGCCTTTGAAATATAGATGAAAATATCAATTGAACTGCTAGCATACAAGTATTCAGTTATTAAATTGCCCTACAGCAATACATGTAGAACTTGCTATACTTTGTACCTTCCTTGGGAGAAGGTATGATGCTGCGGGTGATCACCAATATAATCTCCTTTGTGCGGCGGGATTTATGTGCGCTGGGCAACAAAGTGGCGAGTCATTGTCTTTGTCATATTATTTTCATGGCAATATGGTTCCGAAAATGTTTTGCCTGTTTTGTTGTGTATTACTAAACAAAGAAAAGCTTAAGATGCCTCACAATACTCCACTTACCCTCACATAGTGTGTCAGCTCAAACCCCCTCCTCACTCACCATATATGACTGTAAAGCACTCAAGTTGTTTGCAGCAAAATGCAGTCTCATTCAATGGTCATAAATTAAGTTGGCAACCACTTCATACCTTCTTGTATAGCTACCGTTGTACCCTTTAAGAAAATAATATTATTTATGTATAGAAAATCGCATCGAGTTGAACAACGATTCTGATGTGGGGGGGTTGGCAACAAAAAATTGCAATAAATCATTTTGGTAATAAATTGGTTTGTGGTGAGCACTGCTCACTATAGTTATATATATTTACAAAAAGGGTGCAGTGTGGGAACTTTTGTGCTTTTGCTGAAATAATAATTACTGCTATGGCCGGCATATCGACGTTTCTATAACTATATACGTATGGACATGAGGGTTGTATTCTTGAGGTTATTAAATTCAGGACTCAAGACGCATGGGTTTTAATTATAATTACTTTAGTGTGGTTAATGGTAATTGATTGCAAGGACTATAAGGATAGAAATGTATGTTCTTAAGTACTGTGAAGATGAATTTCAATTATTTATCCAGAATGTGAATCAAACTCAACAAGTTTAAGTAAACTGTTTGCAATAGATCACTCTAAAGTCTACAGTTTACTCCCAAAGGATAACTGTTAAGGGATAGAATATTAAGGGACCTTTGTTCACAAAATTAAATTAAATGAAATTGATTTGTTATTAATTTAAATTATTTATTAACGAAATTGATGAATTAAATTAAATAAAATTAATTTGTTCATAATTTAAATTGCATCCCTTATTTTTGCTTTATTCCTCTACAACCCCTTAAACTTATTAAAATAATTTATCCTTTATACAATTTTTCCCTTTTATTGATAAATTTAAATTATCCTTGTCTGAAAATAACTTTCAATTCCTTAAACAATAAACGAATAAAAAAAAGGATCACAAAGTCCTTGAAATAAAAAGCGTATAATTACTTCCGTATATAATCTAATGATTATCTTCTCCTTGTACACTGAAACCCGATTTTTTTCATCGAACTCAAGTAGCATATTGATTGAAAAGACGCCGAGCAACGCGACGTCTTAATAATTCGATATTATATTTCGTAGCATGCTTGAAGAATGAATTTGATGGAAAAGGTCGGATATTCTGTAGACTCATTAAAATGGGGGAATAAATAGATCCCCTTTGAGAATATAGCGTCTGTTTTTAATAATGCTTTAATATAATATATAAAATATGGCAGTTTGTGCAGATATTTTGCGAATTTGCACATCTTTGATAAAGGAATACTTCTTTTAACTTCAGTACTTCGTTAAAATACAAAAAACTAAATAAAAATTAAATAATTTTTTTTTAATTGATTTAAACTCCAGACTAAGTAGTTCCTCCACCCGTTTTTTTTTTTAAATTGCAAAAAATAAAATTTAAATACATTTTATAGTAGAAATAAAAATCATAACGATAGTAATCGTTAACGTATAATAAATTAACGATTGTTGAATAATTTATTTTGCAGGGAGCTTCTTCCAGCTTAGTGGTGAAATTTGCTGATACCGAAAAGGAGCGACAGATAAGACGTATGCAGCAAATGGCTGGTCATATGAATTTACTCAACCCATTTGTCTTCAATCAGTTTGGAGCATATGGTGCATACGCACAGGTAAATATATTGTTTGCTTAAACACCGATACAGATTATCTTGCACACTGAGACGCTGTGAGAGTGCAAAGGTGATGTTCTAGGGGTGGTTGTGTTTCCCCATTAAGATGTAACTCTCACCTGCACCATATGTAAAATTTATGACACTGTAAATTGTGATGCTGTTATTTATATATGGGAGCAGAGGTTTAAAGGACAACCCTTTCCACACTCCCATGCATTACAGTTATGTGAGATTACTTCATTTGAACACACATATCCACGCTACAGTGTTGCAGAGACACTTGCAGATGTAATGTTGATGCTTTTGAATTAATTACGAAAATTTCTATGTTTCTGCAGCAACAACAGGCTGCACTGATGGCAGCTGCTACTGCTCAAGGTACATACATTAATCCAATGGCTGCATTAGCAACCCAAATACCTCATGCTTTAAATGGTAAGACGTTGGTAGCTTGAAGTACAAACATGTCTGATTGTTGCCTCTTTTCTTTGTTTCTCATTTTGTTCTCGGTAATAATCGGTGTGCGTTCGTTCGTCTCTGTGTATGTGCATTGTTGATGCGTGTGCTTTATTGTTGCGGTATAATAAAATCGCTGCAGGTTCTGGCCAACCAGTGAATGGTGCACTTCCATCACTACCGTCGCCCACAATGCCTACGTTTAATATGGCTGCTCAAACACCGAATGGACAACCGGGCGGTACTGATCCTGTCTACACAAATGGAATACCTCCGGCTTATCCAGGACGTAAGTGTCAACTCTTTGATGTGAATGCTAATTATAGTGACATATCTCCGAATTTATGTGAGTAGAAGTGAAGGGGATTGTAAAGTAATTTTAATTTTTTTGTTGTATTTTTTTCCCTACGGTTTAAATCGGTTATTTTATCAGGTTTTTGAACCGATTGAAGAATTTTATTTTTAATTTTTAAAATTAAATCTATTTTTGAATTATTATTCCCCCCCCCCCCACCCACCGGTTTAAATCGGTTATTTTATCAGGTTTTTAAACCGGTTCAAAAAAAATTTTTTTTTTTAAAACCATAAGAAGTCGTTTCTTGAATTAAAATTCGTTTTAAAAAAAAAATCATTAAAATATTATGCCCTGCTCTGCTTTGTGAAATATTAAACACTCATTAAAAATAAACGTCACAAAATAACCGCTTAATTAAATTCGTTACTTTCTAATAATTATTTGCCTACGATTAAATTTAAATATTTTGTTTTATTTAAACTTTCTGCTAACATAAATAAAATAACAAATATTTCATCTCTTAAATGATTATACCCCCGCAATTAACCTTACGCTTTTAAATATTGAGAATTTTCAGATGCACTACATCTGTCAATTCCATCTCAAGGACTTCCCAATGGTGATGCGGCACTTCAACATGCTGCATATCCAGGAATGCAGCCATATCCGGGTGTTGGTAAGTGCTCCATTTAAAATTACCAATTTAATTTTAAATTAGAATAATTGAATATTACCTGTACTATCATATAAATATTATGTGCCTCAGCAAAATATTATGTGTATCTTGTTCGTTTTGAATGGGCTGAAAACTGTGTAACTTCCATATTTTAATGTAACCATGTTTTTTGATTCGTTGATTTTAATTTTTTAAATATTCTATTCATTGAATTAATATTTAATTGCCGTTACATTTTTATATATTATATTTTTAGATGTAGTTATACCAGTGTATATTATATATATATATATCTATTGATATAACTTGATGTTTTTTATTTTGCAATAATTTTTTTTTTATAAGTGTGAAAATATAATAAGTGTTCATGCCATCAAAATTTGCAATACTTGACACATTATTATAAAATGATTGACGTCCGCCTTTATGTATGTTATTTATTATATAAATTATAATATAATATTAAATACTATCAGTGTCTATATATATTATACATATTTTAATTAACAAGTCATACATATTGGTGTTTATTTAATTTATTATTATTATTATAATAAATGTCTGTACGTTTGTACATAATTTGTATTATGTGGCTTTGTGTATCCGATAAAAAAAAAACACTCCACCACAATATTAGGAATGCGTTACATATTTGCGATTTATTACAAAAAATTCTGCGTCAAAATATTGTCGGGAAAATAATTTCTTCATGTCAAATTACGAAAAAATACACCTCACGGGAAATTCCGCGAAAAAAACTTGCGGTTCATTAAATGTTACATAGTTTTTGATTGCTGCCATTGTTTTGCCGGCACTCAATTACAATGAATTTGGGCATTTTCCTGTAATGCAAAATTGTGGTGCCCCCTGTTGTACCATTAATCGATATGCATGCAAGTGAACATCCCCAAAATGGTTAATACATGAAGGCCACATTACGCATCATCTATATTCCTTACACAACACACAAAGTTATACATCCTTTTCAACACAATATTACTTACTTACTTCCTTTCATACACAAATATTATATTATTATGTATATTTACTTCCCAACTTCCGCCTATACAAAAAAAAAAAAAAAATTGTATAAAAGGACGAAGCATGTACACACGAATTTCGATCTGTACATGCATCAGTATAAGAACACCGTTCGTTTCTTTTATATATAGATTTTGCTTCTTATTATACAGCAATGTAAGCATCCCCCTTTTTCTTATTGTGGGTGGATGTGAAATTTCGTCCTTCCCCATTTTATTTCATTTCCAATTTTTTTTTTTTTTGCCTGCGTGTCGTGTGTTCTGTTTCCTTTTGGTGCCATTGTGGCGCTCAAACTTTTACGTTTATGACTTCATATTTGCAGTTGCTTAGTTTGGCAACAAGCATCATCATCATCCGTTCTGTGGATGTTATTTTTCGATACCGCACACACATTTTCATATTATTACTATTATGTGTTCCTCCATTGTGTAACACACACAATGTAACTCCAGTGACATTAAATGTAATGTCCTTATTTTTTAAAGGATATTCATTTAATATTCAGGGACACTACTGAATGAGTTTTTTTTTTTGGGGAGAGTAAATCAATTTTTATATTAATTAATAGAAACATATGGAATGGAAATAAAAATGTATCTGTGAATAAAAGTCCTTATTTTTGTGGTATGGAAATTGTGGTGGAAGTAAAAAATATTTAGGAATCAAAAAAAAGTCCGACAAACATTTATTCTTTCATTTTTCAAATACAAAAAAAAAACTTTTTTTTAAATGTCCTTTATAAATTATATTGCGAAACTTTCCCTTGTTATTCACTTTCTATTCCCATTATAATTACAAAATGCTTTAAAAAACCCCATAAACACTCATTTTAAAAAAAGGAATCCTTTGAAAATAAATTAAAAAATCTCACCGCCACGTTGAAAATTCTTTATCCAATGTTAAGACCCACAAATAAAATTTTAACCATCCTTTAAAATTGCAATATACAAACTGTAGCGCACACATTACACTTATTTTACATTTTTTGTATAAACAGACAGTAGACGTTAATATTTAAAACAGTAGTAATAATTCACCCCCCAATCCTAAAAAAGATACAAAATTAAAAAACACAAAATGCCTTAACAAAACACTTGCAAAATTTTTTATGTATGAAAAAAAACAACAATGACAGAAAAAAAAAATTACTTGAGTGTTATGAAAATATAAATGTCTTGTCTGGTTGATGTTTCTATGTTTTTTGATTGTGTCAACATTATTTAACAGCTTATCCCGCCGTTTACGGACAGTTTCCACAAGCAATTCCACCACCAATGACTGCTGTTGCTCCATCGCAGCGTGAAGGTAAGCTTCAATATAATTTAAACGTGTGTTCTATATTACGTAGAGATGCCATGCCATGCCCGCCACACACCAAACTGACACGTTCATTTGAATTCATTTGTATTTTGAACGCATTTCATGAACACTCACCCCACCAGCCAACCCCCAACCCCCAATCCCACATTGACAGTACATAATATTTTAATACCACCCCTTGACGTCCTCGTCCTTTGTGCATATTAAATGAACGTGACAGTCGAGAATGTGTGAGCGTGTGTGAGTTGTGAGTTTCAGTGATCAAATTGATTTCATGTTATTATACTAACTGTGTGTCTGAATGGGGAACATGAATATTGATTGATTGTAATGTTGTGTTTTAATGTTAACTGTGATTCATGTTGTATGTGTGTTCAATGTTGTGCTGTTTTAAATAAAATATGCATTTATTTAGAATATTATAATATATTTTAAATTAGCTATTGAGTTTTTATCAAATCAGGATTTTTAAATTTTAAAACATGTTTGGCTTAAAATGTTATAAATATTATCAGCCATTCAGGCGTTTATTAATTCTTACATATTTTTTTTATAGACTTAACAGGACCTGTTAAAATAACTGGTAAAATCAAAGTTTCCACTGGTAATAACCGACAGTTCTCCTTTTTAAGCCGAAAATGTTGTTTTTCTTTTTTATATTTTAATTTAATTTTAGTACTAATTTATGAACTTAATTCAATTCATATTTTATTAATTAATGCTGCCTAATTTTAACATAATTATACATTTAACAATAATTAACAGATCCTTGCAATGACATCTGTTGCAAGATTTCGTTGTTAGTCGTTGTTTTTCGTTGTGTAATCTTTTAACGTACTTAATTTGTGTCCTGTCGTAATTACTTACTTAATAATGCTAATAAATTATAGATTCATTAAAACTAATAAACTAACGTAGCTATTATAATTTAGTTAACAACATTTGTTAGACGATGCATTTTCAAATGCACAAAATTTTTTATAATTTAATTCACAAAAAAAAAAAAAATTGATAACCCTAATTTTAAGATTAATTTAAGTACAAACTGAAGTCCCTTGACGGAATCTTTTAATGTTCTTTAAAGATTTTTTGATGTTCCCAGGGTGCTCCATCTCAGGCCCAGAGGGTTGCAATCTCTTTATCTATCATCTACCGCAAGAGTTTGGTGATGCTGAGTTAATGCAAATGTTCCTTCCATTCGGCAATGTAATCAGCTCAAAAGTATTTATTGATCGTGCCACGAATCAGAGCAAGTGTTTCGGTGAGTAAAATGTTCCATAAGTTTTATTTATTTGCTTTTAATCAATTCTCTAAAAATTAAATCAATATCGATTGAAAATTTAAATTTAAAACGCTTAAAAAAATAAATCCAATTAAAGGACCTTTTTGCAAGATAATTACTAAACCAAACCATCAATAACAATCCCGTTGTTTCTCTCATCTATCTTTCAGGCTTCGTCTCCTTCGATAATCCAGCCAGTGCTCAAGCAGCAATCCAAGCGATGAACGGTTTTCAGATAGGCATGAAAAGACTGAAGGTTCAATTAAAACGACCAAAGGATGCCAATCGACCCTATTAACAGGAGGAGACTAGAAAACAGCAAACGACCAGTTCAACCAAAATAACAACCATTTTGACAACAACAATCACCAGCTGCAATGCCTCCATGTTCTCCAGCAGCAGCAGCACCAATGCTGCTGACCAACCCTATTTTCAGCAGCGTTTTCCTCCACGGCCATTAGTACATCACCAAAGTTATTACGACTACAACAGTAGTAGTTGCACCCAACAACAAGAATCGCATTATTATCAGCAGCAGCAGCAGCAGCATCATCAAGAGCAGCAGCGCCATCATCATCAGAGTAGCGCCACTTACAATAATAATAGCTTCCGGTATCGCAACAACAATTACTACTACAACAGTGGTAACACTAATAATAACAACAACAACAACAACAACGCTACAGGTATTTACAAATATAATAATACACGAGTTTTTTTAAATGAGGGCCATAAGGAGCATTATCGCGAGATGTGACGAGCATTCAAATGCATCGCAATTTATTGATGATTGATTTTTGGTTGAATATTTGCTGTTACAAGAAGTAGTGTTATTATGCGAAAATGAGTATACAGTCAATTTAGTTTCATCATTAAGTTTTTTCGTTTTGTTACACAATTAGATTATTATTATTATTATTATCATTATTAAATTTAGAAATTTGTTATGAAAAAAATTAAAAATTATTAAAAACACTTATGATAATAATAATAATGTGCAGTTATTATTATTAGAGAAAAAGGAAAAAAAATAAAAACAATTAAAAAAAAAAAAAAACGTAAAAAAATATTAAAAGAAATTATTGGCGAAGGCTCTGTTGTTAACAGTTTGAATCAATTAGATATACCCAGTTGCCAAAATAAATGAAATGAAACAAATATTAAAACATTTTTAAATTAAAAAGTCGCCAAATACGTCTTTAAAAAAAAGAACATTATTAACATAATATGTTTCAGTACTTAAAAAATCGAACAAAAAAAAATTTAAATCATTTTCCATAGCTCTTAAAATCACCTCAACTTTATTATACAATTATATTATAATTAACCACCCCATCACCAACCACAACTGTACTCCCCCCCCCCATTTTCCCCCTCCCCCCAAACTACATACACACACACACTCTCTCGCTCTATCTCTCTCTCTCACTATATCTCTCTCAGTTTTGATCGATATGTTTTTGTATAATAATTAATAATTAATTAAATGGGAAAATTACATTTTTTGAATAAACGCACCGAAATATTAATACAACTATATAATTAATAACAATTAGATTGGAGGGGGTTTTGCAAATTCTCTGCCTAATCATTTAAACACGTACTCGCTCGTAAATTATATAGACCAAACAATAAAAAATAAAGGAAGAAAAAGGAAACACAAACACACATTTAAAAAAAGAAAAACAAATTATTATTAATACATTAATTAATTATCTATACATCAATTATATATTATACAAAATTATGTATACATTTAAAAACGGAATAGGTACACGGAAAAAGTCTTTTACACATCCTTGCATATATACGGCTAGGTATACATAAGCTCCATATATACAGGACGTGCATTCATACTAAATATTTAACAAATTAAATGAAAGCAAAAAAAAAAAACGCTCCCTCCCCCACATTTCAGTACGTATAACTAAATTATATAATAATATAAACCACTTTAACAACACACACGTCATTCATTCTCTTCATATATAGGAATTTAAAAAAAAAATACAAAAATAAAAATCCTTCACTCTAGTACACTAGCTAGTCATAATTTTATTATTATCTATAATTAAACGACAATTATTAAAAAAATTATATACATACAAAAAAAGGATGTTCTTTAAGTATAAAAATTAAATAATCATAATTGCATTATAAAAAAAAAACATTTAATTAAATACATGCTTCATACTATCAATTATTATTCACAATATTAACAACCCAAAAAAAAGGACATTTAATTAATGAACAAAAAAAGCATATTAATTAATTATTACTCTCACGTATAAATCAACAATTTAACAACAAAAATATATGATAAAGTAGTTATCAAATATTGCGATCCTTTTTATTTAATCCCTTTTTTTTATCAGTAATTTAAATAAAGCACAAATAACAGTAATTTAAAATTTTCTCTTTAATACTATTAAACGTCTATTTTGTTTGAAATGAAACTTAAACAGTTTAGTTGAGCGCGTGCATTTAAACCGGGAAACCCCGTTCACGGATTGAATCAATGGGCGATATTAGGGACATATTATACAATATATATATATACATATATATAATGTGAATAAAATATTTATAGATTTTAACAAAAGGAACATACTAACGTAATTTTAAATATATAAAACAATGCAACCGCCTTATTATGTGCATACCAGCATTATAAAGGACTTAAAAATGGTTGCAAAAATCTACAGCTAAGAAAGCCAAAAATATAAAAGTAAACAAGAATTATATATAATATATATATATATATATATATATAACTAAATAACTGATAATAATATTAAATATTGATAATAGCGAAGTAAGTAGAGTGTTTTCAGTTATTACCAATTTAATTATAAATTAGTAGAATATTTATTACCGTTTCTGTTCAGCCATTTTCTCATCACATTGTGTGTGTGTGTGTGTGCGTGTGTGTGCTAATGCAATTGCAACACCACCCACACATGCTTACATGTGATACAAAAGTACGAAGAACGAAAAATCTAAATAGTTAAGGCATTTAAGGAACGTAAGGCAACGTCGTTAAATCATAAACAATTTAAATATATACATATACATATATTATATAAATAGTGTAAAAAGAAATTGAAATGCATATTAAAATTATGTACATACAAATTTAGGGGCAAACAATTGTCGATGATTGTCCAAAGCATTTTGTTTTTGTTTTTGATGATTTTGTGCAAAACCTCATCAAATTACTGTAAAATATATTTGAACAATTATTTAAGCCACACTTGTACATAAAATATACAAATACATGTTACTATTATATTATATTATACTAGTTGACAGTGAAAGGTGCAATTATGTCAATTGGCAACATCGCAATTCAGAATGATGTAGAACACACGAACAAAAAATTTAAAGTCCAAAAACTTTTATTCCTCCTTCGAATTTCTCTCACACAGAAATGCATGAAATTAATATTAAAAACGCGTATAAAAAGTATTTACATCGCCTACAAGTATATACAAGATTAAAATAAATAAAAAGATCCGTTAAACTTATTAAATATACAATAAAGCGTTTTTTTTTTCAGTGCAGAAAAGAAATTAATATGCTATGCGCGCTTGCATTTCACACCTTACCAGTGGTTCAATGTGGGCTACAGTACCTGCGTGGTGGGTGTGGATGAATTCCACAATTCTGTAAACAAAATAAATCAAACGAAAATTCTAGTAAATAAAATGAAAATTGTTTTCGTTTTTAAAAGTCCACCAAGTTTATTAATTCCCCCAACCGTTATTTAACAAAAATGCCCGATCGTTATTTAACTACTAAATAACGGTTTCAAAGTTGAATTTTTTTTTACTTGAAACACCTTGTACTTAATGGCGCGATGCTTAAAATTGAGCCGAAATTATACCCAAAAATTTCAATAAGCTGTTACAGTTACTGACACCAAACCGTTACAAGTTCTCTACTGTCATTGTAACAGTTTAACGATAACGGTAATCGTGTCATGTTTTGATTATATATAACTGTAATATATTGTGCTGCATCCGGTGTGACTTTATTTAATGGAATGAACAACAAGCAGTTATTTCTAGAAACCATACAACCATTGCAACATTTCATGCAGTTTTATTTAACAAATTAAAATTCAAATTAAATAAAACGTTAAACAGAGTTGTGATATTGTTTTATTGAAAGGATAAAAAAAATTGATGATGAAAACAATTTAAAAACAAAACAAAGAATGTGAAGAAAAAAAATGGAAATCGTCGTTTCACTCAGTGCATTTCTTCAATGTAATAAAACATAAAAATAATTAAAATAAACCAAAAAAAAAGAAGCTTTTGAGGTTAGAATATTCCAAATGGGCTGTGATTTGATTGTAAAAAACAAAACAAAAATTAAGGGAAATATTACGATACAAAAACTAAATAATGAAACAAAACAAACTTTAACAAAACATAAATCCTTTATGATGATACAAAACGTGTAAAAAAAATCGTTTGTCTGCGTTTTTTTTGCTTGTTCGTGAATATTTTTTTTTTCCTTTTGAAAATTTTTTTTTTCCTGAATTTTACATGCGCGTAATCGATGTTTTAATATTAATTGGTAACTGTGGAGTTTTCACTACAACAAATCAATTATTAACAAAATCATAATATATAAAAACAAGTTTGATGTTGTGTAATATTGGGTATTTCAAACTATTTTTAATTTATTTTAAATGTATGATCAAAAATGATAAACAAACAAAAACAATCGCGTACCTTGCAACCGAACTGCATTATACATTTAAATGAATAATTTAAAGAAATATAATATTTAAAATGTGGGGACTTTACAATGCGTCAATGAAGTGAGTTAATCTTTTACTTAAAATGATAAGAAATTAGAATAATTAAAGAAAAACTGTTAAAGTTTTTTTATTTAATTTTTGCTCATAAATTTCAGTTTAAAAAAGTAATGTTGTGAGATTGGAAATTTAATTCCACCAGTTTTTTGTTTAAAGTAAATTTAAAACTAATGGCAAAGACATTCTATTGTACTCATAAAAACTGAAGGAACAATGATTTCCATCAAAACACCCTGTACAAGTTGGATGCCGCAGCTAGGAAGCACAACCAATCGGCTATTTATTTTAAATGATGAATTACACCGCAATTAAAAATGTTTTACATTCAAATAATATGCACTTAAAAATAATGTTGCCAATTTGAGATAAATGCTATGGTCACCAACTGTAATTTACATTAAAAACTGCAAACTACAATTATTATCAAAATCGATTCAAAACAAGAGAACCTGTAAAAACTAATTATGCAAATAAACCTTTATTTAATTGCTGTGACGCGACGCACAGTTGAAAAAAAAAAATTATAGCATAACGGAATTTAGAGCACGAGTGACATTAATATGTAACTGCATTTTGACAGGCCATGCAACGCGTCCTGTCGATCGATATCAAAGCAGAAACAAATAAGAAACATTGATGCACTTAAATTCATTAATAGGCGATTATACACCTCTTAAAAAAACACTTAAGAATCAAAATTGTTGTTGAATTACTTACATAAAGGATTCAACAAAAACATATTAATACGATTATTAATTATTTAATACTATATTAAATATCCTTCGCATTCTAATTTAATCACAAGATAATTATATTTAAATCCTGGGAACAATGTTGAACGGAAAACAATATCTTTACAACTATTGAAATGGCGACGCAAATTAATTTGATTGAAAAAATATTCTTTTTGTAAATTATTGAATCGTTTTTCCAATTTAAAAGGAATTTAAATGAAGCTGCTAAGATTTCATTCATCGTTCGTTTTACTGATTTTTTTTTTAAACGTTGCTTCTATCATACTTAATTTAATATTTATTGTTTTGTTTTATTTAATTTTAAATAATCGTCCTTAAATACGGGACATAGAAGCGCCAATAGATTTTTAAACAATTTATAAAATAATAAAAAATAATAAATAAATATTAAATATTGACTAATTAATAAATAAAAATAAAATCATTTTAGTAGATTAGTTAGACCAATTCAAGCCCAACAAAAAAAAAAACAAAAAAACAAAGAATTTACCTAAATGCAATTTTTGATTTTTAATCGTTGCAACGAATTGCGTGTTCCTCTTTTAAATTATATTATGCCATTAAATTTATTTAACTATAACTACTATATTTTGGATTTAATTTATTTTATGAATAAAGTTCATTTTCAAACTAGGACAAAATTTTAAAACATTAATTTAAATTGTAGTTAAAACAATAACAGTAATACTGTAGCTATGCTAATTGTATTTTAATTAATTTTATGCAACCATTTTTTAAAGTGCAATATGCAATTATTTCTGAAAGAGAAAGAAATTGGCAACAAATCGATGCAACCAGATGGCAGGCGTTTTAATTAATTTACTGAGGGGATAATATTTATCAAAATTTTGATTAATATTTATTTCCACTTTTCAATAAATTTTTTTTTAAATGTATTTTGTGCAATTAATAATAATTTAAAACAGCTTTTTAAAAAAGGCGTAGCAAAATTTATGCAGCAAAATATAGTGATGCAAAACTCTCGAGTGCTTTTTGCCCCTACTCCCCCCCCCCCTCATTGATAAAAAATGCATTTATAGAAACTATTGTGTATGTTTTTAAATATATTAATATGTATTAAAATGAAAACACGCGGAAGCGTCCACATAATATGGCGTCAATCCCTTAACGAGACCATCCAATATCTAAATGAAAAAAAAAAAATTAAAGTAATTAAATTAAATTTGAGAAAAATAACTTACAAAATATTTTAGGAACGCAGGCAGCAAAATTATTAGGCACACACCGTTTTTTATTAAACCTCGATGTTTTTTATTATAATTCTCTTATTATAACATTATTAAATAGTAAGTCATTGCGTAGTGCAATGCAACTATAAACATTAATTAATTAATAAATTATCTTATATAAATAAATTGAATGAAATGAGGAAGTGAAATAAAATAAAGTTACCAGCGCACATTTGCCTAAAATTCATAATTAATTAATTAAACAAAACACATTATATCATACATGCATACGAGTATATTATTATAATAATCAAATAACCGTACATTATATTCGTAACTAACACGACTAGTGTTTATTATCATGAGTTAATTGATATACATAAGTGATTTAGAGTTTTCACGCATTCGCTTTTATCAAAAAAAATTAAAAATAACAAAATCTTAATCCCGAATTCCATAAAATCCCACAGCCCCAGTAAAAATCCCCTTCCCCTCATAAAACAAATATCCCATTTCCCCACGAATTTCAATCTAAATGATTATAATGTAAAATAAAAAATGTGGCGCAATTCAGCCGTATATGATCGAACTTGAAGGTATTTTTTTAAAACCGTAGGTAACGTTATTATTGCTTATATAAGGCAGCTTTGTGAGTAAATTATGTAACATAGAAAAGCTCCCACCCACGCCCTCCCGCGCAGCGTGATGCTGTTTGGTGGGAAGGGTGTGCGGGGTAATTAAACTGTAAAATATTATTATTAAAATTTATATGAATATAACTATAGGATACAGGGTATTTCTTGCAATTATTTATTTGATAATTTTTAATATTATAACATCTTTGAAATATATTATATTATATAATATTATACTAATATATCAAAATATTATATTAATTAACACAAACACTTGAACATTACTATTATAATTATTATAACTAGTTAAAACGTAATTAACTAGCCATATTATAATATTATGTACATTTGTTTCCATCTCGAAATCGTTTTTCTGCGTGCGCTAATGTGCATTTTTCTTGCGACATGAAATTAATTGTATATACAACAGCTACTGCATTTAACCGTTACTAATAGGACAGTAACGATGAATACAAAAACAATACATGAAAATCAAAACAAAAAAGCATTGAACAAAAAAATTACCACAAGAACCCGTTATAATAACAACTATGATTACATTAGTGGCCATTTACGGCATATATATTATGTATGTACAGTTATTGTAACTGTATGTATAACAAAACCGCGAAAAAATAATAAATTAAAACAGATTTACTCTAAATTGAAATTAAAAATAATGAAACAATAACAAAATGGAAGTATATTTTGATACGGAGCAAATGTATGGTAAGAAGTACATAAAAAAGCATATTTAATTTTTGCAAATACGGTAATGTTATAAATACCTATCTAACTATATAAATTGCGCGCTAAAATTAACGATTACTTCATACATATTATTTGATGTTATAATTGACTATTAAATAATATGTTTTTATAAATTGTACAATTTTAACCGAACGCTTACAATTTTCAAAAGTTTATATCATGATTGAGAAGTGTACAAAATTTCAGCAGTATAAAAAAATAACTGTAGCTCCTGCAGCCGATAGAAAGAAATTTGAGGTTATGTTTAGCAACCACGTTGTTTTTATAGTTGCTGTAACTTTGGTTGTAGACGTCCCCCGTTAAAAATTCTTTCAGACTTACACAGGTTTTCTTTAAATACATTATTAAATTAACATATTCCTCATTTTAAAATATATTCAAAAAATAAAATACAAGCTAGTTAGCGCGTCAACTTGCATATGCATTGAACTTAATAACAAACATAAAATTGAATTAAAATAGGGCCAGAATTGAAAAATGCAAATTATATAGAATTCAACAATAATTAATTATTAAATTTAACATTAACAATTTAAATAAAAAAGTAAAAATAAAAACACACATAAACATTTAAAAAATAATAGTTGAACAATTTATGGATGCAAAATGTTATTTTTATTACATTTTCTCGTACTACATACATATATTTATTGATTATATTACAATTTAATCAAACGTATGAGGGTCTTCTTACTTATGCATTTTACTTGAATTATTTATTTAAATGAATCAACAAACATGCATATGAGTGAACTCTCACACAAAAAATGGACAAAATTCCCACACAATGTTCCAAATATAGATTCCAAGTAATAATGAAAAAAAAAAAACAAAAAAACTTAAACATAAATATAATCCCCCAAATGAAGTATAATTGCCTAAAAATTTCCAGACGGAAGTAACGCCTCCTAACGGAAACTCTCTCCCAAAGTTGAAATAAAACTAATAATAATATAATAAGTAATTAATTAAATGAAAAAAAAACAAGTAAATTTATAAATATTTAAAAATTCATTAGAAATCAGCCGATATTTAATAAATTAATTATCATTATGAATTATGATTATTATTATTAAAATTAAAACTAACTGATGGATTTAATAAAAAAAAAATGCACATTTCAAACGTCGATAACAAAAAACAATTTAAATTAAATATATTTGAAATATTATTAAATATTGAAATAAAAAACAAAACAAATGGTATATATTATATACATTATTGAGAAAAACTAACAAAGATTATATTATAAATAAATAAAAATGCTTTACTTATACAAAAACAAAAAATAATTAATAAAAAAATAAAAATTAATTAACATTTTTGCAAGTATATTTTGCATTTGTATAAAAAAAGTAAATTAATTATATTATAATTAATATTAAACAATTTAAAAATAATAATAATAATAATAATAAAAGAGAAAACAAGAACGAAGAAGCAGCACTTAAAGAAAAATTTTATATAAATAACTATAACAAAATATAAGTAAATAAATGAATAAATAAATAACAAAAAATATATATTATATTGAAAAGAATGAATTTAATTTTTATACATAATTTTTCGCTTTTAAGTAAAAATTAAATAAGGACATAACGTAAATAAATAAATAAAGTGGTCGAAAAAAAAACAATACAAAAAAAAATATAGAGAAGAATTAATAAAAAAATGGTTTAGATGAAAAAATAAATAAAAAGCAGCATATAAATCTAGTGACAAATTTTAATTTGCAAAATTTTAACATTATTAACAACATTTGTAATAATTACATTAAAAACCAAAAAAAAAAACATCACACGCCCAGAAGAACTCTCATTACTCTATGCCAAACCAAAGGGGAGCTAATTATCATTATAAAAGGAGATATGATAAATATTACGGATATAATGAACAAAATAGAAGTAAAAAATAAAAATTTTGTGAAAAATCAAATTTATAAATTTAATTAGTGATTTAACATTTATACAAAAAAAAAGATTCATAATTACAGTCGCAATTAAAAGAGAAAAAATAGTGTTTTTTTTTTTCAATTTTCTTTTTTTTAAATTTGTATTCGAATTTGTTTTGCTTTCGATATTTTATTCGTCAATTTAAAAAATTGCAAACAGATTAAAAAAGATTAAACAAGAAACTCCCTTAAAGGCCGCGGGGCATATCGTTCGTGCCTCAATTACATAAAACAAATATAGGCTAAATTAAACGGTTCCGTTCACATCATTTCTTTTCAATCCTACCACCTCTCTGATATATAAAATACCCACTTTGGTAATTTTTTTTTCCCCACCCATCCTGGTAGTTATTTGAGTTTAAGTACAGCAAAGGAAACACAACTACAAACTAATGCTTGCCACAATTTGAAAACTGTGTAAACGTTTTAACGAACATCCTTTCTGGTAAATAAATAGCAAAATGTGCATCCCTTTCATTAAAAAACGTGCATAATTGGAGTATACACATATTATATTAATTAGAATGCATGTAAATTAAATGCTTTAATGAAATACAAATTAAAATAAATTATTATAATTAATTAAAATATTCACTCCATTGATCACTGCTGTAAAAAGGGGATATCCAGGCAAATAAAGCGTATTAATTGTATAGGTCCATTTCACTCATACAACCAACAAACAAAACATTAACATTCAAACTCATTTTAAAATAATATATAACAAGAATTGGAAACTATATAACAAAACAAATAAATAGGTATTATGGAAAATTGTTGATTCTTTTCGTAACACACATCCCGCATACACACACACAAATTCTCACACACACACATCAGACACTTTAAAGGTGGGGGGAAAAAAACGAAACAAATAAACTTTAAACTGCACATGCAACTACAAACAATTGGATTTAAATAATTGAATGAAAAAAAAAATATTGTTAAAATAAATAAATTGTTATAAAATAATGTTAAATAATTGGGTTGAAATTGACGAAGCGACATAAAAAATTATTGATTATGCACGACAACATGAGCAAACAACATCAACAACAACAAATCGTAATGGTTTCAGCAAAAAATAAAAACAAAACAAAAACAAAAAACATAAAATGATTAAAAAATGAAAAAAAAAAACAAAACAAATAATTTTATAAACACTAAAGAAAAAAAAATCAAACGTGAAGAACTTACAGGGACAATTGTAACAATTGCACAATATGTTACATTTGTTATTTAAATAATAATTAAATAAAAATTAAAATTGATTTAAAAATTTAAAAAACGCAAAGAAATAAAGATTAATTAATATTACAATAAAAAAAAAATAAAAAGATGAAAAACGATGACAGTTTCCGATTCTTGCAGATCAATGACATTTTATAAGTTTCTCTCGTTTTCTCTTTTTCTCTACACATTTTCCAAGAAAAAAAAATTATTAATATAATTATTGAAAAATAAATAAAAACAAACTAATAATAATAATTAAAATGCCGTTGATAATTTTTAACGACGAGGCGCCATCACACGAGAAAATTAAATCAGTTATATTATAAATAGTTACATTTTGAACGACTAAATACATAAATGAAAAATGAATTTATTATACATAAACAAAAAAATATTATAATTAATTTAAAAGGAAAAAAAATTGCAAAAAAAAAAAAAATTTAATCTAAATTTAAGTACAACAGTATTAATAATCATATTTAATTACTGCAGACGATTGAACGTAAGTATAGAGGGGGGATAAAATAATACTGGAACTAGCGTAATAATTAAAATGAAAACCTTAAAAACAAAAAAATAAAACTATTTAAATAATTAGAAATAATAATATTAGGTAATTTCGATGAAATTTGTATAAAACAATAAAAAAAAAAGAAACAAGATTACAATTAAACGATGGAAATACACACGAGAACACACGTTAAACCATATCAGGCGCATATATTTAAATATATGTACGTTATTAAATTAATGGAAATCCATTGAAACAGTTACAATGTACCGAATTTTCCCAGAGTTCAGTTTTCTCTGTGTATTTAAATTATATACTCGGTATAGTTTTCCATTAAAATATTTATACCTTTGCGTTGTGTATGAGTATGAACAATATTAAACTCGATTGTGTTTTTATCTTATTTAATTTCTATTTACACCTACCACTTAAACGAACCACCCCCTCCCACATGAAACTCAATTTTTCAATATTCCACATGCATCATTTCAATACAATACAATACAATAAAATGTCTTGTCAACATGAAACATAATTAATTTCAATATTATTGTGTTTCAAATTCCCAAAACATAATATGTTTCACTTCACAGTGTAGTTATGAATATAGTTATGCTTAACGGGATTGTGCTCCAAAAATGCGCAGTATAGAATTGCGGCTGTAAATTTAATGCAATTTAATCCGTTACAGTGTAGGTACAGTAGATCCTCATTCAAAATGACAAACAAAACAAAAAAAATATTTACCTTATTATATATTAATTGTATAATTAATTAAAAAATTATTAAATCAATTCATAACAATTATTGAAATAAAATGTATTACAAATGTGTAATATGTATTTATAATTAATTATTCCAGAAAGCGCAAACATTAATTATTATAATTATTAACAAAGAAAAAAAAATAAGAAAAATTAATTAAATTGTAATAGAAAACGCAAAAACAAAATACAATCTATTAATCCGATGAAAATGGATAACACGCAGAATTACATACAATGTTCGACTAAATTATTAACAAATAATTATTATAAAAAAATGCAGATGATTAAGAAAAAATTGTACTATTTTAACATAAGCGCTTACAAACTAACTGAAATTAAATAATTATATTAATTGATTAACTATTTATTTATTATCATTATGTATTATTAAATATTATTTAAACATTGTTAATAAATTATATTATACTAAATAAAAAATAATAATGAAACAAAAATAAATGAAGTAAATAACGACGAGATTCAAGTTTGGCAGTTTATAAAACTGTGGTAGGAAAATTTTAGAATCACTTTTCTAATTTTCTGACATTATAATATTATAATATGTATTAAAATACTGCATTTAAAAAATATTAATTAATTATTTATTACGACATGTTTTCATTTTCCATTAATTTCAATTTATCTTATTGTATTATTAATGAATTAATTAATTATTATTACAAAGTATTACGCTAAAATAAATTTAAAATTACAAAAAAAAAACTTTAATAATTTAAATTTAAAAAAAAAACAACTATAAACACAAATTTCCAACAAAAGAGAAAATGAAAATGCAAACAAAATGTATTATTATCGAAATACGTCTGAAGATGATGATTGATGAGGATAAATGAATTAAACAAAAAAAAAATGAACAAAAACACATTTATTTAGTTTTTAAGTGATTTTGACCATTTTTATTTGTAATCCTGCGTGCCACTGATTACCGCTATTTGTTTATATAAGTGTAGCAGCCGCACCAGCTGTGAAAATCAAAAAATAGAAACAAAAAAAAATTAATAAAGAAAATTATTACAAAAAAAAAAAAAATTAATTAATTAAATTAAATTAAACATATAGCCGAAATTCGGTTAGCAGGAGCAACAAAAAAGAAGAAAGAGTAAAAACTTTCATTTGTCCAGCGGTGACGTGGGTGACTGTAGTTCGTGCAAATATGCCGTTTTCAGTGCACTGTGTGGAACACACACACACACTTGATATACATAAAATATATTATTATAGTATATTATTAAAAAAAAAAAGAAAAACAAAAATTATTATGAAATGCAAAATATAAACTTTATAACTGAAAATTAACAAAGAAATAAAGTTTCAAAAATACACTTTTACTGGTATTTGTTTTTATTGAACGGATTTGCATGTGTTTATTTTACAGCCGATATTAATTACTTTAGCAGAAGCAGGAATCAACATGAAAAGGGAAATTTTTTTACTAAAAACAAACCGTATGAAAAGGAAAATTAAAAATTTATAAAACTGAAAAAAAAATGCACCAACAAGAGAATATTTACAGCAAAGTATATCACGGTGAAATTTAAAATTTAAATGTGTAAGCATTTAATTTTTATGAATTTTAAAAGGTAATTAACTCTAATTTGAAAAGGATCAACGTGGATGCAACATTTTGAAGATTTTCACAGGAACAAAAATTTGAATAAATTAAAATCTTTTACAGGACTTTTATTTCTCCTTCATATTTTTTCAGATAAAAAATAATTTTAAATTAATGTCAAGAATGATTTTCAAGAAGAAGAATTAAGGATGCAAATGTAATACAATCCTATTACAGATGAAAAACAGGAAAATTGTCAAGACGTATTCAATTTCATTGGGAGAAATTTACATTAAGCGAAGACAGATTTGAAATACAAATTAAATCATAACGTTGAAGCTTCATTTCTGTGATTGATCAGGAAATATTCCGTGAATTCAAAAAAAAAAAATTGTAGTCTATTTATTAAGGATTAAATTTTTAAAAATGTTGCACTAATTATTTTTTCTCGAATTATTTTAAAATGCTACTTAAATTAAAAATTAAAAACTACTTATGGTAAGTCCCTTTTTAATTGCGTTTTAAGATGCGACTTAAATTTAAGTCCCATTGAACTAATCAACTAAACATGATTTAGTCCGTTTTGATAGTGTGACTTAAGTCTAAATTATTTTGCACTTAGTCAAATTGCCCAAAGAAGACTTTGATGCTAACATTTATGGCATTTACAATTACGATCCACCCCAACCCTTTAACTTCAATCCAATCTAAAAAGTTGAAACACCATCAATTTTGATTAAAACCACAACAACATCCATAATTATATTACATGGTTCAGTTATAGCTGTAATAGCGAAGCGGTTCAATTTAGACTTACTTTTATAGACTGTAAATCACCAATAAATTCTAAACTTTATATGACTTCCATAATGTTTAGAGCCTTTAGCTTGAAGGCATTCAGCAATCGATCAAAGTGAACGGTTTTATGCGCTATGTGCGGCCTTTCATCGGGTGTGGTGAAGCCTTGCTCCAATCATCTTCCTCTTTACTCAATTTTTTTTTGTGTGAGAAAAAAGAATGAACTTTGATTAGATTGCTTTTGGCTTATATAAGGGTGTGTGTCTGTGAAAATAACCAACAAAACTTGCTAAATATTTTCTTTTAGCTCAAACAAACTCGCATTGTTCACCAGTAAATATCTTTGAAAATTTGCCCAATATCTGTGCGTTAGTTAAATGGGGAAAAAGTTTTTCCCTCTTTCAACACAGCTCACGACAATCAAAATATTGCAATATAAAATTCGGAAATTTTAGGGAAAAAGCTTTATAAAATATGGAAGGCGTGTGGGGTGATTATGGGGGTTGGGGTGAAATGCTTTTATACGTTATTATATAAATTTGCTATCTTGTTCCCTTGTTTTCTTAATCCTGATGAAATTACCCTCCCCCCTCCCCCCTGCTACAGTGCGGCAACAGTAAATCAGGAAATGTATGTATGTTCATTGTTCACGTGATGTGTGTTTTGAATTTTCAGGAATATTGGTGTGTATCAATTTTCACGAGGTAAGAAAACATTGAAGACATAATTCGTTTTTCCTGTGATTTTTCATTAAATGTGATATGTTTTTGATTTCAATATGCGTTTGAGGGGGTGGATTTTTTTTTAAAAGGATGTTTTTGTTTTTATTTAATTTAAAAGCTATTTTATAAGAGATACAAATCAGTGAATTTACATATTTTAAGGTGAAATAAACAGATACTGATTTTGAACTTATTAATTAAAAAAAGGCTTTATTTTATCTCGACTATTCCTTAAAAATTTAATTATAAAAATAAAATGTCATAAATTTTCCGCTAGATAGAAGGAAAAATTGAACGGTTTCAATTTTTAAATTAATTTATAATTAAAATCATATTTTCCCACCCCCTCCCTCTAATACGATGCTTGCAACGCCGAGGTTAACAACAAAATCTTAACATAAAAGCTGAATTCACTGCTTCTGCAAAAATGTGTCGAACAATTTTAGTTCGAACTAGTTTCCGTGTAAAGGTTCAGTGCTGCGGCAGAAATATGCAACACAAAATATATAGAATATCGCCTTGAAAACTATTATTATTTTGACGTTATCAAAATAGTGCAGCACTAAAAGTGAAGTTAACTCAACTTTTTGAGAGAGTGATGATTTTTTGTCGGGATTTAAAACAAAAATTTCAAATTTCAAATTTTCATATAAAAAGTGTGCGCGCTCTTTTCAAGTTCAGTAAAAATATGCTGAAGCAGTAAAGTCAGCTTAACAAATGAGTTTTCAAATAAAAGAACCATAATACACCAAATTACGACAATTATAAACATGTTAAACCGTTATGTAAAAGTAAAAATAAAAATAAAATGGCGATCATAACATTTATTGAAAGCGTTTACATTTTATCAGTGAAATTCTTTTAAAAACACAAGTACCAGCTTGAATCATTTGGCTCAAATGTATCGTGTGCTGTGGAGTTTTGACACCCATCCATGCTGTAAAGAAGGTTCTTCGCATATTTCATAATTCCCACCCAAAAACACACGCACACATACGCTGTAGGGGAACACACAAATCCAAAATGTGCAAAAACTCTGCCACCACAGCAGGCAGGCAGGCAGGCAGGCAGGCATGCAGGCAACAGCACCAGCAAACTTCATGATGTGAAACATTTTTGTGCCCCAATTAATAAACCCTCAAAAGGGTTGCTGATTTGTTTGAAACTTTTTACAACCAATTAGCTGCTTCATGTCGTAATAATAATACGTATCCGCGAGCAGGCGGCAGCAGCATATGCTCTGGGTCCTCGCATGTATTCACGATAAAACACCACATAATATTACATGCCATGATAATAATACATGACATTCCCACATCTTATTGGCAGAATATTCAATTTTCGATGAGTTTACCAACTTTTGCATAATGTAATGTGCTTGTAAATTATCACTTACTCCCACACATTTTATGTGCAGGTATAATATTGTCTGGGAATAATTCACTCAATGTTTATAGTAATAACGAGTGTTAAACTTAGTGAAGTTTTGTGTTTAAATGCACTAAAAATTGTTAAATAAAAAGAGATAAACATTGCATAGGAGATTAATGAAAAAAACTAAGGATTGTAAACTATAACTTTAAATTCGTAATCCCAAATTCCCACATTTTCCCTGCCACTGCCATTTTTTATATTTTTCCGTATAGTTAGCAGCAGCAGCACAATTCATCCCGTCCCAATTGTCAAACCCTCGCAATTTGGGGCTGACCCATCCCAACAATTATTGCCCAACAATAAAGGTGGGCAGAAAGCGCCACACTGGATGGATTTATTTGTGCGACTGTGCACATGTGGGGTAATTGAAATTGATTTTAACCTCGCTGCTTTTTTCCAAGCAGATTTAATTTTAATTTGGCGAATTTAAAACAATTAGTTTAATGAGCGTCGCTTTTTTTTTGTGAGAGCCTTTATCCTTTTTTTTTTGTTACGATGCGTGTACTTCATGTTTAATGAATTGGGGGGGGGGGGGGGGTGTGGTTGGGTGTGGCGCGTACAGGTTTTAACAAAATTTGCTGGAAATTTATTTGGTTGTCAGTGTGTTGTTACGGTGTGTTACCGGTGTACAACAAAGTGAATATTCAGGATGTGGACATAGCTGCTCGTATACTTGAAACGAGTTAACACAATTCGCATATGTTGCTGAGGATTAATTGTTAAGCTTTAGCGTGTTTGTTTTGGGGTTTGCTTCTAAGTGAATTAAATTGTGCACAATCAACAATTATTGCATTCATTTATTTGTTTGTTTGCTTGTTTTGTGATTAACGGTAAATATTTGCGAAAAGGGATGAAATTGACGGGTGTAACATAACGGTACATTTTATTTATTTTATTTTAAAACAGAAATATTTAATCCTAAAAATTTAATTTAATTAGTTAATGACAAGTTCTCAATCAAGATGAAATAATTTATAATGTCACTGTTTTATGGTTTACAGTTTAGCTAATTAAGTTCTTATAATAAAGATGCTATAGATTTTAAATGCAACATTTAAAGTGTCTTTAGAATTAATTATTGGTGGTCAATTGAAGTAGATTGAAATCAATGAAATGGTTGAATTGAAATATGAATAAAACTTTATGTAATTTCAACGTTTAAATCTTTAATAAAAACCGACAATAAAAAACAACATAACTAAAAATTGCAACCCCTAATCATCCTTTACAAACTGCCTCATACAACGCAAAATAATAACGCACCACACTTGCCAACCAGGACTAAATTGATTACAATAAAACCATGCAAAGCCCTCCCAGATTTAGGTACTTTCAAAGGTAAACGCTGCACAGTCCCACACACATTAAATTTTGCACCCTTATTCCACGATGTATGAGATTCAAGCAGCCAAGACAAACACACACACACCTCCAATGAAACACACAGCATCATGTACCTATAAAAACCTAACCGATTCGAGAAAGTACATTTGGGAGAAGTTGCTGGAAATCCCTCTAAAATTGGCTCCAAATTCGTTTAAAATCCCACATACACGAGACATTTTATTTCACTGGTGGTGGTGGCGAAATCACTGCGAGCGCCAGCCAAACAATTGCGAGTTTTCTTTGATAAATTTCAATTTATAAAATCTTACACATTTAATATACGTTTTGTGAGCTGAACACAGGGATTTGGTTGCACTTTATATTGGAACGAGTGAGCTCAGTTTCAAGGGTGGATGGAGCTTTTGCAGACATTTTTGCCTGTAAGTTTGAGAACTTACTAAAACTTACTTTACTAGGTTACAACATTTATGAGACAATGAAGAAAGTGAGATTAACTTTGTGATGCATTGTCGTTATAGTAACTGAGGGTTTTAAATAAAAGGATTACAATTTAATAAATAATTTATTAGATAATTAATTGTGAATCAATGAAATTTAAAATAACAATTTAAATATCTGATTTAGTTTTAAATTTCTTTAAAATATTTATTATGAACTCGTACTTTGTGTAAATATAATTTGATTTATTTAATAAATTTTAGATCGTTAAGTTTAAGAATTACATATTTAAATTTTGAAAAGCTTAAAAAATTTAAAAATATTCAAATCTTCGGCTTAGAAATTGATTTCATCAAATTATAATTTCTCTATCGAGAAGGGGGGAAATTTTAAATCTTTCAAATATAATATAATCGCATTATTTTTAATTTATATACGACCCCAAGGGCATATAGAAATATTTGTAATCCGACTTTTTTCGGAAAAAAGTTGATGATGCAGAAACTCGTTTTGACACCCCCTGAGTCCATAAAAATGGTCTAGTATAAGAATAGGATTTTAGATTTTTCAAGGTCAGATCCTTCAAGGTCAAGTTATTGCCAAGGGCAGTTTTTTTTCGTATAGGAGCTCAAAAATGGGTCTTACGATTTTTTTCATTTCGACAACAATTAATCTTCAAGGTATCCCAAACAAAACTACATATATCCTGTATCCCGCTAGATGTTCCTTCTGGCAAAAAAGGGGTGGAAAAAGGCAAACCCCCCTTTATTATCTCAGAGACTTTACTCAATATCAAAATAATTCTTTCATATTATGGTAGAATTAAATAAAATATGAAAACTTGCAGAACATTTCAAGGTCAAAATCGGAAAATTCAAGGTCAAATTTTTTATATCTCAGAGCCCTAAATATTTTTGAAATATTTTTTTCAACATTATTGTAGGATTAAATAAAATAAGAAAACTTTCAAAACATTTCAAGGTCAAATTTTGAAAATTAAAGGTCATACTTTTATAATGAAAATTTGTAATTCAGAAACTGGGTACTAAGATGCTAATCTCAATAAAAGTACCAATTTTGGACTAAAATCAAGGTCAAAATTCAGAAATTTCAAGGTCACATTTTTCATATCTACGAAAAGCTTTATTAAAATGTAATTAAGCAACACTCGTATATAAATTCACACCTCACACTCCCTGCAATGTAGTTTTTTAATAACCACTCATTTTCTGAAAACATCGATTCGTAATCCTTTTGCATAAATAATTAAGACACATACAAAAAAAAAAACAAAACCCAATTGTGCACTGATAAACAACTGCATATTTAAAATTATTAATACATTGAATTTAAATATATACTTACGAGTATTGATTATTTATTATATTCGGGCACGATTTAATGCCTCGTGAAATCAATACATCAATTCGCATTTATAAAGTGCAGTGCATAATTGCTATAATGAGCAATTCAGTGTGAATATATCAGCGACCAAAAGTGTTGTTCTGGAATTAAATCTGCACGTTCCAAATGAATTGCTCTTGTTAAATAAATTTTATTCATGTGAAAACCTCAATTTTGTACAGTCAATTACGTTGCAGCATAGGCATCGTGTGGTGCAATAAAGCTCATTTTATTATGTGAGAAAGAGGATTAATGGCAATTAAATATTTCAGATTTTAAGCCCTCGGCCGGTTGCGTATGCATGCACTTGTAAGTCTTAATTGGTTGAAATATTAATTAATTCTGAACGCACATAACAGATGTTATCAACATCGTGAAAACATCAATCAGAAAATATGTTTTGAATTAATATAATGAATATCATTTTCAAAAGCGTGATATTAATTAAGAGTCAAATCTGAATGATTTTTGCTAATTTTCATACGGTTCGGCGATTTTTGAATATTACTTTTTACTTGCCACATTTATTTTTAGAAATTCACCTTCTCTTAATTCCATGAATTTTTTGCCCTTGTTAGAAAATACGCTAATTAAAAGTCCGCATAATTGTGTTTGTTGCGAATTCCTAGATAATTTAATTACTAACAACAAAAACCCCAAAAAGTTTACTTTTATTCAGTGGAAATTTTGTTTTTCAACAAATTACATTAAAACACTGATTACACGTATGGCTAGTGCAATTTATGAGTGAGTGCTCAACCAACCTCATCATTCAACTATTCATATTTATATTACGTTTAACAATGAAGCTCACTGCAATAATTGTAATTATGTAAAAATTCTTGGTAAACATAAAAGCCAAAGCACTGGCTAATAGATATTTAAAAAAACAACAATGAACAACAACAGGATTTTCATTTTAAAATAACAATATAACTAACTTGGATTTGCTGCAAATTACTATTATTATTATTACTCGGTTGAACAAACATTTCCCCATTAGTTGATTGCAATTATTTACAGAAAAATCTAAATATAGTTACGTGTTTTATTTTAAATTAAAAACACATCGCATTATTTTAGTAAATATGTGAATTTCAAATTTTGTGGTTTTAAATAAATATGATGTTGCACAGATTCGAATTGTTGTGTTAACTATTTAAACTCTAAATTGTTAATTCAACAGAATGTTTTATCTAAAATGTTTTATTATTAGTAAATCTGTGCAGTTAATAAATATTATATCGTAACTTATAGTAAATTAAATTGTACTTTAAAACATAAATACGAAGAAAATAACAGAAATGCATTTTAATAAACTGAATGCAATGATCATTTTGAAAACAGGATTTAATTTTTAATTCAAAACTAACTATATTATTTGAACATTAAGTATTTCCTTTTTTATTTTCCTGGAAGTCGATGCAAAAGGAATCCTTTTAGTGATTTGCAGACTTAAAAATTCAGCGGATTAATTAATAATTAGGATTATTAAAGGTTTTCCAATGAGATAATTAATTTTTATATAATTTATAATTTTCCCTTAAACTTTCTCACGGATTAAAGTATTTCTAAATATTCTGAATAAACCATAAAAATTAATAGACTTAAGAATTAATTTTTAAATGAATAATAATTAACCTCTCAAAGTCTATTAATTAGTGTTAAAATCATGGGTTTCCTTCATTTTCTTTTATGTAATTTTTATTTTCTGAAAAACTTTGAAAAAATTTAAAAACTAAAATGTAAAAAATATTTTTTAAATATTTAAGGAATAAATTAAAAAAAAGTTTTTGAAATATTTGAGGAATAAATAAAGTTTTTTTAAAAATATTTAAGGAATAAATAAAAAAAAACACATCTGGGCTTTATTATGTTCATTTAAAATGTTTACACAATGTGGCACCAACACACAAATGCACTGCACCCATGGTTTGAGTCACGATTTTCAAATAATATGTTTCAAATGCATCAGTTGCATTATTTATTTAAATGCACACAAAAGTCCCATCTACCACTCCATACTAACTGTATATGTGCATTGTGTATTTAGTTAGTGGCGTACAGTGCAATGTGAAATACAATACAACAATTGCACACACAGCGATGACTCGATGTGTAAGCTCCTCAATCCCAAAAACCAAAACGCACAAACCTACTGTTTAAACAACTATGCATATTATGTTTATTCTCCAACATGTTACACAAAATGTGTGTGTGCGGTGGAATTGGTATACGACCCCCGGTATTTCACCTCGTCCTTTTTAAAGGGTGTGTGTGTGTTTGGGGGGGTGCATTTAGGCAACAATTTGTTTTGTCGGCTTGTTAACGTATTGTATTGTGTGACTAAATCGCACAAAATCTATTTCAACAAAAACACCTAAAACAAAGTACGACATTAATTGAAAATGCTTTTCACAAACAATATACAAAGTACACACACACACACACAAACACACATGCACACACGCCACCCAACCCCCACCCCTCAAAGCATGTGTATGCCGTTTGACTTTATGGCGGTATGCTTTTGTCTCTTCAATCCATTTTAATAGTAATTTATATCATCTATGCATGCAAATGGTAAGTCTCTTGTGTATACTATTCATCATTAAGCATATTAGAGTGTCCTTTCTTTGCTCGACGCAACACAAAGCTCATAAAAGATTTAGCTCAACAGTAAAATAAGCCATTCCACGTTGCTGTGCGATGTCAATTCTCTTTATCACACTCCGCATCAAGCGTGTGCTTTTCTTGAATGAAAACTAAATTGTGAAATGTATTCCAATGCCATTAAAATAATCTTCGCTTTCCCTATGGGGACTACGAAATAAAGTGACACGGTTTTGTGTCGAATTGTGTATTAGTTTCACCCCCCACCCCCCACTCATGCATCCCTCAAAAATATACATAATGACGCTGTGAGGACGACTTATTTCCAAGATTTGAATCACACGCAATCCATCATCATCATCTTCTCTTGATTAACTATCGTAAACACAAAGGACATGTTTTAGAGGAGCGCGATGGGAGTAGTTTTACTATGTGCTTGATGTTTGATGGTGCAGTTGTGTAGAACAATGAATGTAAGCAATTTAAATGATTGTAATAGGTAAAGTCTTTAATGTTAAATGTTCATCTGGTTTACTTTAAACTGCACGTACTTAAGTTAAATTTGATTTTGATTTCAGATTAACATAGCATTTTGAGCATTAGGTTAAGTGGGTTGATATTTTAAGCTCAGTTTTAGTCTGAAGTTGCATAAGGATTTTTAAATAATTGATTAACGTTTTGTTGAAATAATTGATTTGTAATTGTTGCATTGTCTCCGTACTATAGAAAAATGGGGTACTATGGTGGGAAAAAAAAACATACTCTGAAACTGCTTGACCGATTTGTATGAGATTTTTTTGTAAAATATTAGAAGAAGAAAATAAGATAATTACTTTTGATTTTTCAATGTCAAATGCTTCAAGGTCATGTTATTGCCGAAATCAGTTTTTCAGTTGCAAGGGGGCTCAGAAACTCATTTCAACAAAAATTATTCTTCAAAGTGTTCCAAACCAAACTGCATATTTTGTCTTTTATCCCGCTAGATGCGAAAAACTGGCGAAAAAGGGGGTGGACAAAGACAAACCCCACTGTTCTTCCTCAACCATCTTACACAATATTAGAAAAAAAATTCAGACTATTGTAGGATTAAATAATATAAGAAAACTTGCAGAATATTTCAAGGTCAAAATCGGAAAATTTAATGTCAAATTTTTTATATTTCAGAAACCTTAAATATTTTTAAAAATTTTTTTCCCACATTATTGTACGATTAAATAGGATAAGAAAACTTGTTGATCATTTCAAGGTCAAAATTTTAAAACTCAAGGCCATATTTTCAGAATGAAAATATTTAATTCAAAAACTGTGTGTCTGAGGGCACTATGATGTTCATGATTATTGCTAATCTCAATAAAAGTAACAATTTTGGACAAAAATCAAGGTCAAAACTCAAACATTTCAAGGTCACATTTTCCATATCTCAGAAAGGCTTTATTAAAATGTAGTTAAGCAACAGTCGCATATAAATTCACACTCCACTATCACTGCGATGTAGTTTTTAAATACAATGCATATTTAGTCTAGTCGTGTTAAGTCACGCTTTTTTTTTCAGAGCCGTTCTGAACCGTTCAGTTTTTTCCTAATATCGTGTGAAATCAACGGTGATTGAAAGAGCGGTTTTCGTATACGCAATACGATACGCGATTGACAGAGCGGCTCTGTTGATGAATATAGTGATTTCAATCACCTGTAATATCATATTTGAGAACATGCAGTGATAACTGATAACTCTATATGAAGAGCCGTTCTCAATAATAGGTTCAGTGAATAACGTTACAACTCTAATATTTACCATCAAAATAGAATCAGTCAAATATACATAATTATTCGTTTATTTGATTTTAATTGCATGCATTATTCGTATAATATGTAATAATTGTTGTCCGTTTTAATTTATGACAACTTCATGGTGATAGAATTTTACCGGAAAAAAGTTAGTAATGCAAAAACTCGTTTTGACACCCAAAAAAAGCAGTTATTATTAATCTCAATGAAAGGATCAATTTTGTAACATATTAATGTCAAAGATCAAAAATGATACGATCTCAGAAAACCTATATTAAATTATTGTTTCAGATGTAATTTTTTTTATCAATTGTCATTTATTTCAATAAAATCAATAAAGTTAATAACCAATAAAGTTGTATATACTCCATACAGATAATCTTGAATTAATTAAAATGCAAAACATAAACTTCCCAGTGGTGGTGAATACGGCGCCGAATCAACGTAGAGTTCCACGCCGAAAACTACGTAGCTTTCGGCGTAGAGCATGTTCCCTTTACTCGGCGTCAAAAAGCTTTAAGTGAATAAGCTTAAAAGGAAACATATACCCGTCTCTTTCTAATTTTAAATATTTGTCTCGCTCTACCCTATTCCATATTCTATTTTGATTTTGTTTACTGAAATAAAAACAAACCACAAAAACAAAAAAACTATACATTTTCAAGTACATAGGCATTTGCTGCAACATTATAAAATTTATTTGCGTTTGTTTTTAACAATTATTCATCTACATGTCGGACGTTTTACGTCTGCATTTCCGCCACATATTCTAATTTTGGTCCAGCGTCCTTATATGAATTCCAAAAAATTAATCTCACTGGTCGATGGGCAAAGACTAAAAAAGAATTTTTTTCCTTGTACCTGCTTTTGTTGAAAAAAAAAAATTAATATACAGTTATAGATTTATACAATTGTACTTACTTGGAACAGCTATTCCAATTATATTTATTTTATTTGCTGTCAAGGAAACATTTATTTACCACTTCACCACCACACAATGAAACGCGTTTCGACGGTGAAATACTTGCATTTGTATGCATGCAGGCGTTTAAAATGCTTAAATTTATCATAGCTTTATTAAGTAGAGACAGGACATTTTTTCGCCCTTAGTGGGAAAGGAAAAACTATATAGAAAAAAATTTATGAGCTTTAAAGTTTAGGTGCAGGGCAAAGTCTTTCAATACTGCGGGTTTAATGCCAAAAAAATACGGTGCAAAGTGTTTTTTTAGTTGAAAGTATTAATGCAGATCGAAAGTTTGATTTGATCGGGAACCAATAATAATAAAACCAATGTAATATTTAACGTTACATTAGTGTTATTATTAAATACAACATGTATATCAATTTTACTATCAAAAATTAAATCATTTTGCGCCTCATGACATACATAACAGTAAAAACTTGTCCTTGGGGCTTAACAAAAAATCGTATTATTAATTTGTAGTCTCCTAGTGGAAATCCCTTTGGAATGGTTGATCCATCAACGACAAGATTTCTAAAATAGTAGGTACCCTTAAATAGAGACAAACAATAATTACTAATTAAAACAAAACAAAATAAACTTTATATTGACAATACTTGGAGTGGACAAGGGTTCTTAAGATTTGTGCGGTTTTCCATATCTTTAAAAGCATCTTGAACGATCCCTGGTGATTGTTTTCTAATAAGTAATTTACATATATCTTCTCTTAAATCCACCAAGGTAACATCGATTATTTTGGTTTGTCTTTTTATTGATACGTCAACAACTAATTCCCTTACAGGTTTTTTAAAATTCAATTCGAATTCTAAAACACTTTTGTTGGCTTTGTTTGTCGATAACTTGCATGTGCTTATCGATCCAATTGTGCTCATTGATGAATTACTGAGACATGACAAAGTAGTTACATAAGTCTTAATTTGTCTCTGGAAATTTAAAAATTTATTTAATACAGTTTATTTATTCTATGTGTGACTTACTTGTTCACAAAATGCAATGAAAACAATTATCAAAATTATATTAGGGATTAGATGCATTTTCTGTAAACGTTATATTTTAAAGTAAATAGAAAATTTTATATAAAGATATTGTTTGATCAATTCCAGGAGTAAGGTATTTATATTTGTTTCGAGAAAACTGTAAAAATAAAAGTACCTAAATTTTTTTTTAAATGCAATGCATATTTACCGTCAAAATAAAACCAAATGTACCTCATTATTCGTTTATTTGATTTTAATTGCATGTATTTTTCGTATTATAATTGCAGTTGTCCGTTTTTAATTTATAACGACCCCGTGGCGGAATTGCATTTCGAACTATTCGAAGAAATGTTAGTGATTCAAAAATACGTTATGACACTCATTCAGTCTAAAAAAGTAAGTCCAGCAAAAATATGCAAATGTAGAAACCATATTATGACCAATTTCTATAAAACTTTTATGAAACAATAAGAAACTTCTTCCCATTTTTTCAAGGTCAGGCCACTGTAAAAATTAAATTTTAAGATCACATGGATATCTCAGAGATTTGGTAGTAAAATGTTGGTTGCTATGTAGTTTTTTTTTATCATTTATGATTTATTTAAATAGAATTAATAAAATTAGAATGATTTTTAATTTTTCAAAAAACAAATGTTAATATATTATTAAAAACCTTTTGAGGACTGAAAAAATTTATTACGCCTTGATACGCCTTGAAAAATTACATTGACGTGACAGTAAAATTTCTAAAATAAATTTACATAAATTTCTATAAAAGTTTCTAAGATAAAATTTTGTGTGACCTTGAAATGTTTGGGCGATTTTTTTTTTTGTATTATAAAAAAGTATGGACACACATTTTTTGTAGATTAATTTGTTTTATTTAATTTGTGTCAAAACGTGTTTCTGCGACATTAATTAATTTTTTTCCCAAAAAGTTTGCTAATGCAAGAATCTATTACAACCATAAAGGGGTTGTAACCAGTAATAAATTATAAATGGTGATTTTTAGTTTAAAGTATTAGTGCCGACCGCATGTTTGTAATAATAAAAAAAGCAAATGCAAAGCTGGATAGTAATTAACTATTAAAAATTTAAAGTATTTTCCGTCGCAAAACATATAAAACTGTAAAAATTTGAACTTGAGATCCAACAAAAAACTTTGATAATATTTTGTAGCCTCCAAGCGGAAGGGATTTAGGTAGATTTACTCCATCAACGATAAGTTTTTTAAAATAGTAGGTACCCTTAAAGGAAATCATACAACAATTACTAATTTAAAAAAGCAATATTAATTTTAACATAATAATAAACCAGTACCTTGAGTGGACAAGGGTCCTTTAGACCAATCGGTGGAATTTTCAAGTTCTTTAAAAGCTGTCTCTTTTTATTAATAGGCCAATGACAAACTTCTTCACAGGTTTTTTAAAATTCCATTCGAATTCAGAGAAACACTTTTGTTGTCTTTGTTTGTCGACAACTTGCATGTGCTTATCGATCCAATTGTGCTCATTGATGAATTACTGAGACATGACAAAGTAGTTACATAAGTCTTAATTTGTCTCTGGAAATTTAAAGATTTATTTAATACAGTTTATTTATTCTATGTGTGACTTACTTGTTCACAAAATGCAATGAAAACAATTATCAAAATTATATAAAGGATTAGACGCATTTTTTGTACGCTATATTTTAAAGTAAATAGAAAATTTTATATAAAGATATTGTTTGATCAATTCCAGGAGTTATGTACTTATATTTGTTTCGAGACACTATATTCTTTTTTTAAATTTACCATCAAAAAATAATCAGTCAAACGTACCTCATTATTAGTTTACTTGATTTTAATTGCATGTATGATCATTAACATAAACTAAAAACATTATTTATAATCGTACTAATTATAATGACTTTTTAATTTTTATATTTCGATTACGAATGCGGGATTTGAGGTTTAGCAAGCGTAGTAATTAGTGAGTGGCCCTATATAGTAAGGTATTCTTAATCAGTATGAATCAATTCTACATTGCAAAAAGTGTTCAATATTATACCATTTCAGAAACTACTAGAGTGATTTTTTGTGATTTTTTTTTAAATATTAGAGAAAAATATAAGAATGTAATTATATATTTTTCAAGGTCAAGTTATTGAAAAAATCAGTTTTTTTCGTATGGGGGCTCCGAAGCGGGAACTACGATTTTATTTATTTTCACAACAATTAATCTTTTACAATACATATCTTGAAAATTGCATATATCATATATTCCGCTATATGCTCCTTCCTGCGAAAAAGGGGGTGGACAAAAACAAAATCCACTTTTCTTTCCATTTTTTTTTTCAGAAAAAAAAATTCAGACCATTGTAGGATTAAATAAGAAAACTTGCTGAGCATTTCAAAGTCAAAATCGGAAAATTGAAGGTCAAATTTTTTATATCTCAGAAACCTTAAATTTTATTAAATTTTTTTTCACATTATTGTAGGATTAAATAGGATAAGAAAATTTGCTGAACATTTCAAGGTCAAAATTTTGAAAAATCAAGGTCATATTTTTATAATGAAAATGTGTAATTCAAATTAAAGTAGAATACTTTTCAGTTTATCAAAAAATAGAAGTGGAAGTTATTTAATATTGGGTAGTGGGCAGTGGCGTTACTAGGGTGCCGCAAGCCCCGCGATCGCGGGGGGCCCTTAAAAAAAATGAACAGGGGGCCCGTCACGTATAAAATTGACAAAAAAAATTCTTATACCTTATCGCAAAGTTTTGGCAAGTTAAAAAAAAATTCAGATATAACCCATTTCCCATGCATCAATATAATATTCTATGTTACAATTTAGATCTTTATTTTGAGTGTGCTAAAGAAAAACTAAATACTAGGTTCGTTTTAGCAAAAGGATCATAAACTGAAATATAACATATGTTTAAGATTCATTGGTCCCACAGCAGATTGTAGTTACATTCGTTTGTTAATGCGTCTGTCTAACAAGGTGGGACATTATATTTTGTTAAACAAAGTATGCTTTATTGCATCGGTTCATCAACAGACTGTAGTAATGTTAATCTACCCTTATTTTATATGTTTATATTATTTATATTTAAAATATTGCTTTAGAGGTCTGCAGTTGTTTCCCTTTCGTTTAAATTTAATTTTAAACAAAAAATATCAAAAATATTGCAATCTAAAGAATTAAATTTAATTCGGGCTTGTGACATTTAAAGGATTATTTCAAATAAATTTGATGAATATCGGAAAATTTTTGAATAAATCAATAAATCAAAGAGTATAATTGGGAGTTTTGCTTGAATTTAAAAATAAAAGAGTGAGAATTGTGAAGTGACACTTCGATAAACTTTTTTGTAGATCATCTATTTTTGAATGAAACGATAATATTTAAAGTCAATGTTTTTAACAGAATTTTAGACATAGTTTTAGGATAATACAGCGACGATTTGAGAGCATGCGTGAAATTTCAAAGTTTTTATAATTTTTATTGCCTGATAAACTGTTACCCTTAAATAATAAAGTTAATAAAAATAAAGATACCCACTCTAACAGATTATTTCAAAAGTACAATACCGACATTAGTTCTGCTTTCCCAATACAAATTTTATTATACAAACACAAATTTGACAACGATATAAAAGAAGACACATCCATTTTAGAAATAATATACGTTTTTATTCTTTTTTTATCAATTCCCATAACATCTGCTAGTGCTCAAAGTTTCTCAAAGTTAAAAATATTCTAAATTATTTAAGTACAACTATGTTGCAAAATAGATTACGTTTCCAATTTTAGCGATTGTGGCTGAAAAAGCTAAAAAAATTGACATCAAAAATGATTTTAATTATTATTATTTTCTATAATTTCTTTCTTATAATTTCAGTAACAATATTAATCAGAAACCTTCGTTTTCACATTTATATTTATTATGCCTTAAAATAAATAGAAATATTTTGCTATAATACAATTAAATATTTTTTGTTATGAAAATTTTATTTTAATATGCATTTTTATTATAACATTTTTTCAACTAATTTCTGAGAGTCAGGCAAATATTGCGGGGGGGGGGGGCCCTTTAATTTCTAGTTACGCCACTGGTAGTGGGAGTTTATTAGAAGAGCCTTGATCTTTTGCATTCATTTAAATTAAAAAAATTGGCTTAACTAAATTATTATTAGTTACCTTTAAATATTTAGAAATTTAATTAAATTATTTTTGATATTCTAAAGGCCATCCTTTTACGGATATTTTCTTATCGCGTCCTTTTATTAAATTCAGTAAATTAGTGACTAATTTACTTAGTCACTAATTTACTGAATTTAATTTAAAGGCACACAAGTTACAAGTATAATTTCAAATATTAATTTTAACGCTTCTAAAATTTAAAAAACACATTTCGTCTCTTTTTTCCTCATATAAAAACTGCTTTAAACGGCAAATGATATTTTGTGCAATAAAACATGGTTAAGTCAAATTTTAATTTGTTAAGCGGGTAAATATGCATAAAGTTAATGTAGCGAAGATGAAATGAAACATTTTTTGACGAACACGAGGTGACTGTTTAACTCAGTGGATGAACAGTCACGTTTTTCGTCGGTATATTGAATCGGTGTAAAAAAAAAGTCATAATGAACGACAGAAAAACGGAGTAAAACCACCAAAACGAAGCTCCAACTCCCAGTACGTTTACTCTACTGCAAAAATATAACGGTATAGTACAGACACTCCTGGGATAACGCCAAAGTTTTGCCAAACGGGGAGCAAGTACGTACATTGTACAATGTTATTGCATTATATAAAATGTACATCACAGTACACATCTCCTCAGCTGATGGTTAACATCTACACATATGCGAAACTTTTGCAGAATATTAAACGGCTGTTAATGAAATGAACTTTGAAATTCTTCTTCCAATTTTATTGCTTGGTTACATAATTATGTGAACAACAACAACAACAAAAACACACACTAAATTAAATAAGGAGAGGAACCAAACTTTATTATTATTAACAAAAAAAAAAAAAAAAAAAGCCCGAAGAAAAAATGTCGGTGCGGATTTTTTGGGGATGATGCAGCAGCAGCAGCAGTAACGCAAAAAAATTAAATTAAGCCACATTTTGTTTGGTGCACAAGTTTCAAACACAATATAATATGTATAATAAGGGGTTTGGGGGTTGGTATCTGCTTGCTATCCATGTGAATAAAACCTCATGAACTTTCCGATAATTTAACTTAATTTACAAAACATTTTTGGATCGTGCCCTAGAACACCACCACCACCACCAACCACCCTTCTCATTATATTTACGTACGTATTTTCCACATATTTTATGCTGTGCCACACAAATGTATGAATTCACATTACATGTAGTACAAAGTTCATGCGCCCAGACATTGCATGTTTGTGTGTGAAGTGAAAGAGCTTTACACACATATCGCAACTGCATATTGCATGATTTCCAATAAATGAATTCACATGCAATGAGCACAACAATGTGTGCATGTGGAGCAATGGGGGGTGAGAGCGGTGAAAATATTATGGGGTTGCTGTTGTGGATGGTGGCAGCTGCTGATCGCACAAATACAATACAGCAAGGGGATGATGTTTTGCCCCCCCCCCCCATCCCAAAATGCGACAAACCGTCCAAATACTCGCCTATATTGGAAATAATAATATGTAAAAAGGGAGTGTACTCGCATGCATGTCGACAATAAACATGGATATTTACTAATTAAGCTGCAAAATAGTACAACCGCAAGTAATTATAGTTTTCGTGGTTCAATTTCATTTAGCTAATTAGTTAGGTGCCTCAATATTATTGAGTTGTCCGAATATGGGATTGCATGTTTGAATAATGCAGCGTGCAATATCCAATATTGCAATTAATACGAAGGAAATATTCCACACAATACAAATGCATGGCGATCGATGCATTGATGCGTTTAAGAGAGTTTATGCGTTATCTAAAATTCATTGGATGCAAATTTACAAGCCAGATTTTCAATTCGAGGACTGTCTGTACTCTGCACGCAGTTAATATAAATTGTTGAGTCGCAACTCGCACAACTACACACGACATAAATGCCCAGCAATCCGACGAATTGTTTTATTGCCAATGCAACGGTATTATTGGAAGCGCTGACAATTATAATCTGTACGATAGTGAGCTAGCATATTATCGTTGGATGAGTAGCGGACTGCCAAATTAACTGTGCAATCTATTGGTGTGTGAGTTTTGAGAACAATAATTCAAATTAATGCGTTCAAATTGTAATAAACCTCAGTCGATCATATTGTGTTCTCAGTGATAAACAATTTACCTTATAGGTTTGAGCAAATGTAACAGAATTTCATAAAGGTATTTCGAGTTTTTTTTTGGGGGTGTTCAAAAGTGTTTCACAGTTTTCTTAATTAATTAATAATTTACAAAAAAATTCAATATTATTATATAAGGACATTATTCCTTTGAAAATGTTTAAAATTTTCATAGTATTAAATTAATTCGAGCAAGAATTTAATTGTGTCCTTACATTACATTATTAATTTTTAATTAATTAAATTCAAATATATTCAGGCAACTGAGTGCGCCCACATACAATCAAAATGAAACTTTGTCCAATAACAATTACACCTACACTGTTTTTAAGAAGCTTAAGTGCCCCTGCAATGGCAATCAAAATTTCCCAGAATCACATGCGCTATATAAACCAAATTAACATTCGTGTTTTCAGGACCTTTTTCTCACGTATAAAAAAAAACATCATCAAAATGGTACATCAGTGTTTTGATGTTATTTGATTCGGCTGCGCGAAATTATACAGCTGTGGAGTGAGGTTATGTGAATTCAATGTGCACGCATAGTAACATAACGATCCTTGCACACAAACAACATTTTATATCAAAGTAGCTAAAGTATGCGTTAAGGTACACCGAGTTTACGATAATACGGTGCGAAAAATGTTTGATGTTTACACAAAACCAATCTCCAATTATTTCGCGTTTCTATGGACACGTTCCTATCGTAACGGACGAATAAGTTATCCTTGTTATTATTGAGAGTTTATACCATTTCATTTCCACTTTCAATGACTTCTCATCCCCACTCCACCTCCTCCCGTCGTTTCCTTTCTCCATTCATTCGGGATTGTGTTTCTTCTTCTTTTTTTTTTTGCTCCGCATTTCATTTCATGATTCAGCTTCGTATGAACAGTTATCCTTCTCGCAGCAAAGTCAAACGAAGTGTGTGTTTATTTTTGCTTTTTGCAACACAACGACCTGCTTTCAAAGATTGCTTTCAAGTGTTGATTGTTGACGATGTTCTTTATTGTGTACGTATACTGGATGGAAAATTGGATGAAACAAGTCCTATAAGTGCTGCAGTTGTGCAGCTTTTTCCTGTTTGCAGAAGCAATTCGACTTGTTATCATGCGAATATATCCACCACTCCAGTGAAGGAATGTTATCGAGAAATATTGCTTTGGAAAAGTTATGTTATTAAATAATATTTTTTGAGTAATTGCCGGATTGATGATTCTCTGGAAAAATGATGTGAAGTTAGATCAGATTAAGTTGAAAGGAAGAAAATGTTCTTACAAATAATGAGGATTGATATCCTTTACTTTATTGCTTGTAATTGTAGTTTTTGTTTTCTGCATGACAAAATATCACGGATTAATAAAATGGGTTTTGAACTTTACGGTTTAATTAAACTCCTTTTTTGCAATTTTTCTTGAAGTAATATAATATAGTTTTAAATTAATCTGAATAAAGGTCTAAAAGAGTTTAACTTTTAGAGCTTTATTCAGATTAATTTTATTACTTGTACAAATTCGTCCTTGAAAAAAATTATTAAGGAACTTTAAATTTGTTAGTTTAAAAAAATTTAAATAATTTTATTCAGGTTTTCGTTGTACTTCGTTAATATTTAAAAAAAAAGACTCTAAATGATCCTTAAAAAATGTATAATAAATATTTTAGAAAACAAAGAAATCAAGGGGTGGAAACTGGGAAATCGTTAAGTACAATAAATATTGAACAAACATTTTAAGATGAACAGGCCATCCCACATCACTATCAAATCATGATCCTTACATCAAGGCTATTCGCATTTAGCATTGTACATAATTGAAAAGTCCATCTTATTCCAATTATATGGGGAAAAAATAAGAGACGATGTCTATCAAAATGACAGGTAATTTTCCACTTTTTCGCCTTCTGCCTATTTGTGAATGACTTTTAGTTTTTCCATCTATTTCTTGTATGTCTTCCTTGATGCTGATATTTCCTAATTCACATGTAATGTGTACTTCAGTACCAAATGAGGGGCCCACATTTTATGTGTCATTCAATCAGAACGTCCTTTATGGAATTTATTTGGCATTAAAGACAGCACAACGCATGTCCTTCGTTCAACTGACCATCAAATTTCTGTTTCCATTTTTATTGTAATGGCAGCTGTCATATTATAATGTGAGTACTGTTGGATTTAAGTGCATGAATGTAGTTTTGATAACATTTGAAAAAGCGTCCTTGGCTTCAGTTTAAAAATATAAGGAGGATTTGCTTGAAAGCATTGAATTTTTAAATTGAAAAACTGCATAAAAATCAACATTAATGGAACTTAAAATTTAATTTTAACCAACCTACAGGAATGTTTGTGACAAAAATTGTCACAGACATAATTTTCACGACATTTTCACATGCTCAAGGAAAACGCTGTTACTTCCGCCACCCTTATCAAAAATATTTCGTAAGCTCATGAATTATGCGGTTTTCATCTCTCACACCCCCACCCCCAGCATCCTCACAACAAAAAAAACCGCACGAACACGAATGATCATGCAAAAAGTTTCTAATGTGCTTTATTTTCAATTACTCGAATGAGGTCCTTTAAACTGGGTGCAAAGCGCGGTGAATTGTTCACTGCGGATTAGGCAATGTGGCGAGGTGTTTTTGGTGAGAACGGTATTAAAGTCCTGTTATAGGTACCACATAATAATATAATGCGACTGTACTAAGAGTTATAATATAAAACAGCAAAATGCAATTTGAGAATGTAATAATTTTCGGATTCGTCGCCCCATGAATAAGCTCTTAATGAACTCGATGTGTACCTATGGCGACACAACTATAAAAGCGGAAACATTGAAATACCACAACGCGGTAAAGCACATAAATAACCCAAGCATGAAGCAGCGGTGGGTAATACGCTCCAATATTACACACTTATATAGTTATGGTGCAGTTATGCTGAGGCTGTGCCGGATAAGCACTGTATGGTCTTTGTGTTCCATTGCCGGTGCTGGCTATATGTGCAACAGTGGCAACACCAATTGTCGTGCATGGCTATAGTTAGTCACACGATGGGATGTGGGGGCTGTGGCGGCGACCACAAATAGAATTTTCGGTTCTTCACACATCCACGTATATATTAAGGATGTGTAAAGGATTTACAATCAAGTGTAATGCGCTTTCGCGCACAAATTCAAATGTTGGTGGGGAAGGAGCTGCATCATAACTACTTTGTATCATATGGCTGAAGAACGTAGTTGGTGGATGCGATTCCTGCGGGATGCGGGTGTCGAACACATCTCTGACAAAATGCAATAGTGCGGCTTTATTGCTTAACAAATACACTTCAAGTACTTAATGTGTGAAATGGCGTCTGTGAATCAAAATTCTCTGTTATATTGTGTTCCGGATTAATATGGAAGCACAGCTGTGGAGAAATCTTTGATGGTCAGGTAAAACTTTTCCTTTTTACACCCGTGACATCTTCATATCCCTCTTTTGCGCACCTTATTCTCCCTTTTTAACGCTAGATGTCCAATTTCTCTTTCTCTCCTACGCAGTGGCCCCCTAAAAGCGTTAAATCTAACGCGTTAAATAACTGAACTCGACTGTAACCAAATTGTTTTCAAAATAATGAATTTGAGACCCTTTTTAAATTAACAAAAAACCCAGTTTTTGGTTTGTTCCAAAATAAGCATGGTTTTAAATTCTTAAAGTTCAATTTTTTACTAAATAATAAACAAATGCACGTGTGGAGAGATCCTTACAACACCACTACTTCATTGATTCAGCAGCAATATTTATATTGAACATACCAATCGTCCCAATGAATGCGGGGTGGATATTTGGTGCGGAACTTGCTTAAGGCCGGTCAACATATGAGATGCACAATGACAAACAAGGATGTACAGGAAAAATTCGTCCTACACATAAACGGATACACACAGATAATATAACATGTGGCAAGAGTTTTGCCTGTCCCCAGGGTAGAACAGACGTACCATCCGCTTGGTTCAAAGAGCATCGAGGGGACGCAATATAACAGTCTCCTTCGTTACTACAACTGCAAAATATGTATAATATAGCCGAAATGAAAAGGAGATACATATTATACCCAAGAGTATCTAATTACATGATTTCAAAATATTTATCTTGGCATGTTTTAATAACGTCGGATATCCGTATCATTATGCCCTACGGACATTTGAGATTATTGATTTTCGTGTAAATAGCCATAACGTAAAGTTGATTGTAAAATATTGTGAGAACTTCAAAATTGGTATGTTCCATCCTTGATCCATCTCCCTTGGAATGGTTTGGGATCATCCCCCCTCCCCACCCACATTTCGTCCCGTTTTCATAAGAAAGTCAATGTATAATAATAATTCTTGTGAATGTGCATTCAGGATGAATCATCGTCGAAGTTCTAGTTCGATGTGCAGAATTTATGCAATCAAATGAAAAGTTCATTTCATATTTCTTCATCATTTTCTTTGTACTAAATATTCTACAGAATACGCCATAGCAATAAAACGTCTACACTCCAACGTTACACGAACAGTTAATAAGTCAATTCAAACGATTGCTCACTCAGATAAAGCACACTACGCGGCAAAAATAAGTTCGGGTGGGAGCCAAAGCATTGCACGCCAAAACAGAATGAGAAAAAAAAGCAACAGCAAAAAAAAAGAAAAAAAAAGCAACGTTCGATGTCATAGGAATATCAAAGACATTTATGAATTGCTACGTCGATAAAAATCTATCCTGTCAAACTGACAATTAATGACGATTTTAACGAATGTACCGTTCATGTTTTTCAGTGCTGCCTGAACACAAATGATTTTGCTGCACACATACATGGATATTAAAGCCATGAGAATTGCGTCAACTGGGTTTGTGTGGATTGAAGTGGGTGAGGGTACAAGTATATTCATTTAACAAACACTGGATGCATTGAAAGGAAGAGAAAATGGCGAGTTGGCTGTTTTGTTCGTCCTGATGCTTTTGGGTCAAATGGAGGCGGAAAAAAAACACTAACAACGAAAAACGGTTCGTCATGTTTCAATTGAGGCGCGCCTGTTGCGGATGGAATGTCCTGAGTTGACCGATCCGAGTGTGTGTTTAATTTTAACAATGTAATTAAGTTGGCTGAGACTGTTGATGTATTTTTTTGAGATTGTTGTATTACTTTCTATATTTAATTATTTTTATTCGCATAATTTTTCATAAAAAACATGTTTTTTTTAATTTAGATTTTAGGTACAGTAGAACTGAGATTTCACGAATCTTTTTTTTTGTAAAATGTGTTTTGGTTTATTAATTTATTTCATGGTTTATAAATCATGAATCTAACGTAAAATAAAAAATAGAAGCGGATTAATTAAATAAAATTCATATTAATTAATTAATTAAAATTTAAAAATTATCTGAAACTTTTCAATTAAATAATTTAAAAAAATTGGATGTATCATTTTATTGTTTAAAAACGAATAGAAAATTCAAATGAAATGCTTTTTAAATCGTCAGTTAACAATTTTCTAAGTAAAAAAAAACTTATTAATTGAAATACAGTATTTCTGAGAAAAAAAAATGAAGGAGAATGGATTACCAACTTCCTTTCAAATTGAATGGTAACTTTTAAGTACAATTTTTCACTCGATTGAATGTAAAGGACTTTCTAAAAGAACTTTCCGCTTTATATTTTTCCTCCCGAATACAAAATTTTACTAATTTAAGTATTCCACGAAGCAAGCACACTCCAACAAATACGGTTTTCAGCAACTCAATGAATCATGAAAAATACATTTCTTTACCAACAGCGCATAATATGTTGCATACCTGTATTTTTAGATTAATCCCTTTTCAATTTTTTATACGCAGAATTTTTTGCCAACCAGTCAAAGGGTATATTACGTTATATTTTTGTCGGGACCTTTTGTTCACAAACCCAAATTACAACGATTTTAATTCCCAATCAAATAAGTTCGATACACTCGTATTACCTATTCATCAACCACACAAACATATGGTACCGACTGCAGAAATAAAGATTGAAAATGCGACGATTCGTAATGATAAAAAAAAAATAAATACACACCGGCGAGTGATCAAAGGGAGCAAATCGAAATAAATGCGACATCACATATAGAACGCACAAATGTACTGTGAACATCGCCCCACATCCTCCCAGTCAAATAAACTCGCATTTATATATTTCTTTGAAATTGGAATATAATAAAGTTTTAATGACAAACCAAACTGAAACTCATATAAACATGAAAGCTGCGCACTTTTACACAGCGAAAACCCCATGAAAAGCACACACCAAAGCTATAAAGAGGATTTTATATTAAGAGCACAGAGTTACACTGTATGCCGCACCACTCAATGTAAGTCTGTGTATAATATTTTCGTCCTGATGACTGAAATATTGCCACACACCGCCACCCAACACAGCGAGGCAAAATTGGAATGCCTGCGATGTCGTCCTGCAGGCGCATTGGGAATGGCGTTATGAACTGGGCGTGGATTTTTGGGGGGTGGAGGTTCAAACCAAATGAATTTTGCTCGACACACACATTCCTCCTCGCTTCATACACACAAATTCATGGTCGTCCTCACTTACCTGTAGCCAAGCAACAGATTGAATTTCCATGGCGATGTTTAGATATAATATGCAGGGTCCTATGCCCCTTCTCCACGCTGTTGCCGCAACATTTATATGGCAGCAGCCAGCAACAGCGTACAGCATCCTCGCACATACCTTCTTGTCACCTCCTCTTTTGGCCCCCCACTTATTTCATCACCCCTTGGATACATTGTGTTGCCATCCTCTCGACGCAATGACGTATTAATCTTCTCATCAAAATTTTTCCCAATTTTACTACCACACTCAATTCCATGGATAGAGAGATGGATGTATACCATTTTTTATTTAATTTTTCGTTTTTTTTTTATCCACTCTGTATATTTTTAAAAACAATTTTTAATTTACATACGACCCCAAGGGCATATATAGATTTTGGTATTCCGACTTTTTTCGGAAAAAAAGTTGACGATGCAGAAACTCGTTTTGACACCCCCTGAGAACAAAAAAGTGGTCTAGCAAAAATGTGCAAAATGTACGTATGTACGACGTACTATGGCGGAAAAAACAAAATTCTAAACTAATGGTCCGATTTGTGTGAATTTTTTTGTAAGATATTGGGAAAAATATAAGAATGTAATTCTTGTTTTATCAAGGTTAGATGCTTCAAGGTCAAGTTATTGCCAAGAGCAGTATGGGTTCTCAAAAATGGGTCCTACGATTTTCTTTATTTTCACAATGGATTATCTTCAAGTATCCTAAACAAAACTGCATTTATCTTATATCCCGCTTGGTGCTTCTTCTGGCAAAAAATGAGGTGGACAAAGACAAACCCCACTTTCTATCTCAGCCACCTTACACGACATCAAAAAAATTCTTTCAGATTATTGTAGGATTAAAAAATATAAGAAAACTTGCACAACATTTCAAGGTCAAAATCGAAAAATTCAAGGTCAAATTTTTTATATCTCAGAAACCTTAAATATTTTTGAAAATTTTTTCACACTATTGTAGGCTTAAATGAGACAAAAAAATTTGCTGAACATTTCAAGGCCAAATTTTGAAAACTCAAGGTCATATTTCTATAATGAAAGTATGTAATTCAAATACTTTGTGTTTTAGATTTGTTTATGTTGTACATTATTGATAATCTCAATAAAAGTACCAAATTTTGGACGAAAACCAAGGTCAAAACTCAGAAAATTTCAAGGTCACATTTCCCATATCTCCAAAAAGCTTTATTAAAATGTAGTTAAGCAACAGTCGTACATAAATTTACACCTCGCTCTCCCTGCGATGTAGTTTTTATCATCGGTTTTGAGTGACTGAGTGTGTGCAGTTTGCATTGATGAATAGTGCATTGGAAAATGCATTCAATGTGGGGAGGGGGAGGGGTGGTGCGTTGTTCAAGGATTTCGGTTGGAAAATAATTGTTGTTTCCCAATTTTATTGAGGTTTCACATTGCATGTGCACACACGCGTTGATAACATGTGAATGGAACAATATAATTTAATGCTCAATACCAATAATCCATCATCACTCCGAGGTAGACATGTGAGTATGTGCCGCTTGCATGTGGAGTATCTCGTTGTATACGGCTTACATTAAATATGAACAAAAAAACATTCCAATTAAAAATATGTAATTGCCTGTTTTTGGGGGGGGGGGGGGGCCGGCGCATGAAATGCCCACATCAATGCGAGGTTTTCAGGTTATGGTCGTGTCGAGTATTCCCATACAATGTTGCTTATGTATAGCTAGTTTTGAATTGGAATTTCAACCAGACAATTGGGGAGTTATTTTAATTGATGGACGGGTATGGTTTTTAAGCTTTTAGCTCATTTTATGAATGCGTTTTGAATAAAAATTTAATGACAAACATTTTAATGATTTGGCAGAATTTTTTTTTTTAATAATCGAAGCGAATTTAAATGGTAAATTAAAGAAGGTAACAAATTGGTCAATATTTTGTATCAATGGACAATTTAATGTCATCATACTTGGCGCTATAATTAGGTCCGGGTCTTCTCGTGACACAAAAGTTTGCTATAGATCGGGTGGTTGGGCGTCAATCGATTTCTTGCGTCTGACCCTACGCATTCCTCCCGTCTGAGATGAGGTATCCCTTATTTCCAGAAGTTTACGCACAAAGACAGCTTTCATAAAGTCATCGTTATTCATTCTGACTAAATTCCGAGCCAAATTTAGGAGTTCACAATAAAATTCTAGGAGTGTATGATTTTGACAACATCGATATCATGCATTCACCTCGCTGTTCAAGACTTCTATACTGTCCTCTTTCACAATTCACGCTGTCGATATTCCGCAGGATTTTCCTTTCAAACACAGTAATAAAGGAAAGATCAATTTTATTAAGTGTCCACGTCTCAGAGGCATTTATGAAAACTTGCAGGATAATTATAGTTCTATGAAGCTTCGACTTTAATTTTAAACTTTGGATAAAAAAACTATGAAGAATCGATTGGCTGCCAGCAACGTTCTTATCGCGCGTAGCTTATCCATGACGTTGTTGTCCGGGTTGACAATTGACAAAATTTTAACGATTTCGATGTTATGTAGTCCCCTACCTGGATGTTGGACTCAACGCACTCCGTAGGTGCTGTTCCATAGTCCGACGAAGACACCATTTACTCTGTCTTATTCTTATTGAAGTGCAGACCCATATTCCTAGTTGCCTGGTTGATATGAACAAAAGTCTTAAGTACATTTCGACTACTCCTTCCCATTATGTCGACACTGATTTAGTTAAAATTGTGCTTCTCCTGTTAACTCGAGAATCCTGGATTACTTTACAACGACATGTTAAAAAGAATGCAGTCCTATTCATCCCCCCAATACTAACTAACCTTATAAACATCACAAATGTATTTCAGATATTCCAAAACAAGACTGAATTTAAGTTCTAATAATTTCAGAATACACTTTATAGGCAACATTGTAAATAATGTATAAAAAAAAACCACCCCATCCAACCCCATTGCCAACAAAGTCATAAACAAAATTATTTCAAGTTGAATAAATGCAACAAATAATGCAAAAAACAAACAGCACGAAGGCATATAAAGATAAACAAAACAACACAATGGAGAAAGACACATCATGATTGAAATTACCACGCGTAACGCATCGAAGTAACCTTAACGAACGTAGTGCCAGTTGCCACACACTGTAAATATATTCACATGTGCGTACTGCCTTAACACATCATTGGGATATGTATTTGATTTAGTATAAGATGGAGTGAAGCGCATTTTACCCACTCCCCCAAAAACAGCATATAAGTGAATGTGCTTTGGAAGTTGGAAAGCCCTATTTGTTCGCCCTCCTTGCGCGCGTGTGTGTGTGTGTGTTTGTGTGTGTGTGCATGCCCTTTCAGACTTCATTACGCAGAACGTCACTCTTCATTTATCTCAGATGAATGTTTATCACATTCCGCAGCAACAACAACAGCACGTGGTGTCGGCATAGCATGGTGGCTTATACAAAATGGAGGAAAAAATTGAATGTAACGTCACAACGTGAACAATATGGGAAAATAATAATAAACTTCTTGGAAGAATAATGGACCTGACTTAACTGTAGTTTAGTTTTATTTAAATGTTCAAGGGAATTCCAATGTAAGTGTAACTTTTTCGAAAATATGAGCAAAAATTCTGAAGTCCTAGAAAAAGGTATTTAGGAAGAACCATTTAATTTATAATTGTACATTTCAATGAATATTGTAGCGAAAACAGCAAAGATTAAATGTTTTTATTTAAATAGCAAAATTAAGTTTATAACCTCAAAAATTTTATTGTAGCGTCACACATAGAGATTTGAGACTTAAAGCACCGCAAAAGCCGAACGCGGACTTCGTAATTACACGAAGTTTAACTGAAACGAAAACACCGTTAGTCCAAACATAAATCGTGATGATAACAATTGGACGAGGCTAAACAATAAAATTCCATTAAATGATTCTATGATTTGATTAATGGTAAACTATTGCGAGTGCAGAACGAAATTATTACAGCTATTTATACGGTAACATTGTTATATTATATTTATCCCAATGAACATTTTGTCCCACATAAACGTGTAATTCGATCATTGCCCCAACCAGACATTTGGCTCATGTCAAAATCACATAAATTGTTATTGATAAGTAAATAAAAGTATACGGGGAATGGTGAAATAAGGACAAAATTAAAGCAGAAAATACAAGGATGTGTATTAAGGTTGACAATAAAGACACCAACTAAATAGGTACGCAATTGATTCAATTATTTAGTAAAGTTTATTCCAATTGCGATACAAAAACAAAAACACACACAAGCATGCATTTTACAAATGTGATAGGAAGAAAACCCATACGCACGTATAAATTACAAAGTACTTAAGTACTTAGCTATTAAGAGGATTGGCTCTTTAATAACACGCACCTTGGGAAATCCTATAAAACACAATTTCTTTCAATATAAATAATAATGAAGCATGCAATGCCTTCTCTCGCATATCCATCCATATAAAGGATACCCCCTTGTGGCACACGAAGTATATTGTTGTAGCAAGTCTTGTGAGTTCTTCGTTTTTATGTGCGCTCCCCCGCATCGATGTACAAAATAATACACACAAACTTCATTTCACTCTCTCCCCCGTCCCCTCCCCCACCAACACCTTCTTCAAAAAGTAAACGTGGTGTTTGCCCAAATAACAAGACGACACGCACATCTAAGAAGGTACAAATGGTATACACACAGCTCACAGCACATGTCAGTCCAGTACCTTTGTATTCTTATAAAACTACCCCCAAACCTCCCATCCCCTTCACAAGTATCTTGTCATCAATATTGGCCACCATTGCAATACAATGTACAAGGTATACAAAAACAAATCTAACGAGTGTCTTCGCGTCCTTTTTTATTTAACGACCAAATGTGTGCTTATATAAGGATCATGTATGCAGTACATTGCTGAACCTAATTAATGGGTGGTCAATATAAAGACAACTGTCTGACCAAATTACTGTTCGATCCAATTTTGTTGCAAGTTGGTGGCGTCCTTTATTGCGTGATTGTTGTTGTTGTTGTTGAGCCCTTGTTAAAGGAAACGCATCAATTTGAAGAGTCACACACACACAGTTCGAAACGCTGTCATCATCACGCAAAGTGCAGTTGCCCTTTGGCCTCAATTGCACTGGACACACACACACAATATGCATTCAATTTTATGCAAATGAGGTTGTCGTTTATAAGTCCGTTCGTTGTACATGCGTTCATTGTTTTGTTTTCATTATTACAAAAGTACTCCTTTGGCCATAATTGCACTTACTTATTGATTGAAATGATAAGTTGTAAAAATTCAAATTGTCATAAAATTTAATTCTGATATTTAAAATATGTTAAAAATTATTTTTTTTAAAACGCAGTTCGTGAAAAAAATGTATGCAAATAATATCACGTGAAGATCGACTTTACTAAAATAAAATTCAACTGGGAATTATTTTCAATGTTTTAAAAACTTTGAAATAAACCAGCAAATCCGCGAAAAAAAACGCGGAACATGAAAAAAATTGCTTAATCTGGAAACAACTCGATTCCTTTTCCCGATTTCATCATTAAAAATTTAAATTATTATTGACGTCACCAGTAGGATTCACAAATTCAACTCCAATACAAATTGACAGCTTCAACGCTACAAGTCAGAAAGTAAATACATAAAAGGACAACCAAATCCTGTCAACTTCATAAAATTAGATATCGACAATTTCCCATAATGCCAACGCGTCCCATCCATAAAAAATCAAGACATCTTCACATTTTACTTGTTGCAATATAACCACATTATTATCAGCGACATCATCATTTTTCCTCCGAAATAAATCGACTCACCACGGTAATCCGCCTCAGTTACTTCCTCATTTATTCATTGATTAACTATATACAAGTGTTTATAGTTATATTTGTGTCTCACAATTTGACCTGGCTTGCTGGTACTAAGTGAGGAATTATCGCCGGTTGCCAGAGAGGGAGGTGGTTGGGGGGGGGATGATGAAAAAGCGCCCAATAAAACATACAGATTATTTCTTAAGCTTAAATCCTAAAATGAAAGTGGCACAAGTCACTGCCATGGCGGCTTTCCGACATAGAGATAATGTAATGTAATAAGGAAAATGATATATAGAACCGTAACGCGGTATATAAGGACAACCAGTGTGGAGGAGCATCGTATAAGCATAATAGGCTGGATGCAGGAAAGACGCGCACAGAAATAAATCAGGTCACATTTTTGGCATAACGAAATCTAACCGTGTGTAACAAATCGCGTGCCCAGAATATTAATGTAACACATAATACCCCCACCCACTCGCACACACACACTAACACCCTGAAAGTAATGGAACCTCGGCGCATCCCTTGTCAATAAAAAGGCAAAAAGGCCGTTGGCCATGTTGGGTGTGTGTGTGTGTGTGTGTGAGGGAAAAGTGGTGTGAGGAAAGGCATTTCATGGCAAACCAAATTAGCAAATTCTAATTTTGAGATGCGCAAACTTTGAGTCGATTAAATGTGAGTGTGGGCTACTTTTTTAGCACGTGTTTTTTTTTTTTGGGACAAATTTTTGCCACCAAATTATGTTGGTACTAACTTCAGCAAGGGTTGAGATTATTTTGTGAATGAAATGGTCACATTTTTGGGTGTGTATATTAAAATATTGTGTGGAAACTAAAAGTGTATTAGACACAATGTTTTGACTGTTTTCGCAATATTTGACCTTAATTAGGCGATGCTTTTGCTGCGGGTAAATATAGCCAGCAATTAAAGTGAGATTAGAGAAGTGCTCGTAAATCTGCTGCGTCATAATTATTATTATTAAGGGGATGGGGTGGGATTTTTATTGGTGAGGAAGGATTTAATTAGCTTTAATGTAATTTAAAGGAATTAAATTTTTGGTATTAATTTTAACTTAATTTATTTAGAATATGTTTTAAAAAATGTATTATTATTATTCATTTTTTATGAAATTTAACTTATGACTTATGACATTGAAAAATCCTAAAAATATGTTTTTATAAGTAACTCATTTTGATGACCTTGAAGTTTTTACAACAATTTACAACAAAGATTTTTTTTCGATTTTATAAGTTTTATGTTTTTCTAAAAAAAGTATTTTGAATTGCGTTTAGATTTTAAGCCTCAAGGAATTTTTTAAAGGAAACATTAAAATACAAAATAAAACGCCCGAATGTATGCAACATTCCACGCAATTTTGAAAATAAAATAAACTTCCTATTTAATTTAATAATCCATTTAAATTTAACCTTTATAATTTGTAATTATCTCCCATTTTAACAACAAAATACATTAAATTAGTGATCTGCTTCAATTTGATAAAATTATCATTAAAAATTCATTAAAATTATTCTCGTTCAAAACTTCATCCAAATTGAAATGCAATTTTAAAGGGCACCACCCAGTGATCCATAAATACATCAATTAAATTTCGTTGTAATATACATGCAGCAGCCAGAAATTGGTTAACATTCCAAGTACTCACATCATATATGTGTGAACACAGCGAACATCTTAAAACATATCGTACAGCGCCGTTGGGTGGTGGGAATTAGGATGGTGCACGAAATTATTGAGGTGCATTTTACGTATATAATGTACACATTTGGAATATGCAACTCATCTTCATGCACACAATATGACTCCATCTCTTACACATTATAATATGTAGAATGTTGTGTGTTTGATTGATGTTAAGCTATTGAGCGTAAGACTTTCATCCCTCCCTCCATATTACATGAAACAAATATACGAGCACCAACCCACCCTTCAAATAATAATATTATATATATTTTAACTATATAGAGATGTGTTTGGTGAACATGTGAAGATGAGCTACAGAATATTAGTGTTGAGGATACTCATCGAACCGCACAGCATTTTGCATATGAGATGAGGAACAATTCAACCAAATAATTTGAGTTACCATATACAAACACATGCACACACACTCAGGCGCATGCATTACCAAAACACACACATGACACAACAGCTACGTATATGTTCGCTATGCCAATTTAATTTATTCGACGCCATGAATATTTTAAGGTTTTAATATCCTTAACGATGGCAAAGCACATTATACACAACTTAAATATTAATTGCCATAACATGTGATTGAACTCGTTTGCTCAATATTGTGTAAACGTCGCGACGCTTTTAGTAATGTGTCATTTATAAATGTTGCGCGGTGCGTGTGTGTAAAAGTTCTTTTTATTGAAATTAAAACTCGCATTTTAAAGTGAACTCGCACTTTTTATCACAAAACATGTAGTTTTTGACAGTTTTTTCAAGGTCAGATTCTTCAAGGTCAAGTTACTGCAAAAATCTGTTTTTCTTGCATGGGGGCTCAGAAACGAGCCATACGATTTTCTTCATTTTAACGGCAATTATTCTTCAAGGTTTTCTAAAAAACTAGATTTATTTTATATCCCTCTAGATGCTCCTTCTGGCAAAAAAGGGGGTGGAAAAAGGCAAACCCCCCTTTTCTATCTCAAACACCTTACTCAATATCAAAATAATTCTTTCATATTATGGTAGAATTAAATAAAATAAGAAAACTTGCAGAACATTTCAAGGTCAAAATCGGAAAATGTAAGGTCAAATTTTTTATATTTCAGAAATCCTAAATATTTTTCAAATTTTTTTTTCACTTTATGAAAGTATTAAATAATATAAGAAAACCTGCTAAATATTTCAAGGTCTTAAATTCAAAACTCAAGGTTAGTTGTTTTCTTATAATGAAAATAACTAATTCCAAAACTGTTTATTTATGATGTTCTACATAATTTTTAATCTCAATAAAAATAGCAATTTTGGACAAAAATTAAGGTCAAAATTTATTAATTTCAAGGTCACATTTTCGATATCTCCGAAAAGCTTTAATAAATTGTAGTTAAACAACAGTCGTACATAAATTCACACCTCGCTCTCCCTGCAATGTTGTTTTTTTTACGGTTCAAAAATATTTTGAGGTTTAATAATATTTCAACACAACTTTTCTGGAAGGAAAATTTTAAAAATGGTTTAAGTTTAACATAATTTCTAATCAGTGAAAAGCAAACTTAAGAAATTAAGCTGTTTTGTAAAAAAATAAGAGACAGGGATTTTTTTATAATTTTTATAACGGTTTAATTTAAAAATAAGAACGTTAACCAGTCCGATTATATTTCAATTGTATTGCTTTTTTAAGTACACACAAAACTGTTGTGAAAATATAATACATTGTGGCGTTTTTCACATACTCAAAGCCCCAATTCGAAGCGACTGTAATGCATGTTAACTGGTTGACAGTTCCACAATCACTACAGACGCTCACAATCTACACACATTGAATACATATACGCGTATTTGTAATTAATCACTATACACTGTGTGTTGTTCAAAAAGGGACGCCGCATGAGAATCCGGACGATGGTAATGATGATGACTGAAAGAGTTTGTGTCTGATTGGCGATGCTGCAATGCTGCTTTAATTGCAAAGGATGACCAAAAGATGTCTACATACATGTACAGATAAATATAAATGAGTTAAAGTCTGACATACAGTTGATCCCCACCCCAAACTTGCAAAAGGCGACTAATGGTAAATGCCCTGCACCCAAGGCAAAATGGCGATGGCACATGAAAATGGTGGAAACACAATGCACAGGGATTATACAATATCGTATGTGTTCCAACGAGCAGCGAAAGGATAACGTCATGTCGAAGGAAATGGTTAAGGGTTGGTGAGTTAGCGGGGGGGATGGGGGAAGCATCACCATTGGGTGAGATTTTCTCTAAATAAAGACATAGTTAAAACACACTGCACTAAAGTCTGTGTAAAGATGTGTAGAAGAGGCCAACCTAACAGAAGTTCTGATTTCGAGACATAAAGTTTTAATTGGCGACTATTAGTTCAACATGGTACGTTATACTAAATGTGTATGGATGTCGGTGTGTGTGTGACTTTCTGTGTATATTCACCCTAAAACTACAACCGGATTACTTTGTGAATCGACTTAATAACAAGCGAGGGCAAACACGAGGGGCCATCCCAAACGGTCCAAACGGTGTGATGGGTGCAGGGGCATTCTTCTGCTGGATCGACAATGTTGTTCAGTGCTTGGGTTATAATAATAATAACAACAATACTTATGGAACTTACACCCACACATACATTCACTTTCCATCCCCAAACTTCAAATGGCTATGTCTCCTCTCTCTTATATTCGAATTAAATGCGGGAGCCCTTTTCCAACTGCTCGATTGTGTACTTGCTTATATAATATGTTTGTCGCAGGACTCAAAGTTTTGCGATGTTCTTGGAAATCATGCAGTGCCACGAAAATCTACTGAAACGTTTTTGCTATATTGAATCGTTAGCATGGCAATGGTGTTTATTTTAAGTGTTCCTTATTGGCCATTTAACGAGGCCAACTTAAATACAAACATTCAGACGTTCCACACATTATTGCTGCATGCATAATACGCGATTATGGCAATGAAGTTTACTTAACTGTTTCATGGATTTCCTAAATTTTCTTCAATCTTTGCTGCAGCCAGAAGCAAGGAGAACAAGGATGTAAAAATCACGCCATCATTGTGAAGTGCAGTTTTTTACATGGTGTCTCACAACAAATTTTATCAAAGTCCACCCTTTTACAACTGAAATTAAATCCTTTTTAATTTATATACGACCCCAAGGGCATATGGAAATATTTGGAATCCGACTTTTTTCGGAAAAAAAGTTGATGTTGCAGAAACTCGTTTTGACACCCCCTGAGTCCAAAAAAGTGGTCTAGAAAAAATGTGCAAAAGTACGTCCGTACGCCGTACACCGTACTAAAGAAAAATGGTGTACTATGGTGTAAAAAAAAACTCCTAAACTACTGGACCGATTTGTATGAATTTTTGTTGTAAAGTATTAGACAAAAATATAAGAATGGAATCTTTGGTTTTTCAAGGTCAGATGCTTCAAGGTCATGGGTACTACGATTTTCTTTATTTTCACAATGATTAATCTTCAAGGTATCCTAAACAAAACTGCATATATCCTATATCTCTCTAGGTGCTCCTTCTGGCGAAAAAGGGGGCGGACAAGGACAAACCCCACTTTTCAATCTCAGCCACCTTGCACAATATCAAAAAAATTCTTTCAGATTATTGTAGGATAAAATTATATAAGAAAATTTGCGAAACATTTCAAGGTCAAAATCGAAAAATTCAAGGTCAATTTTTTTTTTAGAAACCTTTAATATTTAAAAAAAAAAAAAAATTCACATTATTGTAGGCTTAAATAAGACAAAAAAACTTGCTGAACATTTTCGAAAAATTTTTTGGAAATTCCAAGGTTCGCGTACGGCGTACGCCGCACGTATCTCAGAAATCCTAAATATTTTTGAAAAAAAATTTTCACATTATTATAGAAATAAATAAAATAAGGAAACTAGCTGAACATTTCAAGGTCAAATTTTGAAAATTAAAGGTCATATTTTTATAATGAAAATGTGTAGTTCAAATACTGTGTGTTTTAGGGTACTACGATGTTCTACATTATTGCTAATTTCAATAAAAGTACAAATTTTGAACAAAAATCAAGGTCAAAACTCTGAAATTTCAAGGTCACATTTTCTATATCTCAGAAAAGCTTTATTAAAATGTTGTTAAGCAACAGTCGTATATAAATTCACACCTCGCTCTCCCTGCGATGTAGTTTTTTTTTGCATGATGTCACAACAAATTTAATAAAAGTCAACCCTTTTAGAGCTGATATTAAATCCTTCTTCTATTTTATTTTAAAAGAATGCATTTTTCATTTTATTTTAAAAAAAAAAATAATATTTAAAAATTGTGATGCAATTTAATGAACTTCCAAAAAGAGTGCATCATCCGCATTTCATTTTCCATTCTTTGCATATTATGCTCGTGCCACGTATGTGTGTGCAATGAAAGCAATCGAAATGATGTCACGTAATTTGATGTCAGCACATTGTTGGCACAGTGAAAAATGTTTGGCCATTTTCGTACTACATCCCTGCAATACACTGTGATCCCTGGCACAACCCTCCATCACCACCACCAGCCCCTTCGCCCCGCCATCACACATGTATTCCATTGCATAAACTTTTCTCTAACAGACAAAAGGGAATGAACAAGTTCCGGAATTATTCAAAAATATATGACATCGGAAATTGTTCCGGAAATGAGTAGATAGCAAGCGCATGCAAAACGGTTATATTATTTGAGTAATGTTTTGCGAAAATATTTCGATAAAAAATTACACCTTTTTTTTCGTGGAAGAGGTGAACTTTGCGTTTGAAAAAATATTTTTGTCTTTATTTCTTTGATTTATTTTACACATGATGCCAAAAATCAATTGCAGACTCCCCATATTCTGTTCAGAGAATGTAATAAAAAGGGACGAACACATTAAATCGATGGAATAAACGTGTGGGCGGTCGACAATCTATATTAATTCTCATGGAGTAACCGTCATGCCCATTTGTTTGTCATTTCCAATAATAACAATAATATGTGGCGATGAATGAAAGTTTGTGAAAATGAATTCATTTCGGATCCTTCACAAGCAAAATTCATTCATTTAACTTGACACATAAAGCTTCTCCTCCACGCGCGCACAGTGCACAATGAACCGAGTTGTCCCTCTTCAATTTTCATTAAGCTGGACCCTTGTCCCATGAGCTGCTCGTCTTTCAGCGTCAGACTTTTCCTGCGACTTCTGGATTTGACTGAAAATGTAAGCCGCTTTTGCCAAAAAAAAAAAAAAACCCCCTCCTTAGTTACAGCGATAAACTAAACACCCACCCTCACTTAAATATAAAATACTTATCAGCAGATACTTTTGCAAAGATGGCATATTCTCTAAAAATAAAAGACACTATTGTTTTTATATTCCCAAATTTTTTTTGTTTTACTTTTTCTACTTAAACGTAACCACCCTCCCCCAAAACATCCCCCTGTATACTATTTATATAATATATAACATACATTAATTTGAAATTAGGTACAATCAATCAATATCAATTTTTACGAATTTTATTGTTTTTGGGGAAAAAGTTGTTGAGAGTGTTTCGAGAAGGAAAAACTTCAAAAAGTTTATGCTGTATATTATGTACAATGGTGTTGCGGAGATGTGTGTACTTCATTCGTATCCTGCCTCCCTATATCATGACTTAATCGCTCTTAATGAGAAACAGCGGGGAGGGAACAGTAGGCTGAGCAATCGGAACTAAGGACGGGTGCGGCTCATACAGGAATTGATTATTAAATTGATGAATTTGGAACCGCTGCCGGTATCATGTTCATGAGGTGCTCAACAATTTCAATTGAATTGCACTTATAGTCTGTTCACTTAGTGATATCCAATTAGTATGGACTTATATCAATAAGCCATCAGCTTTATGTCTTCTTGTGCTTGATTACTATCAAGTACGCTGCTTATTAGGTTATCATAATTTGGATCTCCTTGGATACATAATGTGTATGTAAGACAGAAAACATTGCAAAATATTTTTTATTCCTGGAATTAAATTAAAAGGTTCATATTATGATAAAAAGTTATTGTTCCCTTTATTCATTGACAAACTCTATAAAATATTGATAATAATCAAGCATATTTTGTTGAAGAGGCATAATTTGTTAAGGGTTTGCTGGAATCAAATCCTTAAGTGTGTCTGAGTTGATTCGTAGTATTAATTAGCAAGCTATTGAGGTTAATCTTCATTATTGGAATTGGGGGTTACCGGTTATCCCAGTTAATATTTCTTTTGCTTCAAAATTAATATGACTATTAGGATATACTCCTCTTGAATAGACTTTAAAAATTAGGGCTCATCGCTGTCTTAGCTAATTCATGTTTTATTACGAAATATTTAAGAATTCAAGACTACATTTAGGCGCTTTTTATATTATACTTGACAGCTTATAAATTAATTCTTTTAAATAAGGTCTACTACTTAGTTTTTCATAAATTTATATCCAAAGTACCGATATAAATATAGTTTGATGGTTAGGACTCGTAAATCCTCCTCCCCCCCCCCCTCCCCAAAGAACTTAAGCAATATCCTTAAAAAAAATTAACTACATCAACCCCAATTGCGCTCTAGCGACTCATATTTCCACTTATGTGGATACCCATAACCCCTTCTTCCTTCATGTCTTTTATCGACCAGTTTGCAATGAGGATACCAAAAAAAAAAAAAATGCTAAATGTGTTTTACCGAATATACAGCCGCTTATATAAAATGCACACAACATACTATTTAGCCGCTGTAGGTAGATACTTTCAGGCCCTCAATAGCACTGCATTTATCAGCATCACTCCTACTGGGAATAATAAATATCCTTGCGAGTACTATAACGTTTTGATTTGAAACCATAAAATAAATATAACCGCTTTCTGCGCGCATTTTAGCCAATTTAGCGTAGCACTTTTATGGCTTATATTATGCGGCTCTCGCCAATGTACATCCTGGTACTGAGATGCGCGACTTCAACCTGCCATCCACCGTATAATACGATTTCGATTGGGTTGGCTAATAAAAACCAACAATGAAGAAACCCAAAACATTGCAGGCAAGCGTTGTAGGTAATTCATGGCTCAACAATCAACAGCAATCGAGCGGCGACACACACACATAAAAACGAGTGCAGTGGGGTCTGTTAACTTATTTTATATAAAGGGGGGGGGGGGATGAATGGATGGGGTCGGTGAAGGGGTGAGTATGTGCAGGTACTTCTGGATAAAAAGCGGGGGAAATAACTTAGAGACAGGAAAGTATCAAGAAGTTATTGCCACATTCTCACCTCTCAATGTAATTGACAATAAATTACATTTGAACGACATATTACGTTGGCTCGCAGTTTTCTTGCGAGTTTATTCACCAATATGCAATGTGAGTGGTTCCTAGGGGTTGGTGGGGTAATATATTTTTTAGGATACAAAAAACTATATTTTGTAATTTGTATAAGGAAGTGGATTTGTAGCTTCTGACCTAATTTAAATCATTTTTCGTATTCTCATGTTTTTTATTTTATCTACAAAAATCCCATGTAACTTAATAGGAACATCCTTAATGAATCAAAATAAAATATTAAACAAATTTAAATATTTTATGAATTCCTAAAGTAAACAAAAAAACCGCCTACATTTCTGCAATATCTTAAAACACTTTTAAGGTATCCAAAATTTAGCACCGTCCCAATTTAGTTGCCTTCCTCTTTGTTTATCATTTCTTAACCAACGATTTCTGAGATGAAAGGTATTGTTCCCTTTTTGAAACAATAAATTTTCAAAGCCAAAACATTAATTCTAATACATTGCGATAGACTGGACATACAACCTAATATATTGACCACATAAACACGATTCCCAACACAAGAGTTCGCCTACATGTATGCCCTTTGATCACACACACACACAACCACATCCTTTCCCATTCGCTTCCTTTAACAATTGGGTTGGCATATAGGCTTCACCACTGTGGGGTTTGCTGATGGTGTGATGCTGCGTCCAAAATAATAATATAAGCTCGAATACACAAAATCGTAAATAACCTATCTTGCAGACACATTTATTGTACTGTGTTGAGTTCCTGTTTGAGATCCGCATCCTGATGGGACACGCACATTCAACAAATTCTATATAAAACTCAATTTGTTTCAATATTAATTTCAGCACACCACATACCACGTGCAGTGCCACGTCAAATGGCAGTTGTGTTACATGCTATTAATAAATAGGTGGAGAATAATTTAATTATGTCCTGATGTGGAGGTGTATAGGATATTTAGCAATAATAATTGTGTTCTATATTTAATGTAATGGGCAAATTAAGCAGGGACATTTATGGAAGCATTTTATTGTGGAAGGATACGAACTTTTTTAGATGCTTTGAAAGTAAAGTTTTCTGATCCTTAAACTTGGGATTAAGGATCTGAAAACTCAAATTTTTTTTTTTTGTTTTTTTGTAAACTTAAAGTTATTTTATATTGTCTTTTTTTTGTTGCCTAAAGGACATTTTCTTATTTGTCTTTCATGAAAACCTCTAATGTCACTTGTCAGTACTTTGGTACAATCGACAATAAAGGGTTTTAATAAAAGGATATTATAATTAAAGATATTTTAAATAATCCTAAGCGGTAATTAAAGGATCAACATTATCAACACTTTTACTTATAATTTTTCTTTTAAGGGCTGTGTTTCCTAACGACATTTGATTGAAAAACAATTTCCATGAATTTTTGTCGCATTTACAGAAAAGGTAAAAAGCGACCGCCCCTCCCCCACGTCACTTCGCAGACTTTTCTCATCCAACTTTTGCTGCGCCACATTAAACTCGCTTTCATTACGAAAACTAAATGTAAATTGTTTGATTTTACAAGTTAATGTGGCTGAAATGTTCACAAGCTCGCACATTGGAAAAGTCTGCATTTTATCCAAAAGTGAATACACACACCCAAGGAGCGATGGCAAAATTCATTTGAACAAGAAACCTCCTTTATACTATACACATCCACATGTATTATAGTATATGTACATTGAATCGGACACATTTCCTATTCAACTAAAATTGTGTGCTTTTATAAATGCGGAATATGTACGCCAGGCAACGGCAAGAGTGCAAAGGAAACATCAACAAAGAATTTCTGGGCGGCTGGTGGGAGCAAATGGAAATGGAATTACTCAAACGAATTATGTAAATCTGTGAATGAAGTCATTTAATGAAATTGTGTTTACACAGGACTTAAATATTTTTTCATGGCGGATGTACGTTACGATAATTTCACCAAATGCAAATCTTCCTCCCCTCGTTGTTTTTTTTTTTTTTCTCATCGTTCTTAATTTATTTGTTTCGGCACATTGAAAACCTCAATAGAAAATGAATCTTTATGCGTTTAAATGTCTGCAATAAAAAGTGGGTGGGGGTGAGTTTATTCTTCCCCAAAAAAAGTTAAGTCCTTTAAATTAGAAATCAAACAGAATTGTATTATTCTTCTTATTAAATAACGATTAATTATTATAAATTATTTTACATAATTAATTAATTTAAGATTTATGTAAAAGAAGGAAAAAAAACAACAATATCCTTTCGAAATCCTTGGAATTTAACCAAAAAAAGAAAGATCCTAATGATTTTGTGGTTAAAAATCAAACACAACACCTAACAAAACCACAACATCAAATTCATTTTCCGTATCCTGAATATCCTTTACCAACATATAAGGAATCCATTTTATTTAAATTACCATTGTAGGGTCTTAAGTAAACTAATGCGTTGCTGTCAGCAATCACTCAATGATCTGCCAACCACACATTGATGATTGACGACACAAGTTTTAGCACAATAAGCCACAAACACCTTGTTGCACCCCCGCATTACAAACTTCCCTTATTTTCCAAACATTTCCCGTTATTGAAAAAGGATTGTGTGCAACATTATGTTACCGACACACAAACGCATGACGAGAAATCGACTGATGTCTTAAGTTGAGACTCCTGCCAACCCCCCACCCACCAAAAAAAATGGTTAAAAATATGTATTGCTCAACAATACGCAAAAAGGAGAAAAACCATCCAGTGGTAAATAAAAGTTTGACGAGATGAGAGAATATTATACCCACGTATCCTTATGGCATCATGGAGCAAAGCAACAGCACAGTACGGGTTAAATGCATTAGTCCGTAACAAATTTTTGTGTAGGGGTGAAAAATGAAGCAGTAAGGGTGGGGTGGGGAATTGTTTTAAAACAGTGTATGTGGTCGATTAGACTGATGAACCGTAACCGTTTAACTTTTTCCCTATACATAATATGTATAGCCATGAAGCACAAACAACCAGGGATTTTCTTGTTGTTTCATTTTTCAATTTTATGTTGCAAGATGCGGAGAATGGTGTGGCAGGCAAGCATGCATCATTACAGGATGATGTATACAACTGGTGTTGGCTGTTTACTCGTTTCTTTGTATATTTTTTGTGCCTAAACGTGTGCGGTAATAAATCGACTGGGCGTTTTCCCGGATCGATAGCACAATTATTTTGATGAATCCATCTTCCTGCCAGACTACACAGTTGGTCTACACACTTTGTTTTGTATTTGAGTCTAATATAAATTCTTTGTTAAAACGAATTGGATGCATCATATTAAACTGCACATCTTCTTGACACGTTTAACCAAATTATATGAAAGTGTGTTCGCTTTAAAATTAATTTTACAGTCACGTTGCAAGGACTATGTGTGTGTGTGAGACAAACACACCATGAATTTTAGTTTTAAACAACAAGTTAAATGTGTAGATCCTTCCACAAAGCTTCTTCATTCCCTGTACACCATGCAACACAATATTAATATCAACTGTCAGATGAGAATTGTGGATGGAAAATGAAGCTGTCGAGATGCAACAAAGACAATATTTCATTAACATTGATTTTCTCCACACAGCAGCAGCGTCAACCCTTCTATGCATTCTACAATATGGTTTGTGAAATTGCTCTTTCTCTTCGTTAGTCATCATTTCGTTGTGTGCCACACCGCAATGACCACTAAGATTTCAAATATTCCTTGTTCATAAACAAGCGAAGGATTTGGTAACTATATTTACCACCCTTCAACCCAAGCCGCCTTCACTTCGCCTCATATTTAAAGTGTCAGCCATTTAGCATTTTGGCGGAGGGGTGGCAAAACTTTATAATATTCTTTTGCACCACAATGAGTGTCAAGGATACAAATGAGTTTACCGGCGCTTAAGGCAACCAAATCATCATTTATTTACGCTTTTAATAGCTGCTTCAGTCTATATTTGCAGTTATTATGATGTCCTTTTAAATTGTGTGACAGAATAAGACGCGCCAGTCTAATCAGTGTGGCAGGGATCTTCGTGGTATAATGAACCTGAGGACGCGACTTATATTAAGTAAGTGTAGTTAAAGGACATAATGAATGCATTTGAAATTAAAACTTTTAAAAATAATAATGGATTATTTTAAGAAAATTAAAATTTATTTTACTGTAAGGACATTTTCCTTTTTTTATACGTATAATTTTTAATTTGTATAAAATGACCTTGAGATCTGATAGCCTTGAATAAATAAGTATTTTAATAACAAAAAAATGGATAAAAAGTGAAAACCATACACAAAATCGATAGCATCCCTTTTTTCATACTCAACAATGCACAATGAGGCAATAATTCATTTTCCCGTTATTTATTATTGTCTATTGTTTCCTTTAAGTCTCTGACTTTCAATATTTTGCAACGCACAGAAGTCCTGGAGCATGTCAACCTTTAAGTAATAAGCTTCAAATTTATTGTTGATTTAACGTCCTTCCGCTTCCGCGATTTTTTGTCGCAATACACCTTGCAAGGATACAATTGAGACGATCGTGGCTAATAAAAAAACTATACGCAACAAGGAGTAGAAAAAATGAGAGCCCATACCCAATTCGGCAATAAATCTCGTTATATTGAGCACCTTCTGACTTTTATTTTGCTTAAAATTATAAATTATGGAGAAGAAGTTTGGCTCATCAAAAACAACCCCTGCACTCTCGTGTACACGCAGTCGTTAAATATATATATTATACGCTCGCGTCGTCCCTTTGCATCACATTTAGTTCTTATAGGGCCAAGGCACTTTTCTATTTTTAAACTTTTTTTTTTCCTACTTCAAGTTGCAATTCCCGCACTTCTTTCGGTTGGTATTATTATTCTAGGTATTTTTTATTGGACATTTTTAGGTTCATGTTCACCTTTTTATCAATGGAAGTTGTACGCTTCTTGTGTGCAAAGACTTAAAGAAGAATTCTCAAAAGTGGGCGTACATATAGTTGAGTGCGTGAGGAATTGCAAGGAGTGAGCTGAAGTGAAGTGACAAAATGAGGGGTGGAAATTTGCTCGCAGTTCGAGCAAAGTCAATTTAATTGCAATTACACCTGATGCTTTATGTACAGGCGGAAAGTTATTCTTTAATTTTTTGAAGGGTTCCAAATTCTACGAAATTGTTGGAAAGATACCGTTCATGTGGAAGTGTTCTTGCAGTTTAATAAATATCTAACAACATGATTGTTTATTAAAGTATTTGTTTCTGCACAAGAAAATTGAGTGGCGCTTCAACTATGGTTACAACAATTTACACGCAACAGGGATCAATAACATCCAGTCCTGCACTAATTAAAGAAGATGAAGGTTTAAGGACTTAAGATATAATAGCCATTGCGCTGGGCATTAAAAATGTTGCTCAAAATCCAGCAAACGTACATAAATAAATCATGCTCGCTTGCACAATAAGTAATTCCCATTTCGCACGGGGCGTTTTTATCCCGATTGAGCACCCCCTCCCCCTCATGCAACGTGGCCATAATATAATAAATTATTCGTTTATCAAATGATGTACTAATTCTGGGGTTTTTTATATACGCTTTATTATGTACACCCGTGTACCGACTTGATTAATAATTCAGCAGATGATCTTTATTTTAGTACTGCATTTAACGTCGTTTAAATATACAACATTATATTGTTAAGAGGATACATTCCGGGTGCGGCTGCGATTTCATTTCTCGGCGTTGTATAATCAAATGTGTGTGCAAGATTGAAGTGAACGTCCTTTAATATGATACCGCAGCATCTAAAAATTCAAGTTTATTGGTGTAATTTACGTTTAACGTTTCACGTAATGGCATTCATGGCGTTATTTTGAGGGTCAAATTAAATATCGTTATTATTTATTGAATGGACGACACAATTGCTGTATTTGGTCGTGATGTTCTTATATATTGTGATTATCTGGTGGGGAATGAGTTTATTTTTATTGTCTTAAAAAAAAAAAAGGGAAAATTTTCGTAAAGTGCAATTTGTGGATTAAGTGAGAAATTTGATGTTTCGTAATTTTATTGTGATTTTAAAATATTTTAAGTAAAAGAATTTAAAAAACTTGCAATTAAGGTGTCTTTGAATTTACAACGTTTCACTTTAAAAAATGTTGGAGCAATAAATAATTGAATACAAAATAAATATTTGTACAGAAATTAAGTTAATAGTCCTTAACGCCTAGTTGACGGCAATTGCATAATTCTAAGAGTAAAAACTAAAAACAAAGCTGGGCCTTTCTTAAATTATAGTAAAAGATGACTTAGGTTAAATACAAATTTCTTTTAATATTAATAAACTTTTAAAAGAAGCAATTATTTAATTTTATTAATCATTCAATATTTATTACAAATTTTATCAGCACATACAAGCATCCACTCAAGCCAATGAATGTACATAATATTATTTGCCATGCGATAAAAGCAAATTTAATGGTAAATCCAAATCATATACGATGCTTTTGGATGGAAAAAAAATAAAAAATTGTTGAAAATACACTTGAAACATAATTTAATCTGCTTTTGTGTTTGAGAAAACAAATTTCCTCAGTGTTCGTTTGGTGCTTTCTTTGCCGTTGTTATACCTATACCCTTATTTGGTGCTCCACTTTACAACACACGCGTTATAACGGTGTACACAAACATGCACACAAAACACACACACACACACACACACTCCACCTACAAACTAAATCGTCTTAAATTGTTTTCGGCATCTTCAAAGAAAATGATTTAAGGGATGTGCGGCAAAGGCACAGACAAAAGCAAACAAACTTGAACGAGCTTGGATTGTGTATCAAAATCAAAGATACAAAATACAAATTCACACTCATACCGTTAAAGGATATGCCGTATGAAAAAAAAAACCGAATGAAAAAAATCGGTAGCAAGGGGCTTCGAAATTGTCACTATGTGTACCCGACGCTTTTCGTATCTGCATGTATATTTATAAGGGATGAATTCGCAGGTGTATATATAGATAAATAGAATGACGAAGATTGAAGCGAATAAGAACACGAACAAAATACTTATATTGTTGTGCATCTTTATGTTACATAATAAGGCTGGAAGCAAACTCTCTAAGGCATTTACACCCCCGTGCCATCGTACCAGCATATGCGCCCCACCCCCTCCCCCCCTCCCACCATGCAATTACATTGGTTTGGGTGTATGTCGGTGCACCTACACATAGAGCTGGGTGGCGCAAGAGAAAGGATTTAATGAGTTTGAAGCTATTAATTGCAAACTTTTGTTTCACGAAAATTTCAACACTTAAAACTCTAATTACAAGTTTAATCTTCCACCTTATCTAAATAAACACATTGAAGCGAAATGTCGAAAGTGGATATTGTTGCAGCTTGAAAACAAATTTTGAGTCGGTGTGTGTGTGTTTGTTAGTGTGTGTGCAAGACGATTGTTTTTGTCTGAGATGTGGAAGAGTTGTCTCTCGACTCCTGCAATACCACTCGTTACAGCAGCGCCAAAATGTATACACTTGATGTCGATGAAATTGTGTTACAAATTACAGTTTACATAGGGAGTTCAGCTTTCCAGAGCATAATATCCTTACAAGGATGTATTCCGTATACGGTAGATTTTTGCGTAATTCAATCATTAATTTATATTTTCTATGCACATCGTGTTTTATGTTTGTGTGCGCCTAAAATTATACTATCTGAATGTTTGTCTAGTCCCTAAAGCTCCCAAATCACTGCTTTTGTTTACTTTTGCATTTTAATATCCGCGCAAAAAATTCGTACAATGTATTCCAATTCATTTCTAATTTATTAAGGCTAGCAAACTGGAGTAATAAAATCAAAAAATCGAAATTTTTATGGATTAAAACGTCATTAGGAAATTAAATTAAATGTTAAATGTTACCTCAAAAATGGCTTTAACAATTTTTGTCATTTATATTTTATTGTATTGTCCTGTCATGAAAGATTTGGACATTTGCTTAACATTTGAAAACCAATTTTAATTATCAACAAGACTTGCGCTTTACGCCATAATAAAACCAAACGTTACTCTCCCTACAATGTCATATTTTTAAACAACTCTCAGGGGGTGCCAATGCACGATGACAATTCCTTTCCCAAATAATTTTTCAATAGAACGAAGACGATTGTCGTCTTCGTTGTTGTCGGCCGTATAAAGACAAAAAAAAAAATACACACACACACCCATAAAAAAAGATGGGTAAAAAAATGGATGAGGGCGTAGTGGAAGGGGGTAAACCCGACAGCTGTTGCGCACATAAAATTATTGATCGTCTTCTTTGAATAAAAAATAATAAATTCCATTCTGTGCTCGCAGTTCAATTTGGTGTGGTTGTAAATTTATATACACATTTTTATTTTGACTCCATCCTATACCTAAGTATGTATGTTTCACTTTCCACGTCTTGTCCTCACGTGCACATCGACAGTCGTTGTCGTCGTCGTCGTCGTCGGCTGGGTTACAGCGCAGGGATGGGTACATATTCACAAGCCAGACCAAACCCAAGCAACGTATATTATGTGTTTTGCAGCATCTATACCCTTTAGCAAACCCATTCGATCCTTGTCAAGACGACTCTCTACATGAACTATATGCAGAAGGCAAAAAAATGTCAATGATTTTCTTGTTCTTTCAAGGGGTGGTTGGTGAGGGTTGTGTGTTTGTATTTTAGAAATATATTACATTGAAAAAAAGGGGAATAAGTGGAAATATGTTACTGAATATTCAATGAAATATCTTGGCAAATTTATATATTGGGTGTCCTTTCCACAAGGATACCAAATTTGCACGTGTCTGCGTACAAAATGTAAATTTTAACGTTGTTGTTTTTATTGGCTGTGAAATTTATTTATGATCTTCGTAATAATTGTTGTACAAAAATTTGTTTCAATGTTGCAACAAAAAGACGGGCTTTGCATGTTGTTAATGCCCTTCGGTTATTAGCCGATAATTTTTTAACGCCTTAAAGTATGCAATAATTGCTATTTAAATTCCTCAATATAAAGTATTGCATAATTTAGGGCGCCAAATAATTATCGTTTTTTTTTTTTAAGAATTTCAACGATTATTAAAGACTAACTTACTTAGTTGTAATTTAAGTCAAAATAATTAGGAGTTAAAATAACAAATTAAATTAAAGGACAATTTACTTCTTAACGGTTAAATTTGTTTTTCCATTTAAAATGCAAGAGAATCGTTTTGCTCTTTTTCCCTCTCTTACATTTTCGAAATAATATTCATTTGCAATAAAATTGCTGACATGTCAAATAACAAATTTGAAATTCATTTGAAAAGGACTTCAGTTGCGTTTAACCGCAAATACTTTTCAAATCAAAAAGTCAACAAGATTAGCTTTCCGTTTGATGCCAAAACACATCGAATTAGCTCACCATGAAGCTTCATGTTTTTATTTAAATCCCGCATTTAAAATTTACACACAACGTCTGTATTTACAATCACTTAATAAATTAACAATTAAGATGGGTGCCTGATGCATAGCTAGACATAGTAACCTTTAATTCAACATTTCTTATGCACACATGTCTGATTAACATTCAACAACATTAAGTGTTGTGTAATGTTTGTTTTTCGTAAATTATTAATCTCAAATTCATCCTCCATCCATATTGCAACTTTGTAAATATTATGTTGCTCAAATGACATGGGTTAAAGGTTTAATAGGGCTGTGGGGTCTCAACTGTAAAACAAAAATCACGTATACCATTAGGGTTTTTATTTATTAAATAAATAAAATATTAAAAATTTAAATTATCGAGTTACTTTTATTGATTAAACGTAAGTAAAACATATTACAAATTATGTCTTAAAAAACATTAAGGAAGAATATAAATTGTGTAAAAACGCCTGGCTTGCTGCAAGAAAACTGCCATAATAAGGATTAGTCTAATAAACAATGCATACATTTGGGAGTTTCAGTAAACGTTTTATTGCAATGACATGAAAAGTTAAGCAAAATGTGATGCAGCATTATTTTTAATATTTTCAATATCGTCAGGTATATGATAATGCTCAATATTAAATATGATTAGTCATCAATGCAATCACAAATTAAAAGCTCTGCAACCATATTCACGGTACATTGAAGTCCTAAAGAGCTCTACTCAATTTACTAAAGCAATGCGTCTCACTGCCTTCAACCATATGGCCAAAAAATAAATAAATGGAACAAAAAATCATGTCTAGCAAACATAAAATTTTAGTTTCGCCCGCTTTTAAATGCAAGCGTTTCTACATACATTTTTATTGCGAATCCGGAATGTTCCCAAAAACCATTTTAGTGCGCGCAACACAATTGTTCTCCCTAACAATGATAACATGCTCTTTGATTATTTCACACTTTCAGCTTTTACGGGACATTACATTCTTTTCATTTGCCTTCTTTTTAAAGGCGTCGTTAAATGTGCACGTTCTCAACCAAAAAAAAACAAAAAAAAAACACACACACACACAAGCACACTTAAAACGCACCCAAACTACCCCACCGCAATGAAATGCTTTACAAAAATGAAAAAAAAAACAACAAGGAATATTATGGTGGTGGAATAAGACAGCTGAGGGAGCTATAAAAGCGTGCATGTGTGTGCACAAACCTAAAAGCATATAATACACAATATAATGGCATCGAATGAACAAGTGAAAGCTGCAATAACGGGACGTTAAGTTAAGGGTGGCGACGCGCAGGTTGGCAAGCAGCAAAACACAACAATGCACACAGCTTACACAAAAATGTATAAAACACCGCAACTAACGACACGGCAGTCCTTGCATTTAAAGATATTCGTTAAAAATGTCCTTTTGTAAAAACCACCCACCATCATCTTCCTCCTCCCCCCCCACATTATATTTCGTTTCATGTCTTGTACGAGTGTGCTTGCGGGGGTTGGGAGGGTGGCTCTTCCGTTTGAGAGCATCCGCCGCACAACAAGGATCAAGATGAAGTACGAGTACATGCTCTCAATGCAGTTATTATCTTTTTATGGCTTTGCATTGTGGTGTGTTGTGTTAACTGATTTTGGGGACACCTTTAATTATATGAATGTCGGTGTTTTGAGTGAATATAAGGTTGTGAATTTCTTTGTCCTTCTAAGTGTAAAGGAAATGCACTTTTATTGCACAACAAGGTACGTGATTCATAATTGCGTTTATTATGAATTATTTCATTTTGGGTTAATTTTTTCAAGGTCAAAATCTTTGAAGGAACTCTCTCTTTTTGACCTTAACAGAGTTTCATCAGCTTTAGATGAAAATATTTATTTAAAATTAATTAAAAAACTGATTTCATTTTGTACAATAAATATTTTTTAACATTTCGGAAGGATTATACAATAATTTCAAGGTCACAGCAAAATTTTAAATCCTTAATGATTAAAAACCAAATCAAAACCAATACTGTGACACAAATTTAAAAATTATACTGCATGCAATTTGGTTATTATAAGTGCATACACGTGCATTAAAAGCATTTCCCGTTATGTGCAACCCACTCCATAATCCTTAGTACCATCAGGAAGCCGCACCAATTACCATGGGTGAGTTACATTGACGTATAATAATATGTTGTATTGTGTGTTTGGCACAAAGAGTCAACCACATCAAGCGCATCCCACGCCACCCTCTCCCCCCCCCCCCCACACACACATACACTTTAACCCCAAAATGTTAGAGTGGCTCCTCAACAATATTAAGCTCGCACAGCATTATACTTGTAATATATATGTAATGTGTGTGATGTGTATGTATATGCTTTGTCCACATAAATGTGTTGAATGAACAAAGGAAGCGCATGCACGCAAAATCATTGTACTCCGGTATTTCTAGTATTTGACTTTTTTATTAGAGCAGATAAATCCATGCAAGAGCAATGGGCATAGATGGCAAATGAGTGTGTGCGGAATTTCCTTTTTAAAGGCTTTTTACATACAGCAAAACACACAATTTGATGTAGTATATATCCTGCAGCATTATAGTTGGCGTATCGAAGCGGCTCTATATAGCCTCTATATGCCATTACACAATACGAGTTCACGTCCACACTTTAGCTACATATATACAGCGTCCGTATAGTGCTGCAGAGTCCATTATAATAAGCGTCCATGTAACAAGGATATTCTCCTTCGGAACTCGGCACGTTATTATGACGGTGATTCTGTGTTGGCGCATCGTTTTTAGTATTTACTTTGGAAATGGCCAGCTGGGGCTATTTATGTGGAACCATAAAAGATTTTTGGGTGGATCATTGTTGTGCGCCCTTTATAGCTCTTAAGAGGCAAAAAATCTGCTGCAAGTTGTATACACGCGTGGTTCGTTTGTTTCAAGCTTTTATACCCAAGCTGCTTTTAGTTTTTTTTTTTGTTTTTTTTCCATCCCTACAATTTTCGCCACGGTGCACCATAATATTATTTTAGTTAATATAGACGTGTGTGTGTGTGTGTGTGGAGGTATTTTTCACCCAAAACATCCCTTATATGTTTGTTTAATGTTATTTTTATTAATTCACTTCATTGAGATGCCGCAAACTCTTAACATTTCCGTTCTATTTATATAATTTACTCGCTGCGAAAATGTGTACCGTTTCGTCCGTTTTTTTTTCACTACATAATATGCATTTTGTGTAGTTTAAAGGGACGCCCAACGAGCGTCCAGATTGATGAGAGGGTTTATTTTGTAAATTGGATGCTCAACTTCTCATGTTGAATGGAGGATTATTGCATGAATAGAAATCGACGTTCCCTTTTAACTAATATACAGTTTGTGTGGGTGCTGAGTGCAACAATTTTAGGGATCCGGCACTATTGTGTTGATGGATTAGTTTTGTCATTTCATTGCGTTGTTAAAAGGGAAAAGTTTCGGTCAGGTATGAAATCAAAGTTATGCTAAATTCGATGGTGTTCATAAATTTTATCTCGTGGTTGCATTAAACCGTTATTTCGTGAAATAATGTTGCACCTTTACCAGTAATATTTTTAAATTATCATCTGCTTGCCTAAATTATTTTTATTGAAGTGAAACTTTATCAATTCGGTTATTTAACGCGTTAGATTCAACACTTTTGAAGAGGGTGCGTTGGAGAGAAAGAGATAGTGGAGATCAAGTGGAGTTTAAGAGAAAACAGGAACGACTGATTGTTGCGCAGCGAAGAGTAGTACGCTAGTGCGAGTGTAGAGTAAAGACAGAGAATCAGTGCACTCGAATAGTAAGAAACGGTAAAAGTTTCACTAACTCTGTTGTGCGTCGCGTTGCGTCGTGACAAACTATATTTTTGATTAGAAAATTTTGAATATCAAAACTGTGTGTGTCACGTACAGTACTTCTACGGCAACCTTGTAGAATTTAATTATTAACCAAAATGGAATAAAAGGATCAATGTATTTTCATGCAAACTATGTGCAATAAATGTAATTTTCACAAAAACTTTCCCTAATTCCCATTTATCCAGCTCAAATCTTAAAAATACTATTTATTATTTTCGTTCCATTAAAATTATGATCCGCGTCCCTTTTCTCATATCGCACTAATTTTCCAAAACTTTTGACTGCACTTAAAATTGAGTGGATTTTTTTGTACACAATTTGATGTTTTTTTTCTTCACATTATTGTACATAACCTTTATATTATTATGATTATTTATTTATATTGCAGAAAGAAAGTTTGCATCGACGACATCTTTTCCTAAATATCACAAACATATTACACTTTTTTACAGTTCCACCATCATCCTGCACATTTTACCCTGAAATATAATAAACATTGCACACTGAAGTTTTGTCGAGTTTTGCGCGACATCAGCGTCACCTCGCGCTTCTCCGCTGTGTGTGACAATACGGGAGGTGATGTCCTTAACTCGGTGTACATAAAAGTCATTTTGGTAAAAGAGAAAATATTATATCCCATACGTATATTATATTCTAAAGCAGAAATAAGTGTAATTTAAAAATGTTTCTTGAATAAATTTCAATTTACATTTTCAGGTTGGGGTTGAATTTTACTTGCAGTCATACGGCGGCATTAACGGGGTGTGTGTTGGTGGATTGGGATGGAGTGTAACGCGCTTTCTTCTTATAGTGTACAAAATATGTCAGATGTTTCTTAATATTATAAGCATAATGGAACCGTGTGCAGGTTAATGCTTTTAGTGGGAGCATATCTCTTCATGTAGAAAGTGCAAAAAAGTCGTGGCTCTTTTGTATAATTAAAAAAAATAAAAATAAAACGGAAAGCAAAAATGAAGAATAAGAAAAGCAGCACCTTGCAAGCGTAAACAACTTTGAAAAAAAAAGGACGCAAGGTAAATGCTATGCACGACGAACAAGTTTTCTCCATTATTTATATTGTGTGTTTGGTGTGCAGTATATTTATGAAATGTGCAACCCCCTTGGACTTTGTACTCGAAAGTGTTACGTCAAGCAACTCATTCTGTTTTGATTTAATTCTTTTTTTAACTTGTTTAATTTTTACAAAATTTCGTGGCAAATTGTATGAGAGTAAATAAAAGCCTTGAAATTGAATTTTTTTATTTTTTTTTTTAACAAAAAAAAGGATGTTGCAGAAAAATTAATTAAAAATAATTTTTTAAAACAATAATTGAACCCAAAAATATATTATTGCCTCCTTTCCAATTGAGGGAATAAATTGATGTTTTCCTTTTTTCAATACAATGAACCACAAAGTCTATCGTGAAAAATATTTAAAAATATGATTTTAATATTTTTATTTCATTAAAATTTACACAACACAAAGTCCACAACAAATCACGTAACCTTCCCTGCCATGTAGCTTGATATTTTACTGCTGACATAAAGTACCGTTACCCCAGTGACATCGCAGCGGTGCTGCACTCACACCACATTAATTAACGCACTAGCGCGCATAAAAACCACACTTACAATAATTGTAATAATTTGTATTTCAATTCAGCGTCATGTTATACTTTTAATGAAGTTATACAACACGACCCGAATCCCATGGCGTCGATCTAACGGTACATTAGGTGTGTTTCGTTTCATCGCGCTGCTATAGATGCAAAAATTAAAAGCGAAATTGTGGCAACGTAAGTGGATGTGTGATGTGTTTTAAAATGAAGACGCACACATTAAATTTAGATATATGGATATAATTTGGCAGTTAATATGGATACGTACCCTGGAGTGTTTAGTGTACCGCTAAATTGGCTCAAAGGATATTATATTACTAGAAATTTATATTTTCTTAATCACTAAACATCAAATCGACATCATCAATTAGTTTGAAGTTAGCGCAGTTCTTGATGGTTTCTTAAGCACAAAAGTTTGAGTTCGACGTGCATAAGCAATATAATATCTGCAGCAATAAAGAATGAAGAAACATCTTAGTAAGATGTTCATCTGAATCGCAATTTCATTACCTTTATATTATTCTATTTATGTGTGTATGAATTGCAAGATGTTGAAGTTATATACGTGTTCTAAAAAAAGAAAAGACGACGCCAAAGTAATTTGTTGCTTAGCTGCCTCACACTGTTCCACTCAGTTGAGAAGATCTTCTTCAATAAATGTGGCGGAAGACTGTACAGTGTACACGTTTATTAGCTGTTATACTCAAGCATTGTGCACACCAAATGGCGGGGGAGTTCAACTACTCCCAATTTGGCAGGCGTTCTTCACTTCAACAGGCGCTTACATGCAGCGCTTGATTTTTACTTCTTTGCCGATAAGTGGATTTGTTTTCATTGCTAATTTGTGCACAGTATATATGTACGTATAGTATGGCAAGGATCTAAAGCAAAAAGGACTACAGCAAGGGGGGGAAGCAAGCACATGCTTAAAGAATGTTTTAAAATTACTCATGAAATTTTTAGTATGGCAATTGATTGAATTGATTTGAAGCCGAGGGGTAAAGGAGAAAACAAAGTTTTACGATGAAGAAGGAAAGCCGGGAAGTAAAAAGTACGTGACGAAATAAAAACGGAACCTAAATGAAACCACTTGAGGCTTGAGGGACTTGTTTTTTCTGTTTGTGATTGGAATTCATCTCACATGAAGTAAAACAGCAACAACACAACAAAATGAAGCAACAGAAATCCTAGTGCATTTGAATTTTACTGAAAAACAAGTTTAATGTATAATAACCCAATTAAGCGAACCTTTGTCAATCATGAGTGTGTTTTCAATTTTCCTATTCATACTAATAATATTATGTTTTAGTTTTTCAGGACGAATTTCAATGCGTAAAATACAATATATAGAAAACAATTTATATTGAATTATTTGAATTTATCAAATGAAAAGTAATTTCCCTCGATGTCGACATTTCAAATTAACGCAGTCATCCTTTTTGGCTCATTATTTCGATTTCAAAAACAACACTGATGCCTGGTGAAGACTGAAGCCGCGTGTTTATTGTTCAAGGATATACATAAACTGTGTGTAACAGGATGAACCCATTCATCTCGCCATTTCATCAACACCGGCGAGGGCGCGGGATTGCATAAAATTGGAAATAGTTTAATTAAATTTCTGGATCCAAATTAGAAGTGAAGGCTCTGGCAAAATGAATAAAAGGACGATGGATAAAGGTTTTCTCAGCTTGTATATTGTGTACTAACTGGGGAGGAAGACTGTGAAATTATATACACACTAACTGCAAATGAATTGATTAAATGGGGTTCTGTACATATATTTATTTATTTCATTTGATTTATTTTCATTGCATTTGTTGTGTTTGGAAAATTGTAAAGGAAAACTAAGTAATTTCACATCCACCATGTAATGAAAACAATTTTCTATTCATTATCGTTCTATTTATTCTATTTATTTAGTTCAAAAACATTAAACTCGTATAATTTGCCTGAATGGAATGTGTATTTTATGGTTGAATAACAAACGGGAGGGGGGATTATTATTTAGAATAATTGTGCGATGTAATTTGGCGTTACGCAAATTTGTGTTATTATACTAATTAGAAACAATTGAAAGTGATTAATGGGAGGGAATTTAAAATTTGTTTAGAAAAATAATTTGAATCGCTCTCAACAAGTCACAACACATTTTAAAAATAAAACAATTACGCAAGTAATACCGTTAGATAACATGTTGATTGCTCGTTGTCACATTTATAGTTAGATTATTACCGTGTTTGTATTTCGTGTTGTAACAACAATTATGAGCCAGCGCATTCGTCAGTCTAACGGTATTTGGCTATTTACAATTTACATGACTTGTTAGGTATTTATGTTAATGACTTTTAGGTTTAAAATAAAATTATTGTTACAGGCAGGGAAAGTCATTTAAAACTTAACTAATAATCAATTATTATTAAATACAGTTTATTAAATTAGTAGCAAATTTCAAATGCAATGGCTATTAGTTATTTCAATCAAATGACAAGATTGATTTTGTGTTTTAAAATGAATTTAACAATCGCTCAAATGCAAGTTATTAATGTTAAATTACTATAACTAACAAAACAGAATTACATTATTATTATAATGTGAGTAGGCACAATTGAAAAGTGATTTAATTAAATACCAATATTGTTTTGGGCGTAATAACAATTCAACTGAAATTTCAATTAGCTGAGAGTCGCTTGTCCACCACATTATAACGCATTCGTAAAAAGAGATAACTTGCACGCAGCAAATAATTTGCCAAAACTAAAGCATATATACACCAAATTCATACATTGTAGTTTATAGCTGTGCTATGCAGAGAAGCCGAAGAGGACTCCATTAAATTGCCAACAGCTGTTGTTCAATTCATTAAGTTATAAAGAGAAAATACACCCAAAAGCCATTCCGCCAATATGGCACACTCGAACTGTTAAATAGTTTTTCTTTCGCCACACTACGGAGCAAAAAACCACACTGCATATACATATTATGTAGTTTATTTTGATTCCAGCTTGTAAAACAACCCCCCACCCCCCTAACAAAATGGCTGTCCTGCAATATCAAGGGATTCACCCTTGGGACAAAACTGTGGCGTCACGAAATGTGTCGCATGCACTCTCAATTAAGTGTAACGTCAATTCAATGAGTTTCCGGAAACATGCTTAATATGAAATGTATATACGCGTGCCCACACACAGTTGAAAGGATATTTTTCGAAAGTTATTGTACCGGGTTTTTTTTCGAAATTGGGGTGGTGGTCATATATATCCAATTTAAATGACTGTTATGTGATGTGTACCTGTATTGCCAACGACATTTTGTTAACGTTAAATATTGATTGGAGTTTTAGGGGGTGGCATGTAAAAATATACGTGGATGTCCAATGAATAATGAATGGAGTAAAGTTTCTTTTCTAGAAGTTCCTAAATAAATATAGTCCATCGATTTTCTGGAGTAAAATAAAACGATAAAAGACATTCAGGAGCTTTGGATAATGTATGGAATGTACTTTAAATATTCATTTGTTGGATTCGTGTGTGTCCTAAGACTCGTAATCAGAATACCGTTACTCCAATTTAATTTTTTACCACTAATTTTAATTTAGATATGGGGCATTAAATTCTAGATAAAGGAAAAGTGTTTATATGTAATATAATAAATTACAAATTATTATAACTATCTGACGCAAAATACATCGTAAGCAGACCGAAGTGTGAATAATTTACAGATTTAGACCTTGAAATGTTGAGAAAAATTCTTCCTCTTTTTTAAACTATAATGAAGTAAAACACAAATTTAAAAAATATTGGGGGTTTGTGAGACATAAATAATGTGACCTTGAATTTTTATATTTTGCCCTTGAAATGTTCTGAAAAAAATTTTCCCCTTTTCAATAAGCATCAATAATGTTGAAGAAAAATTAAAAAAATATTTAAGCTTTCTGAGATATTGATAGCGTGACCTTGATATTTTATTTTTTGACCTTTAAGAATTTGGCAAATTTTTTGTATTATAAAAGGCCATGTATGAAAGAATTTTTTCAAGATGCTTAATGTTTCTTAGATAGAAGATGACATAATAATACCGCGTTTACATCCCAATAAATCATGCCGAAGGATCACATTTAATGAATAACGGAAAATTCAATTTTGCATAGAATCCTTTTAAGTATAATTAGGGATTTGAATATGAACAAAATCGTTAGAGCCGTTTTTAAGTTCTAATAAGTTTTTTTTATCGTAAAAGTGTACTTGACCTTAAAAATAACAAAAAAAATATATTGTCATAAATTATTTTAGTAACGGAAGTCAAAATTGCATGCAAATCCGTTTCAACGTTCGAACATAATGAGTCGTAATACATTAAAAAGCCATAAAATAATTTGATACAAATCCATCAATTTATGTCCAAAAATAGCATCAAAATCTTGAACATGAAAAAAAAACGGCACTCCTTTAAATGTAATAAAAATCAGTATTCTATAAGGAGAGCATATGCGAAAGCCGGCACAATAGCACATCATCATTGCATGAGTTATTGCGACTATTCCATTTATTCACTTTATATATGTACAACCCAAACACAAAACGATCACAGAGACTATGTATGGCTTCTGAATGGAAAAGACACTTGTGACTAGTTGCATTTTTGCCTCCTTTGATTCGACGATGCCTTTTGAATTATTCCCAACTTATTTCTGCCGCGTGCCAGCTTGCTGGAAAATCTCGACTAGTGCTGTAGTTATAAAACATATTAGATGTTCATTGTGGGCGATGTGGGGGACTTATAAATAATGCCCCACCATCGAGTTGCCAGCATTTCGCTACCTGTTGCCATGCAATTTATGCCATGTTCAACATAATATACTTTTTAGTTGCAATGATTTAGTTTATTATGTTCCAATTGAAGGAGGACCTAAAATAATTATATTTTAAAATATTCATCATTTTATTTAAATGAAATTCATATTTGTAACCGAAAAATTATGTAATTAAAAAGTAAAGTACATTTTAATAATGATAATAATAATAATAATTAAAAACAATATTATATAATTAAATAATTGACTGCACAGATTTCTCTCAGTGCATGATTAACAATTTTTAAATCAGCACAGCACTCTGAATAATAATTATCAATTACTGTTAGAGCCAAAATCCCGTTATGCAGCCAAATGAGTTTAGTCGGAGGGAGCGCAATGACCGATGCCATAGCGGCATTGCTCTCGCTGTATGTTTTCTCTTTTTATGTTTTAATTTAATTGTACTTGAATTTAAATAATTCTAATTTTAGCGACTCTAGTGTAATGTTTAATAAACAGGTTATAGTAGTTGGTATTGCATTTTAATAGCGATTGCTTGCAAATAGCAGAAAGTGTTTACAATTATATTAATGTAATTTTAATGATGATGATTAATGACTTTATGCATAACAATAATTCATGTAAAAAAGGGTTAATTTGTTTAATGCAGACTTTAGAGATTCAGTGCAATATAATTTTGAATAATAAAGTGACCTAGTTATCTATAAAATTAAAAACGGGTAAATAAAATAAAAACAAATAAGTACATTAAATATTTATTTAATAACGCATAATTTAACTGCTTTAAATATGTACATACTATTTGAGTTTGTTACAGAAGGACAAAACAAAATGATAGGCTACCAAATCAAAATAAACAATATAATATTAAAAATGTGTACTTATATTTCTAAAGTGCTTTTCATCCCTCTGGCTCTATCTGCTGAACCTGTCTATATAATTGTATATGTACCGCGGGAGAAAAAAGGAGCGCACAAAAGTAAAACGAATTTACGAGAATTTATTTATGTGCATGAGGTTATACATTTTGACAAATAAACGAGAATTGTGTATTAAAAGTGTATTATATTTGATGGGGGGTGGTCGTACGTCTATACATATACCCAGTTAATATAAATTTATGTTTATTATGTTGTTGGCAAAAAAATGCTTTGATCATTCCAGCGCAAATACAAGAAAATGCCACGAATGGCATATTTGCTTATTAACTAGGTATACCTATGGGATATTTTATTTCGGGCGTTCATATTATACGTTTTGTCGACAAGTTGGGAGAGCGATGTCCCTGAGTGTGCTGAAGTTTAATGTCGCACCCCTCTTGCTTTAATAAAATGTGGAGATGTATAAAATTAGATACAGGAACCATGACATTAACATTTTCAGTGTCCTGTAAATGTCTTATGTACCGTCGGGACTGAAGTATTGCACAAGGTATTTACAGGACCCAGTAAAATAATGTATGTTACCTGAATTAAAAACAAATTTCAAGATTTTGACGTGTTTTAATTTAACTACAAATTAAGGATTGGCTTGCACTTAGCTTTTGGTTTTTGTGTGAGTCCTTGTTCAAATTTATGTGCTGATACAGCCGATGCCAAAGCCACAACAAAATGCGTTAATTTCAAATCAATTATATTTGTACGTGAAAAGTGAAAGCGTAAACAGTACGGGGTTGGGGAGAACGGCCAAAAACACGAGAGTTAAGGTCTACGTCTAAACGCCTATAATTAACAATGTGGTTAAATTATCAACAGTTTCTCCCAAGCGCGAATCGTATAAATATGCCGATGTAAAACGACATACAGACGAAAAGGACGATAAAAGCAAAGTGCTACAACGCATTTACGCTTAATTAAAGGAATAAAATATTTGCTTCGCCGGGATGTTTTCGGATAAAGACGAGCACAACATTTATTTCTTGAAACAAAACTCCAAAGGGAATACGCAAGTATAATATGCGTTGCAAGCGCTATATATATAAGGCAGGCTGTGTAGCTACATCCTTAACGCCCTACAACACATTTAACTCCCCCCACTCACACATCGCACGCTCTGCTGCACGTTCTCTCGGCAACGAAGCAAATTCTTATTTTCATCTCTTTGTCAATACGGTTTTAATTACAAATGTTTCTTGTCAAGCGGAAGACTTACGAAAGTTTGTTGTATAGGCCGAGCGAGACATTGTCGTTTAGGTACGCATTTTGTACCGGCTTGTTTATTGGCCTAGTTAAAAACTTTGTACACACCCTATACTCTGATAACTAGTAACTCGATGTACAACACAGGCTATGTATAGAGCGTATTCAGCGTCATTTGCAGCTTTTTAACTTGATAAAGTTTATGTGGCTTCAAAGGGATGAAGAAGGAAATTGGTTCATTCTAAAAATATCATATTTCCGTGAAATTACATTTAAAAAGTGCAATTTAATTAATACGGTAAATGCTTTTAAAACATCACACGATTTATTGTGTTCAAGGAACATTATAATTATTATTATATAATTCCACCCCATCTTCACATTATATAAAAGTAAATGTTAACGGAACTAAAGCCACCCCCCCCCCCCCCCATCTGAATGTCTCTGGGGATGCATATAATTCAAATTCAGTTTTGATTATTTTTAACGTAACTCCACATTGATGCATCTTGTTTTTTGCATGTCGCATGTATACAGTGAACATATTTGAGCGCATTTAATTTTACTCGAAACAATTTCACTCAAATATTCATTGCATTTGCAGTGGCTTCAATATGCAGCGACATAACTGCATGAAAACGATGTGCACTTTTATTAGCAATGTCATAAGTATTTATTAAGGTTTCGTGAACACATACACGTCATGTAGAAAATGCACAAAATATTATTTCCATTTTGAGATGATAAACCCAATATTCCCGTTGGTAATTTTAGGAATGCAATATTCCACGCAGTGTATTATGTCATCAAATGAAATGGAATTTAATAAGACATTTTTAAAGAAATAAAATGATATGAGTTTGTCAAAACGGATTATTTTGTTCTTCAAGTCGCGTTGTATTCGTCCTTTTGTTATATTTTTTGAATTTAAAATGTTAATAAATAAGTAATACTGCGTTATTTTAATATAATATTTAAAATCAATAAAATAGCACATAAAATAAAGTAAGGTTTAAAATCTTTCAAGGATTAATAAAACAGCACCTATTATTATAAATGTTTCTTCACATTGAGTGAAAGGACTTTAAATTAAGTGGGATTATTTTAATTAAGCCGATTTCAGCTTTTAAACATTTTAAAGGCCTAAGAAATACAATTTCAATGTCCCTTAACTCATGGCCTTAAATAAATTGACCTTGAATAAAGAATGATAATTTGTTAAAAGCCAGTCTTTACTGAAAAGTTTGTGGTAAAAATTTGAAAGGCACTGAAAAGTTACTAATTGTTTCCAAAATATATAATTTTTTGGATTTGAAGCTGTATTTCATGTCAGAAAGTTTAAATTGACCTTGAAGCAAGGATGATAATTTATATTAAGCCAGTTTTACTGAAAAGCAATTGGCCTTGAGCTGATTAAATAAATCGTATGCATTCAGATCGATTGTAACGGATGAAACCATAAAATAGAAAACGTCCTTCCAGCTTCATTTTAATGTTAGAAAATAAAAAATTCCATTAAAGTGTACATTCCGCGACAACTATGCAATTGTAATTGAGGTTAAATTAAAACACACTTCGTGGCATAATAATTAAATTACTCGACGCCAAACACAGACATATTATTGCCTGTTTAAAATAATTTTATTTGAAAATGAGACAAAGGGAATTTGACTACGCACGACAGCAAGCTATAGCCTATAATATTAATTCAACAATGACATTTTGCTGTTCACATAACGGTCGGCGTTTGCGACATTATGTTGATTATACTTGTGCTATATATGTGTCTGTTGCCAATTCAACAACATGAGATGGCTATCAGTGTGCCACATAATGACAAAAGCCGTCAACAATATAACGTTGCATCGAGTCAACTATACAGCGGTACACATCAAACATCACTAATCGTATTATAGGATATCGTATCGCCTATATTGTGTCAAGGTGCATGCAAAAGATGTATGGCAAAGCTTAGACGTGTTCAATTGGCGTCGTACAACATATTCCATTATTTTATGCTAGAATTGAGATAACAATATGTGCAACATATTTGTTATATACAAGGATAATGCAACTGTATTTAGTTATACGGTGATGTGGAATAATCCGAAGGTGTGCACCCACTATTTAAGATGATAACGTGTGTCGTGTACCTACTGTGGATAACATCGTGTGATTTGGATTGAGCATTGTTGAAAATTAGAAGTTATGTCAGAAAATCATTCATGCCGGATTGGTTAATAATATGTATTCTATATTATTCCTTTAACGATCTAATCTCGTGTAGTATTTCTGCATTGACAAGATGTTATAGCTTACGGTAGCGAGGCGAAGCATACAATATGTTTAAATAATCCAATATTGGAATGTAAACATGCAAGTACCTTTAAAAATTCATAAATTTATAGAAAAAGTGTCCTTAATTTTTTTTGACATTGAATTTTTCTTCCAAAACACTTGCTTTTATAAGGATTAGCAATAATACCCCAGGATAATAAGGTTTTGAATTATTTTCATTATGAAACTTTGACCTTGAATTTTTCAACGTTGGCCTTGAAATGTTCAGTAAATATTTTTATCTTATTAATAATTTGAAAGAAAGTATTAAAAATATTCAAGGAATCTGAATATAATAAAAAGTATGACCTTGAATTTAAAAATTTTAACTTTGAAATGTTTTGGAAACTTTTTTTATTTAGTTAAAAACGATTATAATGTGAAAAAAAATATCCTAGAATGTTAAACGTTTCGGAAATGTAAGAAGTTTGACCTTGAATTTTTCGATATTGACCTTGGCGTGATTGGCAAAGTCTTTTTTATTATAAAAGACTGCTATAAATATGTAAAACAATTGCATTCCTATATTTCCCACTGTGCAGGGTTGCTGAGAAAAAAAAAGGTGTTGGTTGTCTGCTCCCACCCCTTTTTCAGGAGGATTAGGGATGTAAGATAAATGCAGTTTTAATTATTCTGAACACGTTCAATTGGATAAGCGTTCTTAAAATGAACAAAATCGTTCGAGCCGTTTTCGAAACTAACTTTTACTATTTTTAGCCACAAAACGTTTTTTTGCCAATAACTTGATGTGTGGAGGTATGAAGGAATTAAAAGGAGTTCCTTATTTTTTATATATTTAAATCTAATTATGCCCTTGGTCGTACAAAAATTAATATATTTTGGAACTAATTCAATAATTTCATCAATTTAAATTGCAACCACAAAAATTTCACAGTTTCAAACCAAATTAAACAAATTGCACCCCAATAATTGATGCATATATGCACTAATTGAATAAATAATATGCAAATAAAAACGGTTCCAATTGAATGAAGCTGCACACAAAGCTCTCACATAGTTAGTCGTCTACATCATCATATACATATGATACATTCTAATAAATTCAATCAACTGCATTTACCCGAAATACGTCAATATTTTATCTTTCAATAAGCGCTCGTGATCATTGAAATAACAAGTCGATGTGTACCCGAGGAAACTCACCCTCATTCAAAAATGGAAAGCGCTGGAGATAGCTTGCTATATTTTTGCAAATAAATTTAACTGTATTAAACGCATTCAACTGAACATCTTCGAACGTTTGATAAGTTTTGAAACTCGTCTCTGATGTGAAATTCTTGCACAAAAAAAAACACACACATACAAAAAAAAAAGATTGGGAATGGGGGGGAGGGCAGCACAGCGGAGTCATTCAATCCAAACAACATGCAACGTATTTTATATTATATTCCGGTGGGAGCAACTGTGCCATATTTCGAATGTGTGGAGGTATGTATGAACGTCGTCGTTTAACTTCAGCAATGCTCACACACTCGGGGAACATCCAATTGGATATTATTGAAAATAAAAGTATGTTTGGCATTTTCATGTACAAATACGTATATTTACAGTTACACACATGACACACTCATTTAATATTATAGTGAAATGAGAATGAATGGCGAGAGGCAGCAAACCCTTTGGATCATAATAATAATATCGACTCGGGAGGGTCTGCGAAAGTGGTGGGGGCAAATAGGAGCACTGCGCCTCCTCTACTGACGTCCTGTGGTGGTTATCGTCAATATTTGTCCGAAAAATCTTTGATGTGCAGCTCACGTTGCCCGAAATGCTTATGAAACTTTTTTGTTTTCGCATGTTTTTCTTGCGACCGTATAAGGAAACACACGAACTATTTTATGAACTTTCTCATATAAAACATTTATGAAGCGAAGTTGTCTTCCCAAATGTGGATGTGTGTTATTTTCATGTCTCGTTCCATGTTGTCTTTACCCCCCACAAACAAAACTCCTTTCCCCTTCTTTCCACACAATATCATATATTCGTGATACAGTGAACGAAATTCAATTAATTCCGCTATGTTTTTTTGCTTATAACACGGAAGCCGTTTACTTTTAATGAGTCGGTTTTATCAGTATAATAACAAGGCCTAACGATTAAATTAAAATCATAGAAATATCACTTATTTAATTTGAATAACGGGTTAGATAAATGGATAATAATAATTTTGAAATATTTGAGATGCAAAATTCAATTAGTTCCATTAAGTTTGAATTGATGGCTACAGAGATAACGGTTCTGATTGTTTTATAATTTTATTTTTAACTGATTTGTTTATCTTTGGTTTTGTTTTATTGGGCACAAATTTTTTTAAGTTGTACTTCAGAAAAATATGGGAGTGACGTATTGTCTTTCATCGAAGGAAAAAGGAAAAATTGTGGACTACAAAAGTCAAGATAATTTTAAACGCCCAAATTTCCAAAAAAAAGGAAAGTCACTCAAGGAAGGCTAAATTGTTTTTTTGTATGTAATAAGAATTATGGAAATACTATTATAATTAAAGTATTAAACCAAAATTACAGAACTTAATTACAAAAAAAATTTTAATTAAAAATTAAATTATTTAATAGATTTGAATTTGTCTGTCTAACTGTGAACTACAAAAATTTATCATCGGCAAAAAAGGCTTTATGGGAGATAAGTACTATCATTCAAAAAACGAAACTGAGTGAAATTAATTGAATTTCGTTCACCGTATATGTGAAAGCCGAACAATTTCTATGCAAGGAAGGGCATACCCAATTGTATGTATTTGTGTGTTCATAAAAAGTTATATTGAAGTTATGCCTAGAATAACTAAAAACCACACACGCCCACCCAAACGTCAAACACACCGCATCAATATCTTGGCGAGAAAAAGGGTGGCCATAAGGAATGATGATATTATTTGCCATTGCATTGTGTTCCCTCACATCTGAATTCCCGCATATTTTGCCGAAAAGGGGAAGAATTAATTTGCGAATGCATTATTTTCACTCGGAACAATGTGTATGCAAGCAGCGTGCATATTTGCAATTGTAGTGTATCCGGGATTAAGTTCCCATGCTCCTCACACTCGACCGCATACACACGCAGTTAAGTACTGACAAACAGATAAATGATGGCGTCTTCGTTCAACTAATTTGAATTTTTTCCTACTAACAATATTTATTTATTTAATGCTGTGAGGGGGGAAACATCACCCACCGTAATATAACGGTGGCTTGTGTGTTGCATGCTTTCGACTTCACAAATGAAATGAAAAACAGATGATGTACAAACTTCTATATATGTACACAAACACAATAATATGAAGCAGCAAACCGACATCATTTGAATTGGGAACATTTCCTTTGTGCCACACGGAGAACATGTCGTACATACATATCAATGTATCCCGGCGAAAGAGGAAAATATCTATTAGAAAATATTATTATGCAAAATCAAATAAATTCGTGTGCTGCATGTGTGTGTGTTTTGTGTGTGTTTTGTGTGTGTAGTACGAGTACAACATCTTTTGAATACAGAAAAGGAAGCCAAGCATGTCTTTGGGCTATTATGCGTCCCCAAAATGAAATTACCAACCGTCAACTCGTCTTTATAATATCGTACACACATCCCAAATATAATATAAGTACTGCAATGTAGTGGATGTGGGAGAGAGAGAGAGAGAGTCTTTGAATTATTGAATATGGTAAATCGATATTTAATTTCAGTTGCCCGAACATGAAACGACGACGTCGCCGTCGACAGCATGCGAGGAAAAATAAAAAGGTCATTCTTTCTTATGGCGAAAGCACGCACTTTGCCTTCACCTTTATTTAATTCAGCTTCTTTGCTTCTTTTGTGTGTTGTATCCCTTGTACATTGGTTGAGTTCTTGCATGGCTGTACGAGGGTGGTTCAATTTGTTTGGGGAATTAAACAAATTATGACTTTCACAAAGGGGTACTCTGACCTCAATAGTTTTTAAACACAAAATTGATTGACCTTCAAATTTTATTTGTTTTATGATTCAAAGAAATTTTTTGCAAAAACTTTAAAAATAAAAAAAAATACAAAAGAAAAAACAATTCAAGCGTTTTTTATGTAAAAGTTCCCATGATATGCTCTTAAGGTCAAAGGCAGAATTACCAGGACATTTTCTTAAAGATATATATTAATTTTAAAGTACAGATATTTCTATGAAATTTGGTCCTATTTAACAGAACTTATAATATAAATTTATAATTTAAGTATTTATAGTAAAATTTAAACTTGAAAAATACCTAAAACTAGCAGTACTCGGCGCGCGTTGCTACGTCCAAAAAAAACATGTTTTCAATGTTAGTAATAATATTTTTGGTTCTCTTTATCAAAAACTTTAAAAATATTTGTAAACTACAGAACAAAGTGCTTTAAAAATTCTAAAATGGTATGGGCGAAAGAAGATCCACTTGATCAGTCAAACACATTTTTTTGATGAAAAATATTAAAAATCTTTAAATAAAGAATCGCTAAAAAAAAACAAAAAATTATAACTAAAATTAAACCCCATTTTCATGGTCAAAATATGAAACTTGAATTGCTATTAAAAATGTGTCAATAATAAAAGCAATAACACAAACTAATGAAACACCCCTCGTAATCACCAATCTAGTATTATAGTTATAGATGCGCTGAAGGATCGCTATGGTAAATAAACCAACGGCCCCCATACCTGTAGGCTTTTTCCGCTTGTAATTTCCTACTTACTTTACAAGCTTTTACCGTATATGTCCTTTTTTTTTTTTGTGAATGTGTGCCTTTAATAAAAACCAATATACAAACCATTCCATTTTAACAAAATGTGTAATGCCCATCCCCTCCACCTCCCCCATTTAGTACAATTCCCCCCGAAGTATTGGAGCATGACGTCGACTGTAATTATAACTGTTAAAGCGAATGCGTATGCAGAGGAATGAGGTCCTAAATTGAACCAGCTATTAATTACGTGTCCCATTATATTATTAGAACGGGACGTCAATCAGTCAAACACATGAATAATTTGGAAATAAGCTGTGGGACATAATTTTATAAATGCATGCACGGATTAAGGGGATAACATGCATGGGTTGTTTCTTGTTTGTGCTCGTTTTTATTTTAACCAATTTGTAAATGGGTTCAGAAGACCATCTGCATTATTGTGCAATGAAGTGAAAATTTCCAAAGCACATTCTTGTACTGAGTAATGTGTATCAGGTGCCGATTGTCAGTGTATTTTCTTGAATTGCTTAAGGGGATACAAAATACTGTAAGAATGTAAAGAAGAAATTGTTGAGCTTTAATGTGTAGGTACGTGGTACTTAAATGTAGTGCAGAGGTGACTGCAATTGGCAAACTTTGGTCGTTATTAAGTGTAAAGCACGAACCCAGTAATATTGTTACATGAAGAATTTCTTTGAAATTTGTAAGAATTTAAGTTTTAAGTATATTTTGCCTCTTTCCACTGTTTTTCAATGGAATTCCTTTTGAATAATTAATTAAAATGAAACAATTTAGGTCATTGTCAGTTTATTAAATACACAGCATTGTAATTTGTAAGTAACATGGTACGCAAGGAACTTTAAAATCAATCCAAAGAGTTAGTAAATAATCTAAATGTCTTTTTTTTTCCATTTCAATTTAGATTCAATAACGTATTATATAAGGTAAGTGGGTAATTGTGTAAACTGTATTTGCAAATTGAATCAATTCATGCAAACAATTTGCAGCGTCACTCACTGAATGACTAGGGGCGTGGTTTTATTGTTTTGCTGGTTGGTGGCGGAATTTTGCAAAAACTCGCTACATCAAACACCGGAAGTAATTCACGAACTCGTCCAGGTACACTTCCGTCTACAACACTGAGTTTAAAACAAATAATTAATGTGTACAAAATATGTTACCGAAAATGTTGAATTAAATTTATAGTTAAGAAGAATTAATGCCGGCAAATAACGATTGATTTTTTTTTAAATTTTAACACACAACATTTTTTCTCGTCAAGTAAACAATCATCATAATTAGAAAGTAATTTACCGTCCTTTTTTGAGTGCAACTTTAGCGCCCGCATACGGTAAATTGGTTTCGGTTGGAAAAAATGTGGCACCATAAAAGTTGAGTCCATTCTGCAGCAACACATTATACTCATCCAGTGAGGCCAACGTTATGCGAATTGGGGCCGGTGGCGTATCTTTGTTGGCCGCTATTATTGCCATGTCCTCCTCTTTGGCGATTTTGGAGATTTGACCTTTTGGCGTGGATGTGCCTTCAGCCGATGACTTTGACTCGCCTGGAAATTGAACTTGAACACGCACAATTTCGACTACAGAATTGAAGCGGTACAATGAATGACGGACATCTTCCACGGGAACGTCTTCGGGTACATCAAAGACGTATAGGGTGAAGGTTTTTTGGGGACGACATGGGATTGGGACCTTTTAAAATATTACAATTTAGTTTAAGGGAAATTAAAAATTAATTTAAATTTACCTTCCTGTAAAACCTAGCTCCAGTCACCTTGTGGTATCCTTTTTTCAAAACAGCTTGATAGTCTTCTGGGCTGGAGAACTTAAACAAAATTCCAGTTGCTGTTTTAGTAAGACTGAAGCATCCTTTAAAATTCATTTTTTCGCAAATCAATGCAGCCCGTTCCATTGATAATTCATGAGATGGAGTCAAAAGAAAGGCACCTATTTTAAAGGGTCAATTTAATTTCCCATTGCTTTTGAAATAAAATCACTGTCATGATGATAATGTGTCATTACCTTTTGCCAAAAAATTCTCCGACTCTGACAACTCCGAATCCGAATCATCATGATCACGTCGCTTATCATTCCACAAAACATCAGAAAGTTTCTGACCACTTTTACCACGATTGCTATTACGAAAGTCCGTCATATTTTTCTCTTGCTCCACATCAGAGGAGTTGCCAACGTAGGACATAGCAATTAGAACTACTTCTTGGAAAAAATACGGTGAACAAACTTAACAATTAAAACAAAGCGACCAAATGAATAAGCACAAAATAAACTGAACAACTAATAATTATAGGCACATTGAACTTACATTACTGATCACTTGGCGAGACTAGATATATCTGAAGTCAATCTGGGATCAAAATGCATATTTTATAGATTCCAAATGACATCAGAGTGGGATTTATTATTACAGTAGAAATTAATCTCCTATTGAAACTGTTTCTATAATTATTAATCCACTTAAAAAATGTATGTCTTTTATAATTGTAAACTGGCACAATTTAGTAAAGCCCAGACCTTGCCCCCTGAATGCGTCCCATAGCGTATTGCAATAATAAATTCAATAAATAATTTTATTCCCAACTAGACAATAGCGCATTATGCACGCATCATTAGTCATCTCGTTGATACTTTTCTTTATGACATAAGCGGTTAACTATTTTTACAGTTATGTTGCTCTCCATAATATTGTTTCAATTTGGGGTTATCTCATTATGGGACACATAATGTAAATTGAGCAAATTTTTTGTCCATTTGTGTTCGCTTCAATGTCGAGCGTCAGCTGGTTCTGTTACTTATACGGTTAAATCCGATCGCTCATTTAAATGACAAATGTTTTGTGAAATACTATAAGCAGTTTGTTTGTGATTTTCACTGCATTGGACTGAAATAAATTGTTATTTAAATTGTTATTATTATTTGTAATTTTAATATTTTTTAACTGTGTTAATAACAAATTTAACATTACACTGTAATGTTCAAATTTGGTTTAAATTGAGTAGTTACACTTCTTTTTTTTTTTTGTTTAAAAATAAATGTAATTTGTTAACTTTTATAATTAAATAAATTTTGAAATCACACAGTGTGAGACTACGCAAATTGGTAAAAATAAATGAGGTTAGGTGTCAAGGTTGAAACTTAATAAGCTTGGTTAAGTGTAATTGTTACAAACTAAAATGAAATTTCTTTCAAAATTATCTTTTCTTCCACAATTAAATCTTTCTCCTACAATTAAATTTATATTAAAATGCATTTTATAGATCTCACCTCATCACGTTGACGCAAAACACATCAACCTCGGAACAATTTCCGCTAAGAACCGGTTACATTTCATTGCATATTGTAAATCCCCATGCGAGTGAAACTGTTGCTCCAAATAGATGGTAATTTTATTACCTCTGTGCAAAATGAATGAACACGTTCGCATTCAAAGTTCACCATACAGACCCAACAGCTCTTCCTTGATGTGCATTGTGCACTAGCTGTGCGGTGTAGTTGCAACATGCATATCACATGGCAACGGCAAAGTATATTAGTTTCTTTTGCATGAAAGCATGCATGCATTTTGTATAAATTCCCAAAAGAAAATCAGTTTTACTTTGCTCTGAAATGGCAAATGGAATTGTTTCAATTCGCCAGATGCTTGACATGTTTTTTCTTCTTTATATTTTTTTTTTGTAACACAAATGTGCCAAGTTTTTGCCTAAAACATGCACGATGCACAAGCAATGCATCATTTATCTCTTCTTTTAAATTACTTGAGGGAGATAAAAGTGTCTTTCAACTGTAATATGTGAACGATTCGAATTCATCAATAAGTGAGCTATTTTTTTGCAGTTTCTTGATGGCCTTTATGTAATTTAGGAACTTTAAATTGCTCATCAAGCATGCGGTGTTTATTCTAGGGTTTTACAATAAGATGTTTCATTTTAAATTAGACCGCTATTTAAGCAGCTGTCAATTTTTAAGCTGTCATCTTTTGACATTTGTCAAATAAAAACTACGAAACGATACAATCGCATTTTTGCAAGAACAGTTTCATGACCGTTTTATTTCTTAATGAGGTGACCAGAAATTGGCCACTGAGATCTTGTGATTTAAAGCCTTTTTTTTATCGCCACAAAACCTCTTGAAACCTTTGATTGGAAAACCCTATATTTTAACATAGTCAAGCTATTTAAAGTATTTCTACTTTTTTTACAGTAAAACTAAACACACAACTACATGCAATTGAATTCCCTTTTAAAATTTATATGCAGACATTAAAGATTCGAGTAAATATTAAATAATGGCGAAATGCTAAAAAATGAAAGTCCAAGTCCCATGGGCTTTGCATTTAACTGGCCCCCTACACGCATGCACGTGTTGTTAAACCAATTCCGATTTGAGTGTAATTTTTAAAAGCCTCGCAGGGATGCACTCAAATAGATTTCAGAGTTATTATCTCCTACTGTCGGCCCGTTTTATGTGCAGTGTTGTTTGTTTTCCGCGTATGCGTTGTTTCTCGCTACACAACATACCGTTAAACACAGCATGATGCGGAATTTACAAACACATCCCTTAAACTGCAACCCCCCATAAACACCAACCCGCAAGTTCAAACATGCCGGGGGGCTTTATATTGAAGAAAAAGACAAAGATATTGTAAATTGTAATGGCTGCAGTACGGCTTTTATTGCTTTCACCCATGTGCTTTTACACACACACTCACACTCACACAACCACTTTGGTGGCCATTTCAGGAAAAGCTTTTAACCCCCATAAAATGACTGCGTGAATTACAATCTCGATGCATGTATAATAAAACTGTTTTTAACGAGCCAGTGCTTTTTAAATGTCTCGAATCGTGTATAGATGGTTCCTTTGCAACCCCCTCTCACCCCAGCCTCACTTACATTTTCATTTTACAATTTTATATTTTATATGTATGGATTTTTTTTTCAGCTTTCATTTTTGTTGTTAAATCCTTGGATCTGTTCTTGTGCAGGGCGCACCAGCACTGCAGAGACCTTTGTGTATTAAAATCATGTCCATTAAATGCGACTTTTATGATGTCATTCGTGGATGGTTATTGTGTACATCATGTCTGGCAGTCTGGCTGTACGCTACATTTACAGAGATTTCATGATGATACTTAAAACCCCGTTCATGTCATTTTAGTATCAGTCTCGAATGCATTTCCGGCGATATATTTGCAAATTGGGTGTGGGGGGTCAATAAACTGACGAAATGTTATGACATATCGAAATTAAGGGCTGGAATAATTTTAAAGTGAAAACTTTAGGACCTTAAAATTGAAGGGTTTTTTGTAAACTGTTAAATTAATACATTTTACATTACCGTTTTCAAAGAGAATGGACACAACCGAGTGACCTGGGCGGAAATTAAGTCACAAGAAAATATTGAAGACACTGAAATCCTTCCGTTGGTCTATAGGATTTAATTAAAAAAATTAAACAACCTCAAAATGAGTATTAAAATTTACCAACATCAAACAATTATCATGCAATCCTTTCATCCAATATTAACAGCAACTGTAACGGTACTTAACTTGATTCCGACAATAACTAATATTAGCCATCGCTCTGGATCTCAATCATCCATCGTCATCGACCAATTCCGTTACCGATTATAAACGAAATTCACTGCGGCTAAAAGGCTGTCAACTCGAATCCTTATAATATTCCGTTACCGCATCCACATGCGGGCAGGGCCACACAAAAGCATAATAAACAGCTCCAGAGTACCGTTGCGGTGTGTGCTCTCTCTGTCAATACAGCGACCCACGCGTTTGTGCGAAGGGAGTTATGATAATGAACACCATAGTGGAAGTGTCACAAAATTTGCATACGAATACACGCACTCACTGAGCCTATGCACAGAGATTGTGGGTGAACTTGCAGGGTTTCTTAACCATTCACCTCGTCGACACGGCAATCCCATCAATGGGCAGCGGCGGCAGCAATTTGCCCCATCCCAAAGTGTTTGAATGTGTGAGTGTTTCTGCGGAAACGCACTTGCTAGTGTACGTAATCAAGTGAACAGTTTTATTGTGTTTGGGTGCAAAATTCGGAAGTACCAATGAGGCGACGCGACGTGTAATCAAGTTTTGGGAATTTTTGCCGTGTTATGTAGCTTTGTTGTTGTACGGTTTTTGAGGCTTCATGTCGTCATGGGATGAAGGATTCGATTCATATTCAAATTTTTTTCAAATTATTTCACAGTCTTGACGTGAGGGAATTGAAATTAAGGAAATGTTTTTAATGAGTGTTTTGGACTGTGGATTTAGGATTTAAGGTATGCTGTAAATAAGGATGTCAAAGATAGCCAGCCAAAGATAAAAGACATCCTTTTGTGTTATTTCAAAAAAAAATTAAAATATTATTTTAGTTAAAAAAAAAAGGAGTTTTCAAATTCAAGGACATGAAATTCTTAGTGAACTCCTCCTGAATGTCGCAATGAGGACTAAACTAAAAGACGCCGTAATCACATCAACACTTAATTTATTGTGATCGAAATTAAACCCCAGACGTAGCAATTTTATTGAAAATAATAAAATGTTATGAAACTATCTCAAATTTTCTAAATTTATTAATAAATATTTAAAGCATCACTTGTCATCTCGAAATAGTTAATCGGCTCATTGAACAATTCAATTTGTCATATTGTGCATAATTATTTTCATCTGCAAATTACTGCCACACATTCCAACCCTTTGCAAATTCACCGTTGACAGTCGCAAACGAAATTACATGTTCTTTTTGACATTTCTACATCCTTGCACAAATTAATTTCATTAAATACGTACGAAAATGACACACAAAGGACACACAATATGCATAAACGACGCCACGTGTGAAATGTGCTTGTGAATAAAATCGCAATAATTCGCCGTAAAATGAAAATGCAATTCAAATGACGTATACATTGAACTGATTATGTCAAACAGTTTTCCGCATATTTTTTCTTGTCACCAATTAAATTGTGTAACTTTATAAAGGACGATGTGTTCCAATTTATGTTGTCACTTTCCGGAATATGTTTGCTCACATGGGGTGGTGCGCTGTCATGTTACATTCTGGTAAACCACAACTTCAATTTTGTTAATGATGTTTTTAGATTTGGGTGCAGGGTACGATATTTACCTAAATACTAATAAATGCAGTTGGGGTGGTGGCGGCGTGGGGATGCAAAGTATTTTGATTGCCGTGTCAGTCGCTTAAAGCCACAACCACAACATCACGCATCAACAAAAGTATGAAACAGTTTGACAACTCGCTGATCTCACATTCTAATTAAGCAATTGCGATGGATGTAAGATTATGTCGCAATGCTTTGTAAACAATGTAGGGTGCGGAAGTGGCGGTAAAAGCTTTGTCGCAATGTCAATTAAATCCGCATTCCACATCGTATGGGATTAAATTTAATGCGGTCGATATTTTATTTATTATTCAGAATATCCAAAAATCGTTTTAATTCGCTGTATTCATTAGGTTTATGTGCGGGTGGTGATGTGTGTATTTCTGCAGTGAATATTTTAATGTTTTGGGTGTGAGGGAAGAATATGTTGGATGGCCTGTGGCTGGGGTAGACTGTGTGTACCCTTAAAAAACCACTTGCCATCATCAGCAGACACCGCAATTGCTTTGTGCTTGTGTGTACTACACTTGAAAACCGGCTGTCTAACAAATGACATTATTCACAGACTCATCCGAAGCATTTCCCGGTGTTGTACACATATTCTAACCATACATTTCAATCTCAGTCGCTCCGGCACAGGGTGACGTTCATAGTTTTAAGATGACACATTAGAGGTGGTAATTTCAAATCTATTTCATCCAAAAAATGCATGAATTTTGGGTCTTTTTTTTAAACAAATTTTAATATTATTGGTATTAGGAAATATTAGAGTCCTTTATGTTTAAGTTCCGAAATTTTCCTTTGGTTATTAAATTTTTATGCGATGTAACTATTTTAAAACAAAAATTATAAAGGATTTTTGTTTAAACAAATTAGATTCCAAAAAAGTTAAACGAAAAACTTAAATTTCAAAATACTTTTCTTGGAAAATATTAATTTAAAAATCACCACCCTGTATGAAATAAATATCACTCACACCAACACTGTCACATATTTCATACAATCTGTGCCCATTGCGATAATTTCTATTAAATCTAAGCTAAAAGCTCTCATCTCCACTAACCGAAAAGAAGTACAATGGTGGGATGAAGGGGGCTGAGGGATAATGTGGATTTAAGCCCCCAATGGATGCCTTAATATAATTATATTAAATTATGAAAAGATGTTTAAATCAAATTCAATACGACTTTTGAGGCGTTTCACGTGGCATTTCTTCGCGAATCCGTTTATGTTAAGGTTTTTGCAACATTAAAGGTGGTAAAAGTTTATTAATAATAAAAACATTTACAATTTCACAATATTACTGTTAGAATAGGGATCAGTTTTTGACCTTGAATCATGTTAATTTCTATTGGCTTTGAAATAGCTTATACTTTTTTTTAATATCACAATTTAAAGTAAAAATCAATTGAAGTGAAGAACTTAACAATATTTACTTTCAAGGTCACGTTTTTATTGATTTGAGTCCCTAGGAGAATTATTGATAAAGTTTAAAGAGAATTTATTTGTAAAAGATTTATTTTCATAATTGAGACCTTGAAAATAATATGAAACAACATAAATTTTAAGCAATTCAAGGTCAAAATTCTCCTTTTTTAAGAAAATTACTAATTTTTTATAATTTTTTAAAGTAAATTAAATTAAGTTCCTTGTGACTTCCCTTACCACTTAGTATTTATTCCGCTAATATGAATTTCCATCAAATCCCATAAAATTATCGCATTTTTATATTACAACCCCCATCCCCCATTTTGTGTCAAGCTTTGAGCGCCGTATTTTGTTTGTAAAAATGAGCGTTAATATGTAAAATCTAGATGGCCTTTCCAGTCTTCATGCTGTGCCACTGCGAGGGTTGGTACCACGGCGCAAAGGCTGCTAAAAGGAAAGGGATTTTTGTGAACGTCGAGAAGCTGCAGCCAGCAGCAGTGAAGGGAAGCCCCAGCGCTACGAGAAATATTTCGTTTATGGTTTTAAAATAATTTTTGTGTTCGGCGCAAACTTTTAATGAGTGTCCAAAATCTCATTTTCAACTTTTTGATTTCAAAATGGTTTATTAAATGCCTTGATGCATAAACTTTCTCACTCACTTTGGTGTTTGCCATTCTCTATGTGCCGGGTTTGTCATGGTAAGTGTGTAAATATGTAGGGAATGTGCGTCCTCTTTATTCTGCAGCACATGTACACGTATAATGTGTGTTTGCAGCAGCAGCAGCAGCAGCTATGTACCGCACCATCATCACACAGCAGCCGACATCACCATCATCGCACCACCACTGCAGCCGCATCATGCCGCCGCATTTAATCATCATCGCCTAAAGAACGCTTTTAGTAAAATTTGATTAAGGGATGATCGCTTTTAACATTAATGGATTGGGTTTTTTCACCACTACCGCACACACACACACACACACACACCCATAAGGGGAACACTGTTGCATAATATTACGACCAACGATAGATAAATGGCGACATGACGCCCCCAAATCCACTTTGTGTGTGTTTTACTGTGCGTTTGATTTTCAGCTCAGTGGTGTGGGCATTTTTAATTAAACTTTTAAATGTGCTTTAACATATTATAATATGTAATGAAGTTTGTGCTCGTTGCAATACTTTGAAATTCCTTTGATTTCATTGCATGCGACATCAATTTGCCAATCCTGGGAAAGTAATCGAAAATTGTACAGTAAACAAAAAATATAATTTCCGGAGTTTTTTTATAAAAATAAATATTACAAGGAACATAAATGAACCTAAATACTGTCGAAAACATGAGTAAGGATTTGATAAAAATTTCACAAACTGTTATATAAAATACTGAAATTAATTGAGGTTATGTTACAACTTTAAATTACAATTTATAAAAAAAACTCACTGAAGGAAAGCAATTAATTTAAGACACATTATTTCATCAATTATTAATTAATTTGGAAAATGAAGCCCTTAATTGACTACACTATACAAATAAAAAATTAAAAAGGGCACGCATTTAATTAAACTATGGACTACCGCATAGTAGCGATAAAATCTTAAATAAAAATTCCTCGAAATGCTATTAATTTCATTCAGTAGTCCCCACCCAATTGAATCCATTAATCATTGCGCTTGCCAAAAGTTCATAATTACAATGAGACCGCGATGAAATATTTGGTCGCTTCATCAATGACGTGTGTTCATCAGTATCGTCTATCGAGAAATGATAACATACATTTAATAATATGATAAATACAATCTCGCCTTAATCGCACCTTATAGAACACACATTTAGGCAACATTAAAACAACTTAGTTACATAAATACTATCTCCAATCCGTCAGTACCACAACAATGTCTGTTGATACGATGAACAGTGTTGTGACAGCCCCAATACAATCAGTCCACAATATTCAGCCCCCGCACAACCCCGTCGTGTCCTCCCCCACTCACACACACAGCAATGTAATTTCATAAAGGAGCGCTCACCGTTTTATGACCGTCACAGCGTGGACACCTTGACATGTCAATTGTGAAAGTTGTTGCAAAGTTCTTTTCAATTCAATTTCTCCAAAACAGTCGGTGTACACTCCAGCATAGTGCTTTCGACGCGCTATCAACATAAAACCAATTACGGTGAGTGCATTGTATAGTTTCATAAATAACCCATGCCACCCCCCCCCCCTCCAAAACCCTCCCAAGCTGCCCACACATTATTATATGTACAAAGTGATGCGGCACACAATTGAGGTGAATATATATATATAGGAAAAAAGTGTTGAGTTGGACGCAAATACATACGCTTATTGGGGAGGGTGGGGGAATTTTTGTTTTTTAATAAATATCCTTTTTTGTGGCCGTATAGCTACAACATAACTTATATCGATTATTGACCGCTTGTTTATGACTCGGACGTTTGTTAGGGGTAGTTTACGATAGGAAGTTTAGTTTATTTTACACAATTTGTTGTTAATATTGATGAAAGGACTTTGACATTTTGTCAATCATTTTAATTGCATTCGTCATTTTATTTTTAAATTGTCAATAATATAATTGCAACTATTTTTATTTATTTTTTTAAATTTAAAATTTTTCCTTTTTTTATTTTAAAAAGCTTTATATTTTATTGAAAGGGGATCCTTTGTGCTTCTGTACAAGAATAATTAAAGTAAAATATTATGGACTTTTAAATTTTAAAGAAATTGTTTTAAAAAAATTAAATTAACTTGGAAATTGAAATCATAAAAAAACTACATTGCAGGGAGAGCGAGGTGTAAATTTATATACGACTGTTGCTTAACCACATTTTAATAAAGCATTTCGGAGATATGAAAATATGACCTTGAAATTTCTGAATTTGGTACTTTTATTGAGATTAGCAATAATCATGAACATCATAGTGCCCTCAGACACACAGTTTTTGAATTACACATTTTCATTATAAAAATATGACCTTGAGTTTTCAAAATTTGACCTTGAAATGTTCAGTAAGTTTTCTTATTTATTTATTCCTACAATAATGTGAAAAAAAAATTCAAAAATATTAAAAGTTTCTGAGATATAAAAAATTTGACCCTGAATTTTTCGATTTTGACCTTGAAATGTTCCGCAAATTTTCTTATATTATTTTATCCTACAATAATTTGAAAGAATTTTTTTGATATTGTGTAAAGTGGCTGAGATAGAAAAGTAGGGTTTGTCCTTGCCCACCCCCTTTTCGCCAAAAGGAGCATCTAGCAGGATATAGATAATAATCGTAAAACCCGTTTTTGAGCCCCTATACGAAAAAAAATTCTTTTGGCAATAACTTGACCTTCAAGGATCTGGCCTTGAAAAATCGAAGACGCTATTCTTATATTTTTGTCTTATACTTTCTAAAAAAAGTCATACAAATCGGTCCAGTAGTTTAGGAGTTTTTTTTCCACCATAGTACACCATTTTTCTATAGTACGAACGTACTTTTGCACATTTTTTCTAGACCACTTTTTTGGACCCATGGGGTGTCAAAACGAGTTTCTGCATCATCAACTTTTTTTCCGTAAAAAGGCGGATTCCAAATATTTCTATATGCCCTTGGGGTCGTATATAAGTTAAAAATCGTTTCTAAATTCTAGGTAACAAGGATTATCAAAAATTTAAACTTTTTAAAAAACACTTTAAAAATACCAATAAAGCACTTAAATGTCTCAAAAAGGACTTAAATGTACAAATATTGTTCAATTCGAGACTTTTAAATTACCACTGCAATATTTTATTACAAAAAATTTGATCCTGCAATCCTGAATTGTTTTTTGCTCCAGCTATTTAAATCTCTCCCATCTTACAATAGCACAAAGAAAAGGAAAAACGCAGTTGTGATGATAATGACTCTTGAGACAACAAAGCCAGACATATTACACCACCCTCCATTCCTATATCACTTTTCTGCACGTTCAACGTCTTCAAATCAAACCGATGGCTCTTTTTGTAATTCATTTTTTTTTATTTTTTTTTTTGGAAAATATTTAAATTCTTTTCTCTTTCGAATAACTTGAACAATTTTTGTCCTGATATTCCTAAATATTCTTTAAGTTGTATAGGAGTATATTTAATAATCTGGATTACATTCTTGTACCGATCCTTATGCCCACATTATTATTATTTTAGATATCCCGACGAATTCCATTGTCCTGGATATATCAAACTTTTTACATAACGAAAGATATGGTGGTGTTTGTGGGGTGGGTGTGCAGTTAAGCATCAATGGGACTATGTTCTAATAATAGGAGCAGACGCACTGAAGCATCCGCCCCACAAGAGTACTCGTATACGGCAATGTTTTTGGAAAAGAAGTGCTGCTTCGTCCAAAATCTTTTATTCATGCAATGTTCATTTTTGTTCGTTTGGCGCGCTCACAACAACAACAACAAACGCACATCCAGCCAAATAAGGAGCAAAAAATAAATATCTATAACGTAGACATAGCTAAGACATTTCAGCGACTTGTATTAATGTGTTTTTGTTTTTTTGCACATACACGCCATTTTTCGTCCTGATGCTCATTCCTTTTATTGTTTCCTGTAGGATGGTGATGTTTTTTTTGTTTTCTGATGCTGTGCGCGTTGTTCTGCATTGTGGCAGCCACCCGCAGTCCACCATATTCTAAGAAAAGTACTGCTGTTCGTGTACAGGAATGTCATATTAAAGTATAATAATAAAATAAACCAGGAAATAAAGAAGCGTGTGTGTCAATGCTTTGAAAAATAGAATAAACATTGTCGTCCTTTATTTGAAATATATTTTATCACTTTAAATAAAAACTAATTTTCATAAAATGAAGCACCTTATTTAATTCAAACTCTTGCAAAATACACCAAAAAGGATAATGTTATTTTTCTTATACTTTTCATTGTTCACCACAGTTTTTACACAATATAAAAATATCCTTAAATGTGTGTGAGGTCCTTGTAAAATAAGTAAGCCATATTATTAAAGCTTGTTATAAAAAGAATGGAAGAATCAACAATGAAATAAAAATATGGGGTGGCAAATTGAAACGGATGTAAGGAGTGGGTGGATACATTTTTTTTTTCGTCCTTACAGTTAGATGTTCAACATACTACTTGAAAAAACATTGTCTAGTAATACACACATTTTCTGTTTTTATTCATATCCGGTGTGCATTCACACACATAGAAACATTCACAGGTTGAAGAATATCAAAGGTAGGTGCTGATAAGGTACAAAAGGGTGGGGGGTTTCATATAATAAAGGACGAACATATAATATAGCGTTATAATAATAATATGAAAACAGGATAAGGTAAAAAGGGACGCCCACACATGCGTTTGTGTGGATTAGTGTGTGTGTATCCTTTAAGGACGCGTTACATGAACGAGAAAGTTTTTTTTAAACATGCAAATATATCACATACAGCATTGGGATATCCGGACATACATATCTCTGTACGCGGACATAAAATATACTTCCTGTGCTTCATGTCCTTTGGCGATTGTTCATTCTTCCACTTTATTTTTTTTTTGTTTAACTATCTACCTTACAGTACTTCCACTTCTGTGTGTGAAAGCACATAAAATATGGATGCAAATTTTTATTAAGGATATTTTATTAAAACAAGGATGCTGAGTCCTGATTTAAAAAAAAAGGATTTAACTGCAGCATAGTCCAATTTAGCCATTAAGTATATGTAGATAATAAATGTGATTTTGTGCGCATAAAGGATGTAAGTCCTTCGCGATAATGGACCTAATAAAAAGGATCCATTTCTAGTGATGTTATTCGGCACTTTGCACCAAAGGACATTTTTTGTTTTATTATCGATATGTAGCAATTGACACAGCTTGGTCAGATTACCGTTTATGCGAGTTCATGTGCACGACAATTCGTCCTTATAAATTGTTCTTTCTCTCTCTCCATGCCATATATATGCATTGCAAAGGTATCAACCACATAAAATCACATCATGACGAGAATGCTGTACGATCATCTGCATGAATCAATGCAAACACGAATAAATTGTATAAGGTAAAGCACATCCATCCACATATATATATAAAGGAATGGAGGGTGGAGGGATAAAAAAAAATCCCAGTTAGAGAACCCATGTAGTCACATATTTGAACGACTTTCCTGCATCGTCCCCTCCAATTCCCAACTGCATATAGTGACTTACATGTATATTTACTCCTTTGTCTTTTATTTGAACAGTCTTTTGACTTGATTTGAATGCAGAGTGCAACATTTCTAGTCAAAAGCACACAAACAACATGCACACAAATATACTGACGATATGAACTCCTCAGTCCTCGGAGAAACGTGATTTTTTCCCTTTTTATTCTTTTAGCCCCGGACTTGTTTTACATTGGCTTATATGTGCATGGTGAAAGTATAAAAGCTCTACGATATATGTATTCGCTCGGTCTCAGCACGTTTAAAAATAGTCAGTACCCATTTTACTTGGCATCATCATATATATGCATATTATGGCATCGGCGACTCCATAATGTATACCTAGACAGGAGCATATTATGGCAACAGAAACAACATACACTTTTGAGCAGATGTGATAGAGGATACGATCCGTACGTGATGTTATTCAAATGGTCAAATCAGTTCTTGTACTTCATTTTAAACTTTTGGCTGGAGGGTTGCAGCAAATGTGTGTGTGTGTGTGCGTGTGTGTGTGTGTGTTGAAAATAAGCGAATTTTGCAATTCCCATAGATGAAGCAAGAATGACCGTACGGTATTAAAGGAGTAAAGGATACACGTACTGATCCAATGGTATGCTTTTGTTCAAAAATTGTTGAATATGGCGATGACTGTTCTTGAAATCGGACTTAAATTGGGAGTAAAAATCCTTTTTTAAATTTTTAACTGTAACTTAATGTTTCATTCTTTTTAAAAAGTTGCAAGAAGTTCAAAACACATTAAATTATTTGTTGAAGGCTCTTAAGAAATGTTTGAGAAATGATCATGAAAATGTTGATAAAAGGATTTCATTCTCAACATTTAAAATTTATCATAACTGTTTATAAAAGGGATCAAATTGTTTATTAAGAAAATAGTTTTTGTTTCACACTAAATTTATAATTTCTTATTCATATTTTTATTCTTTTTTAATTTAAAAAAATCAAGGACGAAATTTAATGTAAATTCTTTCCATATCCTTAATATTTATTGAAGCTATTTCGATGCAAATACAGTTATTAAAAAATTGTTCAATGTATGCATTGAGTTTTTTTGCCATAAAGGACAGTAATTTTTTTTTTTTTGGCAAAAGTCCTGCGAGATTTCCTACCGTAAAAGAATATAGAGTTTTTTATTAATTACAAAACATTAAATATAATATATTATTCGTCTTACATTTCTGTTATACCAAGGACATTGCATACAAGAAAAAATTGTGAATTTACTATTCAAGAGTCCTTAAAATAGAATAAAAATACTTTGGCTTTCAATGCCAAATTATAAATAAATTCTTGTGTTGCACTTTATAATAAAAACGAATTCGGTCTTCGTGTCCCCTTACTGTTTCTCTTAACCACAAAGGATTCCTCAATAAGGACGAACGACATAGTTAATTTTAACGGGTCTTGATAATTATCCTTAGTTCGTTATGTTTTAAATTATTAAATTCCATTAATGATCACTAAAGTCTACTAGAATAAGCAACAATTCTCATCAGCAACAGGAAATAAATATTTCAAAACACACATCACTTACAGTTATCATCATAACACTCACAATGCCAAACAAATTGCAAACAGGCGAAACATTTCACCCCCACAACAAAAAAAAAAACTGCCTGAAAAACGATTGCCATTTCAATTTAATGCAACAGGCTGCGATAGTCTTGGCAATGTGTCAACAATGTACCATAATCTCTCCTTTTGCCAAGCTAATAATAATCATTGCTGGAAGGAATGAATTGCACGGGATGCCTCCACCAAATAATCCTTTCTTTCTGTACCATGCCTCTAACACTGCTGCTGCTACTGCACGTTATAGACTCAACTCCTCGACATTATACTCCGCACACCAGTTATTATGTACTTGTTGCTGGGACACATCCAACTACTTATGTTATACTCGGTGTCTGTTGCACCCAGCACCACTCTCTTCATCCCCCATCGCGCCGCATACAAAATGTGTCTGCGCGCCCCGTCTTTATTATTAATGCTTGCTACACGTATAATATAAAGCTGCCGACTGTATTACATTGAATGAGGTTGCTCCCATGGCTGGTTTTGTGTGTGCACTTGTTCCGCTATATGCTTTATTTCATGGAATTGAAAAAGGCGGCGCGTGCCCTCATTTGTTGCACTTGGCCTTTTGATTTCGCAATCATCATTTTCAATCGATGTGTCGGGTGTGGTGGAAGCACATTCTTTGAGTGGTGTGCGACTTCTTTTGCTGTGCCACCCATAACTTCCTCCAGCGCCTCCTTTCGTCTGTGCAGTTTGCACTAATGGCATATTGTGGTGGGGAAAAGTTAGGGTAATAAAATATATTGGCTCATGCATTAAGTGGGAGAGTGCGCGCGGTCTTTAACACAAGAAATGCATTGCAATTTCGTGGAATGCAACCGCGTGCAGCGCGTTTTGTTATTCATGTCTGGTGTGTTGTAAATCGTGAACATTTTCGTTTATGTATTTTAAAGCTTCGTTGAGTTTGGCAAGGATTAGAGAGAATTGTTGAACTTTTGTGGAGTGCAGGATTATTTATTTAAATAATTGAATGGGTTTTTGCATAAATGTTGAAGAGATTTTAATTAGAGAAAATGTTGGAGTGATTGAGAATAATTGTCTAACGATAATTTTTTTTGCATAACTTTTAAAATTCTGTCGGTTTGTTTTGCCTTTTTGGACATGTTCCATTAAACGGCAATTTTTGTCACATTCGTAATTAATATTTCTATGATACATACTAAGTCATAATTAATTTACAACAAACTTTCACAACAAAAAATCTCCTCAATAACAAAAGAAGGTTCGTTAAAATTTTAAAAACCTTTTTAAAAAAAAAATTTCTTGAATTTCTGTTTTATTTTCATTAGAATATTCAAGGTCAATCATCTTTTATTTCAAGGTCTAATTAAGAATTTTCCTTCAAAATCTACATTCCAATCTTTGATTTAAAATAAATTAATCATAGTTTTGTCATTTTAAGGCCGATAATAAACCTAAAATGCTTAACCAATATAAAAAGGACACGCGGTAAATTAATGAAATAAAAAGTTGTTTACCACTTTCGTGCAACAACAAAGTGTAATTAAAGCAACCATAAACATTTCCAATATTGTTATTTATTACAGAAATTAAAAGTCCCTGTGACGCTTTATTACAATTTTGATAACATCCTTGCAACATTGTGGTCACTGCTGATTCCTAAATAAAGAATTATTTATTTTTCTCAATTAGCTATCATACAATGTATTCTGACACAGATTGCAATCCATTTATTTCCATTTTATTTCATTTCTCGAGTATAAAATGCAATTAAGATTGCATGTTGACAAAAGAAATTGTATTTCCGAAACGTTCCTTGAGGTACACTTAAACCACCACCCTTGCCAATACAGCATCCTTAAAAGCGCACAACCTTCCCACATGTCATCTAATCGTTTGTAGGACCACAACTAAAAATTATTGGCATGTTTATTAGACACAAACACACAAACACACACACACACTACCCACCTCTCCACTCCAATAAACAGTTTTATGTGCAACTTCACCGTTAATTTGGCCACAAAATGTCTGCACAACCCCCCCACATATTTTCGCATCCGCACATCGCGCCGGAAATTGAAATTGTTATTAATTGTATATTGGTATAACGGTGAAAATTTATGGCAAATTTGTAACGGCATATACAGACGACACACAGTGAGATGAAATTAAGCGACATAAGTGCACTGCTATGGCAGCAGGCAGTAAGCAGTTGGTACGCTGTAGTTCAATTTAATTGCTTCCTGTTGTCGATCGTATTAACAGTGATGTGGGTTTGCGGCAATTTTGTGTAGCTGCGACACAACTGTAAACTCCTTCGTATAGTAATGAGACTTTTATGAGCTTAATACCTGTGCTGCATGCATGAATGAGTGAGTGTGTAGGTAGCAGCGTCAATCAATGAGAGTAACATTAATGCTGATGGTTATTTCTTCAGAGAGCATAATATGGCTGCATTTAATTAACGGTAAATTGTATTAAACAATTGAATTGCTGTGAATTGCAGAATGGTACAAATTGTGCAGTTAATCCGCATTAATGTTGTGGTGTTGCAGAAATGGGGTATTTATTTTTTGAAGTAACTGTAAAGCATAAAGCAATAGTTTATTTTATATTGAAATGTTTACAAATAAAAAATTATTTCGTAATGTAAATCTTAATTCATAAGGACTTTAAAACAATCCATTTCAATTTAAACATCTAATTTATGTTGTTGCACAATAAAGGAGAGCCGTCCCTTAATTTTTAAAATTTTATTTTGATTGAAATATGCACTTTAAGGCCTGCAATAACACTCTATAAGGATTCATGTTATTTAAAGAAATTTTAGTTGTAATTTAAGTTAAGAAAATGTAAATGATCAATAAACATCTTCAGGATTTTAATAATTTTCTATGATTAGGCAAAAATTAAAAATCAAAAGTTTCATCTTTAATAAAGTGTTTTTAAATTTGTTGCATTCCTATTAGTTTACATCTTAACAATTACTTACAAGTCAGAAATTGCTTTTACATACCTAAAGAAACCTCACAATATGCTGCACACTTAACTGCAAAGACACAAAAGTACACTTTACGTGAAGCTAAGCAACAGACTGCAATGGCACACAATTGCGGCTGCACAATACTTTCTGGGAGGCAGAACTTTTGCACCATAAGACAAAGAAGACTCTTTTCTCAAATTAAGGAAGAGAACGAAATAAATTATGCGACAACTATATAATGTACGTAAAATTGAAAAAGAAAATTTCAAGAATATATAATAAGAACAAAGAAATGAAACAAACAACAACAACAATGAAATAATATTCAGCAGTTGAGAATTTGTGCAAAAGATGAGAATAAGTGCATTTAATTTGGAAAGACACAAAACAATGATTTTAATTTAATGCGCACAAAGATAAAGCAAAATTGGTGGGGGGATGGATATTAAAAATGTGAAGATGGCAAAAATATGATATAATGTATCAGAAAAAGATAAGAAGTATAATGTTATTCAAAAAGTTTATCTTTCGTAATGCGTCTGTCAATAAGGATGAAAGGGGGAGGGGGGAGGGAAGTACCCACTCAACGTACTACAACATGTACAATGTGCGGCAAGAAGAAGGCTGAAGATCCCTTGCTGAAATGCTGAAGCGTGGAAACGCGACGCGTCTTATACTACATTATAAATATTTTATACATGTGGAGAGTGAAATAAAATGATGCGCTTCTTGTTCATTTTTCTTTATTATGTTTGCCTTGGATGAAAAATTAAACTTATGTAAACAAAGCAATAAATTCATTTTGTCGTAATTTTTCCATACACACCACCTCCCCCAGCCATACTTCATCCCACCCCTACCCTTTCTCACAATAAATAGAGTAGTATAAGGGTTGTGTGTGCTTTCTGTATGGATGAGGCACAGGGCGCGCGGTTTGTTGCGACTGTATGTGACACGTGATGCGGGGTGTGGGGGGTTGGTTTTTGGAAGCTTCCGAATTTACGAAGAGCTGAGGGTTTGTACTGTATATATATTTGTATACTGTAATTGTGTGTGTAAGCATGCAAGCTGCGCGAAAAAGTTTCAATAAAGTTTTCACATCGGTGATATTAGGCTGGATGAAAAGTCCCCGGTCTGACCCATAGATGGCGTTACCAGAATTTTTTCCATATGATTTTCATTTAGTACCAACCTTCAAACGATACGTGTAAAAATTTGACAGCAATCGGACAATTAGTTCGTGAGTTATAGCGATTTGAGTGAAGCTACTTTTGTTATTGTTGAAAAGATGGAAAAAAAAGAATTTCGTGTGTTAATAAAGTATTGCTTCTTGAAGGGAAAAAATACAGTTGAAGCGAAAGCATGGCTTGATGAAGAGTTTCCGGGGTCTGCACCGGGAAAATCCACCATCATTGATTGGTATGCTAAGTTTAAACGTGGTGAAATGAGCACTGAAGACGGTGAACGCAGTGGACGCCCAAAAGAGGCTGTTACCGACGAAAACATCAAAAAAATCCATAAAATAATTTTGAATGATCGTAAAATGAAGTTGAGCGAGATAGCAGACATTGTAAAGATATCAAAGGAACGTATACATCATATCATTCGCGAATATTTGGGCATGCGAAAGCTCTGTGCAAAGTGGGTGCCGCGCGAGCTCACAAGCGATCAAAAACAACAACGAGTTGATGATTCGGAGCAGTGTTTGAAGCTGTTTAAGCGCAATAAAGCCGAATTTTTCCGTCGATATGTGACAATGGATGAAACATGGCTCCATCACTATACTCCAGAGTCCAATCGGCAATCATCTGAATGGACAGCAAGCGATGAACCCAAACCGAAGCGTGGAAAAACGCAACAGTCGGCTGGAAAGGTTATGGCGTCTGTTTTTTGGGATGCGCATGGAATAATATTCATCGACTATCTCCAAAAGGGACAGACAATCAACAGCGACTATTACATTGCTCTATTGGAGCGGTTGAAAGCCGAAATCGCAAAGAAACGGCCGCATTTGAAGAAGAAAAAAGTGCTGTTCCACCAAGACAATGCACCGTGTCACAAGTCTGGAAAAACGATGGCTAAAATTTATGAATTGGGCTACGAATTGCTTCCTCATCCACCGTATTCTCCAGATCTGGCCCCCAGCGACTATTTCCTGTTTGCGGACCTTAAAAGAATGCTCGCTGGCAAGAAATTTAAGACCGATGATGAAGTGATTGCTGAAACTGAGGCCTATTTTGAGGATAAACCGAAAGAGTACTACAGAAGTGGCATCGAAAAGTTGGAAAATCGCTATAATCGCTGTATCGCCTTCGAAGGCAACTATGTTGAATAATAAAATTGAATTTTGCAAAAAAATGTTTTTTACCATGGTAGACCGGGGACTTTTCATCCGGCCTGTTATATGAGTGTTATTGCCGCCACATATTCCCTACCCCTTCAGGCAATGCTTGTGTGCAATGTACGGCACACAATTTATACTCATATGCTAACGGCATAACTATGTAGCTAAATAACACAGGGACACATATGTACTCGTATGCTCAATATTTTGTATGTAATTTTTAGTCAGACTAATTTAATGCAGTTATACCACCAACATTTGCTGTTTGCGAAGATATTTGTTGCTTCACCGCACCACCATCCCCCCCACAACCCTGTGTCTGCGCAGCGTACGAATATATCAAGTGACTGTATTTGGGATGCCAACTTATATAATTTAATCTCGGCATCCCGAGAGTTATTTGCTCATCTTGACGATGTGGATTGTGGGGTGTGTGTGTGTGTGTGTGTGCAGACAAAATAGCGCAAATGCAATATTGTGTGAGAATGTAAACGGTGTTGCGATTTGTCAAATTATTTGCAGCTGTCGCAATGAAATTTATGCCGTAAGGGATAATAATTGTACGACATTTTCCACATCTTGTGAATTATTTGGATACATTGCGACCTCACACATTCGTTTAATGCTGCATTATTTGACAAAACACATCATTGAATATGTCTGCGTGCTGATCTTTTAACATTCCTCCTAATCCCACCCCTCTCAAAGCCATCCCTTAATGTTAAAGTATTTTTTTATATCAGCAAAACAAGCATACAAGGACCTTACTTGCCACTAATATCAGTATTATAACTACACGCGTCCTTCCATCCACATTATAAATAGCAATACATCCTTTTATGGCCTCTCTCTCCTCCTTGACATAACAACAAAAATCATGGTAACTCCACATCAATAACAACAACAATAACATCACCACCACAACCAAAAATGATAGCACAACATACAAGTGCATAAGCGTGTTTTCCTCTCAATGAAATATAAGAGGAAATGCTTGTTCACAGTTCGTCAATTTTGCCTCATCTAAAAGACTGTATGACAGGCAATGAAACCTTACTACAACGCGAGGAGTAATCTTTCAGCATGGCACTGCTGCAGTCAGTACGCTCGCTTCATTTCGATCTACGTTTCTCGTGTGTGCACATTTCACATTATAAGCACCAATGAATATGACACGCAGGGTTGTCCTTGTACAAAATTCCAACGTTCAGTTTATTTCCCTTTTTTTTTTGTGTCCTGTTTAGTAATAACAATGTGTACATGGTTCACGTCTTCCCCGATACAGTCGTTGGCATGGCATCAGCTTTTAAATTATGGTGTGTTGGCGTCATAATCACCCAGATACTCACTACACGTCATGGGTGTCACACATTAAAGTGGGATGACTAACAATGTAGCGAGCAAAAAAAAGGTGTGATGTTCATCAACTTATTAAGATGACAGTCTTGTCAATTATACTGCAGCACTGTGATTTGTTTCTTGGGAAATTTGAGATGATTGTTTTCATGGAAAATTGAGTCCTTGTGTGGAATTGTAGCGTTATGAATTCAGGAGGGGTATAAATTATTACTTATAGGGACTGTGTGTTATGACAATATTATAAAAATGGTTTGTTGTAAAGATGTTTTATGAAACACGTGTCCTTTTTTGCAAACTAGCAAAAGCAGTTTAAGTTGTTAAATGGAAAATCTTCAACCACGATTTAAACTGGGTGACCCCGATAAAAAAAATCGGTCAGGGAATTATATTATCAAAAGGATCAAGGATTTTTTAAGCGTAATGCTGAGAAAAAAAACTACATCGCAGGGAGAGCGAGATGTGAATTTATATACGACTGTTGTTTAACTAACTTTAAATAAAGCTTTTCTGAGATATGGAAAATGTGACCTTGATATTTCTGAGTTTTGACCTTGATTTCTGTCCAAAATTGGTACTTTTATTAAGATTAGCAATAATGTAGAATGTCAGAGTACCCTAAAACATACAGTTTTTTAATTCCATATTTTCATTATAAAAGTACGGCTTTGAGTTTTAAAATTTTGACCTTGAATTATTTAGAAGGTTTTCTTATCTTATTTAATACTATCATAAAGCGAAAAAAAAATTCAAAAATAATTAAGGTTTCTGAGATAACCCTACAATAATCTGAAAGAATTTTTTTGATATTGTGTAAAGTGGCTGAGATAGAAAAGTTGGGTTCGTCTTAGCCCACCCACTTTTTCGCCAGAAGGAGCATCTAGCGGGAACTGTGCAGTTTTGTTTAGAATGTCTTGGAGATTAATTTTTGTGAAAATGAAGAAAATCCTAGGGCCCGTTTCTGAGCCCCCATACGAAAAAAATTGACCTTGAAGGATCTGACCTTGAAAAACGAACATTATAATATTTTACAAAAAAAATGGCCACCACAGTACGGCGTACAGGATGCCTCCTAATAACATCCGTTTCGATTGCATTAAATAAACACAAAAAAAACTGCGAAGAAAACCGCGGTTCTTGAAAATAAAAGACTTAATCTAAGTAAAAGAACGGGACTCGATTTTTAAACACTCGAAAAAAAAATTAGGAGGACTTTTATTTTATAAGCGAAAAAAATTGCAATAAAAAAAAAATCAATAAAACATTTAAATTCAGAAGAAAACTTGAAACCAACTTAAAGACTTGAAGCAAATTGCAAATTTGCCACTAACTTGAGAGCATTCATTAATTATTTTTCATTATTCCAATTACGGTGCATTCCTGAATTTAAATTACAAATTACAACCCCCCAATTGAATTCAATTTATTTCATTGCAAATAAAAATTATTGATGACTTTCTACGAGTGATTTGATTGCTCCCACCCCATCCCCCACAATCCATGTTATGTCAGAAAAACCTCCATAAATAGATCCATCCCTTGCCCAACATTAATTACATTAAGTATAGAGAACACACAACAATTTTATTGCAACATTATTATGTTGCCTACAGCACACGATGCTTTATGTGGCAGCGAGATGTTACGCAGATATTTTTCTCAATTATTTTTAACATAGCAACAATTTTTTCATTGTTGCAGCAACAAAACACAACCCACACACACACACACACTTGCAATATTATAGTGATTTAGAAGGCTTTATATTGTGATACATTAAGAGAAATTTATCGTCATACAGCTTTAATGCCCCGACCTTTATGGGGGCGAACTGCACAAACACACATCCCGCAAGTTACTCATCGGCGAAAGCATGACGTTCAATGTACTCGTACATGTGGCAACCCCCAAACGCACCGTCACACACATTTCAAGATAATGGGCTGCCATTGTGATGGTGTGAAACTGTTGCAATATTTGAAATGTGGGTGTGTGTCTGTGAAGCGCTGTTGAATCCTTGGAGCATGCTGTGCAGTTACCTACAACAGTAATAACCTCCCAAATGTGATGTGTTTGGTTATCATCCAGCGATGTCTTTTGGTGTGATGAAGCAGCTGCATGGGGCGCATAATATTGTGCCTTCCACATATTATAGGGGTTGCGTCATATTGTGTGAAGGCTTAAATTGTAACCATTTGTGTGCGGGGCCAACCCCCTGTCGCATAATAAGCACCATTAATATTTAACGAATTTTTCTTGTAATCGACATTAAATGAATTATGTACAATTACACGTATAGTGGAGGTTTGTGTGTGTTTGTGTAATTAATCTACCCTATTATTGAAATGATTTATTGTAATAAATGTATTCCAAGTGGATTTGGTTCACAAAATTTGTGGACATCAAAGTGAGCTTGAGTAGTAGGGGTTGGATCCAATCCTGCTAAATAATAAAATTGTATTGCATTTATAAAATCAAAAATAAATGCAATAGAAACAGAATGCATTAATTATAAGGAAGTTGAATAATAAAATCTCGCATAAATCTGAACATAAATGAAAGAGATCCTTCGCGCCTACGTAATCCAGGTTTAGGCACCTCAACCTTCGGTCCATTGTAGAATTTATTCCCAAATGCATAATTCTTAAAACCTATGATTTGTATGAAATTTTTTTGCAAAATATTAGAGAATAATATAAGAAAGTGATTTTTGATTTTTCAAGGTCAGGTGCTGATTTTTCAAGGTCAAGTTATTGTCAAAATCATATTTCTCAAAAATGGGCCCCACAATTTTCATCATTTTCACAAAAATAACCTTCAAGGCATTCTAAATAAAACTGCATATATCTTATATCCCGCCAGATGCTCCTTCTGGCGAAAAAAGGATGTGGACAAAGACAAACCCAACTTTTCTATCTCAATTAGGATTAAATAAGATAAGAAAACTTTCGGAATATTTTAAGGTCAAAATTTTAAAACTCAAGGTCATATTTATATAATTAAAATATGTAATTCAAAAACTGTGTGTTTTAGGGTGCAATGATGTTCTACATTATTGCTAATTTCAATGAAAGTACCATTTTTAGACAAAAATCAAGGTCAAAAAAAAATCAAACTCATAAATTTCAAGGTCACATTTTCCATATCACAGAAAAGCTTTTTTTTAAATTTAAAATGTTGTTAAGCAACAGTCGTATGTAGTCAGCGTTCGAAGTCGGATCTGAATGAAGGGCGGACATTCACAAATTGTAGTTAACAACCGACTTATTTTCTTCACAGCGACTCTTACACGTACTTAAAGCCTCGTCCAAAATTTTTTGGAGATGTTCTTTTAGTAGATAATGTCCACAGTTAAAAGTGAAACTACAATCCTGAGATCTGTGCGTTTTAATCTTAAGATAAGCTCAGTTTTCTTAGAATCAGGACCTGTTAGGCTGCCACAAAAAATTTTACTTTGTCTGTAAAATGTCAACGCCTTCCAGTGTTCTGAGTGATACTGCTAAAGTTCTCTGCTCCTTTAATTTTTTAGCCTTTTTTAGGAGATTCCCCTGCCCGATTCTGGTTCATAAAAAATAGTACTCGGCCCTTCGTTTGGGAGAGCGTCCACTATATCGTTACCAGGGATGCCCCGCACAAAAACTTCGCATATTTTGCAAATCAATTCATCAGAATCCATATAGCATGACTGAGGATATAATAAACTCTTTTCATTACGGAAAATGCATCCCTGCAACTATAGTCCTGCAGTGCTACAACTTGACATGAGGCTACGTCCTTTAGTATATAGATGATGCAGGGTTTTGGGAATGTCATAAACGTATAAATGTACGTTGTCAAAAATATTATGGTGTGATGCTTTGGGCACCCAGGTATTCATAATTTGGGTTGCCGAATTCATGTTGTGTGTTATTTTAGGAGGACGGGGACCATGGTGATGATATGGCAATAGGATCACATTGGGACAGACGTGGTGCATATGCACCAGAAACATTTTGTGGTCTACCACAGATTTCTGCTATATGCAACATATTATTTAATATTAATATGCTTCCCAGTCCCAAAACACACACACACGCACACACACGAGATAGGGTACACCATTCAGCCACATTCCAGCACATCATATTTTGGTGTTCTCTGCACATACAATATGCGAGTGGTGTCAGCGGTGTATATTTGTGTTACCACTGCAGATTTTGTGTTAAAGCGAATGTGCGTGCGGCTGTAGAATTTTCATGCCCTCCATCACTTTGTGCGTGCAAGATAATGCACATTTTGGGTGAACTTGTAACATTTCTGCTCAATAATTTAATGCGTCATTGGGATTGTGACCATCATGCATTAAAGTTTGACAAAATGGACGACGATGATTTATGATGAACTCAAAATGAAGCAACCCTAACGGAATGTGGTTTTGTGTGCGTTGACTGCAACAAAAACAATATCCTGTTAATATTTAATTGCATATGGTGAGCAGTTACTTAATTACTATTACTTAATTACGGAATAAATTAACGTGTATAGGCAACGTGATAATCAATTGGGGGGAGGGTGTCGGAACGGCCGCTGCAGTCCAGTCATGCAGCAGCGTTCATTCATCAATTTCCATTGCGGTTTTTGTGGTGATAAGGGGTGTGGTTGCAAGATGTCATTGTGATTGCATATCTGCAAATTTTAAATATGGTTGAATTTGTTCAATAGTTCGATGTGTCGTTAAGTTTTGATGTTTTAATTAATATATTGGGAGCATAATATAGAAAATTCGAAGGTTGTAAAATTTAAAAGCGTTATTTTCCTGACAATGGGCGGTAATTTTAAAGAAAGGTACTGTTTACTTAAAAAGAAAACTACATCTCAGGGAGAGCAAGGTGTGAATTTATATACAACTGTTGCTTAACTACATTTTAATAAAGCTTTTCGGAAATATGAAAAATTTGACCTTGAAATTTCTGAATTTTGACCTTGATTTTTGTACAAAATTGGTACTTCATTATGATTATCAATAATGTAGAACATCATAGTGACCTAAAACACACAGTTTTTGTATTACATATTATCATTATAAAAATATGACCTTGAGTTTTCAAAATTTGACCTTGAAATGTTCAACAAGTTTTCTTATTTTATTTAATCCTACAATAATGTGAAAAAAAAATTTCAAAAATATTTAAGGTTTATGAGATATAAAAAAATGTGACCTCAAATTTTCCGGTTTTGACCTCGAAATGTTCTGCAAGTTTTCTTATCTTATTTTATCCCACAATAATCTGAAAGAGTTTTTTTGATATTGTGCAAGGTGGCTGAGATAGAAAAGTGGGGTTTGTCTTTGTCCACGCCCTTTTTCGCCAGAAGGAGCATCTAGCGGGTTATAGGATATATGCAGTTTTGTTTAGGATACCTTGAAGATTAATCATTGTGAAAATAAAGAAAATCGTACAACCCATTTTTGAGCCCCCATACGAAAAAAACTGCCCTTGGCAATAACTTGACCTTGAAGCATCTGACCTGAAAAATCAAAGATCGGAATACAAATATTTCTATATGCCCTTGGGGTCGTATATAAATTAAAAATGATTGACTAAAATAAGGGATGAAATTTGAATAAAAAAAAAGTTTATTAAAAAAAAAAATTGGAACGTAAATTATTTGGATTAAGAGATTGCCAAAGAATTATTAATTTAAATAAATAAATTGACACGTTATTTTTTTCAAGATTGAAAGCAATTTCAACGTTAACGATTTTACAAATGTTTTTGAACACTCAATTTCATCAACGACAAATGAATTGTTTAACAGGATGGTTATTAAATACTGAAATAGTAACCATTCAGCATAACAACCAACATGTTACATAATAATTGCAGAAGCTGTGCTCACTGCACAGACAGCAATTTTGCCATAGCATTCTCAAGAAACTAACGATCAAAAGTCAACCACTAAACATGATGCTGCATGCTTGTTAAGTGCACAAATTTGATTGTTAACATCCACCTCACCAAACCAACAAACCAACCAACCAACTAACCACCCAACCCTTAATGCTCGCTGCTCCCCAAATGTATATAAGTCGTGATATCCTTCATTGCAAACACTTTGTTGTGTGCAATGATAAAAATGCGCTCTCATTTTGTGCAACGAAAATGGGACAAAGCACAACCATTGACCTTTGCCTTCCCGAAAATCTATCTGACTTCCATTGTGCATTCTCTATACGTCCGGATCTTCTTAACTTCGAAACACACACACACACGATGTACTTTTGTGTGTAAAAATACTCACAAACCACCCCCCCCCAAATCTATCTTTTTTGCTTAACTATACACTCAATTTCTGTGAACCGCATTCATGCTCTTTTAAGCCGTTCGTTCTCCATTCATTGCATGCAGGCAGCGAGCGCCTTCTGCACATGCAAGACAACCAAAGCTGAATATAATATCCTTTACAATATACGTACAATGTTGTTGATGTGTTCATATAAATTATGGTCAAGTAACTAGTTGGTGACTGGGTGGGGATACAAAAGGGGTCGCTTGCCTTTATGTCGCACAGTGCTTTATCTCAACACAACAAGCAGCTAAATTGAATGGCAGGGAAGTTAAGCGTGAATTTAATAAGATTTTTTAATTTTTAATTTTTTTTCTAAGACGAAAATTTATGAAAATTTCTATTTTGACCTTGAAAATTAAATTTGTTTACTTTAAAAAATTTAAGAATTTAATTTTGAGAAGACTTTTTAATATTATGAATAAATCTTCGAGAAAATGTGAAAAGTTTCTAAAATATGGTTAAAATTAACCGTTTTAATTATCTGGAAACAGCTATTTTGTTCCTTTTAATAATATTTAGTAAGCATACATTGACCTTGAATAAAGTTGCGCTACAACCCGGTCTCGGTTTTGGTCTGAATGCTAAAATAGATGTTTGCTTTAGACTGGGCGGTTGATTCCCACGATCCACCGGTTTGTTATTCCAAGAGCCCTTGCGCTCCTTACAATCCTTAAATTTGAAGCAAGGTCTTCCTTGTCACCTTGTTTCTACAAGCCTACCTGCAGAGACAACTATCCGTGAATAAAATCACCTTAAAAAAATATATAAAAAAATTTCCAATTTTATTTTTATTTAATATTATTTAATAATAAATCCTTAAAGAGACCCTGACTGACTTTAATAAAATTAGGCGATCAAACGTTATCTTTTATTTAAATTCCACTTTTTGATGTTTTTAGATAACTAACTTTAAAAAAAAAAATCTTTCAGTTGAATGAATCTTTTACTCTTGTAAAACAGGGTCGTAAAAAATTAAAAAGGACGAAAAGAGCACAACAAATATAAAAAAAGCATAACTGTATAAAGAAGAAATGGAACAATGTCCCCACAATGTATGTGTTGTACATATTGTGTCCTTGCATAAGCAATTTTTCCCAGCTTCCAGTTGCAAGAATCATAGTACGGTATTATCCTTATATGTGTGCATTGTGCTATGGAAATGAAAGGGTTGAGAGGGGTGGTTCAGCATAAATTTGCAACTAAAGACCAATTTTTCCGTTGCAACAAATTCACTTTCTTTCCTCGCGTATACAACTATACAGTGGATGCTGGGGTCGCATCAAATTTATGTGGCTTACGATTCATAAAATTGCTTGCTTTTCAATAAGGATTCAAATTTTATGTGCGCATGTATTTGTGTGTGTGTACAATTTGATAGCACCGATTATATGGAACCATGCCAAAATAATGTTATTTTTTACAATGTTGAATATAACAATAATTGCAAATACAAAATATACGACAATGCCATGCGGGCACACTGCACAGTTAATGCCTTTCCCAGCGAAAATGCATAATATTTTCAAATTTGCAAATAAAGAATACAACGACGATGTTGTAATATAACTGCTATGGGAGATATGATCAAAATTCAATGGCACACGCTGCACTAAAGCGACGATGGGTGGCAACTGATGGCATTCACAAACGGATGGAAATGTGAAATTGCATATAAAAACTGCGGAACCGGATAATTATTTCGCAATTGCATTATCGGAAACAAACATCACCAGTTTACACAGTGTGTGGCGCACACAAAATGCATTCCTTCCTCTCCCCTTTCCCCCATTCAAATACGCAGAGTTAATATATATGTAAACATGTGTGGCACAAAATTGTCTATGAGCGGAAAGTGCAAAGCAACCAACCAACTATATAATATGTCCTATGTTGCAATTATTGCTTTGTATATATTGTGGTGGGTGCAAAAAGTGCATTGAAGCATAAAAGCCTACATCCATGGCGTACAGACATTGCGTGTACAACATAGCGCATCAAACAATGCATAATGAATTCAATAAAATGCCGCACCATATTCAATGCGCCATCCCCTCCCTCCCCCTTCAAGTTGCGATGCTTTTTTAATGGGATTTGGCCAATCTAATAATTGTGATAATTCTCCATTGTGATCGGAATGGCATTTCGACGCTGCAATATATAATATAGCGGCATTAAAGTGCAATTTTAATGTGTTTTATGTTGTTTTGTTCGGGCTTTTTTTTGCATAAAATTTAATTGTGCGATAGGCTTGTGAAATTTGGTGGGTTTTAGTTGCCATTTCTAATAATAAATAATCCCAACTTTAATATTGATGGAAGACTATAATGTGGAAGGAAGACCTTGAATCAATAATTGAGTGACCTTTAAGAATTTTGGCGCAAGGAACCTTCACCTTTCACAATATTGCAGAGTAATATTTTGAATGGCAATATTTGCATTTTATTGAGATGTTACCATAGAACCACATCACACTTAATAATTTTGAGCTTGCAAAAATGCCGACCGGAATCAACGGAATGAATTGCTGTCTTGAATACAGTAAAGCTGGTTTACACCGACATTTTAAAACATGTATTACCATTTTTAAATATCTCAAAAGTACACAAATCTTCTAAATTCATAATTATATTTTATAAAAAAATATATTTTAATAACACAATTTAATTTTGAATTGCTTAATAATCACTTGAAAAATCAAAATATTTAACTGGAACTTGGCCGCACATTTCGCATTTTACAGTAAATTTTTGTATTAATATATATGTTTTCGTTTCTTATGTTGGTACCTACTGCCTCAAGTTTTTACATATTTTGAGCCAAAGCTCAACATTTTGATCTTTGTCAGATACGTGAAAACTACATGCAAATTGTTGTTGTACCATTGAGACAGCTATATGGGCTGTCTAACTAACAGACAGAAAAAGTGTGTTCTGGTTAGTGCCCTACAACTGAAACTAAAAATCAAACCTACCTTGCTTTCTATGACTATTTACTTACTATGTATTGTTGTTACTCTATTGGCCGGAAGTGGCGCTGATTTCTAGTCAAGGAATTAACCAGAATTTGGGTCTACAGGGTTGGTGTGATTGAAATGGAACTATCTATTGATAATTACATATATCGAAATCAAATAATATTTGTTTTTGTTCCTTCTAGATTTTTTGTTTTAAAAGAGCGCCATCTCTTGTCGACTAGAGAATGTCGTTTTCTTGAAATAAAATAAATTACATCTCAATAGAATGGAACTATTATGGGTTAAGTCATTTTTGATAGTTTTAAATGAGGTTTTTAATTAATTTATTTATCTGTTAGGAACACAAACACTGAATTTTTTCAACATAAGTCACGATCTTAAAAGTGATCACAGCTAAAATATTTAATTATGAAAAGCTATCCGAGTCTAAAACGTTCTCCCTTCCCTTCCACCCACTTAATTTCTTTAAATCAAAGACATTTTTGCAACACTTTAAGCCATTGTCCACTTAAACCATTATTCTTGTACATCTCCTTCTTCGAAAAAAGTAATATTCGTCCTCTGAATAAAACATAAATGCAACATTTTCTTCATTGCAATATTAATCCCAAATACGTGCATGGAAAACGCAAAAATTGCTTTCTTCAACGGAATTTATCAATTACTAAAATTTCTAAGCAAAGACGCAATTTTATTTGTATTCATTTTTCGCGCTGCAACATAAAACTCCACGCCATAACATTGCAGCGATATAAACACGACAAAATGCATTCAACCCACTCCTCCCAAAAATACAAAAGCATGTTTATTATTAAATTTTTCGACAACAAAAAGTCACACAAATTCATATATGAAATTTCAAAACGATCTTTAGTGCAACAGCAACGGGGAAAAAGAATCAAACAAGCAGTCATCATAATGCAACTCAACAGAATACACCGTATGGATGTCGTGGGGGGTATTCATTCAGGATGATATCAACACACACTCACACACAAATACCCATGAGGGATGAGGGAAGGTTACGGGTTGGGCCAAAAGCTCTACGAAAAACACACAAAGTTCACAGTTTTATACTCCTGACTGCCTTTGAAATGGCATTTTGCTCAAGACAAAATTGTAAGATGGAAAAAAAAATGAGAAGAAGAAAAAAATAACTTTAACAAGACTCGCCATTTTATGTGATAAGGGTGTGGGGGGTGGTGGTAATGCTTTGCCCTGCCGCGTTGAAATGTTGCATATTGCAGAAAATTCGGAGCTAAACTTTTGCGCTTTATATACGTCGTTGCAATCGCGCTGAAAATGATGCGAGGCGGACAATTGCACTAAATAGGTGTAGAAGGGGATGACTTGGGTGACGGTGCACTTTACTGCCACCTCCCCACAACAATATGAAAGTAAACATTGTTGGGGAAAATATTTATAGAATTTAAAAATCACTTTTATGTGCCACATCAAATTGCATAGTTACACATATTATTTCTATGAAGGGGCGACAGCAGTAGTGCGGTGTGAATGTTTTTATATTAAAAGGAGTGGTGTGGTCGCACAATTAATTTCATCAGAATCAAATTTGACATTGCATCCGAGAAAAATGTAAAAAGGGACACTTTTCATAAATAAAAAAAATAAGTGCACACTCTCACATACACTAAATAATATTAATAATAATAATAATTTGGGTTGACGCCATTGCTGGCAGTGCAATTGCTGTGAGCTGGGGACAGGATGTTACTTAATTGCATGCCATTGTTGACTATAAATGCGAATTCAAACAAGGGAAATTATTAATTGAATTTCCATTATTTGCATTAAAATGTGGTGGAGTTCTGATAGCAATTTCATTTGTGTGGAGGCAAGTTTACTTGTTGCATACTTGCACTTTTAATTTTATAATTTAAACAGAAATGCAGTTTAATTAAATGCAATTTGTGTGCTCAAACTAATTTATTTTTGTTTGCAATGCGGATTATTTTCAAATCTCGAAAATAATTGCTTAATAATAATTGTAATGCATTTCAAGGTTTTAATTATTAATTTCTTAAGTGCATTGTTTTGCACTTTGTATTTTGCAATTTAAAAAATGGACAATATTTTTGTTTTTAAATTTTTTTTGATTTTTTTTCCAATGACGTAAGTCAACTTAAGTCAAAGTAAAGATCATCGAGCATGACCTTAATCGGAATTTTGTGATCAAAAGTTAAAAGCAATAAGTCCTGTCTAAAAATGACTTTAGAAAAACGTTAAACTCGTCTTTTAGAACAACTCGTAATTTTCTAAATATAATTATTGTGATTTTTCACATGAGGATTTCCAATAAAAATCCTTGAAACACAAAATTCCTCACAACCTATTTAAAAACTACATTGACCATTAAATTAAAGACGCCAAATTGAAGACATCACATTAAAGTCACAACTAATTCCATTTGTCAATGAAAATTGGTCGCATTTATATAAACACGAACTATAGCAGACTCCGAAATAAAAAGAACGAAACCATCAACTGCGGTGTACATTTAATGCAACAAAAGCGCATGCAATGCGATAAAACACAAAAAAAAAACGCTACACCCCGACATAAGCACATTGCACACATATTCAAGCGACTGCATAAACATAGTAATATAACGACTACGTTGTGACGAAAATAATTTACACAAATGCACCCATCGCTCCAATTGCACGAACTGAATACATAGTATTCCGCATGCTGTCAACTGCGAATACATTCTTGCAATTCTTCTTACAGATGTACTCACTCTCACTCACTCCACCCCCCCCCCCTCACAACCCCCACAACCCCCACAACCCTACATTACATATTATGTAGGTACGTGCAGTATACTTAATATTATGTGCAAGGATCAATATTCCTAACGCTTTGTAGCATAGCAAACATAATCCTGCTGGTATTTGGGAAATAAGTCTCACACATTTCTTTATAAACCCGATCTCGTACGACTTCCAAAATTGCATGTACACGAAGCTGCATGAAGGCGCTTTTGCGAAAAAGGATATACTATACATTAATGCATTCATTTCATGGCAGTCGGCATTGCAGTCTGCAAAGGAGTATTGCTGCTGAAAGTGTGGTGGCTGGCTGGTGAGTGGTGGTGGTGACGCAAGAGCTGCAAAAGCATATAATATACAAATACAAGTGCATATTACAAAATGCATACAGTATACTTTATGTACCAAATAGATCCTTATATTATATCGACGTGGCATGCGGCAAGGAAGCAAAAATGGGTGGAGACAAACGTACTTGCCATGTGCGCTGTGAAAACTTGGCAAACCAGCTGAAAACTCGATGCGGGAAATAGGGGCCTTTTTTTTGCCCAACATTATTATTTTTCAGTTGCAGCAGTTGTATGCGTTTGCATTATGTAGTTATATATGTTGCATAAGATGCGCTTTCTTCTTTTTGTGGATGTGTCCATTCTGTATGCACGTTTTTACACCCGTTATTCGAACTTCATTGCGGCAGTGTATGTGTGTTTTGTTTCACTATGTGCAACTAACTATTGTAAATTGGGTCGGGTGGTTTTTAAGCTTTCATTAAATTTCGATGCATTTGTTTTAAGGACATTCACATTAATGCATTGCATTTTTTAATTCGTGGTTTAAATTTAGGTTTCAGTTTTATTTTTATAATTAAGGATTTAATAGTGAAGAAAGAATAACGTTTGGTTTTAATGAAGGCTTGGTTTGCATAAATTTAGGCGATTATTTTAAATTCTTTTAAAGGTGCTATATTTTAAAATGAATTCTTAATGTTAAAGCCACTTTATTTGTATTAAAAATGTCACTCCTTAATACATAATACTTGTATTAATTTATAAATAAGGACTTCCACCCTTAAAGGACATTCAAAAAAAATTAAGTTTGCCAACATTAATTTTTTAAATAATTTTAAAATGTCTGCAACTTTTGTTTTCAAAATCACAAAATCGCAATATCCTTGATAAAGTTCATCCCCCCATTGCAATAAATGACCCTTGATTCCAAGTTCAAATTTACGCAACTTTAATTGAAATTGATTGCACAAATAATTGTTAAAAATCACTTTATAAATGTGTCTGGCAAAGTTTTACACTCCACCCTCCATTCAAGAGAAATATACAAAGGGTTGAGTCGTCCCACTCAACGTGCAGCAACCCGTTGCATAATATTGCAAACTAAATAAATATAATAAAAGTGCGGCAGCGTATAATAAAATTGACTTTTACAAACATAATAGCACTGTATGTTTCTGCACCCTGTAATTATGTTTAATTATTTTTTGGCTGTTTGTTATAAGGATGGCATTATCCACCCTCTTTCCACATTATTTTTTAGTCATGCGAATTTGTTTTTTACGTTTCAATGATGTAACGTTGTTGTTGTTGCTGTTGTTGTATGCTACTGCACTTTCAAACTAATTAAAAAACATTTCCTCACTCTCGCATATTCACAAACGCACACACAAACAGTTGAGCTTTGCAGCGATTTTTTAACAAGCTTATTTTTGCCGTTAATATAAGTTGGCGCAACAGCACAAAAGAAGTACCCACTTTGTTTGGTTCAACAATAATACTTACCTTGTTTGCTCTGTTTTCCGTAATTTTTTTTTCATTTTCATTTTTTTGCTAGCTGCTATTGTTTTACTTCCTATGGCATAGTTCAGTTTTTCCTTTGACGCGCATGTAGCGGTATAATAATATAACAACTAACGGGGAATAAAAAATTGCTATGGGAATTGTGCAGACAATCATTGTTACATAAGAAATTGTCTGTCCGTCGTATTATATTGAAAAGATCTCGGAGTGCACGCGGAAAGTATTCTTTATTTTGGGTTTGCATTCTGCACAAGAGTGGGAAGGGGTGTTATTGATGATGATGATGAAATTGGATGCCCTCCTATTTATATACAGTATCCGATTTAAATTAATTTAATAATATTGAAAGGACGAAGTTTCCATCATTAAAGTTGAAAAAAAATTTTTTTTTTCAATTATTCTTTGATGCAAAACGTCCTTTTCATAACAACTCCTCATAAATATTTATCTACAATTTATATTTTTCCAATGCTATACAATTTGATTGCATCCTTTGACAACTATTAAGTTGTGCGGCACAATAAGCTTTATATTTTTTTAGTTTCAAAACTATAACATAAAACAGTAGAGCGACTTCACTTCTGAACGCAAATACTTTAGTATGTGAATGGGTTTTGTCGATTTCCGTTTTTCCTTTTTGTCCCATAGAAGTTTTATGTATATAAAAGCTTCAGCATTATTTTTAACGAACAGGATCATATCGGTATATTTACAAAAGCTGAAACACACACTCACAAACAAACTGATTTCTCCCAACAAAGCATGAGCCATATTAGAAACAATCCGACTTTTCACATTTATTCTCAAGAAATAAACAACTCCATGATTTCCAGAAAAACAAGCATGCAACAACAGTTTTTACCTTGAGGGTTTATTTTTACTTTTCATTTCCCTTTCGTTTTTTCATCCCCACCCCCTCACTGTTTAGATTGACTCACATTTTCTGTGTCTTAATATTTTTGCTCCCGTACGTCTTACCCTCAAATACACGCAGTCACATTGTTTGTACATTGTCTCAAATATACTTTAACTTACTTATAATATAAGACAAAGTATAAATGAAAGTAAAGCACATTTTTATGATTTTCCACAACGACGACTACTGGCGAAAACAAATTTTAAGCGCGCACTTTGAAGCGTAATATGCATTATTATAGTTTGCTTTATATCGTTCGTCCTTTTTTGCATCTTTGTTTTAAGGTTTCCTTATGTTTGCAAACGCAAATGGAACTCTTAATAGTTTGACGCATACATCTTTTCCATCTTAACTATTTTTATCTGCAAACTGCGCCTTTAAACAACTTCAACAATGCACCTTTATTATGCACAAAGTTTACCTACATACTTGGATATTTATTTAGAATCATTCCATTAGCGATTTTTATGCTCACGTATAATAGGTATCATTCCCTTCATCACCATAGCTTCCCTTATTTTTGTGTCGCTATGTGCACCCATTTTATTTCAAACTATTAAGTCACTCCACCGTTAAGTGACACAGCGTAAAAGTACACCCCAACCTAACAGAATGAGTGCAAAAATCAAAGTTCATTCAAGTTGACTTTTTCCACAATTTTTTTTCACCCCCCTTTTGTCTTTTTAACCGCACACATCGCATGCACTTTACTATAAAAAAGAAAACTTTAATATACATCAAGTCGCAGATACGCGAAGTACACTCTGTGCGCTATTAAAACGATAAAGGATATCACTGCTGTTCGTTAAATCAATCCAAGGAAAGTGCTTTTTGGTTGTGCATCAAGGATGAAAGTATTGTATAATACGCGCGCGTTTTATTCGATTTTGCCTTATCTCTAATGCACTTGTGGGAATATCTCTTCTATATCATGTTGAGATGTATACGTTGTACGTATAGGTCCTGCTGCACATAATGCACACTATTGTTGTCATCCAGTGCATCATCAGATTGTCCATTGTGTAAAAAGCTTCAATGGATTAAAGGACAGGGTGGGTCGCATGGAACTTAACATTAAAAGTTTTTATTTTGGAATAATTAAATTCATAAATTCCATTATTAACTTTCATCATTTAACTTTGACCTTGAAAATGCATTCACATTTAACATCGATGTCGGAAGTTGAAGTGTAAATATTTATTCTGAATTTACTGTATAATTGAGGTCTAATCAATATGACCTTGATTCATTGTTTTATAAAAACCAACGTTTAAAATGTGACCTTTAAATATTTACCAACCTGTATTCTAGAAATTTAATAGTTAAACTTAACATTTTAAAGCCCAGTTTTAAAGGTCATTTAAAGTTCAAATAATAGTTTTCCCTGTTGCAATGTCACTATCAATATTCTTCAAAACTATTTAAATTTTTCAGCTTTTAAACAAATTCATATAAGTTTTCAAGGTCAATAGAAGTTTTCCCTCATTTTCGACTTGCCAAAATGAAAGTGACCTTGAAATATTTTAAGAATCGCTTCGTTTTAAAATCATCTTTAAAAAATATGCAAAAATATTAACGAAAAATTTCACTAAATTGTTTTGACCTTGAAATTTTTGATATTTCAGTAAAAACAATCGATTGCAAAACTTAATTCGAACGAATTTCTTAACAATACTCTACTAAAAGCGTATCCACCTAATGAATGCATTGATCAAGCAATAAAAATTGTTTTATTACATTGAAAAATGCATTCACTGATACACACAGATTGTTACTTAATTCCTTAGATGCACTTCGAAAAGATGATTTCTAAGTGGTCGAAGGAAATTTGTGCAAGAGCACTGAAATTTAATCAAGAAAGCGAGCAATACTACAAAATGTAAGCGATTAACAAAGAAAGCGAGTGTTTATATAGAAGTTAAAGCTGGAGATGGGGTAAGAGTGGGTCTGAATGAATGTGGATGGCGATACAGGATACACCTAAATGAATCATCTCTCTTGGGAGAAACTTCTTCCATAAAGCAGCACGAGTATATAATCAATTAGAAGCTCTGAAGATGCACTTCAAATAATAGCAGCACCGGCACTGTAATTTATGTAATCGCTTGCAAACTGCGTCTCACCCACACTCTTTCTGTAACGTGGAATGAGAGTTCTAGAATTTAAAGGATGTGTGTGTTGTGTTAAACGTTTAGTAAATGCTTGTATAGTTTGTTGTATGCGTGCATTCTTGTGCCCCCAAATGCTACACACACATTAAGAATTAACTCTTTCCACAGATTATTTAAATGGAATTGGGAAATAATCTCCGTTTAATGAGTTATTAGTGCAAAATTGAAGTCATCCGTTAAGAAGAAAATCGGATTTTGCTCCTTCACTCGATTATGCAATATAATATTCCCATTCTCCAACAAAATTATAATTCTCCATGTCTCGACACTCGATTCCTTTAAGTTTGTAGTCAAAATTGAAACTTTCGAAACGATAACACTTATGGTAACCATAAACTACAACATTCTATGTGTGCGTGCATTAAATGTGCAGCATCAAAACATTTATATAATATTATGCTCTTATTTTACACAAATGTGATAAGCTGTTATGTATATAGCATTAAGGATGAGGAATGAAGTGCTCTTGAGACTTCAAGCCAAAACATTATTGCCATAAATATGTTTTACGTCTGCTTGAGTGCGTGTGGAAAATTGCACAAAACCGTTTTCATTAATTAGATGTGCTACATATTTTATGTTGTGCATACTTCATTTGCAACTTATTTGCCATTTAACAACTTTTCAGGGATGTGCTTTTCATTAACCTTTATTTTATTAGTTTCGTTTTTTTTTAAAGTTATGATTTTTAGTATTTTTGGACACTGATTAGAAAGGTATTAATTTTAGCTTATTTAAGTTTTAAAAAAAAAACAATTTTTTTGCAGGTTTTAAATTAATTTTTTTTGTTATTTTGATTTAAACGAGCATTTTAATTAAGCGAAAAAAATTAAGTGATTTTTTTTTTAAGAATCAATAATTATTGAATATTCAAAATCATTAAATTTCAAGGTCAAAATGTATAAATTACGAAAAATTATTTATTTCAAGGTCAACATTACTTTCAATTTACCGAAAAAAAGTTACCGGCCTTCATTTCTTTACAATGGACAAATTTATAAATGTGAATATGCTTAACAAAACAAATATTTCAAGGTCACTGTTTTGTATACAAATAATAACAGCAAAATAACAATAAAAAAATATGTTTAAAGGTCAAAACTTTACTTTTTTTACAGTTTTTAAGTAACAGTTTAAACTCATGTCATTGCTATGAAAGATGGTTTCAAAAAATTAAACGCCAATAAGTATGCAATTGCAGCAATGTTGGCGATTTAATAAGCAGAATTTTTTTTTAAATTTAGATTATTATTCAATAATAATTCATTATTTAAAAGAGTTGCTTTATTTTTATTTAAGTTGAAAATAATTTTTTTTAAACAATTATTAATAATATTATAAAGTAAATAATGAATAAAATTTAAAAGCAGCTATAAAGATCACAATTACGTTAATCTTTAAATGACATAAAACTATTTTTGTAAAACGTAAAACTCCATATTCCCAAACTTCTCCCAAACTTCTCCCAAAAACTCAATATTCAAGTATAACTACCAACCAACTATAACTTCCGCAGCTAATAAAATACATCATCTTGCCTAAAATGATGGATACAAATGACATGTAATACACGGTATCGGTTTGATGCCACTTACAGACGACCGTCATCACCGTTTGATGGGCTGCCTTGCCTTTGCCTTGATGCGGTGCGCTGTGAGGTGAGTGGAAGTTTATGCTCCCTTTTAACTGTCTGTATCTTAAACTACATACACACACACACCTAAATAAAGTCCTTTTATGCATATACCTACCACGTCCTTTGCTACATAGTAGAAGTACCCACGGTAAGTCCACATTAATTTGAGATTTTGTCATGTCTCTGGCACCGAAAAATGTGTATGAAACGGCAAACAGGGCAACCTGTGCAAAAGAGATAAAAGTTTTCGTCACTGTGCTGTGGGGATGCTAAATCTCAAGAGATTATTTTCTGTATGGCTCTATGCATGTATATGTGTAAGAAAACTTTGCAGGATTTGGTTTCATATTTCGATAGTTGACATCTCAACTTTCCTGTTCGGTGTGTAAGACGAACCACCCTCGTCTTTCCCACCATCTCTTGTCCCCAAACTTCCTGTTTTCAGTGGTGGGGTGGGACCTCTTGGTGAACCCAGAGATGCTTGCAGTCCCCACATAACCCCGACTTCCTTCCCCGCCCCACTCGGGATAAGAAACAGCGCCAACATTTAATAAGATCTAAAACTTATACGTAGATGGGGAGACATGAAACTATGTCGCATCCAGTAATACGTTGTCACAGCCGCATATAAAGTTAGTAGCTATGAAGTCGCATGTAATGTGTAGTGTTTGGGCCTTTAACACCATCCGCTTTATTGTATAGAAAACATATTACGACCAAAGGAAAGGATGGGGGTGGGTGTCGGTTATGAATATCCTCGTATTATATTTCAAATATGCGCCGCAACTTAATATTCGTTTGTTCGGAAGCGGATTCTTTGCATTGTACAATAATTACGATAATTAATTATTGTCATGCGAAGATCCTTTGAGGGTGTCTATCCTGCTTGTACACAACAATTTGGTTCTCCTCTTCTTTCGTTTTTGTATAAAACAATTATTTTGTTTGGATGCGTTGGATTCTGAATTGTACACGTTCAACTGCCTTGTGTGTTTGTAATTCACAACAGAATATCTCAAACACTATTGTCTTCGTTACATAATAAGTAAATTCGTGTTCAGTAATTTTCTGCTTAGTAATAATTGCTGAATAGACATGGCACTTTAAAGAGGGTTCATTATACTATATATCCTTGTGTATTATATAGAAAATATTTCACTTAACACTATGCACAGGATCCTGTGGAATCTTTGGGGTTTTGTGTGGCGTGAAGTGGTTTCAAGTTTTACAGCTGTAATTGAATAGTTGAATAATTGTGCTTAAATAATTAATTGTGGTGTATAAACTAGAAGATTGAGAAGCAGGTGTAAAGAGGTGGTGTGGGTTGTGTCTATATAAATGAAGTTTGATTCCTTTTGTCTGCAGTTACAGTTAATGTGTATAGTTTTAAGTCCTTCAATAATTGTTATATGAAATGAATTTGTACCCTTGTCACAAAAATATTTTTAGCGTATGAAAAAGGATGCGGTTATTGTTAATTGTTAGCATTTCAGAAATATAGTTCATACTTCCTATAGTTAAACACTTTATTGTGTAATGTATAAAGCAATTTAAATTCTAAACGCCTACATAGATATTATAGCATACTCATAGGCGTTTACTATTCCATTAGTTTCAATGAATTGTTTTTTCTTTCTTTTAAATATGTACGTTCTCTGTTAATTATATTATTTTAAATGTTTTTATGTGAGTTTAGATGTTACAATAATCATTTCTGAAAGGTCCTTAAAATGATAAAATAGTTTTATCTAAAAACATTTTTTTAAAACAAATGCAATTTCTGTTAAATCCTAGAAATCATAATATTTAAAAATCTAAATTTAATTGTCAACACACACACACAATTTGTTATCCCTTAAATATTGAATTACAAAGGACAGTCAGTTTATTATCTGTCCACATTAAAAAGGATTTCTTATTAGCTATTCCATTGCCATCTACCATTGAATATCTACACCAAAGTGGGACTCTGATAAAACATTTTTTCCATAACATCCTTTCTCTGGTTTATAATTTAAAATCCCCTAAATTTGTGTCTATGGTAAAGTTTAAATTTGCATCAAAAATTGACTGTTTTAAGGGGAATTTAGGCGCATGCGTTCTTCTGATATTACTCTTTTTGTTGATCCTTGTTGGTAGTTGCAGTAAATAAATTGTAACCGCTAGCTAAAAAAAATTCACCACAATGTGATGGGGATTTTGCAATAGATGGCATGAAATTCACAAAAAAGTATGTATTGTAATTAGTAAAAGTTTAACGGAATATTTTTGAGTAACGCAGATTATTATTAAATTTAAAAAAAAACAATTAATTCACATTTTTTGCATTTTTTAAATTAAATATTTTCCAGAATAAACTAAAATTTATTTAAGTACCTTCCTATTGCAATTTATAGAAAGGTCATTTGAAAATTCAAGAATGCAAAATATGTCAAGGGTTTTAGTTTCCACACTTGTTTTCAAAGTTCAACTGCAATTTCAATTAATTTTCAATGTGTTGTAAATAATATAGAAGGATTAACCAACATTTTTCCCCAATAAATAATTCAAGTCCTTCAGTTGAATAAATTAAAAACCTTTTAACAATTTTTCATCTCATGCGCTCTTAACAATTGAATTAAAATTTCAAGCATTTTTTGTTGGTGGATACAACAGTATAAATCACTCCACTGTAAAAAGGATGTGGTTAGAAATTAAACTCCTTCGTTCAATTGAATTAACATTGATCCATCAATTATTAATTATTGTGTTGACCACACATAGTACTCGCAACTCTTTGCTGTGCAGTTGGCCCAATTCTTTTCCAATCCATTATGCAATTATTGCATTATTTATACGGAAAAAATAAATAAATAAATAAATACATTTTACACACTAGCTGAAATCGCTTTCGCCGCACACAATTAACTTCACATGTTAATGCGATGGCACATATCCTGCAGCCTCGTATTATAATGGTATGACGGACGGCCGCCCTTTATGTGCTGATGCGATGGTAAATATTTTATGGGCTGTTTTAAATAACAATATCAAGGGTTTTTTTTATTTATATTTTGTTCCTGGTTTGTTTCGGTGAACGCAAAAGGATATAAAGCAATTTTTATATTTATGGCAAATGCATATTAAACAATTCGTCGGGTCGTTTTTTTTTATTCATTTTTGTGTGTTGAAAAATAATATTGGCTGGTGGGCCGTGCGAGAAACGCATTAATCGACAAGCATGAATTCATGCTATTGCGTTTAAACACGATAATAAAAAATATATTATCATTGTTTCATGTTGAACATGCCTTTCGTATTGTTCATTGAACAATCATAAATAAATTTGTTTATTTACAGCGAAATGAAATGTGCATTAAAACTTTATTATATGTTGCAAGTAATTAATAATTATATTATGGGGGTGAAAATTGTTGGCGAAAAAATTTAATAAAGTGAAAAATCCTCCGTCCTTTATGTGCGAGAATTTTTTTTTTTTTACGACGAAATAAAGATTTTATTAAATAAAATTATTTATTTTCATGAATTTCACTACAAACCATAATTAATAAGTTCTTTTGTTAAATTTCCGTACCAAAATTTGGTAAAACACGAATGTCCTTTTTAACATTTTTCATCCATTCAAAATGTTATTACAATAAAAAACAACATTTTAATTAAAGCAAAACTTTTCTGCGCTGAACGACTTGCGAAAAAAATGAATTAAAAATTCAAATTAGTGTGTAGGGACATAACATCCTTTCGCTCACCATGTACAATGCAACAGAACTATTAAAACTTATCCAACACTATATATGGAGTGACTCCACAATCATCTACATGAATATTCCATACCTATACCCATTATAATAATCTGACATCATAAAGGACATTTCTGAGAATATCTATCCATGGGGAAAACTTTTCCTATAACATTAACCAGGAAGATTAAAATTTAATCGTCGAACTTTCAGTGTTCAACACTTTTACACTTAGTGGCTTCCGCAATGATAACACAAAAAGGAGTGGGGGCTTGGGGCAAAAACAAAAAAAAAGTTGGGCACATGAGATGGCATATTTTGGTCACCACCATATTCAAACTTGGAACATTTACAGTCCGGTACTGCAGTGCGGCGGCTCGTTGCAAGGAAGTAAAAGTGTATGCAAAGTTTTTCATTACACCAACATAAGTGTGCTATTCTAAACATGTTGGAAAAGGACACCAATGTCATACTCTAAATAATTAAGCAGTGTAGGAAATATTTTGTGCAGCGCAATGAAATTAAAACAGATGGTTGAACGGTTAAGTTTTTATTTATCGGACTGGACACATTACACATTTAACATTCAGTTGTAATTAACAGTGACGTAGTGGTGGGATTGTTCATTGTAACGGAATTTTTAACTTACTGTAATTCATTCTATAATGAACTTTGCATTATATTTATATTTTTTATATATTTCAAGGAGACATTGTAATTTTAATGTTCTTGTAAATAATTCAAGGTCAAAATTTGAAGTACTGAAACAGTGGATCGTAATGAATAAGTAACTGTAAATCAAATGTGAAACGACTTCATTTTAAAAGGCTAAGTTTGAGATTTATTTAAGAATTCAAGGCCAACTTTAGAATTGTTGCATTAATTTCTGTTGTTAAACTAACTCAAAATTTTTATCCTTAAAACGAATTTGACCTTGAAATAAAATTCACTTTTATGGATAGTCAAAGGTAAAAAATTACTAAAGGTTATACTTTTGAAGTTTTCTGAATTAAATAAAAATTCTAACAAAACTTTAAACTTATTTATTGTCATTCTTTTTTCAAGGTCAAAATTGGTTAGATACTTAAAATATAAATAAACGCCACTTTGAAATATCCTCAAACATCAATTATCATGACCTTGAAATATAATCTACAATTTAGCCAAAACAAAAATAAAACTTTCGAAAAACAAAATTTGTTGGCGATCATTTCTCAAAATTAAATTATCACGTAACCCCAACGGCTCATGAATGTGTAACTGTAATCTCGCTGCGTGCTTACAAATGTGATTGCTGGCACCCCGATGCAATATTAATTGAAATTCAAATTCTGCAGTGAACACCGTTACGTATGTAGGTAAACAAGTTGGCACAGCACGTTCGCTTGTTGCATTCTCGCAATCAAAGATTTATAAATACATGCCTGCAAACACACGTGAGAATTTAACACACACACACACATGTGGCTTCAATTTTGGAAATTGTTGGTCTGTATATGAAATTGATTTAAATAATTGCAAGCAAATTGTACAACATCAATGTCCTTTTATAACTCGTCATGCATGTTATGATTTGAAACAAAAATTACAGTTCAGCCTAATATACAATACATACACGATGCATGTGTCCTTTAAATAACACAACAGGACGAAAGCCAGTGCACTTTTAATAATAAACCAGCACACAACCCTTAATCTCCGTTGGCACATAAACTGCACAATCTATGTGGCCCAGACAATATCAATTGAAATATGGTGTCAGATTAAGGAGGCCAAAATCATCCCTTAAAATAACGTTTGTTTACAGTAACGAGACACCGCAATATATATACAGTTGAGTTAAGTTACCAGTAGCCACGGCTTATATTATATTCGTCCTGCTGCACCATCGTATATCGTCCCACATGCTCGTACTTCATTCAAGTTTGTCGTAAGTCGTGTTGCACAAGTTTTCAAAAATGCGCTTTTCCCTTAACAAACCCACCCTCCACCCCCAATGTTACACATACTCGTAAGTCGTGTCTAGATAAAACGAAACAATGAGCTTTACACACACATACTAACACATCAACATGGAATTTGTGGTAAATGGTCGAAAAGGGGTGTAAATAGCTCAGTCCGTTGTTTTGTTGCAAACCACCCTCCACCCTCCACCCACCCCCACCCCACTGCTAAATAACGAGCATCTATTTTCATATAGTTAAACATATATTACGTGCATATTTATGTTGCAATGCAGCTTGCAAGTAACACACGAGCTTCCAGGAGTAATCAATAATTTAAGCATGTTGTCATGTTTGTCTGTGCTTATCTTGTTGTATGTTGTATAACTGTTCAGTGCATGTACACAGCATCCCCAAAATGTACGTGCTGCATACTGCACACATTACATGAGTGTGTGCAGCAAACTGTGTGCAGTAAATGCGAAAAGGGATCCGTTTTAGAGACCTCCGGCTGCATCAACTGCACAGTTAAACGCGTCTGGGCAAATGCTGCATCACATAATGCAGTCGGGCATAGCGGCCAATAATTCCTTTCTCAGCAAGTGTGCACAAATCGCATTGATGGTCGATTTTAATTTACTGATAGGCATTTGTGAAAAGGATTTTTTTTCCCCATTTTATGAAACAACCCCTATTATGGTATTTTGTATTGTTCATTAAACATGTTACATTAATTTGGCTTTGTTAACAGTTCTAGCATTGTTTTCGATGGATTAGAAAAGGATCAGGAATTATTCCATGCCAACTGGGGGATTGTTGTAAAGGAATAATTCATTTTATCTGATTGTGAGTTGTTTTTATTTTACAATGTTTTTTAAACCATTTTAAAAACCAAATTAATAGAAAATTGTAAACTCTAATAATTGTAGGATGTGTTAAGCATTTTTAATAACCTAAATGAAAGGAGCAAAATATGATTTAATTTAAAACAATAAAGAACTTGACCTTTCTTCTTAATCACAACTTCAACAATATCCCCTTGCATCTCCTCCACTTGCTCATTTTATTAAGTTTTCTATGCAGACAAAGCACATAAATCGACTCACTTAAAGCCTACACTTAAAGAACAAAAGGGATGAAAGCTTTTTAGTTTAAACATATATGCGGCAAAGGTGGCCTGAAGCTTTTTTCGGTTAGAAAAAAATAAATAAAAAATACAAACACCAGTCATTACCTATCTCTTGTGCAGTATAATATTCCAACTCAAGCACACTGCACAGCTCATTGTTGCAAATAAATTGTTGCGGATTGTTGGATGACCCCTTCAGGCTGTACACAACCCCCCTCCCTCCCCCACACACACACACTCAATAAGGAATCTGAATTGAGTGTATAATACATTTTTCACCACACAACCAACTTACAAGAGGAGATCTTTCCTTTGTTCAAATTTCAACACAAGTGGAATTACTCAACCTTTATGATGAATACAATGCAATATTTAAGAAAATAATGGTGATTGTGTTAAAGTGCTGTTACTCTTCAATTTGTGTGCGATAAATATCTAGGAGGGAGTTGATGAATATCCACTTCTTTGGGCCCTTGTGTAAGATTCATGATGAAAACAACTAATTGTCCAGATAAGGAATTCAGGAGTTTTAAATTGGATTCTTCGCTTTTTAATCGTTTCCATATCCCTTCCAAAGTTCCTAAAACTGGTTAAAATCTGGCTCCTATCATTTGATCATACTAAAATTGATTCTTTATTATCAGTGATCGTTTGAAACCGTTGTATTTTTAATTTTTTATTCTTTTCTCCTTATATTATTGAGTGATTGGTTTCGGTTTTGTTGCTTCATTATTTTTATTTTACATTTAATTTCATTTAACATTACATTTTTTTAATTTTTTTTATTTACTATTTCTGAACTCTTGTTTGCTAATTAAATACTATTTCATTATGTTCCCCACATAATTACATTATTTTGCTTTATATTTTTGTAAGGTATTCACCACTATTTTAATTTTAATCTAAAATTAGAATATTGAATAAATTTCTATATCTTTTTATTATTGTGATTCATTTTTTTCTACTATTGTTTTTATTCCTATTACGTATAAATTTTTTAATTTTGTTTTGATGATCAATAAATGAATAATAATAATAATAATAATAATAATAATAATAATTCCAAAATGAGTGCTGAAGATAATTTTTGAGTGACACTTTTTTAGTTATTTTAAATATTGTGATTGCAGAAGGCTGAGTCAAAACTCTAAACTAAAAGTATTCACCAATTTTTGAAATAATTTTAAAGGTCAATATTTCGAAATATTTAATTTTTAAATTTTCTTCTGGGTTAAAGGCCTTGACATTTCAAGGTCAAAATACACTTTTTAGGCTCATAATTTGAATAATTTAAATTCAAAACCATAAAGGTCTCGCCCAAATAATTTTGTACAACAATTCAAGGTCATTTAAACATAAATTAAAGGTCAAAACAATTATTTTGTGTTCAAACCATTTTGTTAAATAACCAAAGAATTTAGTAAAAAAAACCTTGAATTGTTTCCTATTTCATTGAGTCATGAGCAGCTCTCCCCACCCCACAATTTTATTCGATTACATTGCACAATCAGTGATGGCTATGAAAAAAATATTCAGCACGATAGGCGCGTTCTTTTTTCTCCACTTTTTGGGTACAATAAAAGACAGTCAGGTAGACAGCTCCTATATTATAATAACAATTTTTTTTAAGAGCTTTCATGTGGCACATAAACCGAAAAAAGGGTGCACAGTAGTGGCGTAAAGTTGAAGTGGAGGCCAAGTTACATATTATTATATTTACTGGCTCGCCGCCAAATAGTCTACCTTTTATTTTCTTCACGTCCATTGTCATATTCCTTGGCGAAAGTTTGCCTCTTCATGAGTTTCCAAACACAAATCTACAATGGGGGTTGTTTTATTTGGGGTTGTGAGTGGGGGTGGTTTTGATTCAGACTTTGTGCACAAGCACAATCATTATTTCAATGGTGGAAAAGCTCTGCCGCAAATAAATAAAAGGGGTGAGTGAAATGAACAATGAATTAAAATGTCAATTGGGGGGGGGGACGGTGTGAGAATTATTGTATTTAACTAAAGTATTCGGCACTAAATAAAGAAATATTGCATGCCCCTAGGATCACCATTAATTTTTATGTTTTTAATAATGAAGGAAAAACCACAAAAAAAAGTTTTTTGATAAAACTGCGCACTGAAACATGCTCATTTGAAAAAAATTTGGAGGTTTCATTAGACGATGACAGAAAATAGCGAATCCATGCTTAACAAGCAATTTTCCCCAAAGAAAAAAAGCACACACACCCACAAATATTCTCAGTGGCACAATTATGTACCAAATTGCTTCAATTTGTAAGTGAAATGGAATGACTGCAGCAACAGCAACCATCGCAGCAGGTGTGGATCCAAATTCAGGTGCTGGGAAATTCAACAATGTCACGTCTCCTCCATATAATTTTTTTTCCACATCCCCCAAAAGCCATTCTTGAATTTGCAACATTTCATTGCTGACAACAATGTTGTTTGTGTGTTGAATTCCATTTGGTGGCTGTCATTTCGGTTGTACACTTTTATATTTTGCTGATTTATTTGGAAAGCGTTCTTTTGCCAGCACAATTTCTCTCCTACACTGCCACAGGCGCGTCTCTTGAGCAGTGGGGTGGTGGCAAACTGTCGCTCACATCCCTTCTTTTTTTACAGTTTAACGACACACATGAAGGAAGGCACTCGATTTCTTTGTTTCTCGTGGTACATTTAGGAGATTTACATTCACCCCGTCAATTGCAAAAGCATGATTGTAATGTCGCGACTGTAAAATGTGAAATTTGTATTTTTGACGTGTTTTCTTTTAGGCAATTTTCTACAATCATGGTTTTGCTCTACCCACACACCCACTACAACATGACTGTAAAGTTGGTTGTGACTTGTGACCATTTGCTGTAATTTGTTGACTCTCATATCAGATGATTGAACCAATTTCCCTCCTGATGGAACGTTAAATGTGGCACCAGAAGTACTGGTTCGTTTTTTATGGTTTGACATCGCATGTAATGATTGATGGATCGCATTGAAGTGAGGGCGAAATTCCGAACCATAACATGCGGGGGTTAAATTTAGTGTGGACGAAACATGAGTTTTGTTGTGAAAGGTCACGTAAAACATAGAACATTGTCAACATGCGAGTAAATTTAGGGCATCGTTGTTTATATTGTGTGTAAAACAGTTTTAAGGACCTTTATTAAATTTTGATTTTTCTTAATTTTAAATAAATTTTAATTCGTCCTTGATTATAGTTGTTTTATCTTTTCTTAATCTACCAACCTCAAGGGCATTTTTTTGAAAAATATTACAAAAAATATAAGAATGCAATTCTTATTTTTTCAAGGTCAGATCCTCCAAGGTCAAGTTATTGTCAAAATCGTTTTTAATTTATATACGACCCCAAGGGCATATAGAAATATTTGTAATCCGACTTTTTTCGGAAAAAAGTTGATGATGCAGAAACTCGTTTTGACACCCCCTGAGTCCAAAAAAGTGGTCTAGAAAAAATGTGTAAAAGTACGTCCGTACGCCGTACGCCGCACGCTGTACGCCGTGTGCCGTACGCCGTACTATAGAAAAATGGTCGAAAAAAAAAAACTTCTAAACTACTGGACCGATTTGTATGAAATTTTTTTGTAAACAGTTAAACAAAAATATAAGAATAGTATCTTCGATTTTTCGAGGTCAGATCCTTCAAGGTCAAGTTATTGACAAAAGAATTTTTTTTCGTATAGGGGCTCAAAAATGGGTCCTACGATTTTTTTCATTTCCACAACAATTAATCTTCAAGGTATCTTAAACAAAACTGCATATATCCTATATCCCGCTAGATGCTCCTTCTGGCGAAAAAGGGGGTGGACAAGGACAAACCCCACTTTTCTATCTCAGCCACCTTGCACAATATCAAAAAAATTCTTGCAGATTATTATAGGATAAAATCAGATAAGAAAATTTGCGAAACATTTCAAAGTCAAAATCGAAAAATTCAAGGTCAAATTTTTTATATCTCAGCAACCTTTAATATTTTTTAAATTTTTTTTTCACATTATTGTAGGCTTAAATGAGACAGAAACTTGCTGAACATTTCAAGGTCGAAATCGGAAATTTCAAGGTTCGACGTACGGCGTACGGCGCACGCATCTCAGAAACCCTAAATATTTTTGAAATTTTTTTTTCACATTATTGTAGGAATAAATAAAATAAGAAAACTTGCTGAACATTTCAAGGTCAAATTTTGAAAACTCAAGGTCATATTTTTATAATGAAAATGTTTAATTCAAATACTATGTGTTTTAGGATACTGATGATGTTCTACATTATTGATAATCTCAATAAAAGTACCAATTTTGGACAAAAATCAAGGTCAAAATTAAGAAAATTCAAGGTCAAATTTTTCATATCTCCGAAAAGCTTTATTAAAATGTAGTTAAGCAACAGTCGTATATAAATTTACACCTCGCCCTGCGATGTAGTTTTTTTCGTATGGGTGCTCAAAAACAAGCATTACGATTTTATTCATTTTCACAACAATTAATCTTCAAAGTATTCTAAACAAAACTGCGTTTATCTTATATCCCGCTAGGTGATCCTTCTGGCAAAAAAAGGATGTGGACAAAGACAAACCCCACTTTTCTATCTCAGCCACCTTACAAAATATCAAAAAAAAATTATCAGATTGTTGTAGGATTAAATAATATAAGAAAACTTGCAGAACATTTCAAGGTCAAAATCAAAAATTTCAAGGTAAAACTTTTTATGTCTTAGAAACCTTAAATATTTTTGTATTTTTTTCACATTGTTGTAGTATTAAAAAAGATAACAACTTGCAGATCATTTCAAGGTCAAAATTTTGAAACTCAAGGCCATACTTTTATAATGAAAATATGTTATTAAAAAACTGTATGTTTTAGGGTACTATGATGTTCTACATTATTGCTAATCCCATTAAAAGTATCAATTTTGGACAAAAATCAAGGTCAGAACTCAGAAATTTCAAGCTTTATTAAAATGTAGTTAAGCAACAGTCGTATATAAATTCACACCTCGCTCTCCCTGCGATGTAGTTTATTTGATTGTCAGAATTTGTTTATGAGATTTATTATTAAAAGGATAATTTACAACTGAGTACATTCGACTGTTTTTTTGAAGTTTTCTTAAGTGACTTCCACTCATGCTTAATCAACATAATTAATATTTACTATTTAATTCACTTGGCCAAATCCATGATTCCTGACACACCACAGCAAATTTCCACATTATTCAATCCACAAATTACATACCAATCACCAGTCATTCTGACAAAGTCGATGACTCTGCGCTCAGCTACACCTCAATTTCCACAATTGATTGCCAATCGCAGGAAGGAATGAATACATATATAGAATATAATTCAAACTGTTATCACCTAGATTATTCATTGGAATCAATGCAAATAGGCAATTTCAATTACGCCAAACGAGGAGTTGTGTAATTGCAGTCATTACATGCCAAACTACATATATATAACATAAGTGAAGCATGTATGCGAAACATGGGACCACATCACCCGACGTTTTCGTGCAAGGCTGTAACATGCTGGCACATGTGGATCCATAATGCAATTATAATTGCTTGTGGCTACACAGTGCAAACAGCCAGGATAACACAATTAACGTTTTCCCCTGTACCTTTAATTAAAACATGTGAATATAACAGTATTGTGGAGAAATTGTTGTTGTAGTGGCAACAACAAGGACGACAACAATGATGCTAGCGTTCTACAACAAAGTTTGTGCATAACTTGTGTAGTTGTAATGATATAAGTTAGGTTTATGCAGTCCTTTTTATGTATTTATTATGGAACATTCATCAAGGACTTGTTATCCTTTGATGATTTTATGTAATGCAAATGTCATTCAATTAAAATTGTATTAAAACAATAGATAAATAACTTAAAGGATGCACAAAAATATTGAATTACTATTAAGAATAAAATTCGGTGTTAATTTTAAAAAGGAAACATGAGTCCTTGTTGTGTTAAAAATTGAAAAAAAGTGCTTATAATAATTTGTCATTAATAAAATATAAATGTATTGCAGATCAAAAAGGATTTTTTTAAATTTATTCTAGTCTTTATTGTTTTTAAAACCTTTGAAGCTGTAAACAATATAAGCATTAATTTTGCAGCATTAACAAGAATATTAAGGACAACAGCAATAAATCATGAACATTTATTTTGAGTCGATTGAACGAGCATCATCAACATGTCCTTCAAAATTGAAAGGAAAAACCCTTCTAAAGTTCAATTGTATTTCTTTTAAATTGGTTCACAAATTGACTCTTTCACTGAAGAACGGGACAATAGGGTTGGAAGTTGTTACATAAAACTTTAAACTGAAAGTCAAACTTATAGGTGTTTTGAACTAAACAATCAGTTACCATAATAAGAAACACCACTTCACCAAATTTTCCTGCATGCGAGTTCTCGTACGTACACTTCATTGCATTATGTCGAGATGAAAATAGATTGTGGGCACGGGCGGTGTAAAGGGGGAATGAAATTCGATAGATTTTCTGCTATTGTGGAAAACAAACCATGCACTTTTGGGCTTTTCCCACAAAACAATAAAACTTTTCTTCTGTACACAGACAAATTTCGACAATTGATTTTCTCCAACAACTTTTCCTCACAAAACCATCTTCAACCACTCTTATGGTCGTAACAACTATCGATGTCGATTTGATCGTTGCTTCACAAAAGTTTAATGTGTGCTTTGGTTGGGTAAGGGTGGCTTTTTGTTGAAGTGTGTGTTTGTGTGTTCTAAATTTAAGTTCTTTCTTTTTGAAACTGTTAAACAAAAAGTCATCATAAATTTTTTCATTTTTTTTTGTTAAATCAGCACTTAATTTTTTGCAGTAAAAATTTATCTAAAACATTGTGCACCAACCCCTCAACGTGTTGGGGGTGCTTGAATATTTTACATATTTTATTTCTTCATCAGAACGTGTAAATTTCGTGAAATTACACACAAATGCATTGCTGTGCAACTTCTTTGTCCACCATTCCCGTTTCATTATATCCACTGCAGTTTCCATGCGAGCAAGTATTTTTCTTTTTATCTGAATAGTGCGGCTGTGAATAAAATGTTTTAATTAAAAAGAAACTCTGCCTAGTGTGATTTATTTGCAGGTCTATAATTCTTCCGTCACGCGGTTATCTTCATCCCTTGCGAGTACAATACTGCTCGGGGAACACACATACAAAAAAAATAATAATACACTGGAAACATACATTGTAACAATTGCCCAAGCAACGTAGTATACTGTGCGCTGAGTGCATGCACCACATAGTTTTAAAGAATATAACTCGCATACACACTCGCTGATGTGCATTATATGACTTTTTGCCCATTATGTAAAACGCTGTAGTTGCATTTTTCATTATTTTTTATTTCCCTTCTTCTTTTTTTTTTGCCTACGCCTGCACTTTCTCGTCATGCATCTTAATTATAAATTATGGTAATTAAACACTTTTTCATGCATGCAAAAGGCTTTAGATAAAACTTTCTATATGTATGTGTTGATGTGCTCGGCACAGAAGTTGCTGCTGTGTTTTTTAGCTCCTCCACATTCCACATCCTTGTTTTGTGAATTTGTCGGGGGTGGTGCAATGCAAGTTTGTATGACATATCGCTTGAAATATGTGGCAAAGTGCTTAAGGGGGTGGATTTTGTTAACTCAATGTATTTTACATTGGGTGATGTGTGCAAAGTGTATTCGAAACTTGTGTGCCGAGTTGCACATAATAATAATAATAATAATAATGACATTTTTGTAAAGACACGGCAACCCTTTTTTTGGTTTGTTGTGCTTGTTGACAAAATTTGGGTGCATGAACTCGTGATGTCTTTTATTTTATAGTTTTTAATGTGACTTAATATGCTGGATTGTGTACAAAGTCTTGTGAAAGGTAAATTATATAATATGTTATTAATTAATTTTTTTTAAAGATTACAATTTAAATGCCTTAAAAAATATTGTACCAAATTTGTTTTATCTTAAAACCTCTTAACGGATTTCAATGAAATTTTAATATGCTGTTTAGAATCATAATCCGATTTAAAATTTTATGGTTTAATTTTTACCTGCAGTCAAGGTCATGTATTGTGGTAAATAAATTAAAATTGCTTTAAATGAATTGACTTAAAATTTATTAACCGCCTTAACAACAGAGTTTTGTTGTTTTAAAATTAAGTACGCCTAATATTATAAAATATTTCTTGAAACTTCTTGTTTTTTATTCATTTTCTTGTCTAAATTTGACCACAATCAGCACACAAAAAGTCTAAAGTAGCTCTCCCAGCCACCCAAATCATTTTTAAAATTTATTTGGGTTGCAAGTTTTGATGAATACTAACATAGTTTAAAGTTCTTTCAAATACTCACTCGGTGACATTTTAATCATCGTCATAACGCATGGAAAAGCAATTACAATGGGACGTTCTGTAAAGTAATCCAAAGTTTTTAATAAACGAAGCGTTATTGGGTACAAGTTTTGATAGCATAAATCATTTTAATATTATTATACATAATCAATTTTTTAATCTCTGTTGCAATTATGTCAAGGATTGAAAATACAGTTTTTACAATGAAAATATTAGTAATTTCGAAGATGAATTAATATCTGCAATCCGTAATTTAAAAAAAAGTAATGCACCTTTAACAAAATTAGTTTTTTTCATCCTACAACTCATATTTGAATCTTAAGGATCTTCAAAGCACTTAAACAAATTGTGTAGAAAATAGTTTTTTTGATTTAAAAATCCCAATATGCTTCTCCCCCATGCAACTACAAACCTTTGTCGATTCGACATGTTTGCTTATTGCATCTCGCACGATTGAAGATTAAAATAATATGTAGAAAATTGTACACGCAGCCACATTATGTACACAAGACACAAAGTTAACATAAATAGAATGTGAAACCAATGATTTTTGTGAATGGAATATGTAAGGACTACAGCGATAGGATGTTGTACAAAAGTACGTGTCGAATTTACATTTTCAGTTCTAAAATCGAATAGTTGTTACGTACACTCGAACCAATTCCTTGATATTCGCTATAATTTGTTTAACAGAAATTTCTTAAAGTGTTCTTTAGTCAAAAAAAAAGTATTTTCAGGACTTTTCTGTACTTTTACAGATTTTTTAATTCATTTATTGTTATTTTATGAACACTTTTGAATATAAACAATTGTTTAGTTGATCTTGCATTTTGATTTTTTTTCCGCATTTTAAAGAAGTGCAATGATTCTATTTCATTTTTCAAATCAAGAAAAATATCGGAAAGTTTCATTAACTCATTAAAATTTATTAAGACCTTTTAAAAACTTTGGTTCAATTCAAAGAATAAATAAAACATTTTTGTATTCGGCATTTTTGCCGTTGAAGTATCCGAAAAAATAATGCCCTTTCAGAGGAGAATATATCATGTACTTTAAACACAATCCCCTCTACTTATTGTAACTGTAATTTCTTTCTCCAAGCTTTATTTTTGACGAAACATTTGCAGCCTTTTCCTCGAACCATAAAAGTAGAATCAAAGTTCGAAACCAAGCAAAATGTTTAAGGATTAAAAACGCGAAAGCTCTGCCTGAGCTTTTACGAATTTTTCGAAAAAGAAACAATAAAAAGGAGTTGGTAAATGTTTGAACAATTCGCAACCAGGCGGACTCACCATATACAAAAAGGACATTTAACAAAATAAACTTTGTATTTTATTTCATAAGGATTTAATCCTTAAAAGATTTAAAATATTTTAAAGTGGTTTATTTAATAATAAATACATATTTATAAAGCTCATTGTACAAATTGTTTTATCACAATTAAGTTTAAAAATGATTGACAGTATTTGTAATATCCTAAATAATAACTTTTCAATAATATTGCCAATATTTTAAAAAATATTGTCCATAGTATTCAACAGTTTTTTCAATATAATTTATGGCTTGCTATATTTTGTATTGGCAAAGCGCTTTGATGTGTTGTTTATAACATTTTTTTAAGTCACAATTGTTATGAAAATGTTGTCAATTTTTTTTGAATAAGCCTAAAATATTGTCAATACGTTTAGATGATGTTTACATAACCTGTTAATATTGTTCAATAAAAATTATTTACAAATCAAAACAAAATTAAAATCTACCACGGTATTTATTTGTGATGAATACAATTATAAAAGGTTTCCTTTAATAATAACATTTTGTATTAATTGTAAAGTCCTTTATCCTAGAATTCCACACAATGACAACAAAAAAAAAGAGGTGTTTTGCCGCAGTAAACAACTTATTTTGAAAAGCGCGACATCTTGATAAACAGAAAACATACATACAGGAATACGAACTGAACTGAAGACAGATGTTTTATTCCCACAAATTCAAAGAATATTAAAAAGCAACAAACAAAGAAAAACCTGACAACACGTTCTTTGTTTGCCAGCTTTGATGTCTTGTGCGAGCAAACACCTCTCTTGTTATGAAATTGGAATTTCATGATCTCCTTTTGTACAGTAAATTTAGCGTCGGAGTTGACAACAAAACACAGCGTACACATTCAGTACACCCCGCGATATTGAAAGGAAGTCATGGAAATTTTTATCGTACACAAGGCTATGAGCACAACGTACAGGTGTAGGTAAACATGGCAAGAAATTTAGCATCTTAACCAAGCGTTAAATTGAAGGATCCATTGTGAGGTGACTTTTTTGTGTCGCATACTATTTTATAAAAACCGTTCAAAAAGGTTTCTTTAAAATATTTGTCTCGCATTAAAACAATTTGTAACTCCTCCTTGTAAATTTGTTTAATGCAAATTGTATGGGAATTTGGCATTTAATGTCCTTAAAAAATCATTTATCTGAACTTCATTAAATGCAAACAAATTAAATTCAGACAAGCGTATAAGGACGAATGGAGAAACAGAATAGACAAGGAAACAACATGCACATAAAGCCATATTATAGCATAAAAGAAGTGAGAATCAGATCCCGAAAACTAAAAGCACCAAGGACATACTCTTGCGGAATTTATTTGCCTCGCAAAGCAACAGGAAAACGTCAACAGACACGAAAAAATCAGCAGCATACACACAGGAAAATGAAAAAAAAAAAATCGAGCAAAGAAAGGACGATATAGCAAGCATTGGAGTCGGAGCCATCAGGCTATAAGCAATGACAACCGTCGCAGAGGAGAGATTTAAATTTAATTGAGGATTTGCATTTGTTGAATTTGGTTTTAAGCGAAACCCATTTCGCAGAAAGAGGGGATTTGTTAGAATGTCTAAGTCCTATGTAAATATTCATTTTGTTAATGGCTTAATTTTCCAGCAGCAGCATTACCCATGACACAAATGTACAAGCACAGTGCACGTTGTTGAGCACGCGGTTGCTGCCGAATTTTCATACACATAGTTAAATTCGTGCCGTAGAGTTTAGTGTTGTCACATTAAAAAAAATAAAGGAGAAAGGAATTTCAATTGTTATATCGATCAATATAATATTAATGTCAATAAAATGCCTGAAAATAAATATGCAGCACAGTTTTTGAATTGATTGCTGTTATTATTAACATGAAGAGCACGCTTTTAATTTATCAAATTAAAAACACTTCATAAAACATATCAAGTTGCTGGACTTTGTAATAATGCATCAATGGGAAATATGGAGGACAAAATATATTGTTAAAAAATAAATTATAAATAAAATAAAAACATTTATTATTACAATGTAAGCGAAGGAAAAAACATGAAAAGATGCCTGCAGCTGTATGGGGATGGATTGGAAATAATTGTTTATGCGAAAAATCGAAGAGCAGCAGGAGCAAAGTAATTAAATCCTGTGCGTCAGTTTACACAATTTTTGTTTTTTCGTTGTTGTTGATCAATCAGGAGATGGGGAGATGGGGTGAAGGAAAAATCATTAATATAAAAAATCGGGGGAAAAATCAATTTGTGCTTGTGACATGAAAGGATTTTGTGTGAATTTTGCTGGGGCGATTTTTTTTTTTACACTTTGCATGTATACGGAAAATAATTTTTTGAACTATACTGCGGAAAATGATCCTGAAAGCAGTTTATAAAGCAAAGGACACATTCATTTTTTTTTTTTTTTGTTAATGAAACATGAGTTGCATTGACGTTTGATTGCTCGTGAATCGCCAGTGTGTTTTTGTCAAGGAACTAAAAGGATACAATGTGTTCATTAAATGTTTTTAAATTACCGATTTTTTAAAGGACTCTGTTTGCAGGATGACCTCTTTTGCTGTAAAGATAATAATGAGATTATTTTAATTAAATACAATTTTATTGAACGCTTTTATGAACTTAATTTTTTAATGCTTTAAAATCTATTTTAAGTCAAGTGTCCTTTTTTTAAACATAAAAATGACCAACTTAAAACCAAATTTTAATATTAATTAATAATTTGCAATTAACCTAATTGCATCAATGCCAAAAAACAGGCAGAAACCATTAATTTTTTCAATTAAGTCAAGTATTAAATATTTAAATCCCAATAGAACTTAATAATTCATCCGTTTCAGTAACAATTAACTTCTTTATCCCTGATGAAATAGGGAATGTCGTTTAAAACATTCCGAAAACAATTGCATGTCCTTTAAATATTGTGTAACCAATTAGGAATTAAAACTTTGAACACAACAATTAGCCCAGAATACTGCGGCGCGCAACACAACACACACATTAAACGATAAATTAATGTATCACATGCAACAAAAAGAATTAAAGGGATGTTAAATTAAATGTCAATTACGGCCCAATTTCTTTTCATTTAGTCGACCACACCCCTCGCCTTTTCTATATGTGACTTGCTTACATTGTTTTTGCCTTGCATGTTATTGTGTGTGTTTACATTTTTCTGCGCGTCGTTGTGCCTAATTGTTGCCTCCACATTTTATTTGAACACGGCAACGTGAACGTCTAATATCACTTGCATCCCTTTCAAAATTGCTCCCTCAGGCAATTCATAATTTATACATAGCATTGCCATTTATTGTGGCACTATGCGCTCCTCCTGTACGTTTATAATGGTGTGTGGTGGCAACTCAGGTTCAACAGGTGAGATTTTGTACACATTATGGGGAGTGGGGGTGATGGGGTAGCCTTGATGAAAGTCTCTGTGTGTTAATACCTTGTAGTTCGCCATACATCCAATGTACATAGTTGGTGCACAAATTTAAACTGATGTACGTACATGTGTGAAAGGTTTATGTTTGAGTTGAGTCGAGGCGGGTGCGGTGGCCTTTTGTTTTTTTTTCGGGAGTGTGGGTCGAGAAGTGGAGATGGGTTCCCGGTATGTGCAGCAGCAATGTGGCTTATGGTTGCCAAAAGTGTGAATTTGAGATTTTTCACTTTTATCGTGAGCACATTTTCATCACTTGTGTGTGTTTTATATCAAATAGACTCCAGCGAGACATTACTGTTAAATATTCACAGACTGAATTAAGGATGGGGATGGATGGCGTGTGGTTTTATGTGTGTACGTTCTGTAGACTTGTGAGTCTCGTGGAATGTTTGCGAGGGGTGGAGGCAAGTGGGTGGTGGTGCTTTTAACATCATTTCCAACAACAGGACGAATGTCGACAGTTTTTTTTTTTGGTTGCAGAGACGGGAGGTTTTTAGAGTGTAGAGTGTGCCCAAAGTGCTAGGATTGTGATTTATTCAGAATTTATCGTCACCGGAGAGCGCAATCCTCGTTTTTTGGTGTGTGTCGTTTTATTGTTTTTTCATATGGAAAAATTGTGGTTTGTGGTTTGAATTTAATTACTCGAGTATCGTAAAGTTTTAAGGGAGTGAAATTGTTTTTTAAAGTTTTAGATGATTTTTAAGGATTTTTTGTAGGATTTTTGTTTTTTCCCTCTTGTTTTGATTTTTTAATTTAAATATTTTGTCAATTTAAATTTAAAAAAAAACTACATCGAAGGGTGAATTTATATTCGACTGTTGCTTAACTACATTTTATTAAATCTTTTCTGGGATATGAAAATGTGACCTTGAAATTTATGAGATTTGACCTTGATTTTTGTCTAAAAATGTTACTTTCATTGAGATGAGCAATATTGTATGATAAAACATCATTGCACCCTAAAACACACAGTTTTCGAATGATATATTTTCATTATAAAAATATGACCTTGAGTTTTCAAAATTTTGACCTTGAAATGTTCAGCAAGTTTTCCTGCTTTATTTAATCCTACAATAATGTGTAAAAAAATATTCAAAAATATTTCAGAGATATAAAAAATTTGACCTTGAATTTTCCGATTTTGACCTTGAAATGTTCATCAAGTTTTTTTGCCTTATTAAAATACTTACAAAAATATTTAAGGTTTCATAGATATAAAAAATTTGACCTTGAAGTTTCCGATTTTCATCTTTTCTAATCTCGAAAATTCATCGTATTTTATATGTCCTTAAATAATAATACTAAAAAGAATGAAAAGTTAAAAAATGTATTTAAAAAAAAAAATTTAAGTATTTTATTTTAAAACCCTGCTAGCAACTCTCTCTAATTTAAGACAGAATAAGCATTCGCGGTAACCACCCCCTTTAGTTAAACCCCATCCATTATTATTGCCAGTAGTTCTAAATGAAACCACATTGACTGACCGAACAATCTCCAACCAATAAAGTCAAATTCCAGTCGGCCTCATGACGGCCTACATAAATCATAAATTCATAAATGAACTATAAATACATAGCGAAAATCCGCAAAATACTCCACACTTACCATTTCATAAAATACCCCAGCAAAATTCCATGTGTACGAACGAATCCATCATATTTCGCTACACAATAACCACCACAGTCCAGATAAGCCCACGGAATTTCACAGCATTAACGAACGGTTCAATAAATCTACATGCGGACCGATGCTGTACGCCACATCGTTAAACTGCACAGTACAGCACTCAATCGCTTCGGCGGCAGCAGCAGCAGCAACACAACACACAACATCCAATACAATTTGGCATTCAACAGTTCAAAAGCGCTCCACAAAAATTCAACCCCCACCCACCCATTCGACAAGTTTACTGTTTCTCGACGATATGAGGCTTATAATCGAATCGTTGCATAATATATGTGAGATTAACAATTGCGTTTTTACATTTTTTATTCTAATTTCGTCCCTTATAATATAATCCAATTTATGACAACCATTTGAATTTGAAAAATACGACCACAAGTTACGATTTCCCGCTTAAATTACTGCGATTTTAATTGAATGGGCGTTAATAAAATGCCTCAATTTCATTCAATTCAATAAACACACACGTCAGGATGCGCTCCTTGACACATTTGATTTAGAAATGGACGTTTATTTGCAAATAATCCAACATTTAGGCATGCATGCACAAAAGGAAGGCCTCGCAATAATTGCTCAGAAAGTGAGGGAGTGTGGGTGGGGGGGGGGGGGGGGGTGCGCCGCACTGTAAGGGCGCACAAGTAAAACACTTCATTATGCAAGCAATTCAATCTATATGGTAATTTGCAAAAGCATTTATCGTTTATAGGGTAATTAAATTCGACTGAAGTACTCAATTGCCGTTTTTATTTACAGCTTTCTCACTTACGTGAGTCCTGTATGGTAATCCCTGTAGATATAACTGTATGGTGGCCTCTTATCTATGTTCGGTGTGATGTATTATGCAGCTTACGGTATCGGTTAAGGCTGGAGTGTTCGCAGAAAAAAAATTAATTTAGCTTTGAACAACCTTTTGAAAAAAAAAAAAAAATACCATCAAGGAGGATGTATGGGGATAAATAATTTCAATGTGTTTTATTTAATTTTTTTTACCTTTTCTCAACACATCAATGGGAATTGCGAAAAAAAAGCTCTTCTTGTCATCTATTTTTAAAAGTAATATTAAAAGTCATTGAGATGAAAGGACGCAAACGGAAAGGCATCAAATTGAAAATGAATTTACTGCCCCAAAGCTAATTATCATCGTACTTTTGCCAACATAAAGAGTTCGAACTCTATGTGGAGCTTGATTAATGTGCACGCGGCGATGTAAAAAAAAAAATGATTTTAATAATTTTGCGATATAATTTTTGATGTAAAAGCTCATCCCTTTTTTGTGTCCTGCTGCAGTGTGGATCGGAATAAATACACGCAGTCACTCGCTGTGAAATGATGATTTTAATTAGATACTCTCGCTCTATTGGTGTGTACATTTTGATTCGAAATAATTAGTTCCTTTTAGTTGCGAGTCGTCGATGTGCATTACATTTCTCGTTTGGATTTTATAAAGGGGCACAATTTTTTGTGTGAAAAATGTTTTAATTAATTTTTCTTTTACGTAAATGCTAAAATATAATATTTTTATTTGTGTTTACAATATTGTTTTTAATTACATATGACTTATCAGTATTTAAATATGATTTTTATTGAAATTTTTCAAAATTAAATTTTCTTTTGATAAAAAAACGAAATGGTAAAACAACTGTGGATAAATAAGAAGCTTAAATTAAAACCTTAAATTAAAATTTTATTAAAAAATGTTTCAAATATTTAAACGTTAAAGAAAAATTTTAAACTAAACTTTAAAACCGTTTTAACTTAACTAAGTGCATTGCTTAAGTTTTCTGTACAAATTAAGAAACACTCGATTCATTCTTTAATATACAAGGATTCCTAAAACTGGAGTACATTTCCACTTCAACCACAAAAGGATTGGTCCATAGAAACATAACTCAATATTCCCAAATACTCAGGTAAAACCAATTCATTTGATTTCCAAATGCAGATTGGGTTGTTTCATTTTAATTCACAAGTGAATAAATCGAAGAATCTGATTTCTGACCCAATTCATCCCAAACAGAAGATTGCAACTCTCTCTTTAACTTAATTCACAAAAGCCAACAAGAACATTGGTAATCCACGCCAATGCAATGCCTCAAACACTAAATAAACATGTACGTATGTATGATCCTCTTTTGTCCAAACACAACAATCTATGGTAATTCAGTGAATCCTGTACACAGTCTCTAACATAGATCGTTGGGTCTATTTGTGCTGCAGCCTTTCACATTTGCTTATTGATGGGTGCACCATTGCGTAAGGAGGCGATGCCTGCTAGGCGAAAGGCCTTCAATCAACTAATGCAAATGCGACGGCTTATTTCATAGAGCTTGCAAAATGCTCATTGCTTAGTATTCAGGATTTTCACTTGCCATGAAGGTAAATTATTCTGAAAAGTCTTTCATTTTCATACACACACAAATTTGATGGTTCAATGCCAAACCGCAACACACATCCTTTTAACATGCAACACAATATGCTGAGAAATTGTGTATTGGCAAATGAAAATACACTTGGATTAATTGCCTTGAGACTCAATGAACACCAATTGACTTTCTAATCGCCAACAAATTGTGGGGGGGGGGGGGGATTCAATTCAATTTATTGCATCAAGGATTTGTACTATGTGTAACATTACATTAAGGATCAAATTCAAATACTTGATATTTTTAAAATCACAATTGTTTTAGGAGTTTTTTATTTATTTAATTCCCTCATTTGAAAATTTTATTTTGTCAACAAAAAGCATGAGAAAATCCTCAATAGTATTTTGTTTTAACCAGTCCAGGATTACCTGTAATCCTGTTTTCTTCATATTACATTATTAAGTTAGGTACGCTATTTTGCAGCACACATTTATGTATTTTTTTCCGCATTCCATGGCATGAGGACGAAGGATATTCCTCATTCCACGAATGTCCTCCCCCCCCACCTTAAAGGACACATAAGCAGCTACACATCCTTTATATTGTATAAAGGTGGGTATACATTGTACAATAAAGTGACACTAAAGCCTTTTCTCAAGCTTTTTATTTGCTTGTTCATTCAAACTGATATAAATGGGATTATATGGAGAGCGAGAGGAAAAGACAAAGAAAAATAAATTGATGTGCGCCTACATACATACATCGAGGTGAATCGTTATAATATTACATGGTCTCAATACCCATAGCTACATATGTGGAGGAAAGGATGGTGCAATGCTATAGAATTTACTTGGGATATTTCTCTGGCACACTGAATTGTATCCAATTTAATTGAATTGTGAAAGGCGATGTGAAGCCCTCTCGAATAAAATCGAGTTCAATTAATTTTCTCTAATTTGTTCCAGCTGTGTGTAGAAATGCTATGGGAATTGAAAGGTGAGGGGGGGTTTGGTTTTGTTTGTTTGTTTTGTATTTGGTCTGGAGTCGACGTACAGAAATATTTTCATTCTTGAAGGTTATCCCATTTTCGACTAAATTCACAATTCACATTACAAGTATTTCATTTGTATTTCGACAAACCGTATAACAGCAATTTTATGACAATGAGGGAGGCAAAATGTCTGCAAAATACCTTTTTATAAAGCATTTCAATTTAATTTTTAATAATTTTTGCTTTTTTCAAACTTTTTGGTGATTTTTATTGACAAAGTCGTTTGATTTTTTTATTTTGCAGCCCTATTTCTTTTTACCATTATCCCTTTTTTTAAATCGGCCAGAATTTGTTGTGGTGTTTAAATCACTCCTTCCTCAACACTTTGCTCTATACGTTTAACAATAACATGCGACAAACGACCGCATATCTTTCCAAAACACACGTGAGACGTCTGCACAATTTTTTCTCTTAAATTTTCTTAAAATGTGACTAAAGACATCCCCCACGATGAAGCTAAATACATCAACATCCATACAAATGTATTTTGCGAGGCAAATAAAATAAATGTCGCATCTCTATTGTACGATAAAAATTGGCTAGCGTTTTTCTTTTCAATTTGAAATGGATTTGTCGACATATTGAATGCCGTCAACATGGATATCGTACCCTTCAGCTATGGCCTCCATCATGCACACATACCACAACATTTGTTTTGCTGCTTTTTATCGGTATTTAGAAATACGTTATGGATAAAAAACGATATACTTAGAACTAAGAAGTAGGTACAGATGGGAAGTTTTGTTTTGTAAATAATAAATATTTTAAGGGATTGCTGTCAGAATATAAAGAATGTTTGTGGCCACACTATGTTTATGGTGAAATGAAGATTAAAATATCAAGAAACTGTGCATTTTTATCCTTAATTCTATTTCCCATAATTTATTAGCAGGTATTTTGTGTTTTAATGTGAATCCACGTCCTTATAGTTTTGTTTTTTCCTTTATGATGATTTGGGCTATTTTATTTTTCTTTACCAATGTTTAAACTTTAAATATAATATTTCAAAATTATAATTCGATTTTTACAAAAAAAATCAAAGAAAATTTTTGTTCATTTTTCAAGGTCAATTTTTTATTTCGTTTCATATACATTTCTTCTATAATTATTTTACAAGTTTTATTGATTTAAAAAGTTGAAGTCGCTGACATCTTATTGAATAAAATTGATTAAATACCGAATTAACCTTCAAGGTCCAATATTTTAAATCATAACTCCATTTTTTTTTAAGATCATACACTTTATTTATTACCTAACTTAATTGATTCACTAAATTTTCTTTTTTCAATCAAATTCATTTCAAAAGAATGTACGTAATTTCCTTTTGTTCAAGGTCAAAAAACGCGGGAAGCAATATTTTGATTCAAGGTCAAAAATGATTTTTAATGTAAAACTCTGTATTTATAAAATAAGGTACTTATCAGAACTTATGTTCTCGAAAATTATAAAATAATGCTTAATAAATTTGAAAAATTCAAGGTCAAAATTAAATTATCTGGTCTAAAAATCTGCATTCTAACGTAAAATGCAACCCCTTTTGAAAAAACGAGATTAAATTTGAAAATCAAAAAAACAACGGGACATTTCCATTAACACCATAAGAGTTCCCTAATTTCCATTACCCGCTACATAATGGACTTTGCTGCGTCCAGCAAACTGTCAAACACAGTAAGGATCCAGCAAATCTAAAAGCCAACGTCATCCCTTATTTATTTCAACATTTTTTTTTGTTTTGCACTTCTCACCCCTAACATTTAGTTAAATACCATGAACACCTTCTTTCCCATACGCTCGATATTTACTGTGTGGCCGACCACTTCATGCACTCAAATATCCCTTCTTTTTTTTTGTCTTTTAATATTTATCCAGCAAAAGCCACCCTTTTGCTTCCGGTATATCAACAAAATGTGGGTGTGCTGCATAAAAATGAAATGTAAAATCGCAGTTCCACCCCACAATTTCACTCAATCCCTTTATGTATGCAACGACCACACATTAAAGCACTGGGGCAAGCGAGAAAAAAAATGCATTGCATCAGGTAAAAAGCAGCAAGGATTTTTTTTTCCACCGTTCAAAATTAGTTTTTCAGTTCTTTTAAAATTGTGTTTTATACCGGTTATAGTTTCGCTGCTCGTCCACCCCCACAACTGCAACAGTGTATGACAAATTGAGATAGGCATGGCAGACAGGACGACTATGCGCCCTCTTGGCTCCAAAACAGTTTTAGCGATGGTGCACGTCGTTATTGCAGCGGTACTTTTTCACATAGTTGCAAAAACATTTAGTGCTCAACACACTGTTTGTGTTGATTTTAATGTTAGTAGTGGGATGGCGTTTTTTTATCGCGCTTTGTTATGCAACTGTGTGTGCTTGGGAGGAATCTGTAATAGTGCAGTTTGTATGGCAAATAAAATAAAGCTTTATGTACATTTAGGCTTTAAGTCAACATAGAATGTGAAAGCTTAACGAAGCTGTCCAATATGATTGTCGATTTTACACCATATATGCATTGAAAATGTGCACAATTTTGTGCATGTAAGGGGTCCCTAAATTGAATTTCACCATTATGCAGTAACTGTTGCAATATATTAAAGCATGAAGGGCGACATGTTAGAATATATCATACGCGTAATGCAATATAGCGTATTTTTGGAACTGTTGCAATGGCACATGACTGGTGGCAGCAGCAACAACGTTGCGGTTGCAGCATGTGGTGGCGGATCGGCTGGCATGGAAACACATCTGCAAATACGATATTCTTTATATGTACTATACACGTCATGGTGTGATATGCGAGAGGATTTTAACAGGATTTCGTAAATTAACATGGCGACGTTCACCATTTCCATTACCAGTTTATTGTAACGGAAACGAATAAACAATATTGCCGCAGCCATATTCAAAATGTGTGTGAAATGACGTGTTTTATTTGCACACCAACACAGATTTCTCAATTTAATTTAGTTTAGAGTACGCCACTAAAATGGAGATTCCCGTTACATCAACGGTCCATCCCACCAGTGCAGTGCTGATGTACAATATGTTCGTAAACGATATTATTTAATGAACAAACTTTTAGGGTGGGACAAAAAACAACGGTGTTTATGGAGAAAAACCCGTTTCAAACAAAAATCCTGCAGGATATATCCATGAGGCAAATCAACTACAATTACAGTCTAAACTTTATCTACTCACTAACTGTATAAATATGAAAGGACTAAAGGACAATAGTACAATAAAAAGCCGGCGCTCATTCCATGTTTGTAACTGTACTATGCAGACCTGTTATGCAGACACTAATTGTCGTCATGTGCACACTTCTTATACGCGATGCATTCAGCCAAATTATGTGACAGCCACATAATATAATCTATGTTTTGTGTGTGTTCGTATATGTGTTTATGTGTGTTGGTGTGTGTAATTTAATATCACAAAATTAATATCATTTAATAATAATATGTGAGACCATAATAATATAGTGACAGTCGTCTCTAAATTAGCAACTGTACAGTGCTAGTTGGCGACATAAAATGTAACATGAAGTAAATTCCATACACAAAATGGTGGGGGGGGGAGTCTTTTAACCCCCATGCTCAAAATTAATTAAAAAACGCTGTGCACATGAAGCTGGAAAGATGAATGGCTAGTTGCAAAATAATTAGTTATTAAAAAAGTCGTAAAAACATAATTTAATAAACATTCATTATAGCCAGTTCGTTTGCAACATATTTTGCAATGTGGGAGAAGAAACAAATATGATGTTAAATAATAATTGCAAACCGGGATGTACTTAATACGCACACCAATTGAAAACAAGGATTGTGTACTTTCTCATCTGCTGATTGCATGTCCGGTGCTAGCTACTCATCTCATCCTTTTTTGTGTGTACAAAATTAAATATACATTTTCCACTCCTAGTTTTGATGGAAAATATTATTGTCCTGCAGCATTCACCTCATCGTCCTTATATGGGTAATAAAATCCAAAAAATTTACAGGATATTCAGGTTTTTTTCCTGTTGTTTTTTATGATCCTGTGTTAAAACCAAAGCTATGTGTGTGTGTGTTATCGTCCGGCTCGGTTCTCCGCGTATAATTGGGTTATTTATGGAGTCGAAGCTTTTTATGCGGCGGTGTGTTTGTGTGCATCGCGCAAAATTCAAATGAAGGAAAGCATAATATGAGTTTGCTTCAGTACTCTCCCTGCAAATCTTTCATTAATGTGCAAAAGAGAATATGATTGGGGAATGATTCCGTTTGACTGCGAATAATATTTGCATCGGGGGAAGGTAAACCAAATTGGTGATATATTCGTCCGTGCGGTGACGGTTTATGTGTGGTCTTGCTGCAAAATATGTACATGTTATAATCGAAGGACGTGTATGCATGCATTTTGCGCGTCAATATTTCTCCCTTGTGCAAAATTTTAAATTATGTTTTGATTACTGATTGAGGTGGGTGCGGTTTTATATTTGGAGCGAAATTTATGTTTTTGATTTTGTGTTGTTTTTTTTTTGTAGAAGTTATTGCGGTTAAATTGGAGGAAGTTGTAAAATATATTCTGAATGCATTTTGAATATTATTTCCAAGGATTATAGTGTAATGAATTTGGTGCTTCCAAATTGAATTGTTTTACGTTTACAATTTAAGATTAATCATTATTGTAATGATTAGTTTAATTTAATTTAATTATATTTAATCCAGAGATGAAAAAAACATCCCTTACATAATGCACCTTCATCCCCCTCCTTTCAGCACAATCCCTATATGTCAAATTCTATAAATAAAACATAAATTAATCACTTTTTTGGTGCATTTTGAATAATTACAAAAACCACGTCATAAATTTAAATTTCATCGCATTCCAATTTGACAGGATGAGAGAAATTTGGTTCACCCCACGCACATCAACATAAAATCCACAACGCATTTGTCTTTTATTGCAATTTTGTCAATGCATCACCGCTCTTCGTATTCATCATGCGGTGAATGGCGCAGAGCAGTGCAACAGTGGCGGCGCACATTTAGGAGGCGCACACTCTTTACGTTTCACCATCCCCACTCATTCCACAATTATTTTGTGTGCAAAATAAATATCTGTGTTGTATTTTAAACATCGTGCAGCACACATCTGATGCTAAATCAATTAAAAAGCCATTTTACAAATTGCCAACCACCAATTTGTTTATAAAAAGGACATCAACGTACCGCATATATTCACACCGACTGGCAGGCGGACACACGGGACATCAAATTCATGCTGTGTAGTGCAAACATAATACAGCCAGTGAGTGCTTTCTGCGTCACGAGTTTGAGTCAGTGGCAGGCAGGGATTGTATACTCCCCCCGCCTTCCATTATCTCTCTGATGAACCATGCATTTAGTCATTATTTAATTAAACAACATTTTGAACAATTTACACTCTAAATAATCAGATGAGGAGTAGCAGCACCATTTGTGTGGAAAGTCATCACTCAAATTATGATGCGAAGATAATTAGTTAAAAATTTAAGTTACATCAACAACTCCCACATTCAGAAGGGTGTGTTTCAACACGGTTTTAATTTCTCTTGTGTTTGTTTATCTTTAACTTTTTTAAATTCACAGAAAATATAATGAAGCTATGTCGATGGTTTCGCTATATTGTATGAAAGAGTGTCCTTGCTACTTAAATTATGAACATTTAAAGCGTCTCACCTCCTATACAATTAGCAAGAAAATGTGCTGTGAGAATTTTCCAGGACGACAGCGTAAACTGTTACAAAATGGCAAAAGTTTAAACACAAAGGCACGCAACACATTGCGTTAAGATATACGCAAGCAAAGGGAAGTGTGTTGCGCCACCATTCACACAATCCCTTGTGAGTTTTGCATTTTTAATTAGGTTAACTGTTTAATGTCTATATGCACAATTAACATAATCAAATATGAAGTAGCACATAACTATAACTTAAATGTAAGGGTGCTTGAAGTCCTTAAACAAGGTAGTTTATTTTAATTTCAACAGCTCAATTTTCATTACATTATGAACGCTTTTTACAACCCGAATTAAAGCACAAACGCTTGACGCACAGCAGTCAAAAATATGTGTTATGTATAAGGGGAGTTAAGGGTGGCATTTCGTCATACATATTAAAATATTTCGTTTCAATATGTCTTGTTAAGTGTATAATTTCAAGTTAAATGCTGAATTTTGTTCAAAGAAAAACATGATAATATGGAAATGGCATGTTAACCCGATGGTTGAGAGCAACCCAATCAACATTAGCACTTTATGTAGCACTTATAATAAACTGACAGATAGTAGTTTTAGATAAATTATATTTGATAAAGTGTTTAGTTAAACGGCAATGCAAATTAAATACAGTGCTTTGAAATAATTTAATCATCGTGTTTGTCATATGACCAAATTAATGAATATTTTTTTATAAAGACGAGTTGTACATCAGTGTGTCCGTGTTTCGATAATTATGTCCTTTTCTATCAATTGTATAATTAGTGTCTTTTATCCTTAACATAAATATTTGTTGCTTATTAAGTTTCTTGATTCTTAAAAAAAGTTGAATATAAAATTTTGTTTACAATGAATTTTTATTCTGAAGGATATTTATAAAAATAATTACCTGCATTAAATTTCTCCAGTTTTTATTTCGTCCTTTTTATATTATAATGTATTATTACGTTGCCTAGGAAGTTGCCACCATTATTTAAAAAATTAACTTTTAAACTTCTAAGTAAAAAGAAAATGGAATTAAAAAAGATGTGTCTTAATCCTTTTAAGTAATTTATCATAATTGGAACAGTAAAACAAAACATTTGTAAAATAAATTAAAATTGCATTATTTATATTTATAACTGTTAATAAAAAATAATTTTGGTACGATTAAAAAAAATGGAAATGTCTTTTCTTGGACGAATGAAAAATTAATGCACAAAAATTTAAAATCAATGAAAAAACAACTTTTGGAAATGTAGACATTAAAAAAAATTGTTTTTAGTCCCATTTTGAAAAAAGAAAAGCGGAAGATCCTTACAATTTCCAGTTCTGCTTTACGTTTCACAAATTTAAATAAAGTTAAAGCGAACTTTTAGAGAATTGAAAAAGGAGCATAATTATTCTAATAATGCTTAAAGCATTTTAATCATGATTCTTTCATTTAATTTAAACCACCCTAATTCTGTATTAATATCATTATATAAAATATTTATATAAATTATGAATCCTTTTAAAGTATCAAGATTCAAGGTAATTTATTTTCACGCTCCTTAATATTTAAACCCTTTGCGTTACCATTAAAATGCATTCACATATCATTAAATACACACAATTAAATAAAACAAAATGATCAAACCCGCAATCCTTCCACAAGAAATCGCATCTTAAAAGCGCACATCAAAACGAAAACACATAAGGGCACCCTACCTAATTACTTACCGCACCATATACGCCGATAATGACAAGCGCCTGTGCATTTCTATCGATTGTAGCATGCTCCAATTAAAAATAATCCCTTAACTAATTACTTATTTTTCCATGTAGCTCGTACAGCATACAATTTGCACATATGCTATGTTTGTTTGGTTCTATACCAATTTCCCCGCTGTATAAGGTACGATCCACCCTCCTTCAATAAACTACCCCTACGATTTGTAACAACAAAACCCCTGTGGTTATTCTCCAAGTATAATAGATTTTTTGACCCCTTCGGATTAGTACATTTAAGGGGAATTTATGCATCAGAATGTTGCTTCGTGGGGTAAAATGCAGCAGGACGATCATCCCCTTATTTGGAATGTAACAAACAATTACCCAATGTAAAACGGACCTTGGCGTTTAACGCGGGTGCGTTACACAAGATTTTTGAATGGTTTTTTTAATCATTTAAAAAACAATTTATGGCCAACAAATTGCTTTTCCTTTTTCGGTTTATTTTGTGGGGGGGGGGGGTTGTTGGTGGTGTTGGCAATATTTAAAGCAGCTGTGTAGCCTTATTATTACTTTATATATTGAAGAATGTGTTATGTCTAAAAAAATAATTATTTTTCTTTTATTAAGTTTTTTTAAATTTACAAAACGAAGAATTTAAATTTCATCCCCTGATCAAAAACAGACAACCATTGTTTAAGGGTAGTTGTATTATTTATACCACCACAATACACTAAACGCGTACACAATTGAAATAAAGCGGCAATGCTTTGTGGGTGGTGGAAATTCTCAATTTCCCTACGAGTGTAAGGGATGAGGAATGATTTGGCTATTGCGGCAAAACTTTTAGATGGTGCGGCTTATCAGATGCAACGCATTAATCTTCTCATCTCGTAGATGTAAATCTTCAGACGGCTGTGCTCTGTCATGTAATAAATCATAATGCATCAAATCCACGTTTCAATAATTACAACATCAAAATGTATAATATTATACGCTTGAAATTATGTTATTGTACGTCCAAAGTGTAAGGATTCCCCTTCCCTCATTCACTTTAAACACTAAGCAGTGAATGCAACAACATATTTTGCCGATTGATGCGTGGAGATTTTACGAATTTACTTCATTTCAAACACAACATTTCGCCAAATACATTAAATGTGTATAATGCCCCTAATTGGGCCCAACAAGTGCTTTATGCGTCCTTATGTTCCGTTGTTTGTGCGGTAAATTGCAAAAGTCCTTGCAGAGCATCGTTATATCGTGCGTATTGAATTTTGTTTAGCAACCTGTTTAGTTGCTCTACACTCGCAGGGGGTGTTTTGCAATAAAAAAGGGTGCATATCCATTAAAATGTTGATAGTCCTGTAAAAGGATCACATGTGTGTGGGTTGTGTGTGTGTGTGTACGCAGTTTAGCATAATTTATATGCTTCAGTAGATTCATGGCGCTTCATGTTTTTAAATTCAAATTAACGTTGCAAAATGTGAGTAAAAATGTGAAAATTAAGGGGGTGGTAAAACTATACGGCCTACGGGTATTTAGAGTTATCGATTTTTGATTATTATACGCGTTTTTGTATTTTATATTTTGTGTTCTCTGTTACAAATTACAAGTTTAAACATGAATAATCTAAACTAAATAATATTGGGGAGAGGGGTTGTTTCATCCCATTTTATGGGAGGCCATTTCGTTGTTGTTTTTGTTATGTATATTTAAACCAAAATCAAAGTTGGACGTTTCGATTGATAATGCAATTAGTGACTGATTAGTGATTACCATTGCCCTTGTGTGCGTATTTATGCATTATACTGTATACATTAACATTAACATTTTACAGTAATTAATCATTGAGCATATAATATGAAGCATAAATTAAATCCTAACAGACCTAAGCCAACGCATCTGTATGCACTGTATTGATTTATTATTATTTATTCCTTTTATAGTTGCAATTATTAAATTTCATGAAATCGATATTCATAAACGCATTATGTAGTTAGTGTTGCTAAAGGGATTTTAATTTGGTTGCATTAGGGATATTTTAGGGGGATGGAGTTTTGATTTTTCTCTTGATTGAAAATCGAAAAATTTGACATTTGAAATTGAATGTTGAAATGATTTTTGAAGTGCATTACAATCCTTTTAAAGCGTCAAGAAATAATGTAGAGTTTAGGAATTTTTAAAACGGGAACTTTTTCTTTGAAAAGAGTTTTTTTTAATTTAATTTGAAAACATATTTGTGTAAAAGAAAGCCCTTTATTTTCTTTCTCAATCAATGTTTATGAAACTTGCTAAAAGATCTGTAATCCTAAAAATCTAATTACTGATAAAATGCTTTTTTTAATTTAAACGTTATTAAATTTAGATTGATTTTTATAATTCATTTTATTATTTACAAACTTAACAATGCTTTAGATTTAATAAATAATTAAATCAATTTGGAGTTAAAATTTTACATATGTATTAAGAGAATTATTTGAATAATTATATTTTTTGATATTTAAATAAATACATACATCATTACGTTTTATGGAAATCCTAATAAAATGTAAAGGCTTATTCTAGATTTAATTGAAGCATTTTATTTCAGTTCATTATTCCAAACTCATCAAATAACCAATATTTTACAACCCATACGGGTTTTTGCTTTATAAATAGTTTAAACATTACCCTAAAATAAACCTCATTTCCAGTAAATAAAAAAAAAGAAACTCCAACCACCATCACAAACAAACAAAAGCATGATAGATAAATGAGACGCCCAAATGAGGCGCACAGAAAAACCAAAAAAAAAACCCATTGTAATTAAGCAATAAAGCATGTCTCCCAAGAGTATGATAAAAAACCGCTAACCCTAATTTGAAGTACACATCCAAAGTACGTATAAAGCAAACACCACGCGAGTATGCGGCCCTGCACAATCACTCTATCAAGGTTTTACCCTAAAAATATATAATCCCCACCTGACTGGATAACCAACAAAAAAAAAAATACAAAAATAAAACCAAGAGAAGTTACTAATTAAAGTAAACAAATAAATACTCGTACACCCATCCACCCTTTACACACTTGCATCGCGCATCCACACAAATAAATGGACACTGCTGCGGTTTATTATTTTATGTACTTCAACATTAACAAGGGTTGGTGTATGCCGCCGTTATAGGTAAACCCTTTCGCTTCTTTACGACATGATTCACTTCCATATTTTTGTGTCTCAAGAAGGTGAAGCAAATTAATTTGCTTTTATTAATATGTTTGTGTGGAGTTTTTGTATGTGTAGAATCAACGGGGGGATGAAACGATCTATTTATTCCGAAAAGCTTCTCTGTGGTGGTTAAAATTAATATTTGTCTGTTCCGACATGAAAAGAATTTTTGTGTAATTGGAACTTGGCCCAAATACACGGGGGATTCATGTTTTCTGCCTTGTCTTCACTTTCTACTTAGCTATATTATTGTGAAGAGGGTTGCAGAATGACATTGAAGTATATGGTGAGAAGGGCATTAAACTACATAACAGCTTGCGTAAGGTTAATTTGTATATTTTTGGCGTAGATGAAAATCCGGTAGTTGGTGTGAAAAGTGAGCCCACGCATTTTGCCATTTATTATTTTTGTTAAAATGGTGTATGGTCTTGGTTTTCATTGTAATTACGGGGATATTCAAATTTTTAGATAGCACTAAATATTACACCCACAATTTGCTTTCCTTAATATTTCGGATTTATCAAAAGAAAAGGAATAATTTTTAAATAAAATTTAATTCCTTTTTTTATATTAAGGACGAAATAGTGTTGCAGAATACGTTATTGTTTAATTTAAGAAAGCTGCAGCTTTCACCAAAGCTGAAATAGACTACATTCGGGATGTTTTAATTAAAATAATTAAACCAAAAGCGCCTGAATTTACTGAATTTGTTTCTCGCAATAGAAATTAGTAATTGCCGCTTTAATAAAGCGGAGATGCAATTTCTTAATTGTATAACTATCGTTTCCACTAAATTTATTAACTTGAAAGCGATACGTTAAAGCATGATGTGCTTATAAATTACAAGGAGCGGCGGCTTCTTCTATCAGCACATTTCACAAACTCGTTCATCTAGGTAACTATTTCTATGCTTGATGCAGCAAACACTTACTCCACCTCCTCCCCCTCCCCCAATACTCAAGATATGGGTATTAAGCACATATTCCGAAAGCACATACAAACGATAAGATGTGGAGAGTTAAAAGAAAGCCATACTTCAAATATTATCGCAGTTCGATGAGCAAAATATTTGCTACATGCTGCTGCCAGTTTTCCGATACAAACACACACCGGCTACACAATATGTTCCGCACATAACAACATTTTGACAGAATATATGAGCGCCTCGATCTTAAACTGAAATATACGGTGAAACATTCGACAACCAAGCACATCCCTAAAGCATACTTGGAAAAAAAAAAAAAAACTCAACGCATTGAAGAAAACTTTGAACAAGTATTTATATCAAATTTACTGTATCAGCTCTCCTCAACATATACGCGAGCATAAGACCCAGACCCACAATATGAAGCAGATCGCTGCCTGCGCTACACAAACTGTGGCGACTATGGCTGAAGTGGTACGTATGGAAGCTTTCCGTCTATACACTTTCCTTGAAGTTATACACAATTTAGGATAAACACAACTTTTTTCCTTTATACTCATTCCCATCCCCTACGCCCGAGAAATGGGATGCGATAAGACATTGCGAGTGGTGAAAGTTAGCGTGTGCTTCTTCGTTTATCGCAAATTTATATCGCAAAATTGTGTACACCAAAAAATTTCCAAATGATTTAACAAATCGATATTTATTAGGTTAACAAGTGGATAATTTTTTTATTTCGATTTATATTTTCTTTTGGAAAGCAACTCTTTAAATACAGTGAAAAATAAATCTATTTATGGACTCAAAGAAGAAAGGGTCAAGTTAAGTTATGGGAGTTGGTTTTTATTTCGGGTTGGTTTTTACAAAAGTTCAAGAAAAGCTTTTTTATTTATATAAATTATGAATTTTCTTTATAAATTCTAAAGCAATTTTAAGAAATCTAACATTCACTTAATTTCCTTCTTAAAAGGTTTAAGAAAATATTTGTATATTACAATTTTAAATACATATTTAAATTAGATAATTAAGGATTCATATCCTTGAATATTCTTATAAATACAATTACACACAAAGAATGTCTATCAATTCTGATTCAATATAACAACAAATTAAACTGCTTAAACAACCTTAAAATAGTCCTTCAGGATTCTAAGTACAAAAATGACTGCACAATATACACAAAAGCAAGTCCTTTAAACATTAAACCGATTGTTGACAATCGCATAATGTGGAACAAAAGAATTTCGCAAAAATTTTCTTAATAAAAACCCACCCCTTAGCACCGCTTCACACCACCTTAAATTCAAGTTTCAACATTTCACCGTCGATTTATTTTCTTGCGAGAAAATTATGACGAAGGACATATTTTACAAATTATTTCCAATTCAATAAACAAAATCTTCTTAAATGTCGCATTTGTCTTGTGTGTCGTCGTTGGTTGCCATTCCACTCCAGTGAGTTCTCGCGAGCACAATCCCGCGCGTTTCAACATTGTGTACAGCAAATATTTCATTCTCGGGATCCTTTATATGATGTGCAACTTTGCGGCATATTTCATTGAAAATAAGCTTAATTTCAGTAAACACACATAAAAAACATTTCTGGCAGCATTGATGTCTCTTATAAATGCGAATCCAAACCCTCCCACACCTCCCCACACACACACACCCCACTCATCTTTGTGTATTTTATTATTTACAGCCGACTGAATAAATTCCAATTTATAATTGCCCTTTGTCGGTTTGCATTTAACAAATTAATACAGAATATATTCCATTTATCGAATAGAATTCGTCCTTAATATTTGATTTATCATCTCAATAGCTAATATTAAGTAAAAGGAAGCCTCGCAAATCCACTCATCCATACGCATTCATTTACAAGATGTGGTATTACATAAATATAAGGAATCAATTCAATCCATTCGGCATTAATCTAAATTATTGTGAGAAAAGAGCATAGACCCCCCCTTAATTCGTCCTTTGTGGGGTGCACAAAGCTATAAAATGTAATGCACACTCGTGCGGGGAATGCGGCAAACGTTCATCATGGATTATTGTAGGCGCACATTTGTACGCACTTATTCATTCAAGCACATTATCTGCCACATGCCATATAAAACATCCTCAAAATTACCCATTAAGTGGCGCATTTTTTCCGTTTAGTCTTCCCATAATGTGGGGAATTTCGGTTTATTTCCTACATATTCGTTTTTCCTCAATCAAATATGCAGGACAAACAGTCCTAACAGTTTCCAATAAAAAAGAAGGACCTCTAGCCACCCCCCCAAAAAAAAATTGTGTGCATAAAGCCACTCAACCAGGATGATGATGGTGGTGGTGGTGTCCTAGGTCAAATTGAGGAAAACATTAAACACATTTCACATTCAAAATGTGTTAAGGAACAATGGAAAATAAATTGTGGGGAGGGGATCAACGATATGTGATATTTGCTTTCCTCAATAACCCATATTAATGCATGAAAATGGGAACAAAAGTGGATACAAATAATAGGACGATCGTCACGATCATTTCAATCCACAATTTAGACGGAAAGAGCACCCCCCATTTATGTACCTTTCGTCCTGCTGTACATCATTTTTAGGGGGGTGGTGGTGGGATATAATGTGTGTGTGCGGAAATTTTATTTTTATGGCATTAACCCCATCCCAGCTATTGCGGCGATATTCACCCATCAACGACCGAAAGAAGCGTCCTTCTATATATATATATTATATTATATGAAAGCTGAGCACATAAAAATAAATCTTCATTTGTTTAACATCCCACTGAACGTTTGCTTGCATAATTTAAAAGGAAAAGGCATCAAATATTGCTCCTAATACATCGTCCTGTTTTACATCCTTATTTTGCATACATGTGTTATGTGTATGGAAGAGTCCTTTTCCCATAACGGTTGATGCCAGTTTAAACTCCTGTGAAAGAATAACAACATGATAGCAATTGAGGGAGTGTGTGTTTGTGTTCTTGTAGAAATGTACTGCGAGACGAGCGGAAGTTTGTTTGTTTTCGTCCTTTTTTTGTGATGCGGGGTGTGTGGGTTTTCGTTTAGAACAAACAAAATTGTCAAAATGTGTTTGGTCATAATATTGTAATGCTAATTAGGGATTAATTGAGGGATTTGCATTTATTATGTGCCACGCTCCTTTTGTTTACACATTCTTAAACTGCACTTACTTCTTAAGGACTTAATTGACACGGGATTTAAATTAAGTAAATATTTATTAAACAGTAAAAATAAAGTAAATTAAATAATTTTAAATTCATCTTTAATCCTTTTTTAATGACATGTGTGTGACCTTTTATAACTTAAGCAGTTTTTACAGTTAATTAAAATAATGTTGACGTTGAATTATTAACCTTTAATAAATGTTTTAACTTCTAAGAAAAGTAAAATTTTATTTTCATGATTTTGAACAATATTTTTGCCTAGAAAATGTTGAAACTAAAAATGTTGTTACAATTATTTTAACTGAATTAACAGCTAATTAAATACATTTTTCAATATTTTTTGATGCATAATTAATTGCTTTTAACTTAGTCATTTAATTACCACTGAATAACTTAAAATAAATTTTTATTCAGGTTTAAACCTCATTTAATTCAATTTCAAAACATTAAATTCAACACAATATCCCTCTTAATCTGCGTGTCTTAATTCCCACTACATTATAACAAAACATATATGGGATCATCCGTGCGACAAAATGTGGCAGCCACACATTAGCAAATATGTGGTCCTTTAAGCGGTTAAAATAAAGCGGTTACGAGCCGACCAAAATTTGCACAAACAACCCGAACACATTGCCACACAGCTCACACACCATTGTACCACGTACACCTACCCGCATTTAATATTTTAAGGACATGCTTATGCAATGCGACGTTCCGGTTGTTTCATTTTTACTTTTATGAAGTTTCAGCCGCCCGACCGAAAAATGTGTGTGTGTGTTCCACCCAAAAACTATAATATGATGTACGTACATATTCATTTAACATGGAATGTGAAATTTTGTCGGTAAATACTTGCGGCTTAAAAGTGGCAAAATAACACTAACAGTATCCTTTTCACAAGTGTCCTCTTTGTTGTTTTGTCACACACAAAAAACACACACACACACACACATTGTTATTGTTGCTCGTAGTTGGTGCGGGGAACACAAACAAACAGGATACACAATATGGCTCAGCCTACATCAACACATCCTTTTTCCTGATTTCAGTGTACTCATAATTATTTTGCAAATACAGGCGATTTTATTATACTTTCATTAAAATGAAAATTTAATTTTTAGCGTCATTGGTATTGCAAGGAGGTCCGCAAAGGACTTTATAGATTGTATTGATGGTAAGGACAAAACTGATAGGATAATTACATTGGACTCATTTGAATCGAGTAGTCGGAAAATAATAAAATTAGAAACGCCGTTTTCGAGAAAACATCAAAAACTGTTTTTTTCAAAAATATAATTCGTCCTTAAATTAAGTGGTGTCATATAAATTGCGATTTTAGACAACAGCGTAATTGTTCGTAACATTTTTAAAAAAATTCTTCCTTTCGGACCCCTATTTAATAACTTTGACCTTGAAGTCACCTTGAAAATAAAATTTTTCACCATTTTAATTTTACCCAAAAAAAACTTAGACAATTTTATTTAAAAAATATTATTTGAACCCCTAGAACAGCATGGACAGACATATCCTTTAAATAACTTTTTAGGACTCAGGAGTTTCTGCTTCCTTTTAGTTTTTTTTTTTTGGAAAATCTAAATCTTCCCAATTATTACTAAACTCAGTACTCTTCATCAGTACAGTCGATTGCAAATAAATTAAAAAAAAACATTTCGCCCCATTTTCATAAATTAATTGAAGTTGAAAAGTGGAAATGGATCATTAGTGTGGTACTGTGGTGTCCTATCAGTTATAAACAACTGCTGTATACGTGCTTCAATTGTAATGACCTCATCAGCGAGTATTGTCACTGCAGGGGACTGCATGTGGAAATGGTTTTGGGTAGTGTCACAATTTTGTTTTTTTGCACTGCACACAATAATTGCCGAAATGGAAATCATCAATTAATTTGGAAATATATTCATTTTGTTGTTTGTTTCGTGTTTGAATGATTCAATAATTAAAATTGCATTTCATTTCATTTCAATAAATAAATAAACATAATGCAATTTCATTAAACACATTTTGCCAATTTTTCCTGTCTCCACTCAGTCCCACAAATAATATGATAATAAATAAATATAGAAATGCATATTTGAGTACACTGCTGCACATTCTGTATACGAATTCATTCAATCTGTATACAATAATATTAATAATAATGTGGCACGGGAAGCGGTGACAACGAGCAGCGAGGGCTACCCATCTCTCTGTGGATGTGCTATTGCAAATGGAGAGATTAAAGGGGGTGGGGGTTGAGTGTTGTTTTATTGCTCTCAATAAATAACAGTTCTATTAATTCATTGATCTCTTTCAAATTGTTTGCCATAGTTTTGTGCAAATATTTGGCGAACGTGACACTTTTTAAAGCTGCTCGTTGTGTTCAATTCGTATTGAACTCCCCTTTGCAGTGCACTGTTTTTATGGCACAATTTTTGTGTGCACGGGGGTAGCAGGAATATGTTTAAGTACGAGTATTTGTGCGTCTGGTTTAATTCTGTGAGGAAAGCTACCCTTAGCATACTTTAGTGCTTTGTTAAATATTTAATCATAAATGGTTTTATAATTTACCTTATAAATAATTATTTTATTCTACATTGTTTTTGTTATGTTTAATGAAACAAAATTGAAAAATTAGGAAACTGTAAGAAAATTTTAAAACTTAAAAATTTATGTAAAATTTAAACCCTCAAACTTAAAAGACAATAATTAAAACGAGTTTTGAACAATTAATTCTTGATATTTACGAAATAAAATTTAAAAGATTTCACATTGAAATGTAGATTGAATTGGTTTTCAAATTGACCTTGAAATACAAAACAAAGAACCTTCAAAGCTCAGTTGGGAAACCAAAAACAAATTATTCTTTTTCCATGTTTTAGTTTAAAAAATTTGCCATGAGAAAATTAAAAAATGTATTCAAAATTTAAATCCAAAAACTTAAAAAACAATAAATAAAACAAATTTCAACAATTAACTTTGAAATCATATTTAAGAACTAACAAATAAAACATTTGTCCTTCAAATGCAGGATTAGAAAGATTTTAAAATTGACTTTGAAATATAAAACAATTAAGGACCTTCAAAATTGAGTTGGGAAACCAAAAAAACTGCTTGTTTCAGTTGTAAAAAGTTCCATTAAAAATGATAAATAAACTTTTTTTTTAAAGCACTCAAACAGATCGACTACAAAAAAAAAACTGAAATAAACCAGCACAATAATCCCAACGCCCACAAATTCCATCAAATACCGACTTTTGTGTACCTCTTCACCTGACAAAAAGCGCATAACACGCACATTGAACACCGTAAAGGTATATTATGCATAATGACATGTCGAACACTGTTGCTGCCATTTTGATGAAGCCTTTACACAAAATATTTATGCAAGGGCTGCAGCCTTCTCTCTGCACATGAGTTGCCGCCACACAAAGCACATAATATAGTAGCAGGCTCGACTGCAATCTCTGACAATATGTTGTGCATAAATTACACAGTGTATTCTGTTGATCGAGCCATTGGTGCCCTTGTCGTGTTTAACACGTTTTTCACTTGTGACGATGTAGTGAGGGGGTGTACACTGCACATAGTGTGAAAAACATTCATCAATATAATGGTGTAGTTCTGTAAAACAGAATTTACAACGAAAATATATTGAATAGTGACAAAAAAGGACTTTCAATCCAATAGTAATAATCCAATAAAATAATAAAGGACATACACACGCACAATTGACCCAAAGCAATTTTGTGAAAGCTTCCCCCATCCCTCTTCTACAGAGGTTTAGTTGTGTCCTTCAATCCTAGGGTGATTCTATCATTTTGTGTGGGTTTCTAAAAACAAATGAATTATTTTAATCTCTTATACTGTTAGTCCGTTTCACTCAGTAGTATTTACACCCCCCAACCGTCATGAACAATGGGATGCTGTCATGTATGTCCTGAAATATCCCTTAATAGTGCATAATATGCAATGTGAAGAGGGTGGGAGCTTCGTGTAATCGTTGTAATCGTTGAACACCGGAATCGTTGATGAAGTTTGGTGGGACAAATGTGTGTGTGTGTGACTGGTGAGGCAAAACAACAATTACAAATGTTTTGAGGGGGCTAATCATTTGTACATTTTCATGATTATTTGGGTCCCTGCGGAGGATGGTCATCAGTGGAAAAGAACTAACACGTGAAAGCTATTCATTGCGGAATATATAGGTTCGACTCTGCACCCCCATAGGAGGGGATTTAATGTTGTATAATGTGATTATACAGGGTAGTTTCGTTTAATGGATTTTTTCTATTTTTATTTAAAGGATTTAAAGGATTAAAGTAGCTAATTTTAAAAGGGTGCATTGCAATTATTTTTTGGTGGTCTTTAAGAACAATGTTTTTGATATTTAAAATTTTAATTTGAAGGTTTTCTTTTGAGTCAACCCTTGAGTTAGAATTTGACTTCAAAATTATGTTTTATTTTAATTTCATCGAGCTACCCTGTACACTAATTCAATGTAACAAGTTATGGGATAAAGAAAGGGTGGATTTTACATGTTCTTAAGTCTTAACATCATCGCCACAGCCATGCTTCTATTTATAGTCAATCCCAGTGATTAGACGGCTTGCTACAAATATATTCAGGCGTTAGGACCACAATTAGTTTACAACAATCATCAAATATTCGACTACACAAATACACACCTGCGTTGATGCAAAATAAAACATCCACTCACCACTCACCATCATTTAAATGTATCCAACAAATTGGCAATTTATTTGAAATCCAACAAATGTGGCTGAAGGACCCAACTCGGGAATATACTCGTGTATTTCTCCAGTAATTCTGTTTAATTTTCACCAGACCAATTCAACCAACAATTCGTGAAACTCCCATCACAAATAACATTTGGTGTGCGCCACAAAAACATGCATGTGATCGTGTGTCGTGTATGTATGTTTATTTGGGGTTGCCATATAGTGCAGTTGCATGTCATGTGTGAGAGGGACATTGCGGGGAGATGCCAAGCATTTTTTGGTGTGCACATCTAACTGCATGTGTAGGCGATGAAAACCTCAAAGAGACATCAGCAAACACATTTACACAAACAAACAAACATGCTTTCTATATTAAATGCAGTATGTATATAGCGTTTGTTGGTTTGTGAGAGAATTTATGCCGCACACACACTCGAAGTGCACTTTGCATGCAAATAAAAGCTCAACTAATTATCCAGGATTGTGATTTCCCCGAGGTACAACATGTTGGATATGAATAAACTTAAATATCTGGAAGCTACTGCGGAATGAAATGAAATGTGACGGCTTATTTCTTCGTTCCATTTTTATTTTTGTCCTTTGCACTTTTATTTCAATGTTGCCGTAAAGAAGTTTGCAGTTTTGTAACGAATTTTTGTATATTTATAATCTCTTCTTTTGTTTTGAGTGGGAACAGAAGTTGGTAAGAATCAATCGATCTGCGCACCAAAAAAAAATTGTAATTGGTGAAAAAAAATTGGGAAAACCAAAAAATGTTTTAATTCGATTTGTCTGTCTGTTTGTCTGTTTGTCTGTTTGTCTGTTTGTCTGTTTGTCTGTTTGTCTGTTTGTCTGTTTGTCTGTTTGTCTGTTTGTCTGTTTGTATGTTTGTCTGTTTGTCTGTTTGTCTGTTTGTCTGTTTGTCTGTTTGTCTGTTTGTCTGTTTGTCTGTTTGTCTGTTTGTCTGTTTGTCTGTTTGTCTGTGTGTCTGTTTGTTTGTCTATTTCACATCACATTAAATTCAATGACACATAATTTTCTTATTAATGCGTGCACAAACATAAAAGGATTTTTTAAATTACATAAAAGTGTAATAAAATCGTTTAAAAAAACAAGTCATGTTTAAAAAAAAATGTAAATTAGCTTCTGGCGTATCATTTTTAATATGTTATTACGATGGATGTTATGCTTTGTTACACAAAATGCACATTTCTGCATTTAAATGCATCTCCCATCCACACACACACACACACACACACTCACAGAGAAATATAAATAAAAAGCATGCAAATAATAAAGCAAAAAATGATTTATTATGAAACATGAATATTTTCCAGCACTCATCAGGATGAAAATGATCTTGTTGAAATAGTCATTTATCATTTTTCCTGTTTGCTTATTACAATTTATATTCCCGCTCACAGGGAGGATTGGCAATCGGGATGGGATACAAGTGCAGTACACGCAAGTATGTAATTAACAAACGCTTCATTACACGTGTAAATGAAGTGTAATGCTTCTCATTTAAATTTTAATGAACTTTTTTTTTACCAAAAACAAATCACATCACGCTGCAGGACAACACACTTCACCCCTCCCCCCACATGTCAACCCTTCCATGGAAATCATGCAGTTTGGTTCAATGGACTTTATATAATGTATGAGTAATTTCTAACACTGTGCCCCCCTCCAATCTACTGATGTCCTTCAAATGGGATTCCGATGGATTTTCAGCATTGCATTTTAGAACACTTTTATATGATTCATTCTGCATAACTAGTTAGTCCTGTTGATGATGATGATGGTGGTGGGGCAGTGGGTTGATTTTGTGCAACAAATGGGGGGTGGTAGGGTGGTTATGCAAAATATTGAAATTGGATTTTTGATTGACAAGAGACGCACGGCATGCACCCTATATGCAGTTATATGCATGTGGACATACGCAATCAAAAATATCCTGTTACGTAATCCGGTGTTTCTGAGAATTTGAATTCACGTGCGTGTTGTGAAACGGTGACTGCAGAGAGATGGGGTTGGGGGTATTTTTTTTTTGTTTTCCTATTTTTAAAGTGTGCACAACTTTTCATCCCCCCCCCCACTTTGAAGCTGCACAAATTATTCGCGGCAACGGATCGATATTGATAAATCAGCGCTTGGGGGGTGGTTGCATGCAGACGAGAGAAAAAATGCATTTTTTTTTGGGAAGAAATTGTATTAAGCTTCATGTGTTGGGAATGGTGGTGATTTTGGTGGCGGCGTCCACCACTGCATAGAATACCTTCCACCCAATCCGCATGCAATGAAACGGGAGAAACTTTAATCAAAATGTCCATCACCGTTGTAAAAGTGTTGCCAATAATATTTTCAATTTATTGGTTGTTGCTGCTGCTGCGTTTTTCACTGGCGTATGCAACACACAGCAGAGATGCAGGTGCTATAATATATATGTATATACGTTGTTGTTCTGTTTATGGCATTGGTTCGGGGATTGTTTGGTGTGCAAGGGATGCCCATCACAGAATGCATTCCAATGCATAACAGTGTTGCAAGTTTCGAATTTGAAAAATTGATTTTCACATCCCTTTTTTTTGTTTGAAACGCTTTTTTATAAATTTTGTGTATTACAATTCGTTGTTGGCAGCAGATTTTAACTGAAAAATTGTTTACTAATTTATCATTTCGCCTCTTTCAAGCTTTGTGTATCGAAATCAATTTGACGAATTGAACTGTCACCACACGCTGATCTTTCACATTGAACAGGACAACTGGACAAACAAAAAATGGTTGTCAGCGAAAAATTCATCCTTTTGTAAAAATAATTGAAAGTTGCGGAAAAATTTATGTAAAAGTTGACAATAAATACCATACTTGAAGGAGCTTGTATGGATGCGCCATAATTGATATTGACTTTGAGCTTTAAAGTTTTATTTTTTATTCGTCCTTTGACATCGTATTTTCAAAAAATAGTTAATTTTTTTTTTCTTGAATCATTTTCAATTTTTCTTTCATTTTCTCTTTTCATTTTCCGTGAATTAAAACGCATTTTACCGTTATTTTTTATTTGTCCTTTGTCGTCCTATATTCAAGGATATTTCTTCTTTTTTTTTCTTGAATCCTTTTCAATTTTCCTTTAATTTAAACTTTTCACTTTTTTTTTTGCTTTTTTTTTCCGTGAGTTATAACGGATTTAGACTTTTTTTTTTTGTTGCTTTCTTTACATATTAAGGATGTTTTATTAAAAATATAAATTCCATCCCTTAAATACTAATCAAATTTTGACTTTCCACATTTTCTTTCTTTATTAAGACTTAAAAGATAAAAATTAAAGCAATACCCCATCTCCCATCACTAATAAAACATAAATACCCCATATTAAATTTAGCATCAAGAACTTAAAGTCATTTATTACAGCGTATTGTTAAAAATATTAAAAAACACATACGCTCACATACGTGCTTAGGTTTTTGAATGCAAAATGCGGATTACGTGAATGTTGCATGAATGCGGTGGTAAAGCAGAGAGGAACTGCTGAAACCACCCTCAGTCCATCATCGTAAACAATCACTTGGTCCACCCTTCACATCACCCCTCCTATCCTCCCCCCCCCCACACCCTTACCCCACGAAAGTGAATTTTGTCTGAATACTCAGCGAATGGGAAAAGTCAAAAGCATTTATCTGTGATACCATGCAACGCCACCTTGCGTACAGTCCGATTAATCCGGATTAACAGATTAAATCATGTTGTCTGCAGTCTGCAATATTACATTCAACTCGTGCATATGCAAAAGCTTTTTTGGTGAAGCTGCCAAACTCCTCATCCCCCACCCCACCCACACACTAACAACCCGCTACCCCTTATACCCTTCCATTCTATTGCTGAAGCATATTCAAAAAACCTATCCACAATATTCTCTTCACTGCACACACACGTTACTAACTAGTTGCAGGACTTCAATTTGCATTAAACTGATATGGTGGTTCGGGGTGTTTTGTTATTTTAAATCATGCCATTTTGTATAGTTCGAGTTTGCAGCTTTTGTTATTGTTTTATGATACATATTGGAGCGTACATATAGGAAACAACTAAACCATTATTTGCCACGTAGACTTCATGGCGTCATATTTATTCTTTGTATTACTTGTATTTGAGTGCACAACAACATCACCCCCACAGCCACGTTGGTTAAGTATTGCACACTTTCTTTACACACAAAGAGCAGTTTCAGTTTTGTGTTCGAATTGCTTCTAGGCACAGACTATATGTGGATACTCTTAATTGATCAATGAGCGTAATTTCCTGGGCTCTTGTTTCGATCGCCGTTAGTCTTGCAGGGTGGTCTGTTTGTTTGTAGTGGAAACAGGAAACGGATAGTACCGATGAATCGTGCCACATTAGGCACTACGAGGGAAGGATTTGAAATAAATATAAATTATTGTCGTTCTGGTTCTTCTGTTCTTCTGTTCTTCTGTTCTTCTGTTCTTCTGTTCTTCTGTTCTTCTGTTCTTCTGTTCTTCTGTTCTTCTGTTCTTCTGTTCTTCTGTTCTTCTGTTCTTCTGTTCTTCTGTTCTTCTGTTCTTCTGTTCTTCTGTTCTTCTGTTCTTCTGTTCTTCTGTTCTTCTGTTCTTCTGTTCTTCTGTTCTTCTGTTGTTCTTCTGTTCTTCTGTTCTTCTGTTCTTCTGTTCTTCTGTTCTTCTGTTCTTCTGTTCTTCTGTTCTTCTGTTCTTCTGTCTGTTCTTCTGTTCGTTCTTCTGTTCGTTCTTCTGTTATTCTATTTTCTTTAGGTTTTTATCGTAATTTTTTTAACCACCTTTGTATTCGTCCTTTTTGAATGTGGAGATTAAAATCAATTTTATTTTAAAAAATACTGCTCCTAATTAAAATAAAAAAATGGCTCATTTTCCTTTTCCGTCTCATTGCCCAATTGTACCCTTCAATCCACTTTAATGTGATAATCTATAACACGACCACATCCTGTGCATCCTTCTTCAAATTTTCGCTCAAATGTCGAAAGAATTCCATTTAATAAAATACACAATATCAGTACGCGTCCAATGTGATAAATGAACACATGCTGGCAACCCTTTCACGCGACCACATCCCTCATTTGATGAATCTTGGGGAGATATCTTATTTCCAAATTTTATCTAAGTGTAATTAGAATTAATTGGGTCATTATAAAATTCGCCAGATTCACATCAAGCCCCAACCCTTTACACCAACCTCTTGTCGTGTTCACTTCCTTGATCACTATTAATCTTCGTCCATACGATATTGTGGTCCTTTTGGATGTGTACACTTAGTACCCCAAATCACTTCTGCTTTGGTGACCTCGTTGGTACAATTTATGCTGTTATGCGAAAATATTAAATTACCCTTAATTGGGAATTTGACATAATGGCAAGTTGTCCGCCTTAAGGCGCATTTAATTTTCTTTAAATTTAGATTGTCGGTAAAATAAAGACAATTATGTATTATCCTTGCGATTCGTTAATCCCTCAATTTAAGGTTATTATTAATGAGGGGTGTGAACAATTTGATTTGAAAGAGTTTTCCAATTTTATGACCAATTTCAATATGTCTTAAAAATTCTGAACCCTTGTTTTATTTATTCTTATTTGCAATGAAATCCTGAAAAATTATGTCTAACAAAATTTCACATTCAAATAATGGGAAAAGAAAAAAAAAACCGTATAACAAATAATCGACATTCCCATAAAAAGGACTCATAAGTCATAAGTGCATACGTTCAATCGTAAAAATGGCTTTTTAGAATGAAAATGCGGACATTTGTAAAGCAGTGGGATGCGGGAAATGAAGTTAAAAACAGGAAAATCCAGTAAAGCCTGCATTTATGAGTTGTTATGGGCATATAAATATTTTATTATTCTAAGCAGAGATCAATTCAATGCGTGTTATGCAGACTTCATATATCGATAAGGATTTTGTGATTTTAAGTGTAGGAAACTTCAAGGATTTCCATTAAAATAAAAAATGCTTGAAGACTATATTCATCAGCATTAAATCATTTATTATCTCATTTTCAATTATTAATTATTCTTATGAGGAAGGGTAGTTTGGTCACGGCATTAAGGAACAATTTTCAACCCCCAAAATCTGGTTACTTATTTTCTTCAAAACGTTTAATATCATTTTTCTTACAAGAAAAAAATTATTTTCCACACACAGCTCTCAGCTACACCACCCACCCCAATTCAATAGAAATTTTATTTTTCGTAAAATTTCCTCCTTGATGACTTTCCTTGAATGTGACAGATTTTCTTGTGTGCTGCAGATGCCTTCAAAATTCTATGCACTCATATAAAAACTTCAAGTCAAGACTGCAGTCAACAGTTTCATATTCTTCAACATTTCGTCTTTATTTCTTGCAGCTTATACACTTACAAAAGGGAGAGTGTGGAATTGCAGGGTGGGTGATTTGCCTCTCTTTCGTGCACGTTAAAAGAAATATAGGAACGCAAAGAAGTTGAGAAAAGGCAGCATTAAGGTGAATATTCGTTTGATGGGCGGACAGTTCAATTTTCTTTTATAAATGAGCTCGACTTTTTTAGCAAACGAATGCGCTTTTTAAAAGTTCTTTGTTCAGTTTTTTTATTTCGGGTAAACTCAAACTCTGCATCGAATGAAAACAGAAAAACTTGTAAATTCTTTTTTGGGGTAATTTTATTTTTGGAAGTGTATGGTGATGCATAATAGAGGAATGTGGCACAAATCGCGAATACTTTAGAACAGATGTCTTTGCTGTCAGAGGATGGCAATGGTTAATAAGTTGCAGATTTATTCCTCTTTTTAGTCAAGGGACAATGAGTAATTTTAATTCTGAAGCAGTGTTTGACAAAGGACTTGTTATTTTTAATCAACAAGCTGATGTTTAACACGATTTAGGGACCTTAAAATTAATAATCTATGCTCCTTCATTGGAAGTCGTACATAAAATACAATAAAAGGAAAACCAATTTATTGTAAGGACAATTTGCAGTAAACTTTTTAAACATCAATAAAAATTATAAATTTAATTTATGGATTCCCAAACACAAATTCCGAATTCGTCCCTATACACACGCAGGAAGCAATTAAATTTCCGAACCAGTCCATCCACTATCATCGACAACATCGACAAATCCCCATGTCCTGTGTCTTCCAGAGCATTTTAATTCAATTAGCAGCAAATGCCAACAAACAGATCTGTCCATATTAGTAAAGCTGTAAATGTCGCGTCGCATCGCCACCCTTTCCACGTCTGCTGTCCGAATTCCGACACACTGATATACATATATATGGTAATGAGAAGAGTCCAATAAAATGTGTTATATAAAAAAGGAGCACAAGGATGCTGCTGGAAAAAGGTACATTAACAGCGGGTGGTGGCTATTGTGGCCTTACATATTACAGCGGCCATATGTATGTCGTCTCCAACAGTGGTGGTTCGGGCGGCTTTGCCATGCAATCCGCAACCAGCACACATTCATTCACGTACCAAGAATAATTCTTTATTTCGACATTAATTGAATACGTGATCGGGTTGGACTTTGCAGGCTAGCCGCCCTCCCATCCTCCTCCACCTTCATATTGGCGTAAATTAATTAAGATTATACATACGAACATGTTATATGTTGGGAAAAGAAAACGACACAATCAATTATGCTTTAATCCTCTAATTGTTTCCCATTGATTTGGTTACATCACTTTATTGCGTTGTGGAATCCTTAATGGTGCTTAATATGTGATCCCTTTTCGAATAGACGTTTTATTTTTAATTACGTTATTTATGAATTGACTTTAAAAGTATAATAAATTAAGTTATGATTTTTTCCATAAATCTAATTTATTGCAATTTAAAGTATTACGATTACGGTTTCTAATAAATTGTCTTTCTGAAATTAATTATCCTGGTATGTCTTTTAATTAAACCAAAACGAAAGACGGTAATAACTTGTATTTCTAACATTATTTACTATAGACAAAAGATATTACTGTCAAAAGGGGTGAAAAAAAAAAATTTCTTCAAATTTTATTACGCACATGAATTGTTCTGCGATCCGTTTAAAATATAATTGTTGAATAATCATTCAATGTCCTTTTTTAAGGAAAGAAATCAAACTACGAAGCAGTTACCGTGTATGTGGGGTAATAAGTAATAACCCATTTCCTTTTATACATCGTGTTATTATTCACCTTAACTCGAATCTTGCACATTTTACGAATCGGAATTCTGTAGGCTCTCAAGTCCTGTTATCCTCAATAAATAGCCAGCTCCGTGAAATGTCGTGGTTAATAGCTGTAACTCATTTGACAATTTAAAATTTATTATCCTAAGTCTACGTTAAAATCTAAAGTAAGCTCTATTCTTATGTTGGGTTGTTTAATTGTATAAAAGGACAAAATATCCTTGCATATTGCATTATTTGAATTCGAGCTACGAATTGCTTTCAATAGGGGGCGCTTCATTAAGGAAAATGTTTGTGAAAAAATGTTGTACAATCCTTAGTTAAACGATACAATCGTTATGATAACGATAATTAAAATTTATTCTTGTTAAATTTAATTTTTTGTTAACTAAGTTCTCTAAAAATCCCTTTCTTTATTTTCATATTATATATTTTTTCACAAATCCTTTTTAAAAACGTTCTAATAATATCAACAATCTTCATAATTTTTTGTGAAGCGCGATTTTATTCAATACAGTATCGCATTGTAATTTGTGAAACACATTAATAATATAATCAGCAAGTTGATTTGATAAGAAATATTGAAATCTTAAGTACAAAACGCTTCAAAAAATCTTAAGTGACGATATTAATAGCACTTCATTTTGCCGTGATTCACTTGCTTATTGCACCCATTTAAGCTCGCAATTGATTTTAACCATGAAGATTGAGACTTTTTTCCAACTTTATATAGATAAAATTTCTAAAAAACCTTAGAATCATTTTTTTAACAGTTCTGCATCAAAATTTTGAAGAAAAACGAAAGTTAAATTTTTGTTCAAAAATTGAAAAAACAGCAAGGTCGGAGAAACGTGTATCCTCTTCCACTTCCAGAATATTTGCAAATCGCAATGTTTTGGCTGCATCCAGTGACTACTTTCACAGCATGTTAAAACTACATTGCAGGGAGAGCAAGGTGTAAATTTATATACGACTATTGCTACATTTAAAAAAAGCATTTCGGAGATATAAAAAATTTCACCTTGAAATTTCTGAATTTTGACCTTGATTTTTGTCCAAAATTGGTACTTTTATTGAGATTATCAATATAGTAGAACATCATAGTACCCTAAAACACACAGTATTTGAATTACGTATTTTCATTATAAAAATATGACCTTGAGTTTTCAAAATTTGACCTTGAAATGTTCAGCAAGTTTTCTTAATTTATTTATTCCTACAATAATGTAAAAAAAAAAAATTCAAAAATATATAGGGTTTCTGAGATACCGGCGGCGTACGCCGTATCTAGAAATAAAAATTGTAATGGCATAAGTATAATAAACAAAACAACACTAAACTTTTGCTGTTGCATCCTGCAGACGCCTGCAAGTGGTGTGGTTAAAGTCCAGCATCAATGCGTGCTTTCGACTGCTTCTATTCCAATTTCTACGCCTTAGTATTGGCGGGATATTTAACACTAAACGATTACACACTGAACACATTGATTTTAAATTGCACTTTTGTATTGCAAATTCATTTAAATAGATTTTTTTCACAACTAATTTGCAATTTTGAAAAAAACAATTTTGCACTGACTTGACTTACATTTAGGCACTTAAATTGAATACAACACTCTTCACCTCAAAGCGATATTAATTAAAATGAATTCATCATTTGCCACTTAATTAAATCGCTTAAAAACTTAAATAATTATTGCACTTTAATTCCTTTTAATTTTCACTGTAATCCATGAGAGCTGCTTGTAATCCAGAAAGGTGTTGAGTTGAGTGGTGAATATTTCCAGAGGGTGGTCATTGGTGAACTGTATATTCAACCCCACGGCGTTATTTATAAATCTACCCACCGACCGACGTGCCACCAACTGGATTTATGATATCAGGGCTCCATCTAACCTCACTTGTCCGCAATTGTCCATCAATGTGAAGAGGCTTAAATATAACAATTTCGTAGCGCACTGGTAAAACACTTTTTCAATTTCACTTTACTTTTTGATCGCATCGCGGCAGCGCACAAATATTATTTCATTTTTTTTTTTCTCTTTTCGACTCAGCGCGTTATAGGAAAATTAAAAGAGGAGCACGAAAAAAGATTGAAGCGACCGAACACAAAATGGACACTGCCGTTATTTTATGTACGGCGCGCAGGATTTTTCAATGAAAATTGGAAAAATGATGAAAAATAACCGAATCCCGCACTGAAAAGTCTTATTTTCACTTCACATTGATTTTTCAATGTTTTAAGTCACTTTTTTGTTTAAAAAAAACTCTATAAATGCATGAAAATGTGTTTTATCTTGATGAACGTTCAAATATGAACTTAATTCACATTATTACAAACGGAAAACCGATTAAACTAAACACTTTCCGGCTTAAATTCGCGTCGGAACGACTAAAATTTAAGTTGTTCACACTTTTCACTGGATTGTACTTCATTTTAATTCATTTAAATAATTTACTTATGCACTGAACTTTTTTCCATCCGATAATGTCAAACGCCGTACTCACACTGATCCTCTTCTAATTTGCATATTATCCAGACTCCAGAGTCCAGTGCTAGAGAAAAAATGATGAGCGGCGAGTGCTAACATTTATTTCTATGTATATTATATTTGCGCTGCGTTTGCGCAAGTGTGCGAGGTAGCCAGTGAGCTCATTGCGCACACTATTATATATAGGAGAATCGTTGGGCCTGTGGCCTTTGGCATATAAAAAATTGCAAGTTTCATCTCTTCTACACAAATTGGTGTTAAATATTAAAATTACGAATACATTAACGATAGATGATTTGCATATAGGCTTCTGCATCATCATAAATAATTTTCGTTACACGTAATAGTGTTAGTAAAATAGCTGACCACAATTAATTTTTTTTTCTCCTTTTCCGTCCAGCACGGTAACTGCACCTGATATTAAATAGGAGAGATGAAATGACAAAGTGGAATGAGAAGTTACCGTTTATTGTGTAACACCGCATACGAAAATGAATGATTTCTAGGTATCTAGAAATAAAAATTGTAATGGCATAAGTATAATAAACAAAACAACACTAAACTTTTGCTGTTGCATCCTGCAGACGCCTGCAAGTGGTGTGGTTAAAGTCCAGCATCAATGCGTGCTTTCGACTGCTTCTATTCCAATTTCTACGCCTTAGTATTGGCGGGATATTTAACACTAAACGATTACACACTGAACACATTGATTTTAAATTGCACTTTTGTATTGCAAATTCATTTAAATAGATTTTTTTCACAACTAATTTGCAATTTTGAAAAAAACAATTTTGCACTGACTTGACTTACATTTAGGCACTTAAATTGAATACAACACTCTTCACCTCAAAGCGATATTAATTAAAATGAATTCATCATTTGCCACTTAATTAAATCGCTTAAAAACTTAAATAATTATTGCACTTTAATTCCTTTTAATTTTCACTGTAATCCATGAGAGCTGCTTGTAATCCAGAAAGGTGTTGAGTTGAGTGGTGAATATTTCCAGAGGGTGGTCATTCAATGTGAATTTTTTATTGAAATGTATTGCAATTTTGTGAAGAGCAACATTATGAATCACATTTGAAAAAATTGATAAATTTGAAAGTCGCCTTAATAGGAATATTGGAAAAACAGACGTTTTTTCTCAATAACTTGACCTTGAGACAGATCTTGAAGGCGAAACTTAAGGTAACTCTTTGCGGCGTAGATTTTCATATTATGTTAAAATTTGGTGCAATTTGGTGCAGCTGTTTAGGAAATATTCGAGTTTTCATTGTTTTGTGAAATAAAATTTTTTGGTCTGAAAATGGCCAAAATATGAGGGAATATCACTAGTAACTTTTACTTAGAATTTTCACTTTTTCATGGCAAAAAAAAAACATTTTTTCAAAAACACATACAAAATGTTTTACTAATTAAACTACAACTATTTTTGGTGATTACATTTCTTTTAAGGATTTTTAGTAAAAATGATGTTAAAAAGTGAAAAAATAATACCACCTGTTACAATACATCAACAAGTCATCGTGAATTTATATAATTCTCTCTTTCTCCTTGCGTGTGTTTGGCCTTTGGGTGTGGATTGTGGTGTGTGCTTTGCGGACCACACCAATATTTAGCCTTGGAATTTATTATGCAACTGTGAAAAGTCCTCACGCACACTTTTTTGAATTAATTTTAAATTTTGTTACAATATTCATAAGCGGATTTAATAGAAGCGTTATTATTTTTGTTCCTAATTTTCATTTTTAAATTTGTAATCCTTAAAATTCCCAGGCACTAAAATGATTCAATCTTATAATTTAGAAAGAAAATATGCTAAGTATCATTTGTCATGTCAACATTTTTTAATATCATTTAAAAAAAAGAAAACATTTGAACAAATGCTCATTATACTATGTCTTAAAATAGAGAACCAAAATATGTAATTTTTATTTATTAATGAATTTTCCCTGTCATCGAACAATTATCCATTCAAGCCAATTTATAGCGTTGGTTAAGCACATTAAAGTCAAGCCATCATGCGTGAGCTTGAGAATTTGTATTTTTTACGTGTATTTCAAATAAGTCTAAATATTTATTAAAACTGAAACAGAAAATTACAGACATAAATAATAGGTGCAATAATAAGGATAAGCTAAAGCATTTTTTTTATTTTATGAATACATAATATGGCTGAAACGGTTATTAATTTATATGTGACCCCAAGGGCATATAGAAATACTTGGAATCCGACTTTTTTCGGAAAAAAAGTTGATGATGCAGAAACTCGTTTTGACACCTCCTGAGTCCAAAAAAATTGGTCTAGAAAAAATGTGCAAAAGTACGTCCGTACGCCGTACGGTGTACGTAGTACTATAGAAAAATGGTGGGGAAAGAAAAACTCCTAAAATACTGGACCGATTTGTATGAAATTTTTTTGTAAAGTATTAGACAAAAATATAAGGATAGGATCATTCAAGGTCAAATTTTTTATATCTCAGAAACCTTTAATATTTAAAAAAAAAAAAAATTACATTATTGTAGGCTTAAATGAGACAAAAAAAACTTGCTGAACATTTCAAGGTCAAATTTTGAAAACTCAAGGTCATATTTTTATAATGAAAATGTGTAATTTAAATACTGTATGTTTTAGGGTACTGTGATGTTCTACATTATTGATATAATCTCAATAAAAGTACCAATTTTAGTCAAAAATCAAGGTCAAAATTCAGAAATTTCAAGGTCACATTTTTCATATCTCCGAAAAGCTTTTTTAAAATGTAGTTAAGCATAATGCGGTGTTGGTGGGGGAAAAATCTCAAAATTTTCAAAATTTTATAATTTGATTTTACCATGAAGATTGATATTTTTTCCCAACTTTATATGGATATAATTTCTAAAAAACCGTTTGTGAAGCACGATTTTATTTAATACAATATCGCAGTGTAAACACATAAAAAATATAATCATAAAATTGATTTGATAAGAAATATTGAAATCTTAAGTACAAAACGCTTCAAAAAATCTTAAGTGACGATATTAATAGCACTTCATTTTGCCGTGATTCACTTGATTCCAGTCGCTAAATTTAAGATCGCAAAAAGTGTTTTAAAACTTTTAACTTATTTTATTTAAATATCTTTAAAGTAATGGAGGGCAACTTTCACGGTATGGAGGAGATGGCAAAACTAGCGCATTTTCAGCAAAATCAGAATTATTGTGACGCATGTCTTGTGGCAGTTTCAGACGACACAAAGCAAGTACATTAATATTTTAATGAAATAAAATTTATTTAAGTGAGAAACGTGTATCCTCTTCCACTTCCAGAATATTTGCACATCGCAATGTTTTGGCTGCATCCAGTGACTACTTTCACAGCATGTTAAAAAAATATGAAAACAATTCAAAACTTTTGCTACCTCTCAACGGAGTGTCTGGTGCAGTTTTAACGGAGATTGTGCGGTTTTTCTACACGGGGAAAATTACACCCACAGAAAGCAACATTTCGGAATTATTTATACGTTCCGAAATTTATCAGTTGCCAAAACTCAAGACAAAATGCGAGAAATTTCTGGCGGACAACTTGAATCTGGACAACTTTATGGACTTTTTAAATTTGGCGACCTCCTACGACTGTTATCAGTTGATTGTTCAAATCAGCGAATTCATTGACGATCAATTTATGTACATTTATAATTCCAAAGCGTTGCAACAAATGACGGTTGATCAATTAAAAGACATTTTGTCACGACATTCACTGACTTGTCACTCCGAGGAGCAAGTCTTTGAGGCAGTGAAACATTGGATGGCTTTTGATTCCAAGGAGCGCAAGGAGGAGTTAATGAAATTGGTGCCACTAATTAAATTTTCACGTCTTTCCACAAACGTATAATTACAATTAAGAAAATTGTTTTTTTAAATTAAATGAAATTTGTGTTTCAGTTCATTGCAAATAATTTAAATGCATTTGCTAATTGCAATGAAGCTTTCATTTTCTGCAATAACATTTATTGGGGTCTCTCAAGTAGATTATTAGGACAGGATGCCAAACTGTCAAAGCCAAGGAAATATAAGCAAAAAGCGTACATCGCTGCAATGAGAGATGGATTTTACAAATATGACGCAATAAGCGAATGTTGGACCCGAATACACCAATGTAACAGTCTGTATTTTGCCAACACTGGAAATCGATTTGTGTTCGGGAGACGAATTCTAACTAATGTAAGTTTTAGAGCAGATCCTTTGTTACAACTCAAGATAAAATGGAATATAATAAATAATATTACTTTCAGTTTTTTTTCACATTGATTAATTTGGATGACTCATACCCTAGGGAATTGCCCATTACATGGCCTACAGCTTATCGTCGAGACGCTGCATTGTGCATCGTTCACGATGAAGTGTACTTTATCGGTGGTTTCCATTATTTTACCGCATGCCAAAACAGTGCCTTTGTGGTCAATATTGTCACACAAGAAACTACAGAAGTATCACCCATGTGGACAAAACGCCACTCAGCAAGTGCGGTGTTTTACATGAACAACATTTATGTCGTGGGTGGTCAGGGCAACCTGTACAGACCTTTGGCTGATGTGGAAAAATACGATATTGTGAGTGGCACTTGGATGACACTGGCGTCACTGAGAGTCGCTCGAATTTACCCCAGGTGCATCGTGCACAGACAAATGTTGTATGCAATTGGGGGCTCCGGCGAAATGTCTTCGGAATGTTTTAATTTTGCGACGGCCACATGGAGTATGGTAACAAAATTGATTAAAAATTATCGAATTTAGTGAAACACTTTATGAATTAATATCATAACATTTCAATTTCAGATTGCTTCATTTCCCATTTCAAATTTCCAAGTTTTGTCCGTTCTTTTGATTGAGGATCGAATTGTTGCCATTTCATGTGAGGGGTTGGCGCTGCAATATGATGATTTTGAGAATAAGTGGAAGCGTTTTACGAGTGTTGGGTCCGAAAACGACAAACAATTTGCCGCAAACCTGTTTTCGAAATAAACGAAGTTTGTCCAAAAATAAAAAAACGCACCGTTACGCACCGTTTTTTTTAAACTGTTCTGTTTTTTTTCCCGAACTGTGGCTCTGGGAAGGCTCTGGGAACTTGGCACCTTAAGTATATTTTTGTCCCAAAAAGT